>CM038682.1:472613822-473335184 GCA_021605205.1 Aegilops longissima
AAGTTCCTCAAAGTCCGATTGGTGAATCACTCTGAAGACGAAGCCACACAGGAGCGAGGATCGTCTTGAGATGAATACCCCGCACTTTTTCCTTCTACCTCCTAAATCTCGGGACGAGATTTCTTGTAGTGGAGGAGATTTGTAACACCCGGATGATTAAGCAACAGTAATCACCTCGGTTACTGTGACTAAATTCACGTTGATTCGAACCCGGTCTAAAACAAATCCAAATCAAAAGCAAATGATAAAAGTTTTCAAAAACTAAAACTAAAATGTTCGGGGGTTGCCAAAAATAACAAACCTAATTATGGTGGGGCGCATACATTTTTGTAAAGTGTTTTGGTATTTTAAATAAACTAAAACAGAAAAGAAGAAAATAAGAAAAAGAAAAGATAAAACAAAAAGAGTGGGAGAAACCCCATTGGCCCAAGAGGCCAGCCCCCCACTGGGCCAGCCCCCTCACACTGGCCCAGCCCCTCCTGGCCCGGCCCAGCCAGCCACCTTATCCCTCCCGGGTCGGCTAACCCTAGCCGCCCAGCCTCACTCCCCGATCCCTTTCTCCCCCCCCCGATCTAGATCGGGGCGATTCAAATCGCGCCCGACGCCGAGCGATCCCCCGCCCGACCGCGTCACCTCTCCCATCGCCCCTCGCCGCCGCCATGGTCCCCCCCCTC
This sequence comes from Aegilops longissima, assembly GCA_021605205.1. Taxonomy (NCBI): domain Eukaryota; kingdom Viridiplantae; phylum Streptophyta; class Magnoliopsida; order Poales; family Poaceae; genus Aegilops; species Aegilops longissima. The sequence continues at coordinate 472,614,497 of CM038682.1, forward strand.
CCGTCGCCCATGGCAGGCACTTTCATCGCATGAGGTCGTCCCCCCCCCCGCCTCACGGATCCTCCCAGCGCCGGCCGCCTCCCGACCCCCTCCTCACGGCCGCCACAGGCTCCCGAGCCCGCTGGTAGACCCCGATCCCCAGTGAGCTCCGCCCTCACCCCTCGCTCCCTCTCCCCTCCCGAGCAGCGCGTCGCCGGACCTCCCGTCGCCGGCTCGGCCCCCCCCTCGCGGTCACAGCCACGCCGCCGCCGCCAGCCGCCCCCACCTCCCTCTCCTTTCCCCTCGCCCGAAAGCGGTGCTCTTCCCCCTCCCCGCACCCGGGCGCCCAGCGCGCTGAACTCAACGCGGCGCCCCGGTGACCAAGCGGTCACGGGGCGAGCCCGTGTGGCTCGGCGCGTCTATAACCCTCCCGGCCCCATGCGCGCCCCGAGCGGAGACCGAACCTCCTCGCCGCCTCCGCCGCTTCGCCGGCGCCGTTCGCCAAGTCCGGCCGACCCCCCTTGCCCCCCATCGGACGCGCCGCCTCTCCCCTTCGAGCAGCGGCCCGTGCCCGTTGGGCCACCAGGCGAAGTCCGTGAGCTCGGCCCCCTCCGCCGCGGATGTTCGGAGCCAACTCGCCCTGCCGACGTGGCCACAGGGCCTGCTGGTGCCATCAGTGATGGGCAGTGGCCCCCTCGCTCTGTTGACTCGGTCGTGAATGACAATCCACCCCCTCGACTATGACAGGCGAGGTCCCACCTGTGAGCGGTTTTAAAAATAAAAAGGAAAAATGATAATGAAATTTAAAAATAATAAATAGAAATGAATAAAACTAATTAATTAATTAATTAATTAATTAATTAAGTAAATAATTAATTTAATTAATCCTGATTAATTAAACCTAATAACTAATTAACCTAATTAACTACTGTTAATTAAACTTAACTAAGTAATTAGTTAACAGTGTATGACTGTAACATCCCAAATTTTCAATTTGGAATGTTATACATTAGGTCATCATGCATATCATATTTTTCTCGCATTTTCCGATCCTAGAAAATTTCACGCAACTCAAGGACCCTCGGAGAGAGTTGGAAGTTTCATTATTTTCATATTTGGGATTTTCCAAATTTTGAAAATAGGATCATTTGGATTTATTTAAATTATCTTCATAAAGTTTTCCTATAAAAATTTTAAGAGAGGGAATAATATGACTTTCCCAACATTTAGGAAAAAACGAAGGTATTATAAATAAATCAAAATTTGGTTTTGAAAGATTTATTTTGCTTAGGCAAAAATGAGCATTTAAAAAAATTATGCATGTTTGCCGTTTTTAAAGTTCATTTTGTTCGACTCATTTTTAGGAGTCGGGGAAATTTTGTTTTATTTAAATCGGAGTTCATTTGGTTTTTTTAATTCGTTTGGTTTAAATTTTAATTTAAAAAACTGCGCCCCCACAGGCCGAGGCCCAGCCCTGCCAGCCCACCTCCTCTCTCTCTCGCCGCGCCGCCTTGAAGCCGGAGTCCCGCCGCCGCCGCCTCCGCCGCCGCCCGAGTCCGCCTCGCCCGGGACCCAGCTGCCCTCCCACAAGCCACCCGCCGCCCCCCCTCCCATCTGCCCCCCCCCCCCCTCTTCTCACCCCGAGCCGCCGCCACCCCCGCCCGAGCCTTGCCGCCGCCGAAGGCCTCGCCGCCGGCGTCGCCTCTCGCCGCCCGATCGCCGACCCGCCTCGCCGCCCCTCGAACCCCGCCCGGACCCGCCGCCGGAGCCCGCCGGACCTCGCCCGGCGAGAGCCACCGAGGTAGCCGCCGCGCCCGATCCGGTTTTCGGAAAAACCCGATCCGGTTTTTAGATATTCGGTTTTATTTAAAAAAACCTAGATGGTTTTATGTTTTTTGGTTTTCTTAATTAACGACGTTCACCGAACCGTTCGTTTCAATGAACGTGTTCGTTGGATTAGTTCTGAAGCGAGCGTCCGTTATTTAATCTGTTAAGTCGTTTTCTTTTAATCGGATTTAATCCGTTAATTTTCGATTTGATTTCGATCTGATTTTCAAATCTGTTTTATTTCTTGCTCGTTTATCGGAATCAGGTGATTCAAGCGCTTGAGTTTCAAATGTGAAACCGCCGTTCGACTAACCTACTTTCACAGAGTTTTGCTACTGTGAAATTTTGACCTAGTTTCAGATTGCTAACCCGAGTCGTTCTCTCTCGAGTTTCGACTTTCGATGCTTTATTTGATTTGATTCTTTTGCAACCAGGGTTCTTAAGTTGAACTCTCTGGTTAGAGCTTTTATTCGAGATTTCCCCGTGCATTAGATGAGTACTTATTGTATGCTTGTTGTTTGTCTGCGTTAGATCACCGGTCGCCGCTTGTTACTTGAATCTCTAGGTCTCATGGATCATCGCAAGGCAAGTAACACTTTGATCATACTCTTCTCATACCAGTTTTTATGCATTAGATCTATCCCTCAAACACTTGCATGTTTAGGATCAAATTAAATTGTGGGTTTGGGAAGTAGATTGAGGTAGTACCTATTACTGTTTTACTTGTGAAACCTTGGGAGTTACTTCTCGTTTGCTTATTGTGCCATGCTATGCTAGTAGGCGTGGATTGGGTGAGTGAATATCCATGACAGATGTGAGATTGTTAATTAATGGTTTATCTAAGGTGGCAACCTAAACACACATCTGGGTGGATTGAGGCACTGGTTTCCATCAGGACTTGCTCAGTATTTCTTGGGACCGCCACCCGGGCTCTAAGGGGTCATAAGATTATTCAAGCTGGAAACTTCCGTGTGCAGCCACAAGCCAATTATGGGCTCTGGCGTAGTTGACTAAGTCGTCACGAACTCTTACGGGTAGGCTAGCTGATGTAGGGGATGTAGGTTGGTACGGTCTACCCACATGTAAGGTGCTAAGCGCCACGAAGACTATGTCTCGGTCATCCGTTTCTCAAACACCATGTAGTCACGAGAACCAAGCGGAGGTGATCGAGTCTTGTGGGGAAAAGTCATAAACCCCTGCAGAGTGTATAAACTAATCATGATTAGCCGTGTCCCGGTTATGGACGTTTTGAGTATCCGGTAATTGAATATCATGTGAATCTCAACATGTTACTTCTAATAAAAGTTATTGGGTTTTGATGAGTACTTTTAATTGGGATTGAGGATCTGTCAACCATTCTCAATGTTTAACAACCACCATGATAGTTAAATAAAATTATTCCTTTGATGTAGGGAAAAATCAGCTTTATGCAAATGTAACCGTGAGAGCCTTACCACCAGCCATATATGCATGTAGTATAGGCTTATTCCTTCATTACTCTTTATGTGTTACATTGCCAGCATATTCCATGTCTTGACCCGTTGTTGGCTGCAACTTTCACGTTGCAGACTTTTTGAATGACAGTAAGGTGTTAGGTCGTGGTTCTATACTCGGTGATGCCGTTGGAGTTGATAGACTCGCTTATCTTCCAAGCCTTCGCTGTTATTATTAGATGGCCTTAAGCCATATTATTGTAATAAGTTCCCTTGTGGACAACGATGTAATAAGTGTGTGATTGCTACTCTGCTATAAATCCTTCAAGCATTGTGTGGTGTCGACATTCTTGATCCGGGGATGACACCGAGCACGTAGATCTGGATCCATTCGGTGCGGTCGCTCTGAGAGAATGGTATCGAGCACACGCTGATGGTATGGGACACGACCACTAAGTTAAAGCCATAGATCCTACTCTCTTCTCATTTTCTAACTCCTCATCTTTTCTACTCTTTAGGATGACTGACGAAGATCAGGTACACCCAACCGGATGAAGGCACACCTTTTGGATTTCACTTGAAGGAAGTTACTAAGTACCTGAACATTGGACTACCAAGCTTCACCGGGACTTTCAACGCCACTCTGCCTGAAGAGGAGCGCTAGAAGATTCACGCTCACGTTCCAGGAAGGACATTCGCCCCAATCACCAAGCCTATAGATAGTGTTTTCAATGCACCAACTTGGAGTCTGGGAAAGAGCATGGCAGCTCACATCACCATGGGACGCATTGGAGAAGTTTATCAAGAAGACCTCAAGGATACCATCTACCAGATTTGCGGACGCCGAGATGACAACTGGGACGTCGTCAGCACCAAGAAGGATAGGTCCATTTTAGCTTTCATCCAGAATTAAATCAGCACATTCGGCGCGGGAGAACCAAATGTGCAATGACATGTTGGAGTTGCGAAGACAAAGGGAAGGATCATCGAGCTGGAAGAAGAACTAAAGACTACGCAAGGACTACATGGGCGAGATCGTAGCTCGGCAAGACACAATAACGATCTTAAGTACGAGATCGAAGAACTCAAGAAGAAGTTGGCGCTCGGGAATGAAGACCAGTATGTCAAATACCCAAGCGACTACATTAACATCGACGACACCGATTCGGATCCAAGTGAACCCGACTTTGAAGACGAAGCTGGAGCAGGCATCATGGAGTCTTCCACCGGTTCAAATTAGTAGAAGTCCCCCACATATTAGTAGCATTCCCTCCATGTAAACATTAGAGTACACGCACTTTTGCGCTAGTTAGATCGTTGTAAGCCCTTGTTTGATTGAATGAAGTGATTTTGTGTGCATTTGCTCATGTGCATTTGGGTAGTGATTCCCTTAGACCTCATTCTATTCTACATTTCTCTTCTTTTCTAAACCCATCAGATGCCTCCGAGACGCGACCCCGGATTCGTTTTCCCACCAGAGATCACCCAATTGATCCAGCAGCAGAATACCCTGATTCAAACATTGGTGCAGAACCAGGGCAACAACAACAACAACAACAACCCACCGCCACCACCACCACCTGCGGATCATCTGACTCGTTTCCTTAGACTGAATCCGCCGGTGTATTCTAGTAGCACCGAGCCGATTGTAGCAGATGGTGGCTCCGCAAGATAGGAAGGAGCTGACCACTGCAGGATGCACAGATGGTGAAATAGTGAAGTTTGCAGCACACCAGCTTGAAGGACCCGCAGCAGCATGGTGGGAGAATTTCACAGCCACTTACCCCGTAGACACTGTCACATGGGACCAGTTTCAGCAAGCTTTTCGCATTGCCCATGTTTCAGCAGGAGCTATGGCCATGAAGAAGCGTGAGTTTCGCAACTTACGCCAAGGAGGAAGGACTGTTGGCCAGTACGTGGATGATTTTAGTAAGTTAGCACGTTATGCCCCAGATGACGTTGCTACAAACGCTGCTAAACAGGAGAAGTTTCTAGAAGGACTGAATGATGAGTTCAGCATGCCGTTGATGGTAGCAAGTTTCAACAACTACCAGGAGTTAGTAGACCGAGCTCTCATGATTGAAGGAAAGCAGCAGCAAATTGAGAACTGCAAGCGGAAGTATGGACAAGGAAGTATAACTCTGGATCCCGGCAGAAGCCTCGTTATACCCTAAATCAGGAATTCAGTTTCAGCATACCCATGGAGGAGGTAATTCGCATAACCATAATGGCACCAAGAATGGGAGCGGAATGGAGGAAGCAATGGACAGAACCGCACCAACCCGTCAACACCATCCAAGGTAGACTGAGTCACATTACTTGCTTTAAGTGCCGCAAGACGGGCACTATGCAAATGACTGTCCCGAAGGCCGAATGGAAATGGCAATGGAAGCTCGGAAAGAAGCCAAACCCTTTCAACAGGGGACGGGTGAACCACATTGATGTGGAGGAGGTTGAAGATCAGCCCGATGCGATAATCGGTAAGTTTTGGTTAAGTCATTTATCTGCAGTTGTTCTTTTCGATCTTGGTGCATCGCATTCATACATATCAAGGGATTTGTGGATAAGTACAAATTACCGACCCAAGCCCTAGGTCACCCATGCTAGTAACCTCACCCGGAGCAGAATACGTGGCTAGTAAATGGTGTGATCGACTGCCACTAAGGATTGGACACTATGTTTTCCCCTCAAACCTAATAGTTCTGGAATCCCAAGGATTGGATGTGATATTTGTTGGAAATATGCCCTAGAGGCAATAATAAAAGCATTATTATTATATTTCCTTGTTCATGATAATTGTCTTTTATTCATGCTATAACTGTATTATCCGGAAATCGCAATACACGTGTGAATACATAGACTACAATACGTCCCTAGTAAGCCTCTAGTAGACTAGCTCGTTGGTCAACAGATAGTCATGGTTTCCTGACTATGGACATTAGATGTCGTTGACAAGCGGGATCACGTCATTAGGAGAATGGCGTGATGGACAAGACAATCCTAAGCATAGCACAAAGATCGTGTAGTTCGTTTTGCTAGAGCTTTTCCAATGTCAAGTATCTCTTCCTTAGACCATGAGATCGTGCAATTCCGGATACCGTAGGAGTGCTTTGGGTGTATCAAGCGTCACTGGCGTAATCGGGTGACTATAAAGGTGCACTACAGGTATCTCCGAAAGTGACCATTGGGTTGACACGGATCGAGGCGGGATTTGTCACTCCGTATTACGGAGAGGTATCACTGGGCCCACTCGGTAATGCATCATCATAATGAGCTCAAAGTGATCAAGTGTGCAGTCACGGATCATGCATTGCGGATGAGTAAAGTGACTTGCGATAACGAGACTAAGCGAGGTATTGGGATACCGACGATCGAGTCTCGGGCAAGTAACATACCGTCGACAAAGGGAATAGAATCTGGGGTTGCTTGAACCCTTGACATCGTGGTTCATCCGATGACAACATCGAGGAGCATGTGGGAGCCAACATGGGTATCCAGATCCGCTGTTGGTTATTGACTTGAGGTAGTCTCGGTCATATCGCATGTCTCCGAACCCGTAGGGTCTACACATAAGGTTCGGTGGCGCTAGGGTTAATAGGAAGACAAGTATGTGATTACGAATGTTGTTGAGTCCGGATGAGATCCGGACGTCACGAGGAGTTCGGAATGGTCGGAGGTAAAGATTTATATATGGAAAGTGGTTAAGCGGACTCAGGAAAGTTTTGAGGTATACGGTAATGTACGGGGCCCCGGGAGGGTTCGGAGGTCCACGGGAGGGCCACCCTCCTGGGGGCCACATGGGCTAAGTGGGAGAGGGAGCCAGCCCCTGGTGGGCTGGGCGCACCTCCCCCCTTAGGCCCATGCGGCTAGGGCATGGGGAGGGGAAACCCTAAAGGGGGCGCCCCCCTAGCTTGGGGGCAAGCCACCCTCCCCTCCTCCCCTTGGGCCGCCGCCCCATCTAGGGTTTCCCCTATATGGCCGGCCCCCCTTTGCCCTCTCCTCCTATGAATAGAGGGGTGGGGGGAGGGCTGCCAACACCATTGAAGGCGCAGCCCCTCCCCTCCCCAACACCTCTCTTTCTCCACGCGAGCTTGGCGAAGCCCTGCCGGAGAACTGTCGTACCAACTGCACCACGCCGTCGTGCTGCCATTGGAGTTGTCTTCCTCAACCTCTCCTTCATCCTTGCTGGATCAAGACGGAGGAGACGCCATCGTCCCGTACGTGTGTTGAACACGGAGGTGCTGTCCTTTCAGCACTTTGGTCATCGGTGATCGGAATCACGTTGGGAACGTCTTCATCATCACCACTCCCTCGAACGCTTCCGTACTCGATCTACAAGTGGTATGTAGATGAAAACTCTCTCTCGTGGCTCGTTGCTTAGATGAACTCATAGATAGATCTTGGTGAAACCGTAGGAAAATTTTAATTTTCTGCAGCGTTCCCCAACAAAGTGGCATCATGAGCTAGGTCTATCGTAGTTCTCTTTGCACGAGTAGAACACAATTTTGTTGTGGGCGTGGATCTTGTCAACTTACTTGCCGTTACTAGTCGTTTCTTGCTTCCGCGGTATTGTGGGATGAAGCGGCCCGGACCAACCTTACGTGCTCTTCACGTGAGACCGGTTCCACCGACTAACATGCACTAGTTGCATAAGGTGGCTGGCGGGTGTCTGTCTCTCCTACTTTAGTTGGGCGGATTCGATGAACAGGGTCCTTATGAAGGGTAAATAGAAGTTGACAAGATCACGTTGTGGTTATTCGTAGGTAAGAAAGCGTTCTTGCTAGAACCCAATTGCAGCCACGTAAAGATGCAACAACAATTAGAGGGCGTCTAACTTGTTTTTGCAGCAATTGTCATGTGACGTGATATGGCCAAGTTGTGATGAATGATGATATATTGTGATGTATGAGATCATGTTCTTGTAATAGGAATCACGACTTGCATGTCGATGAGTATGACAACGGCAGGAGCCATAGGAGTTGTCTTTATTTTGTATGACCTGCGTGTCATTGAAATGCGCCATGTAACTCACTTTACTTTATTGCTAAACGCGTTAGCCATAGAAGTAGAAGTAGTCGTTGGCGTGACAACTTCATGAAGACACGATGATGGAGATCATGATGATGGAGATCATGGTGTCATGCGGTGACAGGATGATCATGGAGCCCGAAGATGAAGATCAAGGAGCTATATGATATTGGCCATATCATGTCACTACTTTATAATTGCATGTGATGTTTATTATGATTATACATCTTGTTTACTTAGAACGACGGTAGTAAATAAGATGATCCTTAGAACAATTTCAAGAAGTGTTCTCCCTAAGCGTGCACCGTTGCTACAGTTCATCGCTTCTAAGCACCACGTGTTAATCGGGTGTGATGGATTCTTACGTTCACATACAACGGGTGTAAGACAGATTTACACACGCAGAAACACTTAGGGTTAACTTGCGAGCCTAGCATGTACAGACATGGCCTCGGAACACGGAGACCGAAAGGTCGAACACGAGTCGTATGGAAGATACGATCAACATGAGAATGTTCACCGGCGCAGACTAGTCCGTCTCACGTGTTGATCGGACACGGCCTAGTCGACTCGGATCGTGTAACATTTAGATGACTAGAGGATGTCTAATCTAAGTGGGAGTTCATTAATAATTTGATTAGATGAACTTTATTATCATGAACAATAGTCTAAAATCTTTTACATGATATGTCTTGTAGATCAAATGGCCAGCGCTCATGTCAACTTGAACTTCAACGCGTTCCTAGAAAACCAAGCTGAAAGATGACGGCAGCAACTATACGGACTGGGTCCGGAACACGAGATCATCCTCATAGCTGCCAGAAACAATCGTCCTAGAAGGACCGCTAGGTGGCGCTCCGTCGAGAGAACCAAGACATTATGAATGCTTGGCAGTCTCGTGCTGATGATTACTCCCTCGTTCGATGCGGCATGCTTTCTGACTTAGAACCGGGGCTCCAAAAGCGTTTTGAGCATCACGGAGCATATGAGATGTTGAAGAGCTGAAACTGGTTTTCAAGCTCACGCCGGGTCGAGAGATATGACATCTCCGACAAGTTCTATAGTTGTAAGATGGAGGAAAACAGTTACTGTCGGTGAGCACATTACGAAGATGTGCAGGTTGCACAACCGTATGACCTAGCTGAATATTAACCTCCCTAATGAGGCGGTCATTGACAGAATCCTCGATCGCTCCCACCAAGCTACAAGAGCTTTGTGATGAACTACAACATGCAGAGGATGGTAAAGACCATTCTGAAGTGTTCTCTATCTTTGAAGTCAGCCGAGGTTGAAATCAAGAAAGAACATCAAGTGTTGATGGTCAATAAGACCACTAAGTTTAAGAAGGGCAAGGGTAAGAAGAACTTCAAGAAGGACGGCAAGGAGATTGCCTCGCCCGGTAAGCAAGTTACCGGGAAGAAGTCAAAGAATGGACCCAAGCCTGAGACTGAGTGCTTTTATTGCAAGGGGAAGGGTCACTGGAAGCGGAACTGCCCCAAATACTTAGCGGATAAGAAGGCCGGCAACACCAAAGGTATATTTGATATACATGTAATTGATGTGTACCTTCCGATGTCGTAGTAACTCCTGGGTATTTGATACGGTGCCGTTGCTCATATTTGTAACTCACAGCAGGAGCTGCGGAATAAGCGGAGGCTGGCGAAGGGCGAGGTGACGATGCACGTCGGGAATGGTTCGAGTCGATGTGATCGCCGTCGACACGCTACCTCTTCATTTACCCACGGGATTAGTTATAAACCTTAATAATTGTTATTTGGTGCCAAGTTTGAGCATGAATATTGTATCTGGATCTCGTTTAATGCGAGATGGCTACTCATTTAAATCCGAGAATAATGGTTGTTCTATTTATATGAGAGATATGTTTTATGGTCATGCTCCGATGGTCAATGGTTTATTCTTAATGAATCTCGGCGTAGTATTACACATGTTCATAGCGTGAATACCAAAAGATGTAAAGTTGATAACGATAGTCCCGCATACTTGTGGCACTTCGCCGCCTTGGTCACATTGGTGTCAAGCGCATGAAGAAGCTCCATCTGATGGACTTTTGGAGTCTCTTGATTATGAATCATTTGACACATGCGAACCATGCCTCATGGGCAAGATGACCAAGACTCCATTCTCGGAACAATGGGCGAGCAACCAACTTGTTGGAAATCATACATACCGATGTGTGCGGTCCAATGGCGTTGAGGCTCGCGGAGGATATCGTTATGTTCTCACTCTCACAGATGACTTGAGTAGATATGGGTATGTCTACTTGATGAAACACAAGTCTGAGACCTTTGAAAAGTTCAAGGAATTTCAGAATGAAGTAGAGAATCAACGTGACCGAAAGATAAAATTCTTACGATCAGATCGTGGAGGAGAATATTTAAGTCACGAATTTGGTACACACTTAAGAAAATGTGGAATCGTTTCACAACTAACGCCGCTGGAACACCTCGGTAGTAACGGTGTGTCGAGCGTCGTGTCGCACTTTATTGGATATGGTGCGATCTATGATGTCTCTTACCGATTTACGCTATCATTTTGGGGATCGCTCTAGAGACAGCTACATTCACTTTAAATAGGGCACCGTCTAAATCCGTTGAGGCGACACCGTATGAATTATGGTTTGGGAAGAAACCTAAGCTGTCGTTTCTAAAAGTTTGGGGATGCGATGCTTATGTCAAGAAACTTCAACTGAAAAGCTCGAACCCAAGTCGGAAAATCGTCTTCATAGGATACCCTAAGGAAACCTTTGGGTATACCTTCTACCTTAGATCCGAAGGCAAGATCTTTGTTGCGAGAGCGGAACCTTTACGGAAAAGAGTTTCTCTCGAAAGGAGTAAGTGGGAGGAAAGTAGAACTTCGATGAAGTACTACCTCTTGAACAGGATAGTAGTGCAGCTCGGGAAAATGTTCTGTGATGCCTACACCAACTGAAGAGGAAATTCATGATGATGATCAAGGTACTTCGGATCAAGTTGCTACTGAACCGTGGGTCCACTAGGACACGTTCCGCACTAGATTGAATGCGGCAACCCTGTCACGGAAATCATGTTGTTGACAACGGTGAACCTTGAACTATGAAGAAGCAATGGCGGGCCCAGATTCCAACAAATGGCTAGAAGCCATGAAGTCCGAGATAGAATCCATGTATGAAAACAAAGTGTGGACTTTGGTGACTTGCACGATGATCGGCGGCGATAGAAAACAAATGGATCTTTAAGAAGAAGGCGGACGCGGATGGTAATGTCACCATCTATAAAGCTCGACTTGTCGCTAAGGGTTATCGGCAAGTTCAAGGGATTGACTACGATGAGACTTTCTCTCCGTGGCGAAGCTTAAGTCCGTCCGAATCATGTTAGCAATTGCCGCATACTATGATTATGAGATATGGCAGATGGACGTCAAAACAGCATTCCTTAACGGTTATCTTAAGGAAGAGCTGTATATGATACAGCCGAAGGTTTTGTCGATCCTAAGAATCTTGACAAAGTATGCAAGCTCCAGCGATCCATTTATGGGCTGGTGCAAGCATCTCGGAGTTGGAACATTCGCTTTGATGAGATGATCAAAGCGTTTGGGTTTATCTTGAGACTTATGGAGAAGCCTGCGTTTACAAGAAAGTGAGTGGGAGCTCTGTAGCATTTCTCATATTATATGTAGATGACATACTTTGATGGGAAATGATATAGATTTCTTGGACAGCATTAAGGCCTACTTGAATAAGTGTTTTTCAATGAAGGACCTTGGAGAAGCTGCTTATATATTAGGCATCAAGATCTATAGAGATAGATCGAGGCGCCTCATAGGTCTTTCACAAAGCACATACCTTGATAAGATTTTGAAGAAGTTCAAAATGGATCAGTCCAAGAAAGGGTTCTTGCTGTATTGCAAGGTGTGAGATTGAGCTCAGCTCAATGCCCGACCACGACAAAAGATAAAGAAGAGATGAGTGTCATCCCTATGCCTCAGCCATAGGATCTATTATGTATGCCATCTGTGTACCGGACCTGATGTAAACCTTGCCGTAAGTTTGGTAGGAAGGTACCAAAGTAATCCCGGCAAGGAACAACGGACAGCGGTCAAGAATATCCTAAAGTACCGAAAAGGACAAAGGACATGTTTCTCGTTTATGGAGGTGACGAAGAGCTCGTCAGAAGGGTTACGTCGGCGCTAGCTTCGACACAGATCTGAATGACTCTAAGTCACAAACCGGATCGTGTATATGTTGAATGATGGAGCGATAGCTGGTGCAGCTGCAAGCGAAGCGTCGTGGCGGGATCTACATGTGAAGCGGAGTACATGGCAGCCTCGGAGGCAGCACATGAAGCAATTTGGGTGAAGGAGTTCATCACCGACCTAGAGTCATACCCAATGCGTCGGGGCGATCAAACTCTTACGTGACAACACTTTGGAGCTATTGCACTTGCCAAGGGCCCAGGTTTCACAAGAAGACCAGGCATATAAAGCGTCGCTTCAACTCCATCCGTGAAAATGTTCAGGATGGAGACATAGAAATTTGTAAAGTGCATACGGATCTGAATGTCGCAGATCCGTTGACTAAACCTCTTCATGGGCAAAACATGATCAACACGAGAACTCTATGGGTGTTCGATTCATCACAATGTAAACTAGATTATTGACTCTAGTGCAAGTGGGAGACTGTTGGAAATATGCCCTAGAGGCAATAATAAAAGCATTATTATTATATTTCCTTGTTCATGATAATTGTCTTTTATTCATGCTATAAGCTGTATTATCCGGAAATCGTAATACACGTGTGAATACATAGACTACAATCGTCCCTAGTAAGCCTCTAGTAGACTAGCTCGTTGGTCAACGAGATAGTCATGGTTTCTGACTATGGACATTAGATGTCGTTGACAACGGGATCACGTCATTAGGAGAATGGCGTGATGGACAAGACAATCCTAAGCATAGCACAAAGATCGTGTAGTTCGTTTTGCTAGAGCTTTTCCAATGTCAAGTATCTCTTCCTTAGACCATGAGATCGTGCAATTCCGGATACCGTAGGAGTGCTTTGGGTGTATCAAGCGTCCTGGCGTGGCGGGTGACTATAAAGGTGCACTACAGGTATCTCGAAAGTGACCATTGGGTTGACACGGATCGAGGCTGGATTTGTCACTCCGTATTACGGAGAGGTATCACTAGGCCCACTCGGTAATGCATCATCATAATGAGCTCAAAGTGATCAAGTGTGCGGTCACGGGATCATGCATTGCTGATGCGAGTAAAGTGACTTGCGGTAACGAGACTAAGCGAGGTATTGGGATACCGACGATCGAGTCTCGGGCAAGTAACATACCGTCGACAAAGGGAATAGAATACGGGTTGCTTGAACCCTTGACATCGTGGTTCATCCGATGACAACATCGAGGAGCATGTGGGAGCCAACATGGGTATCCAGATCCGCTGTTGGTTATTGACTTGAGGTAGTCTCGGTCATGTCGCATGTCTCCCGAACCCGTAGGGTCTACACATAAGGTTCGGTGGCGCTAGGGTTAATAGGAAGACAAGTATGTGATTACGAATGTTGTTGAGTCCGGATGAGATCCCGGACGTCACGAGGAGTTCGGAATGGTCCGGAGGTAAAGATTTATATATGGAAAGTGGTTAAGCGGACTCGGAAAGTTTCGGGGTATACGGTAATGTACGGGGCCACCGGATTATCTGATGTATTTCGGAAGAATTGCGGGAATGCCACGGATAGAGACATTGAGTTTTTGATCGAGCTGTTGCGAGGAACAGGCCCGATATCGAAGCGACCGTCAGGATGCCCGCAAAAGATTTGGCGAAATCAAGAAGCGATTAAGGAACTATTGGATAAAGGTTTTATTCGCTCAAGTTCTTCACCTTGGGGATCACCCGTTTTGTTAGTGGAGAAGAAGGATGGATCGTTGAGAATGGTTGTTGATTACCGTGGATTGAATGAAGTAACAATCAAGAACAAGTACCCACTACCTATGATAAATGATCTGTTTGATCGCTTGCAAGGAGCCAAAGTGTTTTCCAAGATCGACTTGCGATCAGGGTACCATCAGTTGAAGATTCGGGAGCAAGACATACCCAAGACCGCATTTACCACGAGATATGGACTGTATGAGTATACCGTTATGTCATTTGGATGACTAACGCACCAGCCTATTTCATGAACCTGATGAACAAAGTGTTTATGGAGTTTTTGGATAAGTTAAATCGTGGTGTTCATTGATGACATTTTGATTTTTCAAAGAATGAAGAGGAACACAAGGAACATTTGCGATTGGTTTGGAGGCGAGGAACACCGGTTGTATGCCAAGTTCAGCAAATGTGAGTTTTGGCTAAAGGAAGTTGGATTTCTCGGACATGTTATATCCGGAGAAGGGATAGCAGTTGACCCCACAAAAGTTGAGACCGTAACCAAATGGGAAGCACCAACGACAGTTGGAGAGATTCGGAGTTTCCTTGGACTCGCAGGATACTACCGAAGATTCATTGAGAATTTCTCAAGAATTGCAAAGCCTATGACAGAATTGTTGAAGAAGGAAAACAAATTCATATGGACTGAGGACTGCGAGGCAAGTTTTCAGGAATTGAAGAAAAGATTGGTTACCTCACCAGTTTTGATATTGCCAGATCAGACCAAGGATTATGTGGTGTATTGCGACGCTTCACGTCGAGGACTTGGAGCAGTGCTTATGCAGGAAGGAAGAGTTGTTTCGTATGCTTCACGTCAACTTAAGCCTCATGAGTTGAATTATGCCACTCATGATTTGGAGTTAGCAGCCGTTGTGCATGCCTTGAAGACGTGGAGACATTTTCTCATTGGAAATCATTGTGAAGTATATACGGATCACAAGAGTTTGAAGTACATCTTCACACAGAAGGAATTGAATCTCAGACAAAGGAGATGGTTAGAGCTAATCAAGGATTATGATATGAGATTGCATTATCACCCCGGAAAGGCTAATGTCGTAGCAGACGCATTGAGCCGTAAGAGCCACGTCAATACCCTAATGATGGGAGGAATACCCAATGATTTAGCCGAGGACCTTCGAGAACTATGTTTGGAAATAGTTCCGAGAGGCTATGTAGCAGCATTGGAGATTCAGTCGACACTGATGGACAAAATCAGAGAAGCCCAAAAGGCAGATAAGGAAGTTGCCTCTATAAAGGAGAAAATGGGCAAAGGAAAAGCTAAAGGATTTCGTGAGGATGAGCACGATACCCTATGGTTTGAAGACCGTGTTTATGTGCCTAATGACCCAGAGATCAGGAAGTTGATTTTACAAGAAGCTCATGATTCACCCTATTCGATTCACCCAGGAAATACCAAGATGTATTTGGATTTGAAGAATATTTTCTGGTGGACCGGAATGAAGAAGGATATTGCGGAGTATGTAGCAGTTTGCGGCGTATGTCGAAAGTAAAGCGAGCATCGAAGCCAGCAGGATTGTTACAACCGTTGCCGATACCCGAATGGAAGTGGGATAAACTAGGCATGGATTTCATCACAGGTTTGCCAAAGACTCGTTCAGGATATGACTCGATTTGGGTCATAGTCGATCGTTTGACGAAGGTAGCTCATTTCATTCAATCAAAACTACCTATAGCAGTGCTAAGTTGGCAAAGATATACATGACCAGAATTGTGTGCTTACGGAGTTCGAGGAGCATTGTATCGGATAGAGGAACCCGGTTTACCTCGAAATTTTGGAACCGGTTACACGAAACATTGGGAACCAGACTAGAATTCAGACAGCTTTCCACCCACAGACCGATGGACAGACCGAGAGAGTCAATCAGATTTTGGAGGACATGCTGAGAGCTTGTGCACTAGATTATGGATCTAGCTGGGATGATAATTTGCCGTATGCAGAATTTTCCTACAATAACAGTTACCAAACCAGCTTAAAGATGGCACCTTTCGAGGCTCTGTATGGAAGAAGGTGCAGGACACCGTTGTCATGGGACGAAACTGGAGATCGTCAGTTGTTTGGACCAGATTTAATTAAGGAGTCTGAACAGAAAGTTAAGTTAATTCGAGACAGGCTCAAGGTAGCCCAGTCCAGACAGAAGAGCTATGCCGATTCAAAGCGCAAAGCGATTGAGTATGAAGTTGGAGCAGTATATCTCAGAGTATCACCGCTTCGAGGGGTTAAGCGTTTTGGAGTTAAAGGAAAGTTAGCACCCCGTTTCGTTGGACCATATAAGATTTTGCAACGCATGGGAGAAGTTGCGTATAAGTTGGAATTGCCAGAAGGACTGTCAGGAGTTCATGATGTATTCCATGTTTCTCAGTTGAAGAAATGTCACCCCGAGATAGCAGAGGTACCGTTAAGAGACACGGTGCCTTTGGAAGCAATTCAGTTGAAGGATGACTTGACATATGAGGAAAAACCGGTTAAGATTCTCGATTATGCCGCAGAGTTACCCGCAGCAAGGTTATCAAGTTTTGCAAAGTTCGATTGGAGCCACCACACCGAGGATGAAGCCACCGGGAAAGAGAGGAAGTTTTGCTTAAGGACCATCCTCACCTATTTTCTAGCCAACCCGAATCTCGAGGGCGAGATTCATCTTAAGGGGGTAGGTTTGTAACATCCCAAGTTTTCAATTTGGAATGTTATACATTAGGTCATCATGCATATCATATTTTTCTCGCATTTTTCGATCCTAGAAAATTTCACGCAACTCAAGGACCCTCGGAGAGAGTTGGAAGTTTCATTGTTTTCATATTTGGGATTTTCCAAATTTTGAAAATAGGATCATTTGGATTTATTTAAATTATCTTCATAAAGTTTTCCTATAAAATTTTAGAGAGGGAATAATATGACTTTCCCAACATTTAGGAAAAACGAAGGTATTATAAATAAATCAAAATTTGGTTTTGAAAGATTTATTTTGCTTAGGCAAAATGAGCATTTAAAAAAAATGCATGTTTGCCGTTTTAAATTTCATTTTGTTAGACTCATTTTTAGGAGTCGGGAAAATTTGTTTTATTTAAATCGGAGTTCATTTGGTTTTTTTAATTCGTTTGGTTTAAATTTTAATTTAAAAAAAACGCCCCACAGGCCGAGGCCCAGGCCCAATGACCCACCTCCTCTCTCCTCTGGCGCGCCGCGCCTGGCGGGAGTCCCGCCGCCGCCGCCTCCGCCGCCGCCCGAGTCCGCCTCCGCCCGGGACCCGCTGCCCCCCCCAAGCCACCGCCGCCACCCCCCTCCATCGCCGCCCCCCCCCCTCTTCCTCACCCGAGCCGCCGCCACCCCCCTCTTGAGCCGCCGCCGCCGCCAAGCCGCCGCCCGCCGCCGTCGCCTCTCGCCGCCTTGATCGCCGACCCGCCGCCCCCGCCGCCGCCTCCCGAACCCCGCGGACCCCGCCGCCGGAGCCCGCCGGACCTCGCCGGCGAGAGCCACGGAGGTAGCCGCGCCGCCCGATCCGGTTTCTCGGAAAAACCCGATCCGGTTTTTTTTAGATATTCGGTTTTTATTTTAAAAAAAACCCTAGATGGTTTTTATGTTTTTTTTCGGTTTTCTTAATTAACGAACGTTCACCGAACCGTTCGTTTCAATGAACGTGTTCGTTGGATTAGTTCTGAAAACGAATGTCCATTATTTAATCCGTTCGTCGTTTTCTTTTAATCGGATTTAATCCGTTAATTTTCAGATTCGATTTCCGATCTGATTTTCAAATCTGTTTTATTTCTTGCTCGTTTATCGGAATCAGGTGATTCAAGCGCCTGGAGTTTCGTAACGAAACCGCCGTTCCGACTAACCTACTTTCACAGAGTTTTGCTACTGTGAAATTTTGACCTAGTTTCAGATTGCTAACCCGAGTCGTTCTCTCTCGAGTTTCGACTTTCGATGCTTTATTTGATTTGATTCTTTTGCAACCAGGGTTCTTAAGTTGAACTCTCTGGTTAGAGCTTTTATTCGAGATTTCCCCGTGCATTAGATGAGTACTTATTGTATGCTTGTTGTTTGTCTGCGTTAGATCACCCGGAGTGCGCCGCTTGTTACTTCGAATCTCTAGGTCTCGCGGATCATCGACAAGGCAAGTAACACTTTGATCATACTCTTCTCATACCCAGTTTTATGCATTAGATCTATCCTCAAACACTTGCATGTTTAGGATCAAATTAAATTGTGGGTTTGGGAAGTAGATTGAGTAGTACCTATTACTGTTTTACTTATGAAACCTTGGGAGTTACTTCTCGTTTGCTTATTGTGCCATGCTATGCTAGTAGGCGTGGATTGGGTGAGTGAATATCCATGACAGATGTGAGATTGTTAATTAATGGTTTATCTAAGGTGGCAACCTAAACACACATCTGGGTGGATTGAGGCACCTGGTTTCCATCAGGACTTACTGTATTTCTTGGACCGCCACCCAGGCTCTAAGGGATCATAAGATTATTCAAGCTGGAAACTTCCGTGTGCAGCCACAAGCCAATTATGGGCTCTGGCGTAGTTGACTAAGTCGTCACGAACTCTTACGGGTAGGCTAGCTGATGTAGGGGATGTAGGTTGGTACGGTCTACCCACATGTAAGGTGCTAGCGCTTCGAAAGACTATGTCTCGGTCATCCGTTTCTCAAACACCATGTAGTCACGAGAACCAAGCGGAGGCGATCGAGTCTTGTGGGGAAAAGTCATAAACCCTGCAGAGTGTATAAACTAATCATGATTAGCCGTGTCCCGGTTATGGACGTTTTGAGTATCCGTAATTGAATATCATGTGAATCTCAACATGTTACTTCTAATAAAAGTTATTGGGTTTTGATGAGTACTTTTAATTGGGATTGAGGATCTGTCAACCATTCTCAATGTTTAACAACCACCATGATAGTTAAATAAAATTATTCCTTTGATGTAGGGAAAATCAGCTTTATGCAAATGTAACAGTAGAGCCTTACCACCAGCCATATATGCATGTAGTATAGGCTTATTCCTTCATTGCTCTTTATGTGTTACATTGCCAAGCATATTCCATGTCTTGACCCGTTTTGGGCTGCAACTTTCACGTTTGAGACTTTTTGAACGACAGTAAGGTGTTAGGTCGTGGTTCTATACTCGATGATGCCGTTGGAGTTGATGGACTCGCTTATCTTCCAAGCCTTCGCTGTTATTATTAGATGGCCTTAAGCCATATTATTGTAATAAGTTCCTTGTGGACAACGATGTAATAAGTGTGTGATTGCTACTCTGCTATAAATCCTTGAAATCTTGTGTGGTGTCGGCATTCTTGATCCGAGGATGACATCGAGCATAGAGACTGGATCCATTCGGGTCTGGTCGCTACAATGACGAACGGGTCCCACATGTCAGGGTTGACTTAGTCAACCCTGTTGACTGCTGACGTCAGCATGACATCATGCTGACATCATAAATACATTTTCGAATTAATTAATTAATTAATTAAATTCCGAAATTATTAAAATCTTTTAAAATCATATCTTTTAATCCGTAACTCGGTTAAAATATTTTCAACATGAAAGTTGCTCGAGCAGCGAGGCGAATCCGGATCGCAGTCCGTTCGTCCGCCCACACCCCTAACCTATCGAACCTGCAACTTTTCCCCTCGGCTCTCTGCTGAAAACCCAAAACACCGGAATACTTTCCGGATGTTTCTATAACCAGTACCCCCATACCACGTTAGGGCACGCGTAGCATCGCTTCTTGGCATGTCATGCATCGATATGCATCTGTTTACTTGGTATTCATTGTTTCTTCCCCTCTTCTCTCCGGTAGACTACGAGACCGGCTGCTGCTGGCGGTTCGACTACGGTGTTGACGACCCTCTCACTTTCCGAGCAACCAGGCAAGCCCCCCTTGATCAGCAGATATCGCCTACTCTTCTCTATATTGCTTGCATTAGAGTAGTATAGCATATTCTTGTTTTGAGATACTCCTATCTTGCTGCATAGCTTTGTCCTTATTACTACATTGTTACCTTACCGCAATCCTATATGCTTAGTATAGGATGCTAGTACTTCCATCTGTGGCCCTACATTCTTGTCCGTCTGCCGTGCTATACTATCGGGCCGTGATCACTCGGGAGTTGATCACGGGTATATACTATATACTTATACATGATACATGTGAGACTAAAGTCGGGTCGGCTGATGGAGCACCCGCGAGTGGAGCTTGAGGCGGAGCGACAGGGCAGGTTGAGACCGCCTAGGAGAGAGGTGGGCCTGGCCCTGTTCGGCGTTCGCGGATACTTAACACGCTTAACGAGGTCTTGGTATTTGATCTGAGTTGGCTCTGAGCTTATACGCACTAACCATCTACGCGGGAGTAGTTATGGGTATCCCGCGTCGTGGTATCAGCCGAAGTACTTCAGACGTCGTGACGAGCGGCGCGCGCGGATTGGACTGGAACGCTGATGGGCTAGGTCTGCTTCCGGCAGCGTCGCATAGCGTGTGAGGTGTGCTTTCGAGGCGATGGGCCTGGACCCTGGCGCTTAGGTTTAGACCGGCGTGTTGGCCTCTCTGTTGTGCCTAGGTGGGGCTGCGACATGTTGATCTTCAGCGGCGGGCATGACCCAGAAAGTGTGTCGGCCAAATGGGATCAAGCGTCTTTGGGTAAGATGGTGCACCCTGCAGGAAGTTAATCTATTCGAATAGCCGTGATCTTCGGTAACAAGACGACTTGGAGTTGTACCTTGAGCTTATGACAATTAGAACCGGATACTTGATAAAACACACCCTTCCAAGTGCCAGATACAACCGGTGTTCGCTCTCGCTCAGGGATATGAGCAGGGGATCGCCGGGTAGGATTATTGCTATGTGATGTTACTTGGAGGACTTCAGATCGTCCTCTCCTACCTGTTGCAAGACAGGAGTCCAGAAGCGTAGTCTTCGTTAAGACTAGCTATCCCCCTCTTATTCTGGCATTCTGCAGTTCAGTCCACTGATATGGCCTTTACACATATATCCATGCATATGTAGTGTAGCTCCTTGCTTGCGAGTACTTTGGATGAGTACTCACGGTTGCCTTGTTTCCCCTTTTCCCCCTATCTCTACTCGATTGCTGCAACCAGACGATGGAGCCCAGGACCCAGATGCCACCGCCTATGGCGACTACTACTGCGAGGTGCCTACTACTACGTGCAGCCGGCGGCGACGACCGGAGTAGCTTAGGAGGATCCCGAGGCAGGAGGCCTGCTCCTCTTCGATCTGTATCCCGGTTTGTGCTAGCCTTCTTAAGGCAAACTTGTTTAACTTATGTGCGTACTCAGATATTGTTGCTTCCACGACTTCGTCTATGATCGAGCACTTGTATTCGAGCCCTCGAGGCCCCTGGCTTGTATTATGATGCTTGTATGACCTATTTTATTTGTAGAGTTGTGTTGTGATATCTTCCCGTGAGTCCCTGATCTTGATCGTACACATTTGCGTGCATGATTAGTGTACGATTGAATCGGGGGCGTCACAAGTTGGTATCAGAGCCGACTGCCTGTAGGAATCCCCCTTCCACACTCCTTGGCCGAAGTCGAGTCTAGACATTACAAAAACTTTTACTAACTTGGTTGTGCACCTTACGGGCCCACGTCGCCATCGGGTGGTACTAGGATCTTTTACTCCTCGACTTTTACTCTGGGACTCTGAACTCTCTTCTACTCGGGTTAAACGATTTTACTAACTAACACTTGGATCCCGTGACCACATTCACCCCAAAGTTGGATATAGCCATAGTTGTTCTTGGAATTGTATTTGATCAATTTCCACACTGTCATTTGACTCCTTTGAAACGTCTTTGTTTTCAGATGGAACCCACGAGGCAGGTAAATGCGCCACACGACGGCCATTGGTGCCTCGGGATCACTGCGGTGCTAGCAGAGATGATGACCTATCGGGTTATCGCTGGCACCCTGAGTACACCGTCTATGAGGAGTACCAGGACTATAACCAGGAGCAGTACCGCGCCATCGTCCACCTCTACACTCGGGAGTACGAGTCCACTACTGTGCTGCACACCGCACATGGTGTTGGAGTGACAATCAAAGTGGAAAAATGAATATCATTAGGATCAGAAGAAACACATTTATTAGCAAACAATTTCATAAGTTCATCCATCTTTCCACTCGAAACATTAATCTCTTCAATCACATGAACTTTTTTACTAGTGGATCTTTCGGCGTGCCATTGAGAATAATTAATCATAATATTGTCTAAGAGTTTAGTAGCTTCTCGTAAAGTGATTTCCATAAAAGTGCCTCCCGCGGCCAAATCTAAAAGATTTCTAGAAGCAAAATTCAATCCGGCATACATTTTTTGTATAATCATCCACAAATTCAAACCATATGTAGGGCAATTATGTGTCATTAATTTCATCCTCTCCCAAGCTTGTGCAACATGCTCATGATCAAGTTGCTTAAAATTCATAATATCGTTTCTAAGAGAGATGATCTTAGCAGGAGAAAATACTTAGAGATAAAAGCATCTTTGCACTTATACCATGAATCAATACTATTTCTAGGCAAAGAAGAGAACCAAGTTTTAGCACGATCTCTAAGCGAAAACAGAAATAGCTTCAATTTAACAATATCATTATTCACATCTTTCTTCTTTTGCATATCGCACAAATCAACAAAGTTGTTTAGATGGGAAGCGGTATCTTCACTAGGAAGGCCAGAAAATTGATCTTTCATAACAAGATTCAACAAAGCGGTATTGATTTCACAAGATTCAGCATCGGTAGTAGGAGCAATTGGAGTGCTAATAAAATCTTTGTTGTTGGTATTGGAAAAGTCACACAATTTAGTATTATCTTGAGCCATCGTGACAAACAATCAATCCAACACACAAGCACACAAGAGCAAGCAAAAGCAGACGAATGGAAGAGGGGCAAAGAAAAGGCAAAGGTTTTCGAAAATCGTTTTAGAAGTGGGGGAGAGGAAAATGAGAGGCGAATGGCAAATAATGTAATGTCAGGGAGAAGAGTTTATGATGGGTACTTGGTATGTCTTGACTTGAGCGTAGATCTCCCCGGCAACAGCACCAGCAGTTGGCAAGTTGACGGGAGATCAAATCTTGACTTGACTTGGCGTAAACCTGCCCGGCAGCGGCGCTAGAAATCCTTATTTCTACCTCTTGAGCGTGTGTTGGTTTTCCCTTGAAGAGGAAAGGGTGATGCAGCAAAGTAGCATAAGCATTTCCCTTAGTTTTTGAGAACCAAGGTATCAATCCAGTAGGAGATAACACGCAAGTCACCTAGTAGCTGCACAAAGAATCAAGAACCTTGCAACCAACGCGATAAAGGGGTTGTCAATCCCTTCACGGTCACTCGCAAAAGTGAGATCTAATAAAGATAGTAAGACAAATATTTTTGGTATTTTTGTTGTATAGATTGGAAAGTAAAGATTACAAAATAGTAAAACGAGATATGATGTAAATAAAAGAGATGCAATATAATAAGAAAGAGACCCGGGGGCCATAGGTTTCACTAGTGGCTTCTCTCAAGATAGCATATATTATGGTGGGTGA
This sequence comes from Aegilops longissima, assembly GCA_021605205.1. Classification (NCBI taxonomy): domain Eukaryota; kingdom Viridiplantae; phylum Streptophyta; class Magnoliopsida; order Poales; family Poaceae; genus Aegilops; species Aegilops longissima. The sequence continues at coordinate 472,638,261 of CM038682.1, forward strand.
ACAAATTACTGCCGAGCAATTGATAGAAAAGCGCATAGTTATGAGAGTATATAGGCAATGATCATGAATATAGGCATCACATCTGTGTCAAGTAGACCGAAACGATTCTGCATCTACTACTATTACTCCACACATCAACCTCTATCCAGCATGCATCTAGAGTATTAAGTTCATAAGAACAGAGTAACACATTAAGCAAGATGACATGATGTAGAGGGATAAACTCAAGCAATATGATATAAAACCCCATCTTTTTATCCTCAATGACAAAAATACAATACGTGCCTTGCTACCCCTACTGTCACTAGGAAAGGACACCGCAAGATTGAACCCAAAGCTAAGCACTTCTCCCATTGCAAGAAAGATCAATCTAGTAGGCCAAACTAAACCAATAATTCGAAGAGACTTGCAAAGATATCAAATCATGCATATAAGAATTCAGAGAAGAACCAAATATTATTCATTGATAATCTTGATCATAAATCCACAATTCATTGAATCTCGGCAAACACACCGCAAAAGAGTATTACATCGAATAGATCTCCAAGAACATCGAGGAGAACTTTGTATTGAGAACCAAAGAGGGAGAAGAAGCTATCTAGCTAATAACTATGGACCCGAAGGTCTGTGGTAAACTACTCACACATCATCGGAGAGGCTATGGTGTTGATGTAGAAGCCCTCCGAGATCGATTCCCCCTCCGGTAGACCGCCGGAAAAGGCCCCAAGATGGGATCTCATGGGTACAGAAGGTTGCGGTGGTGAAAAAGTGGTTTCGTGGCTCCCCCTGATGTTTTTAGGGTATAAGAGTATATATAGGCGAAAGAAGTACGCCGGTGGAGCTCCGTGGGGCCCACGAGGGTGGGGGCGTGCCTACCCCCTGGGCGCGCCCTCCTGCCTCGTGGCCGCCTTGCGGAGTTCCAAACTTCAACACCAAGTCTTCTGGATTGCGTTTGTTCCAAGAAAGATCATCGCGAAGGTTTCATTCTGTTTGGTATTCCTTTTCTGCAAAACACTGAAATAGGCAAAAAAAACAGAAACTGGCACTGGGCCTTCGGTTAATAGGTTAGTCCCAAAAATAATATAAAAGAGCATATTAAAGCCCATTAAACATCCAAAACAGATAATATAATAGCATGAAACAATCAAAAATTATAGATGTGTTGGAGATGTATCAAGCGCCCATTTAAGCTACTGTATGGATCTACGGTCGTAACAGGTAGAAAAAGGGGGAGATCCTGTCGGCTGACCAAATGATACGTCCATTTTGCATCATGTTTTTATACTATTATTTATAATGTTTTTATACTTTATAATCCTTTATGGAGTAATTCTAATAACGTTCCTCTCATAATATGTAAGGTTTACACAAAGAGGCAGAATGCCAGCAGCTAGAAATCTGGACCTAAAAAACTACGTCAGAGTTACCTATTCAGCACATCTCCAAGTGAGCTGAAATTTTATGCAGAATTATTTTGAAATAAATAAAAAATACTGGAGAAAAGAGCTACCAGAGGGGGGCTGCTAGGTGCCCACCAGACACCGGGGAGCGCCCTGGTGGGTGGTGGGCACCCTGGCCCACCTCCGGTGCCCATCTTCTGGTATATAAGGTCTTTTGACCTAGAAAAAAAATAAAGAGAGGACTTCCGGGATGGAGCGCCGCCGTCTTGGGCGAAACTTGGGCAGCAGCACTTTCGCCCTTCGGCGGAGCGATTCCATCGGGGGAACTTCGCTCCGATAGGGGGAAATCGAAGCCATCATCATCACCAACAACCTTCTCATCTTTGGGAGGCCAATCTTCATCAAAATCTTCAACAACACCATCTCATCTCAAAACCCTAGTTCATCTCTTGTGTTCAATCTTTGTACCGGAACCTCAGATTGGTACATGTGGATGACTAGTAGTGTTGATTACATCTTGTAGTTGATGCTATATGGTTTATTTGGTGGAAGATTATATGTTCAGATCCATTATGCTATTTAATACCCCTCTGATGTTGAGCATGACTATTATTTGTGAGTAGTTACCTTTGGTCTTGAGGCCACGACAGAAGTCATGTTGCAAGTAATCATGTGAATTTGGTATTCCTTTGATATTTTGATGATATGTATGTTGGGATTCCCTTAGTGGTGTTATGTGAACGTCGACTACATGACACTTCACCATCTTTGGGCCTAAGGGAATGCATTGTGGAGTAGTTATTAGATGATGGGTTGCTAGAGTGATAGAAAATTAAACCCTAGTTTACATGCTATTTCGTAAGGGGATGATTGGGATCCATAAGTTTAATGATATGGTTAGATTTTATCTTAATATGTTTCTCGTAGTTGCGGATGCTTGCGATGGGGTTAATCATAAGTGGGAGGCTTGTTCAAGTAAGAACATCATCCAAGAAGCAGTCCACCCAGATACGAAATTATCAAAGTAGCGACGCGAATCAAACCAACATGATGAAAGTGACTAGATGAAATTCCCGTGTACCCTCAAGAACGTTTTGCTTATTATTAGAGACTGTTCCAGCCAGTCCTTTGCTACAAAAAGGATTGGGCTACCTTACTGCACTTTATTTGTCATTATTGTTACTTGCTCGTTACAAATTATCTTACTATCAAACTACTTGTTACCGACAATTTCAGTGCTTGCAGAAATTACCTTGCTGAAAACTGCTTGTCATTTCCTTCTGCTCCTCATTGGGTTCGACACACTTACTTATCGAAAGGATTATGATTGATCCCCTATACTTGTGGGTTATCAATACTCTTTTCTGTCGCCATTGCCGGGGGTGAAGTGCTCTTCGTAAGTGGAAATCGGTAAGGAAAAATTTATACTACGTGCTGAAATTTAATATCACTTGTTACTATGGAAAACAATCATTTGAGGGGTTTGTTCGGGGTATCTTTACATCGACCAGAAACACAAAGAGTTACCCCTGAACCTACTGCACCTACTGAAAATATTAGTTATGAAATTCCTTCAGGTATGATAGAACAACTGCTAGCTAATCCTTATGCAGGAGATGGAACGGAACATCCTGATATGCATTTGATACATGAGGATGAAATTTATAGATTATTTAAGCTTGTAGGTTGATACGTCTCCAACGTATCTATAATTTTTGATTGCTCCATGCTATATTATCTATTGTTTTGGACCATATTGGGCTTTATTTTCCACTTTTATATTACTTTTAGGACTAACCTATTAACCGGAGGCCCAGCCCAGAATTGTTGTTTTTGCCTATTTCAGTGTTTCGAAGAAACGAAATATCAAACGGAGTCCGAACGGAATGAAATCTTCGGGAACGTGATTTTCTCATCAGATAAGATCCAGGAGACTTGGACCCTCGGTCAAGAAAGGAGGGAGGCGGCCACGAGGGTGGAGGGCGCGCCCCCCTAGGGTGCGCCCCCTGCCTCATGGGCCCCCCGAAGCTCCACTGACGTACTCCTTCCTCCTATATATACCTACGCCCCCAACAGATCGAGATCTGAGCCAAAACCTAACTCCACCGCCGCAACTTTCTGTATCCACGAGATCCCATCTTGGGGCATGTTCCGGAGCTCTGCCGGAAGGGGAATCCACCATGGAGGGCTTCTACATCATCATCATAGCCTCTCCGATGAAGTGTGAGTAGTTTACTTCAGACCTTCGGGTCCATAGTTAGTAGCTAGATGGCTTCTTCTCTCTTTTTGGATCTCAATACAATGTTCTCCCCCTCTCTCGTGGAGATATATTCGATGTAATCTTCTTTTTGCGGTGTGTTTGTTGAGATCGATGAATAGTGGGTTTATGATCAAGATTATCTATGAGCAATATTTGAATCTTCTCTGAATTCTTTTATGTATGATTGGTTACCTTTGCAAGTATCTTCGAATTATCCGTTTGGTTTGGCCAACTAGATTGGTAGTTCTTGCAATGGGAGAAGTGCTTAGCTTTGGGTTCAATCTTGCGGTGTCCTTTCCTAGTGACAATAGGGGCAGCAAGGCACGTATTGTATTGTTGCCATCGAGGATAACAAGATGGGGTTTTATCATATTGCATGAATTTATCCTATACATCATGTCATCTTGCTTAAGGCGTTACTCTGTTTTCATTAACTTAATACTCTAGATGCATGCTGGATAGCGGTCGATGAGTGGAGTAATAGTAGTAGATGCAGGCAGGAGTCGGTCTACTTGTCTCAGACGTGATGCCTATATACACGATCATACCTAGATACTCTCATAACTATGCTCGATTCTGTCAATTGCTCGACAGTAATTCGTTCACCCACCGTAAAATACTTATGCTCTTGAGAGAAGCCACTAGTGAAATCTATGGCCCCCGGGTCTATTCTCATCATATTAATCTTCCTACGCTTTATTATTGCTTTGCTGTTTACTTTGCCTTTTATTTTACTTTGAATCTTTATACCAAAAATACCAAAAATATTATCTATGATCTCTATCAGATCTCACTCTCGTAAGTGACTGTGAAGGGATTGACAACCCCTATTCGCGTTGGTTGCGAGGAGTTATTTGCTTTGTGTAGGCATGAGGGACTTGAGCGTGGCCTCCTACTGGATTGATACCTTGGTTCTTAAAAACTGAGGGAAATACTTACGCTACTCTGCTGCATCATCCTCTCCTCTTCGGGGAAAACCAACGCAAGCTCAAGACGTAGAAAGAAGGATTTCTGGCGCCGTTGCTGGGGAGTCTACGCAAAATTCAACATACCAAGTACCCATCTGAATCCCTTATCTCCCGCATTACATTATTTGCCGTTTGCCTCTTGTTTTCCTCTCCCCCACTTCACCCTTGCCATTTTATTCGCCCTCTCTTTTCCGTTCGTCTTTTTGTTTGCCTTGATGTCTTACTTGGCTCGTTGGCTTGTTTGGTTGGAATAGTTGAGTATTTATTCCTAAACAGAGAAGCTAATATCTATGGATCCTCATCCACTTGCCAATCTTTTTAAGAGATCCAATTATGTTGAACCAATTCCTAGTGATTTGGATGCACTAGATTATCTTTATAAGATTTTGCCTGAAATCCGTAAATCTGAAAATTGTGATGAAGTGCTTTATGAAGTGATTCACGACAGATCTTTGAATAAAAAGCATGATTGCAATGATTTTATTATAAATTCTATTTATGTAAATTATGCTAATAATATGCAAAACCCTAAGCTTGGGGATGCTAGTTTTGCAATGTCCAATAGTCATGATTGGGGAGATTCTTCTTATGATCTTGAAAATTTTTTTAAGCCCTATGATGAATATAAGATTGATAATAGTGTTTGCAATAATATTTAAAGTGGGTTTGGAAGAGTGTCAACTTTAGATCCCACATATTTGGATAACATTCAATCTTATGAAACTTTTGATAAAAGTGGGCTTGGAGAAATCATGACTTTAGTTAATGATAATCCCACTATTTTGGAAGAGTGTCAACTTCGCATACATGTGGATCGTGTTGAGAATATGTTATATGATAGCTATATTGTTGAATTTTCTTATGATCCTACATGTAATTATTATGAGATAGGAAAATATGGTTATAGAAATTTTCATGTTACTAAATTACCTCTCGTTATGTTGAGATTGCCATTGTTCCTTTCCGCCTCCTTGCATATGCTAGTTTTTGCTTGCTATGATAATTTGTTTGCCTATAATGTGCCTATGCATAGGAAGTATGTTAGACTTAAGTGTGTTTGTCACATGTTTTATGATACTCTCTTTGTGCCTCAACTCTTGTGTTTCTTGTGAGCATCATTGAAATCTCAATGCCTAGCTAAAAAGGCTTTAAAGAAAAGCTCTTGTTGAGAGACAACCCAATATTTATCCTTGCTGTTTAGCAAATAATCCGTCTACCTTCTGTTTAGATGTGGTTTTATGTTTTAATTAGTGTTTGTGCCAAGTTAAACCTACAGGATCTTCTTGGATGATAGTTATTTGATTTTGCTGTAATTTCCAGAAACTTTCTATTCACGAAAACAATTGTTAAAAATTTACCAGAACGTGATAAAATAGTGATTCCAATTGCTTCTGATCAATAAAAAAATTGCCTAGGTCGTCCTATATTTGCTGAATTTTTTGAGTTCCAGAAGTTTGCGTTAGTTACAGATTACTACAGACTGTTCTGTTTTTGACAGATTCTGTTTTTCGTGTGTTGTTTGCTTATTTTGATGAATCTATGGCTAGTAAAATAGTTTATAATCCATAGAGAAGTTGGAATATAGTAGGTTTAACACCAATATAAATAAAGAATGAGTTCATTACAGTACCTTGAAGTGGTCTTTTGTTTTCTTTCGCTAACGGAGCTTACAAGATTTCTGTTGAGTTTTCTGTTGTAAAGTTTTCAAGTTTTGGGTGAAATCTTTTGATGGATTATGGAACAAGGAGTGGAAAGAGCCTAAGCTTGGGGATGCCCATGGCACCCCCAAGATAATCGAAGGACACCAAAAATTCAAAGCTTGGGGATGCCCCGTAAGGCATCCCCTCTTTCGTCCACTTCCATCGGTAACTTTACTTGGAGCTATATTTTTATTCACTACATAATATGTGTTTTGCTTGGAGCGTCTTGTATTATTTGCGTCTTTGCTTGTTAGTTTACCACAATCATCCTTGCTTTACACACCTTTTGAGAGAGCCATACATGAATTAGAATTTGTTAGAATACTCTATGTGCTTCACTTATATCTTTTGAGCTTTATAGTTTTGCTCTAGTGCTTCACTTATATCTTTTAGAGCACGGTGGTGGATTTATTTTATATAAACCTTTGACCTCTCATGATTCACTTATATTATTTTGAGAGTCTTAAATAGCATGGTAATTTGCTTAAAATAATAATATGCTTGGTATTCAAGATTTGTAAAACTTTCTTTTGAGTGTGTTGAATACTAAGAAAAGTTCGATTCTTGATAATTGTTTTGAGATATGAAGGTAGTAATATTAGAGTCATGCTAGTTGAGTAGTTGTGAATTTTAGAAATACTTGTGTTAAAGTTTGTGATTCGCGTAGCATGCACGTATGGTGAACCGTTATGTGATGAAGTCGGAGCATGATTTATTTATTGATTGTCTTCCTTATGAGTGGCGGTCGGGGACGAGCGATGGTCTTTTCCTACCAATCTATACCCCTAGGAGCATGAGTGTAATACTTTGCTTTGATAACTTGTAGATTTTTGCAATAAGTATATGAGTTCTTTATGACTAATGTTGAGTCCATGGATTATACACACTTTTCTCACCCTTCCACCATTGCTAGCCTCTCTAATACCGCACACTTTTCGCCGTTATCATACACCCACCATAAACCTTCCTCAAAACAGCCACCATACCTACCTATCATGGCATTTCCATAGCCATTCTGAGATATATTGTCATGCAACTTTCCAGCATTCCGTTTATTATGACACACTCCATCATTGTCATATTGCTTAGCATGATCATTTAGTTGACATCGTATTTGTGGCGAAGCCACCGTTCATAATTCTTTCATACATGTCACTTATGAACCATTGCATATCCCGGTACACCACCGGAGGCATTCACATAGAGTCATATTTTGTTCTAAGTATCGAGTTGTAATTCTTGAGTTGTAAGAAAAATAAAAGTGTGATGATCATCATTTTTAGAGCAATGTCCCAAGTGAGGAAAGGATGATGGAGACTATGATTCCCCCATAAGTCGGGATGAGACTCCGGACGAAAAAAAGAAAAGAGGCCATAAAAAAAGAGAAAAGCCCAAATAAAAAAATGAGAGAAAAATAGAGAAGGGACAATGTTACTATCCTTTTACCACACTTGTGCTTCAAAGTAGCACCATGATCTTCATAATAAAGAGTCTCTCGTTTTGTCACTTTCATATACTAGTGGGAATTTTTCATTATAGAACTTGGCTTGTATATTCCAATGATGGGCTTCCTCAAATTGCCCTAGGTCTTCGTGAGCAAGTGAGTTGGATGCACACCCGCTTAGTTTATTTTGTTGAGCTTTCATACACTTATAGCTCTAGTGCATCCGTTGCTTGGCAATCCCTACTCACTCACATTGATATCTATTGATGGGCACCTCCATAGCCCGTTGATACGCCTAGTTGATGTGAGACTATCTTCCCTATTTTTGTCTTCTCCACAACCACCATTCTATTCCACATATAATGCTATATCCATGGCTCATGCTCATGTATTGCGTGAAGATTGAAAAAGTTTTGAGAATGTCAAAAGTATGAAACAATTGCTAGGCTTGTCATCGGGGTTGTGCATGATTTAAATACTTTGTGTGGTGAAGATAGAGCATAGCCATACTATATGATTTTGTAGGGATAACTTCCTTTGGCCATGTTATTTTGAGAAGACATAATTGCTTTGTTAGTATGCTTGAAGTATTATTATTTTTTATGTCAATATTAAACCTTTGTCTTGAATCTTTCGAATCTGAATATTCATACCACAATTAAGAAGAGTTACATTGAAATTATGACAAGTAGCACTCCGCATAAAAAATTATCTTTTTATCATTTACCTACTCGAGGACGAGCAGGAATTAAGCTTGGGGATGCGTGATACGTCTCCAACGTATCTATAAATTTTGATTGCTCCATGCTATATTATCTATTGTTTTGGACCATATTGGGCTTTATTTTCCACTTTTATATTACTTTTGGGACTAACCTATTAACCGGAGGCACAACCTAGAATTGCAGTTTTTTTTTGCATATTTCAGTGTTTCGAAGAAACGGAATATCAAACGGAGTCCAAACGGAATGAAATCTTCGGGAACGTGATTTTCTCATCAGATAAGATCCAGGAGACTTGGACCCTCAATCAACAAAGGAGGGAGGCGGCCACGAGGGTGGAGGGCGCCCCCCTAGGGCACGCCCCCTGCCTCGTGCCCCCAAGCTCCACGACGTACTCCTTCCTCCTATATATACCTCACGCACCCAACAGATCGATACGGAGCCAAAACCTAATTCCACCGCCGCAACTTTCTGTATCCACGAGATCCCATCTTGGTGCCTGTTCCGGAGCTCCGCCGGAAGGGGAATCCACCACGGAGGGCTTCTACATCATCATCATAGCCTCTCCGATGAAGTGTGAGTAGTTTACTTCAGACCTTCAGGTCCATAGTTAGTAGCTAGATGGCTTCTTCTCTCTTTTTGGATCTCAATACAATGTTGTCCCCCTCTCTCGTGGAGATCTATTCGATGTAATCTTGTCTTTGCGGTATGTTTGTTGAGACCGATGAATTGTGGGTTTATGATCAAGATTATCTATGAGCAATATTTGAATCTTCTCTGTATTCTTTTATGTATGATTGGTTATGTTTGCAAGTCTCTTCGAATTATCCGTTTGGTTTGGCCAACTAGATTTGTAGTTTGCAATGGGAGAAGTGCTTAGCTTTGGGTTCAGTCTTGCGGTGTCCTTTCCCAGTGACAGTGGGGGTAGCAAGGCACATATTGTATTGTTGCCATCGAGGATAACAAGATGGGGTTTTTATCATATTGCATGAATTTATCCCTCTACATCATGTCATCTTGCTTAAGGCGTTACTCTGTTTTCATTAACTTAATACTCTAGATGCATGCTGGATAGCGCTATATGAGTGGAGTAATAGTAGTAGATGCAGGCAGGAGTCGGTCTACTTGTCTCGGACGTGATGCCTATATACACGATCATACCTAGATACTCTCATAACTATGCTCGATTCTGTGAATTGCTCAACAGTAATTCGTTCACCCACCGTAAAATACTTATGCTCTTGAGAGAAGCCACTAGTGAAATCTATGGTCCCCGGGTCTATTCTCATCATATTAATCTTCCTACGCTTTATTATTGCTTTGCTGTTTACTTTGCCTTTTATTTTACTTTGAATCTTTATACCAAAAATACCAAAAATATTATCTATCATCTCTATCAGATCTCACTCTCGTAAGTGACCGTGAAGGGATTGACAACCCCTATTCGCGTTGGTTGCGAGGAGTTATTTGCTTTGTGTAGGCATGAGGGACTTGAGTGTGGCCTCCTACTGGATTGATACCTTGGTTCTTAAAAACTGAGGGAAATACTTACGCTACTCTGCTGCATCATCCTCTCCTCTTCGGGGAAAACCAACGCAAGCTCAAGACGTAGCATAGGTTTACCCAGAGATGAAGTTAAGAAGATGGTTTTCCCTTTATCTTTAAGGGGAAAAACATTGACATGGTATAGGCTATGCGATGATATTAGATCGTGGCACTGGAATCGGTTGAAATTGGAATTTTGCCAAAAGTTTTATCATATGCATCTAGTTCATCGTGATCCGAATTATATATATATATATATATATATATATATATATATATATATATATATATATATATATATATATATAATTTTGTCCTCGTGAAGGAGAAAGTATCGCTCTAGCTTGGGGGAGGCTTAAGTCAAGCTTATATTCATTCCCCGATCATGAGCTCTCGAGAGAAATTATTATCCAGATTTTTTATGCTCGGCTTTCTCGTAATGATCAATCCATGCTCGATACTTCTTGTGCTGGTTCTTTTATGAAGAAGACTATTGAATTCAGGTGGGATCTTTTAGAAAGAATTAAACGCAACTCTAAAGATTGGGAACTCGACAAAGGTAAATAGTCTATTAAGCTTGAGTTTGATTGTGTTAAATCTTTTATTAATACCGATGCTTTTCACAAGTTTAGCACTAAATATGGACTTGACTCTGAGATAGTAGCCTCTTTTGTGAATCATTTTCTACTCATGTTGATCTCCCTAAGGAGAAGTGGTTTAAATATCATCCCCCTGTTAAATAAGAAACTAAAGAACCGGTTATAGCTAAAGATGATACTATCATTTATAATGTTGATCCAGTTGTGCCTACTGCTTATATTGAAAAACCACCTTTCCCAGTTAGGATAAAGGAGCATGCTAAGGTGTCAACAGTGGTTAACAAAAGTAATATTAAAGCACCTCGACCCTCTGAACAAATAAAAGTATAACCTAGTGTTGCTATGGTTAAAAATCTCTTGGATGAAAATATTGATGGGCATGTTATTTATTTCTGTGATGAAGCTGCTAGAATTGCCAAACCCGATACTAAAGATAAGAACAAGCCTCTTGTTGGCATACCTATTGTCTCAGTTAAAATAGGAGATCATTGCTATCATGCTTTATGTGACTTAGGTGCTAGTGTGAGTGCTATCCCTTTTACTTTATATCAAGAAATTATGAATGATATACCACCCGCTGAAATAGAAGACGTAGATGTTTCTATTAAAATTTCTAATAGAGATACCATCACACCACTTGGGATAGTTAGAGATGTTGAAGTCTTGTGTGGTAAAATAAAATATCCTACTTATTTTCTAGCTCTTCGTTCCCCACAAGATGACTTTTGTCCCATAATTTTTGGTAGACCTTTCTTGAACACTATCAATGCTAAGATAGATTGCCATAAAGAAACTGTCAGTGTCAGTTTTGGTGATTTGTCTCATGTGTTTAATTTCTCTAAGTCTCGTAGACAACCTCATGATAAAGAGTTGCCTAGTAAGGATGAAATAATTGGTCTTGCTTCTATTGCCGTACCTCATACTGATGCACTAGAACAATATTTGCTAGACCATGAAAATGATATGCACTTGCATAAAAGAAATGAAATAGATAAAATTTTCTTCGAACAACAACCGCCGCTTAAACACAATTTGCCTATTGAAACTCTAGGAGGTCCTCCTCCACCTAAAGTTGATCATGTGTTTGAATTAAAGCAACTACCTGACACTTTGAAATATGCTTATCTTGATGAGAAGAAGACATATCATATTATTATTAGTGCTAACCTTTCAGAACATGAAGAAGACAGATTATTAAAAATTATGAAGAAGCACCGTGCTGCTATTGGATATATTCTTGATAATCTTCAGGGCATTAGTCCCACTCTCTGTCAGCACAAGATTAATATGGAACCTGATGCTAAACCCGTTGTTGATCACCAATGACGATTGAATCCTAAGATGAAAAGGAAGTGGTAAGAACTGAAATACTAAAACTTCTAGAAGCATGTATAATCTATCCCAAAGCTGATAGTAGATGGGTAAGTCATGTTCATTGTGTCCCTAAGAAAGGAGGTATTAGTGTTGTCCCCAATGATAAAAATGAACTTATTCCGCAAAGAATAGTGACTGGCTATAGAATGGGAATTGACTTTATAAAATTAAAGAAAGCTACTCAAAAAGGTCATCACCCTCTGTCTTTCATTGATCAAATGTTAGAAAGACTATCTAAGCACACACAATTTTGTTTTCTTGATGGATATTATGGTTTTTCTCAAGTACCTCTTTCACAACCTGATCAAGAGAAAACCACCTTTACTTGTCCTTTTGGAACTTATGCTTATAGATGTATGCCCTTTGGTTTATGTAATGCACCTGCTACCTTTCAAAGATGTATGACTGCTATATTCTGTGATTTTTTTGAAAAGATTGTTGAGGTTTTCATGGATGATTGATAACCCACAAGTATAGGGGATCACAACAGTTTTCGAGGGTAGAGTATTCAACCCAAATTTATAGATTCGACACAAGGGGATCCAAAGAATATTTGTAATTATTAGCAGTTGAGTTGTCAATTCAACCACACCTGGAGATTAAATATCTGTAGCAAGGTGATCAGTAGCACAGTAATATGATAGTTTTGATAGTAGTGGTAATAGTAGCAGTAACGGTAACAGTGATAGAAATGATTTTATAGCAAGTGTAATAGTAACAGCAGCATTAGTAACTTAGCAAGAACAATATGAGGAAAATTTGTAGGCATTTTGTCGGTGAATTTGTTGGATGATATTCATCATACAACAGTCATAACCTAGGTACATACAAAACTAGCTCTAGTTCATAAATATAATGTAGGCATGTATTCCGTAAATAGTCATACGTGCTTAAGGAAAATAACTTGCATGACATCTTTTGTCCTACCCTCCCGTGGCAGCGGGGTCCATGAGGAAACTAAGGGATATTAAGGCATCCTTTTAATAGAGAACCGGAACAAAGCATTAACACATAGTGAATACATGAAATCCTCAAACTACGGTCATCATCGGAAAGTATCCCAATTACTGTCACACTGGGGTTTACAGATCATAACACGTAATAGGTGAATATGACTTGCAAGATCGAATCTAGAACATAGATATAATGGTGAAAACATAAACGGTTTAGATCTGAAATTATGGCACCCGGGCCCTAAGTGACAAGCATTAAGCATGGCAAAGTCATAATAACATCAATCTCAGAACATAGTGGATACTAGGGATCAAGCCCTAACAAAACTAACTCGATTACATGATGAATCTCATCAAAATCCTCTCCGACGAGCGAGCCTACGAAGGAATTACTCACTCCTGGTGGGGAGCATCATGGAATTGGTGATGAAGCAGGGTTGGTGATGACGGAGACCGAAGATTCCCCTCTCCGGAGCCCCGAACGGGCTCCAGATCTGGCCTCTCGATGAAGAACAGGAGGTGGCGGCGGCTCCGTATCGTGAAACGCGATGAAACTTCCTCTCCTATTTTTCTCTGAAAATAGGATTTTATAGCGTCAGAATTAGGGTCTGCGGGGCTACGAGGTGGGCACAACCCACCAGAGCGCGCCAGAGGGGGAGCGCCGTGGTGTCTTGTGCCCAGCCAGGGCCCCCCCTCCGGTGGTTCTTGGCTCCAGTATTTTTCTTTTATTGTAAAACAATTCTCCAAAAGTTCGTTCCATTCCGAGAACTTTTATTTCTGCACAAAAACAACTCCATGGTAGCTCTACTGAAAATAGCGTTAGTCTGGGTTAGTTTCATTCAAATCATGCAAATTAGAGTTCAAAACAAGAGCAAAAGTGTTAGGAAAAGTAGATATAACGAAGACGTATCAACTCCCCAAGCTTAAACCTTTGCTTGTGCTCAAGCAATTCAGTTGACAAACTGACAGTGAAAAACAAAAAACTTTTACGAACTCTTTTGTTCTTGTTTACATAAATAAGCTAGAGTAGCGCCCAGGTTTTCAGCAAAGGTTATGACTTACCATGCCAACAATAACTCATATCAATGGCATAATCAACTAAAGAGCAATAATAAGATATATCAAATGAAAACACTTTGTCAAAACAACCATGGTACAATATGACAATAATGGTATCTTGCTAGCCCTTTCTGAGACCGCAAAACATAAATGCAGAGCACCTCCAAAGTTAAAGCAGGGACTAAACATTGTAATTCATGGTAGAAAAGATTCAGTCATGATGCATCCAAACTATACACAATGCATGAGGATGACAATAGTGCTCTCAGATCTGGCGCTTATATGAGAAGGTGATGACCCAACATAAAATTAAATAGATAGTCCCTTCGCAGAGGGAAGCAGTGATTTGTAGAGGTGCCAGACCACAAGGCTTTAAAAATAGAGAGAAATATAATTTTGGGAGCTACACCCTTCCTGTCAACGTTACGACCAAGAGTTATCAATATCTTCCATCCTAAACACATTAGTGGCGGTTCCCAAGTGATAAAACTAAAGGTTTACTCCCCCTCCACCAACAACACACTCCATGGCTAGCCAAATCCACGGGTACCGTCCGTACCTACATCAGTGTTGGGGGAGTTTTGTTTAATTATTTGCAATTTTTGAGTTTGGGACTGGGCATCCCTATTACCGCCCCTCTCATGCAAGGACGAGTGAATAAACACTCATCATAAGAATAACCCACTTAGCATGGAAGATACTGACCGCCCCCTGTTGCTCCATGAGCGGTCCAGGCGCACAAAACAAATGTTCGTTTGAAATTTTAGAGGTGGCACATGCAAATTTACTTGGAACGGCATGGTAATACCACATATAGGTAGATATGGTGGACTCATCTGGAATAATTTGGGTTTTAAAATTTTTGATGCACAAGCAGTATTCCCGCTTAGTACAGGTGAAGGCTAGCAAATAGGTTGAGAAGCGGCCAGCTAGAGAGAGAAAATGGTCATGAACATGCATTATGCATAATTAACATTGAATACTAGCATGAGTAGGATATGAACACCATGAACATAAATATTGTAGAGGCTATCTTGGTTTTGATTCAACTACATGCATGAACATGTGCAAAGTCAAGCCACTTGAAAAGTTCAGAGGAGGATACCATATCATCATACTACATCACAATCATTTTAATGCATGTTGACATCCAAGGTAAATCATTATCCACTCCTACCTACTTAAGCATGGCATGATAAACTATAATCTCTAATTTTCATTGCAAACATGTTTGATCATAATATGTTGAATCATGGATACTAGGTTAAACATATTTACAAAAATAGAACAAGTTGAGTGCATACCCGTTTCTCTATGCCACAGCCAGTTCATCAAATATCGTCATTATTGCCTTTCACTTTCATGACCGAATGATATGAAAATAATAATAGTGCAAGAGTGTCGTGGACTAAGTTGGAATCTGCAAACATTTTATTCAAAAGGAGAATACAAGGTAATTTGGGATCTTTGTTAGATCAATAGCAATGCATATGAGAGCCACTCAACATTTTCATTGTGGTCTTCTCCTTGGTACGCCTCAATAAGAAGAAAAGAATTTCAAACAAACACACTGAAATGTTTTTGGAGTTTTTAGTTTTTCTTGAAGAAATAAAATTAAAGAAGGAAAAAAAAGCGAGGAAAACTATTTACACGGGAAAGCTCCTAACAAGCAAAAGGAGAACACGGAAATCTTTTTGGGTTTTCCTTTAACACTACAACTAATTTAAGCTAGCAAGAAAAACCGTAAATAAGCGAGAAATATTTTTGGGTTTTTCTCAAAGTTTTTCAAACACACAAGAAGAAAGCAAGAAAATAATCTAGCGTGGATAATACCATGAAAAAGTGTGGACACCGACAACTGGAATGAAATGTGTGAACATGAATGTAATGTTAGTGGAAACACGTACTCCCCCAAGCTTAGGCTTTTGGCCTAGCTTGGTAATCACCATCCGCGGCCTGCATAGTAGTCAGAGTGATAGCTCACGGAGCCTCTTGGTGCAGCCTCCTCAGCCCGCCAAACTGCCTAGATCTCCAGCTTATACGGGTGGGCCTCGCTCTGAAGAACATAATATCTTCTTTAGCTGTCAAAATCAAAAAGAGCAGGCGCAGGCAACGCAACATGCACAATGGTTTCTTTATTGAACCTCAAGTTATAAGTATAATCAGTGATTTTACCCTTAAGGAACTTATGGCGCTTCATGGCCTCGAAGTCTAAGTATTGAGTAGGTAAGATGGGACCATAAGGCAAAGGTGTAACACCGACCTATTTAGCTAAACGAGAAGGATAAATCCCACCATAAAAATAACCACTACTAGTGTTGTGCTGCAGCCTTCATGCAACAACCGCTCCAAGATTATAACGTTTGATTCCGATCAGAGCAGTGTATATGAGGCTCAAGTCAGGGGCACATAGTGTGCTACAATCTTGCTTGCCTATGATGCATTTTCCATTAAAGAGTGCAAAGTATTAAATTGATGGGAAATGAATACTTTTTATTCTACCTTGTGTCACTCCTCTATCCTCACCGTAGCAAAGGCTAGTCAAAAATGACTCATACTCAGATCTTGGTGGATCGTATAGCGAACCTCAATATGAAATTTTGCAGGCATCACAGAACACACTTAGAGGCATGGTAAATGGGTGATCATAAAGGCTAAATGGAACTCTAGACTCACGAGGAAAATATTTAAATTTCTTAGTAAAAGTTTCTGTGAGGTTGAGATGCTGGATGCACTTATCTTCAATATAGGGGCCAAGCTCGATGTTGTGAACATATTGATCAAATTCTTCCTTAATGCTTGCGCTTACCATGAAATAGTTACATGGCCATATGCATGATTTGATAGCGGCATCCCGCATTGCGCTTGCTCTTGGTTCAATATAAGACCGACGTATCGAGCCACTACTAGATGATGCCTCCGTAGACCTCCTCCTCGAAGAACTCCTGAAGAATTGCATTTTTATTTGCGAACAATTTCTGAAAAAAATTGGGACACAAAATTTTTGTCAACAAAACTTCGCAAGATTGATAGCAACTACTCATAAGGATGCATAGAGGCCATATCAAGCGTTCAAACTACTTAGAACTCTATAAATTCAACATGCAATCTCATCTACAGCAAAACCAAGAGTAGCTAATTATTCAAAATATAAACCACTAAAGCACAAACTAATTGGAGCAATGGAGGAGTCACATACCAAGTAGCAATCGCCCAAAACAGTTTCGGAAATGGAGCTTTGAGCAAAGAGATCGAAATCCGCGGGTTTGAGAGCAAGAACACAGAGAGAGAGAGAGAGAGAGAGAGAGAGAGAGAGAGAGAGAGAGAGAGAGAGAGAGAGAGTTATGGTGATTTTTTTCTAGAGGTAGGAGATGACATGGGCTCAAGAAGTAAGTGAGGGGACCCACGTGGGAACCACAACCCACCAGGGCGCGCCTGGGGTTGCTGGCACGCCCTGGTGTCTTGTGGTCACTAGGTGCACCCCCTGATGTTATTTGCACCAGAAATATTCAGAAAAAATTGTATTTAATTTTCAGGGCATTTTGAGAAATTTTATTTTTCGGTCATTTTTTATTTCACAGGAAACTCAGAAAACAGATGAAACATGGCATTTTTTATTTAACTAAGAAAAATAGAAAACAAAAGTTGGGAGTAGAAGGTTGTGCTTACTAAATTCATCAACTTCATACCTCTCAAAAATGATCCGTTAATAAGGTTGATCAAGTGTTATTAACAACCACCTTCGATTAGCATGAAACCGAAGAACTTTGATAAAACCCGAAGTTACCTCAACGGGGATGTGAATATCCCCAACAATAAGTATGTCATATTTCTTTTTGGCAGTAGGTAAAGGTAGGTGAAAATTCCAATAGTGAGTGTCAGAGATTTTTCAATAACATCAATACCATTCACTTGGAATTGTTTCTTAGGAAAGTGCACCGTATGTTCATTACCATTGATATGAAAAGTGACTTTGGTTTTATTGCAATCAATAGCAGACCCTGCAGTATTCGAAACGGGTCTACCAAGGATAATCGACATGTTGTCAGCCTCGGGTATCTCAAGTATAACAAAGTATGTTAAGATAGTAACATTTGCAACAACAACAACAACGACCACATCCTCACAAATACTAATAGGTATGGTAGTCGATTTATCATCCATTTGCAGAGATATTTTAGTAGGTGTGAGTTTATTCAAAACAAGTCTTTTATATATGGAGAAAGACATAACACTAACACTAGCTCCTAAATCACACAAAGTAGTTTTAACATAATTTCTTTTGATGGAGCAAGGTATAGTTGGTATTCCTGGATCTCCAAGTTTTTTAGGTACTCCATCCTTAAAAGAATAATTAGCAAGCATGGTGGAGATTTAAGCTTACGATGCAGTGTGTCTTCTCCCGACAAGTCTAGTTCATGTGTTTTGCTCGAATGGGGATTGACTTGGCTCTGTGCCCCTCGGCCCATGATAGAATTGGTGGATGGTGGTCGGATGCGAGGAAGCGCATGCCAAAACTACAGCAGAAGGGGTTTGACTCCGTGGTCACGTCCATATGCTGGAACCTTTGGAAACAGCGCAATGGCAGGGTGTTTGGACACACGGACCTACGGAATGAAGGGGGTACAGTGGACCTAGTTTGGCAAGAGCTTTTGATTTGGACTAGGGCAGGAGCTATTGGAGTAGCTATGTTCTGTGAGTAGTTGACTTGGGATGTGAATGGAGGCTATGGTAGGATGGTGTGTGTCACTACTGTCGGATGCGGGGTTCCGGCAAACCCTTAAGGTTCGAACATTGGGGTGCGTGCGAAGTCTTTCCCTCCTATCGATCTACGCCCTAGCTAGCTAAGGTCTCGCGGACAAACTCGACGAACTCGCAACACAGAAAGACACGAGATTTATACTGGTTCGGGCAACCGTTGTGGTGTAATACCCTACTCCACTGTGGTGGTGGTGGATGGCCTCTTGGGCTGATGAAGAACAATACAGAGGGAAGAACTGCCTCCTGAGGTTGAGGTGTTCTCGCGCTTGGTGACTTAGCAGGTGAGAGCTGGATGAATTGCTCGATTCGATCAGATGAGATCCAGCCGAGATGAGATGCCCCTACTGTGGTGGCTAGCTCTACTTATATAGGCCCTTGTACTCTCCCCAAATATTGAGCGGGAAGGGAGCCAACAACGACGGGCAAATTTGAAGGGGAACAGCTAGTACAAGCTATCCTGACAAAAGTGGTCTTCGCCTGCGAAAAGCTCTGGTGGTGACGCCGTCTTGGGCTCCACGATGACCTCTGTCTTGCCGTCCTCCTGGTCTTGGTCTCATTGCACCGATATAGCAGCCTTTGCCTGATGCCTCGGTACTCCTCGCCTACGCCTGCTTCCTTAGCACCAAAGAGGAAACAAGGACGCTGCGCGCGCTGGCGCCCGCCTGGCGCCGATCGTCATGGCTCACATCACAAGAGCCTCGCGAGGTTTGCCCTACCTTGATATCTCCGCTCCTCGTGAGCCTGCCTGACTAGGCCACTCCTGAGGAGGTCTTGCATCGTCCGCCTCGCGAGGCTTGGCCCCTCGCAAGGGTCTTGGATGCCTTGTTGATGAAGATGGGTCGTACGGCCTGCTGGCATAGCCACGCCGTGGGCCGCAGGCAGGCAAGTTTGGGGAACCCCATTCCCAGAACGCCGACAGTAGCCCCCGGGCCCAAGGCGCGCTCGGGCTTGGCTTTGCAGCGAAGCCAAGGGTCAAGTTCGGAGCGCTGCGGGCCCCAAAAGCCTGCAGCCTCGGTTGACGCGTGGCGGTTGATTGGACGTTGGCGTCTCCGCTTCCCCACGCTGCCTCGACAACTGCTCGACTTGACAAGTCCCTACGACATGCAAGGAAAACCATCATTACCTGCGATCGTGGGAGGCGTCGGTTGCCCTTCTCTAGCTATAAATGAGGAGGGGCGGAGCCCCCGTTGCCCATCTCTTCCTTGCTCACTTGCTTCTTCCTCCTCGCTCCATTACGTGATGAAGCGGCGATGCAGGTGGTGATGAGGCCTTGGTGCGAGCGGCCTCCTCCAGGGTATCCGCTACCCTTGTATGCCCGAGCCGAGGGCTCAGGAGGACGGAGCAACGAGCGAGGCCATCCGCACCGCGCCCGTGGTCGCCGCGCCACGGCGACACGCGCCGTCGCCCATGGAATCCACACCGCGGACTCCTCGCGCGAGTTGGTGCTGTGGGCGCCGATGCCTCCAAGCTCTTGGATCCTCTTCCCGCGGTTCTTCTCCGACATGATGCCGCCGAGGGGGCCTCTCGAGCTCTGGTTTCAGCACACCGACTGTAGCGCTCCGGCGACCAGAGCAGAGATCGAAGCGGTCCCCACCGGCAAGATCTTCATGAATCGCGGCTAGGGCGAGATCACGCGGGTCTGCCATGCGAGGGGCGCCCTCGCAATCCACTTTGAGTACGACGGCGCCTCCACGCTCTTCTTCAAGGTCTTCGATGCGGAGGGCCGCCACTTGGAATGCTGCTCCGGAGAGGAGCGCCAAGCTGACGCGCGTTCCGCCCGCGGCCATTCCAGTAGCAGCAGCCCCTGGGAGTCCAGCAGCTCTCCTGAGCTCTATGAGACTCCGGAGACGAGCGACGGCAGCTATGTGCCCCCGAGCTCTCGTCACGCTCGGAGTAGAGCTGTGGCGTCCGGCCTCCCGTGGCCCACTGTTGATGATGGCGTCCGCCACAGGTGGTCGTAGATAGGATCCCCCTTAATTTTAGCTTTTGTCCGATGCGAAGGATCATGGAGTACCCCGTGGGGGCATGTAAGGGTATGTAGTGTCTTTTGTGCTTATCTTCCTTGTTATGAAAATTTGGTGAACGCATGTCCCGTTAAGGCTCGGTCCGCCCTTTCTTTCCTCGCGATAGCTTGTTGCTCTATGCTGACGGGTCCCGGTCCCCAGGCAGGCTACAACCGTCGCTGGTATGCCAGGTCGCGTGCCGTGGTCAAGGCCAGGAGGTGTGCGGCCAGAGGTCCAGTAAGAGCCCCTGAGGCGCGATGCTCAGGAGGTCCCCCTTAGCGCCCAAGCAGCCATGGTAAGGCAAGAAGGGAGTTGACGTGGCCGCAATGGGGTTGTGGCAAGGCGTGAGTGACCATTAGGCCCAAACATTTAGCCAATCCGAGAGTGGGACTTATCTTGTTGACTTCGTGGCGATTCCTGACGGTGCGCTAGGGCTGCGCGCCAACTTGTGCGGCATAGCTAGGCCGGCCCATACGGGTTTCCCTTCTCCCGTGCTCTCCTTAGTGCTCTACATCCTCAGGTCCCGGCCCTCGAGCGAGCTCAGCCGCCGCTGGTATGCCAGGTCGCGATGCCGTGGTCAAGGCCAGGGGGTGAGGGCTGGAGGGCCAGTAAGAGCTCCTGAGTCGCGATCCTCAGCAGCCCCCCTTTTAACGCGCAAGCGAATTGCACGAGAGAAAAGGAGACTCGCGGTGCCGCCTACTATCCTCCCCACGGGATCCCCGTGAACAGGCACAAGAAGAACATGGTTTGCCGTTGTCGCTGCCAGCCTGCCGCTGGTTGCTCCGGATGAAGTGAAGTCACTGAGGGCCTGGTGAGGTGACGTGCGCGGGGCATGCCGCGAGCCAGAGCTCGACCGCTCAGATTTGTCGACGTGGTAGGGACGGACCCATGCACCGGCGCCGTGCCTGTGAGAAGGCCCCGTGGGAGGCGATGGTCGAGTAGGCGATAGCCATAGGCAGGTTAAGCATGGAAAGCAGATCAACTTGGGTAAATCCAGAAAGATACATGCCACTGGGTCCGGCCCGAGCGGCTTGGGGATGATGCAGCCCGAGGGGCGCCCCTAACATAAGCAAAAGGGATACATGCCGCAGAGACGGACCCATGCAGCCTGGGAATAATGCAGCCTGAGGGGCGCTCCCAGCTAAACGATCTTGGAAGATGTCACCTGGTTCTGTAGACGAAGTAGAGCTGGTGCAGCTGAAGGCATGCATCGAAGGAATGACTCTTCACGAGCCACCGGGGCCCTGAGCCTCGGGAGGCTCTGGGGGCTCGGGAGGTTCCCTGAAGACCGTCTCCATCTCTTCCAGGATGGCATGGTACCTGGCCTCCTGAGCCGCCAGGACACGCCGCATGTTGCACTGATAGGCTGACGCCACGCTCGGCAAGCCGAAGGGCATGCGAGTGTAGCTGTGTGGCGGGCCCTTGCAGCGGCCCACACGCGAAGGCCAGAAGTGCTCCCGAGATGAGGCCCTGTTGGGCCTTGGGACGTCGATGCAGACACACAGCCCAGCATCCTCGCCTGGATGAGGAGCCACGCCTCGTGAGCGGCCGTCGCCGTGCATGGCTCTTGCGTCTTGCAGCTCCTGGGTGGTCTTGGTGATGAACTTCTGAGTGGTGGGCACTCCTTGCCCTGTGCTCTCCTGAGGGACACGTGCCACGAAGCACGCCTCTAAGTGGTGCCCAAGCGCCTCCCTCGTGAGGTTGGCAAGGTCTGAGGCCCTCCAGAAGAGAGCCCCTTAGCCCTGCCCGAGGAGGGCACTGGGCGCGCCTTCCTATGCGATGGAGGGAGGCGCCCCTAGGAGGGACGCTGATCCTGATGAGGCTCCAGCCGCGACGCCATCCTCCTGAGGTCCTGCACGGCGCAACTGTTTCTTCTTGGGGATGGCCTTCGGAGGGCCCTCACTTCTACTGTCAGGGTCGTTGATTGCTGTAGCCTGGAAGGCGCGCTCGAGGTAGCACACCGCGTCTCTCTCTCTTCACATGGGTCCGTGATGATTCCTCCGCTTCCTGGCATCTTGAGGACGTTGTAGCCGTGATGGGTGACTGCCATGAACTTGGCCAGGGCCGGATACCCGAGGATGGCGTTGTACCGCAGGTGGATGTGCACGACATCGAAGTCGATGAGCTCGGTGCGGTAGTTCTTGCACTCTTCGAAGGTGACAGGCAGGCAAACCTGCCCTATCGGTGTGGTGGAACCGTCGGTCACCCCTGAGAAAGGCTTGGTAGGCTGGAGCTGCTCATACGGCACTTGGAGGTTGTCGAACGTGTCGACAGATAGGACGTTGAGCCCTGCGCCGCCGTAGATGAGGGTCTTGGTACCCTGCACATTGTTGATGACTAGGGAACACAACATCGGGAGGGCGTCGGCGGTGGCCGCGCACTTGAGCTGATCTGCCAAGTTGAAAGTGATGGCGCATTGGGACCACTTGAGCGGGCATGTGGCCTCGAGCTTGGGGAGCACCGCGTTCACCTCGCAAGCGAACTGTTTGAAGATGCGATGAGAGGCTGGGGCCTGGGCACCGCCCAAGATGCAGGCGATTGCACGCGGCTCCTGGAAGCCCCCAGCCCCCTCGTCCTGATGGTGGTTGTCGCTCCTTCTTGGTGGCGGCAGTGGGGGAAGACCGGCGTTGCTTTGGGGGCGATCCTCACGAGGCTGGTCCCTCCAGGCCCCCTCGCGAGGATGGTCCTGCCAGCGGTCCTCACGAGGCCTGTCGCGCCACTCCTGGCACAGGCCACGGTCGTCCCAGCATCCGCCTCCATGTCCTCCTCCACGGTCGTAGCCCCAGTCGCTGCGCTCGGGGCGTCGACCGAAGCGTCCTTCTCGTATGGCTCTGAGCTCTTGACAGTCACTGGTGTTGTGGGTGTTCAGGTTGTGGAAGGCGCAGAACGGTCGGCTGTTCTTGGACGACTCGGGCTGATCTCTGCCCTGCTTGGTGTCGGGCTCTGCTACGAGCAATGCCGCTTCCTTGCACTTCACGTCCTTGGCCTTGGCTTTCTTCTCCTCCGCTCCCGCAGCTGGCAGCTCGAGGAGGGAGAGGCGCCCCTCCTCAGCTCTTGCGCACTTGGTCACCAGGTTGAACAACTCCTGAGATGTGCACAACTCCTCATGGATAGCGAGCTCTTCCTTCATCTTGACGTCACAGACGCCGTCTGAGAACGCGGAGATGATGGCCTCATTCGTGACCTTGGGGATCTTGAGGCGAGTGTTGTTGAAGCGTTGGATGTACTTCTGGAGGGTCTCTCCTAGTTCTTGCTTGATGCGGCGCAGGTCGCCCGTGGCCGGCGGGCGGTCGTGAGTGCCCTGGTAGTTGGCGACAAAGCGGTCGCGCATCTCGTCCCAGGAGGAAATCGAGCCGTGCTGCAGGTTCAGGAGCCAGGAGCGGGCTCCATCCTTGAGAGCCATGGGAAACCAGTTCGCCATGACTTTCTCATCACCGTTGGCCGCTTCGATGCTCAGCTCGTAGAGCTGCAGGAACTCCGCGGGGTCGTCGGTGCCGTCATAGTGAGGAGGCAGGTCCGGCTTGAACTTGCCTGGCCAGGCGACGCTACGCAGCTCGGGGGTGAAGGTGCGGCAGCCAGCCGTGGTTACTGGGCCCACTTCGGAGGTGGAGCTTGGTCTTGATGAGGTCCGCGCGGCGCCGCTGCGGGTGGTGCGCGGTCTTGACAAGGCAGCGCAGGAAGCGCGGGTGCAGCTTCTCGCGGCCGAGGGATATCTTGGCAGCTTCTCTCTTCGCGCGCGGGCACCAGGCGTGGCGGATCACGCTGCGGGGCAACGCGCCTTGGTTCCAAGGCACCGTCTTGGGGCAGAGGTGGTGGAGGCGCGCCATGAGCCTCGTCGCCCGTGGCCGGCTGAGGGTGAGGCAGAGAGAGGGACGGCGCCGGGGAGCCCCCTGCGGCACGGTCGAGCTCGGCGACGCGGTCGAGCCACTCCTCGTAGAGTTCGTCAATTGGACGATAGCGCAGGAGTTCGTTTGCCGCGAGGAGCGCGGCCCGCGCCTTCATGGGAGCACGGCGTGCGTGAGACAAAGAACCGTCCGGGGTCAGTGATGGAGTGACGGTGCGGCCGTCCTTCCGTACCGAAGGATGCAGCGAGGACGCCTGCTGCTCGTTCCCCGCCGGGCTGGTGGCAGCGTTGGCAGCGGGAGACGGAGAGCGACGAGGTGGCCCGCCGACGGGAGCCGTCAGCTCGAGCACGGCGAGCGTCCGCCATGAATACGACGGAGCGACGAATCGTCTGATCGACGAGAGGGAAGCTACGGTGCACCCCTACCTGGCGCGCCAAATGTCGGATGTGGGGTTCCGGCAAACCCTTAAGGTTTGAACACTGGGGTGCACGCGAAGTCTTTCCCTCCTACCGGTCTACGCCCTAGCTCGCTAAGATCTCGCGGACGAACTCGACGAACTCGCAACACAGAAAGACATGAGATTTATACTGGTTCAGGCCACCATTGTGGTGTTATAGCCTACTCCACTGTGGTGGTGGTGGATTGCCTCTTGGGCTGATGAAGAACAGTACAGAGGGAAGAACTGCCTCTTGAGGTTGAGGTGTTCTTGCGCTTGGTGACTTAGCGGGTGAGAGCTAGATGAACTGCTCGATCCGATTAGATGAGATCCAGCCGAGATGAGATGCCCCTATTGTGGTGGCTAGCTCTACTTATATAGGCCCTGGTCCTCTCCCCAAATATTGAGCGGGAAGGGAGCCAACAACGGCGGGCAAATTTGAAGGGGGATAGCTAGCAACAGCTATCCTGACAAAAGTGGTCTTCGCCTGCGAAAAGCTCTGGTGGTGATGCCGTCTTGGGCTCCACGATGATCTCCATCTTGCCGTCCTCCTGGTATTGGTCTCATTGCACTGATATAGCAACCTTTGCCTGATGCCTGGGTACTGCTCGCCGGTGCCTGCTTCCTTAGCACCAAAGAGGAAACAAGGACGCTGCACATGCTGGCGCCCGCCTGGCGCTGATCGTCATGGCTCACATCACGAGAGCCTCGCGAGGTTTGCCCCGCCTTGATATCTCCGCTCCTCGTGAGCCTGCCTGACTAGGCCACTCCTGAGGAGGTTTTGCATCGTCCGCCTCGCGAGACTTGGCCCCTCACGAGGGTCTTGGATGCCTTGTTGATGAAGATGGACCGTACGGCCTGCTGGCATAGCCACGACGTGGGCCGCAGGCAAGCAAGTCTGGGGAACCCCGTTTCCAGAACGCCGACAACTACCTAGCGAATGTGTAATCTCTTGTAAATATTTTGTCCTCTTCTATAAAGCTAAGGTACGCCATTGGCGTACCCTTGAAAAAAAGATGATGTCTTTCATGTATTCTGCATAAGGGGCCATCTTTAAAATACCAGTCAAGCGAGTGCGCAAAAAGACTGGCCTAAGCATTTCAGCAAAGCATTCAAATTCTTTATCATCTTTTTCTTAGTTGGTTTAGGTGGAAAGGGCATGGGTTTCTGAACCCATGGTTCTCTTTCTTTACCATGTTTTCTAGCCACAAAGTCTCTTTTATCAGATCTGTTATTTTTAGGTTGTGGGTTATCAAGATCAACGGTAGGTTCTATCTCAACATCATTATCTAGTTCTTTATCATTGTCTGGTTGAGTATCTTCATGAACATCATCATTATCATTTTCATTTTCACTAGGTGAATGTTCATTACCATATTGAGTTTCAGCATCAGAAATAGAGACATCATTGTTATTAACATGAGGTTTTTCTTTCTCAGGTTCACTAGAGGTGTATGCAAAGTCCTATCATTTTTCTTCTTATTCTTTTTAGAAGGACTAGGTGCATCAATATTGATCCTTTGAGAGTCTTGTTCAATTCTTTTAGGGTGGCCCTCAGGATAAAGTGGTTCCTGAGTCATTTTGCCTCCTCTAGTTGCTACCCTAACAGCATAATAATTTATATTATTATTCATTTCACTAAGCATTTCTGTTTGAGATTTAGCAACATATTCCAGTTGGGTTTGAACCATAGAGGCATGTTTCCCTACACCTCTAACATCATTTGTGATTCTAACTAACAAGTCACTCAAGCAAGCAATCATATCAGAATTGTATTTCCATTGTTCCATAACATTTGCATTGAAGTGATCTTGTTTGTTAATATACCTATCAAATTCATAAAGGCATTGGCTAGGATGTTTATTGTAAGGGATATCACCTTCATAAAACTTTATAAAATAATTTACCTCTACCACCTTTGGTGGCGGTGGTATGTCAAGTCCATGTATTTCTTCAATAGGAGGTAAATTTTTAACATCCTCAGCTTTAATACCTTTTTCCTTCATACATTTCTTTGCCTCTTGCATATCTTCGGGACTGAGAAATAAGATACCCCTCTTCTTCAGAGTGGGTTTAGGCGGTGATTCAGGAAGAGTCCATTCATCATAATTTTTCAGTATGTTATTCAATAATTCTTTAGCTTGTTCAACAGTTCGTTCCTTGAAAACACAACCAACACAACTATCTAGGAAGTCCCTAGAAGCATCAGTTAGTCCATTATAGAAGATAGCAAGTATTTCATTTTTCTTAAGAGGATGATCAGGCAAAGCATTAAGAAATTGGAGAAGCCTCCCCCAAGCTTGTGGGAGACTCTCTTCTTCAATTTGCACAAAGTTAAATATGTCCTGTAAAGCACCTTGGTTCTTATGAGCAGGAAAATATTTTTCAGAGAAGTAGTAAATCATATCCTGGGGACTATGCACACAACCAGGAGCAAGGGTATTGTACCATATCTTAGCATCACCTTTTAATAAGAACAAAAATAATTTGAGGATATAATAGTAGCGAATCTTCTCATCATAAGAAAATAGGATGGCTATATCATTTAATTTGGTAAGATGTGCCACAACAGTTTCAGTTTCATAGCCATGGAAAGGATAAAAGTCAACAAAAGTAATTAACTTTGAGTCGACAGAGAATTCATAATCCTTATCGGTAACAAAGATAGGTGGAGTAGCAAACTTAGGATCACATTTCATTCTAGCATTCAAAGATTTTTCTTTCCGTTTGCATAGTAATTTCTTAAGATCATCCCTATCATTGCAAGCAAGAAAATCTCTAGCTATCTATTTATCCATAGCATAAACTTTAGGTATCTTAGGCATTTCATATATATGAGAGCTAGGTCTAATAGGTGTTTCAAGATTTTTTAGTTTCAAGTACTTCATCAGTTTCAACATTCTCAATATCTTTAGCTCTAACAATTTGTTCATCAAGAAATTCACCTAGTGGCACATTATCATCAAGCAAGGTACTAGCATCATCATGAGTATCATTCATAGGAGAAGTACCATCGTCAATAACTTCTGATATATCAGGATTAATATCATGTAGCATCGTAGCAAGTCTACTCAAAACAGAAGGTGAATCGAGTGTAGAGTGTGATGGCAGTTCCTCACCTCCCCTTGTCCTAGAGGGAACGATATTGGTTTTTGTATCCTTCAGATTCTTCATAGTAATAAATAGATAATAATCCCAAGTGACTCAACAAATATAGCTATGCTCCCTGGCAATGGTGCAAGAGAAAGGTCTTGATAACCCAAATTTATAGATTCGACACAAGGGGAGCCAAAGAATATTTGTAAGTATTAGAAGTTGAGTTGTCAATTCAATCACACCTGGAGATTAAATATCTACATCAAGGTGATCAGTAGCACAGTAATATGATAGTTTTCATAGTAGTGGTAAAAGTAGCAGTAACGATAACACTGATAGCAATGATTTTGTAGCAAGTGTAACATTAACAGCAGCAGTAGTAACTTCGCAAGAACAATATCAAGAAAATTCATAGGCATTAGATCGGTGAATTCGTTGGATGATATTCATCATATAACAGTCATAACCTAGGGTGATACAAAACTAGATCCAATTCATAAATATAATGCAGGCGTGTATTCCGTAAATAGTCATATGTGCTTATGGAAAAGAACTTGCATGACATCTTTTGTCCTACCGCCCCGTGGCAGCGGGGTCCATAAGGAAACTAAGGGGTATTAAAGCCTCCTTTGCATAGAGAATCGGTACAAAGAATTAACACATAGTGAATAGATGAACTCCTCAAACTACGATCATCACCAGAAAGTATCCCAATTACTGTCACACTGGGGTTTACGGATCATAACACGTAATAGGTGAATATGACTTGCAAGATCGGATCTCAAACATAGATATAATGGTGAAAACATAAACGGTTAGATCTGAAAACATGGCACCCAGGCCCTAAGTGACAAGCATTAAGCATGGCAAAGTCATAACAACATCAATCTCAGAACATAGTGGATACTAGGGATCAAGCCCTAACAAAACTAACTCGATTACATGATGAATCTCGTCCAACTCCTCACCGACCAGCGAGCCTACGAACGAATTACTCACTCTCGGTGGGGAGCATCATGGAATTTGTGATGAAGGAGGGTTGGTGATGACGAAGACTGAAGATTCCCCTCCGGAGCCCCGAACGGGCTCCAGATCTAGCCTCCCGATGAAGAACAGGCGATGGCGGCAGCTCCGCATCGTGAAACGCGATGAAACTTCCTCGCCTATTTTTTTCTTTGAAAATAGGATTTATAGCTTCAGAAATATGGTCTGCGGGGCCACGAGGTGGGCACAACCCACCAGAGCGCGCTAGAGGGGTCGCGCCTTGGTGTATTGTGCCCAACCAGGGGCCCCCCTCCGGTGGTTTTGGGTTCTAATATTTTTCATTTATTGTAATTTTTTTTCCAAAAAGTTTTGTTCCATTCTGAGAACTTTTATTTCTGCACAAAAACAACACCATGGTAGTTCTGCTGAAAACATCGTCAGTCCGGGTTAGTTTCATTCAAATCATGCAAATTATAGTCCAAAACAAGAGCAAAAGCGTTAGGAAAAGTAGATACGATGGAGATGTATCAAAGATTTCTCCGCTTACGTTACTTTTTTTGATGATTGCTTAAGCAACCTTGATCGAGTTTTGCAGAGATGTGAACAAATTAATCTTGTCTTGAATTGGGAGAAGTTCCACTTTATGGTTAATGAAGGCATTGCCTTGGGGCATAAAAAATCTGAACGAGGTATTGAGGTGGAAAATGCTAAAGTTGATGCAACTGAGAAAATGCCATGTCCTAAAGACATTAAAGGTATTCATAGTTTCCTTAGTCACGCTGATTTCTATAGGAGGTTCATTAAAGACTTCGCTAAAATCTAGGCCTCTTACTAATCTTTTACAAAAGGATGTTCCATTTGTTTTTATGATGATTGTGTAGAAGCCTTTCAAACCCTTAAGAAACCTTAACTTCTGCAACTATAGTTCAACCACCCTATTGGAACTTGCCTTTTGAAATTATGTGTGATGGTAGTGATTATGCAGTTCGTGCTGTTCTAGGACAAAGAGTTGATAAAAACAAATGTTATCCATTATGCTAGTAAAACTCTAGATAGTGCCCAAAGAAATTATGCTACTACTGAGAAAGAATTTTTAGTAATTGTGTTTGCTTGTGATAAATTCAGATCTTACATTATTGATTCCAAAGTAATTGTTCACACCCATCATGCTGCTATAAATATCTTATGGAAAAGAAAGATGCTAAACCTAGACTCATTAGGTGGGTTCTCTTACTACAAGAATTTGACTTTGCATATTACTGATAGGAAAGAAGCAGAGAACCCTGTAGGTGATAACTTGTCTAGGTTACAAAATATTCTTGATGACCCAGTACCTATTGATGATAGCTTTCCTAATGAACAACTAGTTGTAATAAATGCTTCCCATAACACTCCTTGGTATGTTAACTATGCTAATTACATTGTTGCTAAATTTATACCACCTAGTTTCACATACCAACAAAAGAAAAAAAATCTTCTATGACTTAAGACATTACTTTTGGGATGACCCACATCTTTAAAAAGAAGGAGTAGATGGTATTATTAGAAATTGTGTACCTCAGCATGAACAGGAACGAATCCTACGGAAGTGTCACTCCGAAGCCGGCGGAGGACATTATCCAGGAGATAGAAATGCTCACAAGGTATTACAATCTGGTTTTTATTGGCCTACTCTTTTCAAAGATGCCCGTAAGTTTGTTTTATCTTGTGACAAATGTCAAAGAATTGTTAATATTGGTAAGCATCAGGAAATGCCTATGAATTACTCACTTGTTGTTGAACCATTTGATGTTTGGGGTTTTGATTATATGGGACCTTTTACTTCCTCTAATGGGTATATACACTACAAAAAAAGACACATCCGTGACATTTTGGGCCGAACGAATTTTTTTCTGTCATACTTATGACACTTCTATGATGATAATTGTGACAAAACCCGGTATCATCATAGATGTGGTGGGGTCCTACTTCTATGACAAAAAATCATGACAGAAAATGGGCTTTTCGTCCTGGGCGGGCCGGAGACGCGGCTGCATGACATTCTTTGGGCCGACCATGACGGAAAAAACCATGGTAGAAGCGACGGCGAGGAAAATATTGGGGTGTTCCCGGTTACGGTTGGTGGTCGGGGCCGAGCGATGCGTGTTTCTCTTGTACACACACGCGCGTGGGTGTGAGGCGTTGGGCTCTAACTGAACCCGAGCGATTGCACTGCAGGCTACGCGTTACCGAGCGAGCGATTGATGGCTGTTAATTGAACACGATCCAGCGATTCCTTCGCTACTGCTGCAAACTGAAGCCGATCGATAATGCCTCTGGATGAACAGTGAGTGTTGCCGGGGGGGGGGGGGTGGGGTTGGATGAACAGTTCCCGATAGGGGTGGATGAACAGGACCCCGTGGTGTTGCCTCTGGATGAACAGTACCCCGATCCATCGAGGCGGTTGGGGCTGGATGAACAGGACCCCGTGGAGGGCAGGATGAATAGGACCACCCCGTGGAGGGCAGGATGAACAGTAGATGGTGGAGGGCTGGATGAACAGTAGCCCGTGGAGGGGTGGTTGAACAGGAGCCCGTGGAGAGGGCTGGTTGAACAGTAGTCGGTGGAGTAGCGCGCGGTGGAGGCTGGATGAACAGGAGCCCGTGGATGAACAGTTGCGGGTGGAGGCTGGAGGAGGTCGACGCTGGATGAACAGTAGCCCGTGGAGGCTGGTGGGGGTCAACGGTGGAGATGAACAGTATCCCGTGGAGTCCTATTTTGCGGTACGCCACACCCCTCCCGATGAACAGGACCCCCGTTTCGACCGCAGCGCTCCAACACAAGTCCGTTTCCTCCGTTTTGCGGTACGCCACACCCCTCCCGATCAACAGGAACCCCGGTTCGACCGTAGGATGTCCGTTTCCTCTGTTTTGCGGTACGCTAGACCCCTCTCGTTGAACAGGATCCCGTTTCCAACATGGATGGTCGAACACAACGCCGTTTCCTCCGTTTAGCGATACGTCAGGCCTCGTTTTCATCGGCTGTTCCGTCCAAGCCCTCCCAATGAACACGATGACGCATTCCGTTCCGACCCAGCCGGTTGGCTCCCCATGAACACAACGATGACGCTATTTCTCCGTTCTGACCCAGCCATGTACACGAGCCCTGGCCGTACGTACGTGCGAGTAGGCGTTCGAGACCCCGCCCGTATGTACGTACGTGGCCGTATTTACTTTCTTGCACCCTGGTCGTTGTACGTACGTGTACATGCTACATGTGCGCCTCTACTACGACACATGCGCGCCTCTACATCGACCAGTATGTACGTACACGTTCACGACCAAAATGACAATGCTACGTACGCTTCGACCAGGTGGGTCCCGACTATCAAGCACATCCTTCCCTGCGAAGATGTAGCTGGTGGGTCCCAGCAGTCAGGGGGGCGAATCGTTTCTTTTGTTTTTGCTTGGACGCACTTCCTTGCATGCGAAGATGTTGCTGGTGGGTCCCAATAGTCAGGGGGAAACTTTTTTTCACGAAATACGGTGGCCCGTCTGGTGGGTCCCCGCTGTCAGGTGGAGGAATAATTATTTTGCATGTAATAAGGAGGCACTTCCTTGCTGCGGCCGTGGACTGCTACCTCTTGAGTACTGCGTTGGTTTTCCCTTGAAGAGGAAAGGGTGATGCAGCAAAGTAGCGTAAGTATTTCCCTCAGGTTTTGAGAACCAAGGTATCAATCCAGTAGGATGCTACGCGCGAGACCCTCGTACCTACAGAAAACAAATAAATCCTCGCAACCAACGCGATAAGGGGTTGTCAATCCCTACATGGTCACTTACGAGAGTGAGATCTGATAGATATGATAGGATAATATTTTTGGTATTTTTATGATAAAGATGCAAAGTAAAATAAAAGCAAAGGAAATAACTAAGTGTTGGAAGATTAATATAATGAAGTTAGACCCGGGGGCCATAGGTTTCACTAGTGGCTTCTCTCAAGAGCATAAGTATTTTAAGGTGGGCGAACAAATTACTGTTGAGCAATTGACAGAATTGAGCATAGTTATGAGAATATCTAGGTATGATCATGTATATAGGCATCACGTCCGAGACAAGTAGACCGACTCCTGCCTGCATCTACTACTATTACTCCACTCATCGACTGCTATCCAGCATGCATCTAGAGTATTAAGTTCATAAAAATAGAGTAACGCCTTAAGCAAGGTGACATGATGTAGAGGGATAAATTCATGCAATATGATAAAAACCCCATCTTGTTATCCTCGATGGCAACGATACAATATGTGCCTTGCTGCCCCTACTGTCACTGGGAAAGGACACCGCAAGATTGAACCCAAAGCTAAGCACTTCTCCCATTGCAAGAAAGATCAATCTAGTAGGCTAAACCAAACTGATAATTCGAAGAGACTTGCAAAGATAACCAATCATACAAAAAAGAATTCAGAAGATTCAAATATTGTTCATAGATAATCTTGATCATAAACCCACAATTCATCGGTCTCAACAAACACACCGCAAAACAAGATTACATCAAATAGATCTCCAAGAGAGGGGGAGAACATTGTATTGAGATCCAAAAAGAGAGAAGAAGCCATCTAGCTAATAACTATGGACCCGAAGGTCTAAGGTAAACTACTCACACATCATCAGAGGGGCTATGCTGTTGATGTAGAAGCCCTCCGTGATCGATGCCCTCCCATGAGCTCTAACAGGCCCCAAGATGGGATCTCGTGGGTATGTAAGGTTGCGGCGGTGGAATTAAGTTTTGGCTCCGCTTCGATCGCTTGGGGGCAATGAGGTATATATAGGAGGAAGAAGTACGTCGCTGGAGCAACAAGGGCCCACGAGGTGGAGGGCGCCGGGGGTAGGCGCGCCTCTACCTCGTGGCTTCCTGTTGGTTGCTTGACGAGGGTTCAAGTCTCCTGGATCTTGTTCGTTCCAAAAATCACATTCCCGAAGGTTTCATTCCGTTTGGACTCTGTTTGATATTCTTTTTCTGCAAAACTCTGAAATAGGCAAAAAAACAGCAATTCTAAGCTGGGCCTCCAGTTAATAGGTTAGTCCCAAAAATAATATAAAAGTGAATAATAAAGCCCAATAATGTCCAAAACAAAAGATAATATAGCATGGAGCAATCAAAAATTATAGATACGTTGGAGATGTATCAAGCATCCCCAAGCTTAAGTCTTGCTCGTCCTCGAGTAGGTAAATGATAAAAACAGAATTTTTGATGTGGAATGCTACTTGGCATAATTTCAATGTAATTCTTCTCATTGTGGCATGAATGTTAAGATTTGATATGATTCAAGATAAAAGTTTAATGTTGACATAAAAACAATAATACTTCAAGCATAGTAACTAAGCAATTATGACTTATCAAAATTACATAGCCAAAGCAAGTTATCCCTTCAAAATCATATAGTCTGACTATGCTCCATCTTCCCCACACAAAATATTCATATCATGTATGACCCCGGTTTTAGCCAAGCAATTGGTTCAAACTTTTAACGCGCTTCAGCCTTTTCAGCTCTTACGCAATACATGAGCGCAAGCCATGGATATAGCACTATGATGGAATAAGGTATAATGGTAGGGGTTATGTGGGAAGACAAAAAAGGA
Source organism: Aegilops longissima (assembly GCA_021605205.1). Classification (NCBI taxonomy): domain Eukaryota; kingdom Viridiplantae; phylum Streptophyta; class Magnoliopsida; order Poales; family Poaceae; genus Aegilops; species Aegilops longissima. The sequence continues at coordinate 472,673,028 of CM038682.1, forward strand.
GAAAGTCTCACATCAACGAGGCTAATCAACGGGCTATGGAGATGCCCATCGATTGATGTCAATGCGAGGAGTAGGGATTTCCATGCAATGGATGCACTAGAGATATAAGTGTATGAAAGCTCGAAAAGAAACTAAGTGGGTGTGCATCCAACTTGCTTGCTCACGAAGACCTCGGGCATTTGAGGAAGCCCATCATTGGAATATACAAGCCAAGTTCTATAATGAAATTTCCCACTAGTATATGGAAGTGAAAAAATGAGAGACTCTCTATTATGAAGATCACGGTGCTACTTTGAAGCACAAGTGTGGTAAAAGGATAGTAACATTGTCCCTTCTCTCTTTTTCTCTCATTTTTTTATTTGGGCCTTTTCTCCTTTTTTATGACCTCTTTTTTTTAGTCCAGAGTCTCATCCCGACTCGTGGGGGAATCATAGTCTCCATCATCCTTTCCTCACTTGGGACAATGCTCTAATAATGATGATCATCACACTTTTATTTACGTACAACTCATGAATTACAACTCAATACTTAGAACAAAATATGACTCTATATGAATGCCTCCAGCGGTGTACCGGGATATGCAATGAATCAAGAGCGACATGTATGAAAGAATTATGAACGGTGGCTTTATCACAAATACAATGTCAACTACATGATCATGCAAAGCAATATGACAATGATGGAGCATGTCATGATAAATGAAACGGTGGAATGTTGCATGGCAATATATCTCGGAATGGCTATGGAAATGACATGATAGGTAGGTATGGTGGCTGTTTTGAGGAAGATATAAGGAGGTTTATGTGTGAAAGAGCGTATCATATCACGGGGTTTGGATGCACCGGCGAAGTTTGCACCAACTCTCAAGGTGAGAAAGGGAAATGCGCGGTACCGAAGGGGCTAGAAAATTGCGGAAAGGTAAGTATGCATATAATCCATGGACTCGCATTAGTCATAAAGAACTCATATACTTATTGCAAAAATTTATTAGTCCTCGAAGCAAAGTACTACTACGCATGCTCCTAGGGGAAGGGTTGGTAGGAGTTAACCATCGCGCGATCACGACCGCCACACAAAGGAAGACAATCAACAAATACTTCATGCTCCGACTTCGTTACATAACGGTTCACCATACGTGCATGCTACGGGAATCACAAACTCCAACACATGTATTTTTGAATTCCACAATTACTCAACTAGCACAACTATGATATTACCACCGTTATATCTCAAAACAATTATCAAGTATCAAATTTTCGCATGATATTAATTAAAGCAAATTGCCATGCTTTTTAAGACTCTCAAAATAATATAAGTGAAGCATGAGAGATCAATAGTTTCTATAAAACAAATCCACCACCGTGCTCTAAAAGATATAAGTGAAGCACTAGGCAAAACTATATAGCTCAAAAGATATAAGTGAAGCACATAGAGTATTCTAATAATTTACGAATCATGTGTGTCTCTCTCAAAAGGTGTGTACAGAAAAGATGATTGTGGTAAACTAACAAATAAAGACTCAAATAAGACGCTCCAAGCAAAACACATATCATGTGGTGAATAAAAATATAGCTCCAAGTAAAGTTACCGATGGAAGTAGACGAAAGAGGGGATGCCTTCCGGGGCATCCCCAAGCTTTGGCTTTATGGTGTCCTTAGATTATCTTGGGGGTGCCATGGGAATACCCAAGCTTAGGCTCTTGCCACTACTTGTTCCATAATCCATCAAATCTTTCACCCAAAACTTGAAAACTTCACAACACAAAACTTAGCAGAAAATCTCGTGAGCCCCGTTAGCGAAAGAAAACAAAAAGACCACTTCAAGGTACTGTAATGAACTAATTCTTTATTTATATTGGTGTTAAACCTACTGTATTCCAACTTCTCTATGGTTTATAAACTGTTTTACTATCCATAGATTCATCAAAATAAGCAAACAACACACGAAAAACAGAATCTGTCAAAAGTCTGTAGTAATCTGTAACTAACGCAAACTTCTGAAACTCCAAAAAATCAGCAAAAATAGGACGACCTATAAAATTTGTTTATTGATCAGAAGCAATTGGAATCAATATTTTATCACGTTCTGGTGATTTTTAACAATTATTTTCGTGAACAGAAAGTTTCTGGAAATTTCTGCAAGATCAAATAACTATCATCCAAGAAGATCCTATAGGTTTAACTTGGCACAAACACTAATTAAAACATAAAAACACATCTAACCAGAGGTTAGATCAAATATTTATTCCTAAACAGAAGCAAAAATAGAAAACTAAAAATGAAATTGGGTTGCCTCCCAACAAGCGCTATCGTTTAACGCCCCTAGCTAGGCATAAAAGCAAGAATAGATCTAGGTAGTGCCATAGTAATAGGATAAATCAGTGAAACTAATTTCATAATCTCTACGTTCGGAAGCAAGTTTTCTTTGAGGCAATAAAAAGTAATCAAACGGGCTAAATTTAATGAGACAAAAGTCCCTAAGATCAATTTTAGGAGGTATAGGTTCCTCCTTCGGCCCTTCATATTGCACAACCAATTCATCATTATAAGTATTCTTTTGATAGAACTTTGCGAGCCTATACTCGAGAGAATATCCTAGCTCATTATTTCGAATAGCCAAATCATCATTAAGTTTAGAAATTCTATCAACTAGAATATTGGTAGGGACCTTTTTTCTAAGGTTTTCATTGAAAGCAACATAATCTAGAGATTGAAAACGCATTATTTATTCTTGACCAAAAAGAGGATAGACTTTATGGGAGGACGGCCAGCGTCCACCCTATAATGCGCAAAGATTTCTTTGGCCTCTTTTATTATAAATCAGAATTCATGAGCCAAAAAGATAGTAGCGGCACGCTTAACAAAATAATGCTCTATATTAGAAAATTCTAGGAAAATCCTTTGTATGAAAGGGTGCATGTGCATAAATTGTCTTTCAAGTTCAACTATAAGCATGGAAATAGCGTCCACAAGACTACTAGTTCTATGAAGAATAGAACTGCTCATAGAAGGCAAAGCACCGGCACAAGTAAAGAAATCTTGAATAACCCCTTTTCCAATAATATTACCACTACCAATTCGAAATCTTTTTGTATGCAAGGTAGGGGGTTCTTCAGTAGGAGTATCAGAATTTTCCATGATATTACTATTGTCCATATCGGCAATAATTTCCCCAATTTCAGACATAATGACAGAAAGAGCGAGGGGCAAAAAGAAGAAGGCGAACGGAAGAGAGAGGGCGAATAAAACGGCAAGGGTGAAGTGGGGGAGAGAAAAACGAGAGGCAAATGGAAAATAATGTAATGCGGGAGATAAGGGTTTGTGATTGGTACTAGGTATGTTGACTTTTGCATAGACCTCCACGGCAACGGTGCCAGAAATCCTTCTTGCTACCTCTTGAGCACTGCGTTGGTTTTCCCTTGAAGAGGAAAGGGTGATGCAGCAAAGTAGCGTAAGTATTTCCCTCAGTTTTTGAGAACCAAGGTATCAATCCAGTAGGAGGCTACGCGCGAGTCCCTCGTACCTACACAAAACAAATAAATCCTCGCAACCAACAAGTAAATCCCACGAGAGAGGGGGAGAACATTGTATTGAGATCCAAAAAGAGAGAAGAAGCCATCTAGCTAATAACTATGGACCCAAGGTCCGAGGTAAACTACTCACACATCATCCGAGGGGCTATGGTGTTGATGTAGAAGCCTCCGTGATCGATACCCTCCCATGAGCTCAGAACAGGCCCCACGATGGGATCTCGTGGGTACTGAAGGTTCTTGTGGTGGAATTAGGTTTTGGCTCCGCTTCGATCGCTCGGGGTAATGAGGTATATATAGGAGGAAGAAGTACGTCGGTGGAGCAACAGGGGCCCACGAGGGTGGAGGGCGCTACTGTGGGGGGGTAGGCGCGCCTCTACCTCGTGGCTTCCCTGTTGGTTGCTTGACGGGGTCCAAGTCTCGGATCTTGTTCGCTCCAAAAATCACGTTCGAAGGTTTCATTCCGTTTGGACTCGCTTGATATTCTTTTTTGTAAACTCAAATAGGCAAAAACAACAATTCAGGCTGGGCCTCCGGTTAATAGGTTAGTCCCAAAAATAATATAAAAGTGAATAATAAAGCCCAATAATGTCCAAAACAAAGGATAATATAGCATGGAGCAATCAAAAATTATAGATACGTTGGAGACGTATCATGGACCCAGCTGTCAGCCTCTCCACATACAGTCCACGTCCGATGTAAGCCGTTCCTTATCCACGTAGACCACGCCGTGCCCTCCACCCTAGTGTTTCGCGTTTTTGGGCAGAGGCCCCGGAGGGGGAAAGTTGCGAGTTCGATAGGTTAGGGGGTGTGGCCGACGAACGGGTTGCGTATCCGGAATCGTCTGGTCGTTCTGAGCAACTTTCATGTTGAAAATAATTTAATCCGAGTTACGGATTAAAAGATAGGATTTTCTAAAGATTTTATTAATTTCTAGAATTTAATTAATTATCTAATTTAATTTCGAAAATGGAATTATGACATCAGCATGATGTCATGTCGACGCCAAGCAGATCAATGGGGTTGATGGTCAACCTGACCAGTGGGTGCCTTTGGTCACCGACACATTTTAATTAAACAGATTAATTAAACTAATCATAATTAATTAGGGGGGTGGGCCTCATCATATACTAATTAATTAGCTAATTAAAAGTAGTTAATTAGGTTAATTAATCAGTAGGTTAATTAATCTTAATTGGTTAATTTAATCAGAATTAATTAAGTTAATTAATTAATTATCTATTTTTATTATTTATTATCATATTTTATTTTATTTTATTTTATTTTATTCTTCTTTTTTTTAAAACATTCTGGGCTGGGGCCCCCATGTCATTGGCCCCAAGGGGCCTTGCGCGTTTCGGGCGCATGGGCGCGAGGTTGTCGCTCGAACGGGCGCGCCATGTGGGCGGCAAGTGAGCCGCAGGTCGCCGAGTGGGGGGTTGGTGACCACGGCGGGGCTCGCCGGGCGCCAACCGGGCGGAGGACGGGGATGGCGACAGCGCACGGGACAGGGGCGGACGGAGGGAGGAGCGGGCTGCCGCGGCATCCGCGAGCAGCACCACCAGGGCGCTGGGTGGCGAGCAGGCGCGCGCACGGCAAGCGCCAGGGGGGAGGCAGACGCGCCAGCGCTGCAGGCTGTGGGCACGCCGGGCGGGCGAGGCCACGGTGAGCGCGGGCCGGGAGCGTGAGCCAGCTGGCCTCCCCGGCGGTGGCGGAGATATGGCGCCAAGACGTGTGGCGGCGCTGGGTGCACGCCGAGGCGAGGGAGTGAGAGAAGGTCGGGACCTCACCGGGGAAGTAGGGATCGTGGCAATGGGCGCGGGAGTTCGGGAGGTTGACGGGACGACGGCGAGAAGGGGAAGTCCGCGCGTCCGGACGCCGGGCGACGGAGTCGGGTCGAGGCGGCGCGGGCGGGCGGCGCCGGAGGAAGCAGAGGCCGGCCGGGAGGAGGGGTGGACGGGCGGCGTCTGGTGGCGGCGGGCGGTCCGGCGTGGTGGCGGACAGACCGGGCGCTGGGCGGCGGCCGAAGGGCGTCGGCCTGCCTCTGGATCCCGATCCAGATCGGGAGAGAGGAGGAGGGGGCGCGTGGGGAGAGTGGGGTGTGGGTGCGGGGAGTGGGTTAAGGTTTGCGGTGGTGAGGGATAAGGAGAGGAGTGGCTGGCGCGCCTTTGCTGGGCTTGAGCGGTGGCCGAATGGGCGGCTAGTTGGGTCGGCTGGCCGGGGGTTCCTTTCTTTCTTTCTTTCTTTTCTTTATTTTCTTTTTCTTTATTTCATTTTAAAGTATTTAGGCATTTTCTAAAATGTGTTTACTTCACCATAATTACCTATGCAATATTTGGCACCCCTAACATTTTTGTTTTGACTTTTAAAACTTTGGGTGTTTGTCGCTAATTCATTTTTGAATTTGCATTGTTTTTGAACTACCACTTAATTAGCAACAAGAATATAGATGACATGGCATCATCGGGAGCGTTTATCGTAGTCTAATTATCCCAAGGCCACAATTCTCCTCCACTACAAGAAATCTCGTCCAGGAGATTTAAGAGGGAGTAAAGGGAAGTTCTGGTTATGGTATTCTAACGGATCTTCTCAAGGAGTTAATCCTTTCGTTGATGTCTTCAATTCTTTATTCCAATGCATCATGATAAAGTTGTCGTCCTTTCTTCGGGAACTCCATCGTACTTACGAAAGTATAAGGGGCATCTCAGCTACGACATAATGCTTTTGAGGGAAACAATCTGGGTTAACCCATGAATGAGTATAAGATTATCTCTCAAGTTGAACATATAAAATACATCGAGAGTAAGGTATGAAGGTACAATAAGAGGTTCCAAGCGGATAGATAGCTGCTCGAAGTCTGAACCAGAGTGAGAAAGGGGTTCAGAGTAGCGAGAGTAAGTATTGCGTCGGATACCAGAATAGAGCACTAGCAAGGTGGCCCATGAATTAAATACAAAGCCAAGCGTGGGGAATATCCATTAGAAACAGGGTTGTACATGAGAGTCAGGTTTCGACCCTGTGGAACTGTGGGTTATGGGCCCACCATGTGTGTTAAAAGTAGGAAGGGCGGAGACATCTTGCGGGATCATGCAAGCAAGGCATGTCAGAGGGTAGCCTGTCGATTATGTCGGCAACAACGTCGATGCCAAGGGTGAGGGACGAAGAGAACCATTTTCCTGCTCGTTGAACGAGGCGGACCAATAGGCAAAGTTCTCGTCCATCGGTGGTTACCCTAATGTCATCAACAATAGTAACAGGCTCTTACTGACAGAGTTGTACATCGAGATGTTTGCACAAGCAGGTAATTATTTCTGCTTATATCATATAGATCATAGAAATGTTTAAACAAACCAATGGAAAGGGAAAAATGTCTATCAGAATTAATCAGAACAATGGAAAGAAAAAAAAGTGTTTAGACACATTTTTCAGGGGTATATCCTTCCCAAGGACAAGCAGAGCATGATATCCATGACAGGGTATAACATAGAAAACCCTTTAGGAAAGGGGGAGAGAAATTTTATACCATTACCCATACAACGGTGTTGGATAATCGATAAAGAAAATTTAGCATTGTGCACCAAATGTTTTTATTGAAATTCGGAGTACCACAGACATGCTTCGAGATAGCATTGACAAGGTCTTCAAGCAAAGGTCAGACTCTGGATACACGAAGGATCCATCAAGAACAACTTGTAGAATAAGCCTTACAATTTCCTCATGAAGGAATGGATAACCTTGCTAATAAGGAAACTATAACAGCAGGTCATCCGGCCAGGTGTGCTGGACATGCCATCACCTTACCGGGTCATAAAAGACCAGTGTTATAACTCTTGGAAAAATGTTTCAACCGTCATATCTGACCGAGATTCAGATCTGATTGGTGCGAGGATACCTCAAACTCACGATGCTTAAGGAGAAAAGGTGTGACACAAATTGACGAGATGACGTCAAAGATTCTCGGGAAATGAACTATGGAAGCCAGTTCCAAAACAAGAGTTCATCATTAAATCAAGAAGAGGATGAGGAGGTGGCCAATTGTCTCAGCGACAATTCATTGAGATTTCCAAATAGACGGATTTCCGCAGTTATGTGAAGAAGGAGATAACATTAGTCAGATCAAATGACTTAATGATGTATGCTGGAGGAAAACATACACAATTAAACATTGACTGAAAGGTGCACCCGAAATATGGGTTGGGTTGCACGACCAACGTCGGAATGGCGATTGAGCAACCGACACACTAAATTGGAATTATTGTCCAATAACTCTGAAGCAATAGGGTTGCCAGAGATATTAAATTTGCGTAACAGAGTTCACTCAACCTGGGGACCAAGAAAGAATGGTGATGACGAGAAGCATCATTGTATCACAAATCCTTAAGAGGTGGTGAAATTCTCACAACATTGATGACATAAGAGATGGTACTGTTCCAAGGTAAAGAAGAACAATTGCTGGATAGCAAGGAACTCAAGGTATAACACAAAACACGAACAATTTTGTGTTGAACGGAAGGCAATAAAGTGGTCAAAGATAACCTGGATGGTATTTCTCATCATGAACTCAATTGATATCCTGGAAGATCTCATAAGGTTGATGATGATCACGAACATTTGTCGATAGATTTCATGAAGATGTAATCAATCAGCGACGACATCAAGTCAAAGGATTGATGAAGCGAAATGTTCTTGGGACCATGAGTAGGACACAAACTCGAATTCAAGCTTGTCGTTCAAGGTGGAACGATAAGACGACGGTGTAAGCTTAGTTCATCATCGGAAGTTGTGCTCCGGAATTAAGGACCCGGTAGCACAGTTAAAATTAGCACGATAATGATGTAGCCGATCAGGCTAGGAGTGACGGGATGGAGTATTAAACTTCTCAACCAGGTACCGAATCTCAGTGTTGATTCGATTCACAAATCGGGGTTCTCGGTTGACGACAACCCATAACCCGTGGACTGACTGTGATGGGGAAACGTACTACTTCATCAGAAATTCATAAGATGAAGTGCAATGGGTTGATATCCTTGAGATACCAGGGGTAATACTCAAGGTAGAACAAAATAGAGGTTGGGAAGGCGATCGATCGCGTATGCAAGTACTTTAACTTGTCCGAGAAATAGAATCAAAGGAGAACAATCATGGTCGGAACCCACGATCATAAAGGATCGAACCACAGATACAAGATGAACTTATAACAAGGGGGTAATTATTTTTATGATCAGCTTCCATGATAAGTTATACATCGTGTCCATGGGCATAAACGCAAGGTTCAAGGTCGACTCCCACTTCTTCAATGTATAACCTTCCATTCACTTCTCGCTTTGATAAAGGCATTAGTGTTGAAAGTTTTACCTGGTGAAATACCAGATGAGTATGACTCGTGAAAACTTCCGAGTTCACACATATAAAGGAAGACATAGGTTCAACCCGTCAGGGTATCGTGGAAACATATACCACAAGCTTCAATAGTAAATACCACCAGCTCGAAAGCAGAGCATGGTTGGCCAAGCAGATGATACAATTTATCAAGGGCATTATGTATCAGGTAAAGAACTCACAATAATTTTGGTTGTGAAGGACATTGTCGGATAATAACCCGGCAATGGGTATGGCGGTCCATAACGGGGCTGATGTGAGTATCGGTACTCAATCAAAGGAAGAAGGAACGCCAAGGCATCAGATTATAGAAACAACTGACTAATTCAAAGCTTAATGCAAAGAAATTTTATGATTTCCAAATCAAGGGATCAGAAGCAATCATTCTGATCGAAAATGAATAAGTTCAATAGACTTAGAAGCACAAACGATCAAGGCATTGATTGGTCAAGAACCAGCTCATATCCAAATGACGTCTGAGCCGGAAGGATGAATTCTAGGATTCGACTGAGGAATGCGAGCATCCTCAACATATTGAATCAACGAACTTAAAATCATAAAGACAAGGAAGGCCAATAAGATTACTAAACTTATTGGATTAACCATAATGCAAGCAAGCGAGAATTTCAAGAGCAATAGGCTGCTCAGGATTTTCGGAAGATCGAATAATATTTTGAAGTCCTTTTCGGAACACATGAACAACTGGGAATGAGCGGATACTCGATAAGTGCAAGAATTATCGGTAGGGGTTTTCAGGTGACAAAGATCAGCAAGGCAGTAAGCTCAAAGGATTCTCGGAACAAGAGAGAGAATTTCGAGGTATCTTGTAATAACAAGATCAACTGGGAAGCATTGTATGAATGGCGAGTATACGTGCTTATCCATAGGGGTTTATCGATGGAAGGGAATTGCATAAGTGACCATAAAGTCTCGAGAGAACATCGGAGAGTATCTTCGGATCCTTCTGGTGCAGCAGACGATCATCTGCAACAAGGGGCTCTCCTGTAGAAAGTTGTTACGAGAACCTAATGTTAGAGTTTAGGAAATTCATTTAACCCGAATAGAAGAGAGATCAGAGTCCCAGAGTATAGGTCGAGGAATAAAAGATCCTAATACCACCCAATGGCGACGTGGGCCCGTAAGGCACACAGCCATGTTAGTAAAAACTTTTTCAATGACTAGACTCGACTTCGGCCAAGGAGTTGGAAAGGCGATTCCTACAGGCAGTCAGCTCTGATACCAACTTGTGACGCCCCCGATTCAACCGTACACTAATCATGCACGCAAATGTGTATGATCAAGATCAGGGACTCATGGGAAGATATCACAACACAACTCTAAAACATAAATAATTCATACAAGCATCATAATACAAGCCAGGGGCCTCGAGGGCTCGAATACAAGTGCTCGATCATAGACGATTCAGCCGAAGCAACAATATCTGAGTACAGACATAAGTTAAACAAATCTGCCTTAAGAAGGCTAGCACAAACCGGGATATGACCGAAGAGGCGCAGGCCTCCCGCCTCGATCCTCCTAACTACTCCTCGGTCGCCGCCGGGCTGCTAGTAGTAGTAGGCAACTCCGTGTAGTAGTCGCCGCCGACGGTGGCGTCGCTCCGGCTCCATCGTCTGGTCGCAGCAATCGGGTAAAGAAAGGGGAAAAGGGGAACAAGGCAACCGTGAGTACTCATCCAAAGTACTGCAAGCAAGGAGCTACACTACATATGCATGGATATATGTGTAAAGGGCCATATCGGTGGACTGAACTGCAGAATGCCGTAATAAGAGGGGATAGCTAATCCTATCAAGACTACGCTCGCAGCCTCCGCCTTGCAAAGATGTAGAAGAGAGTAGATCAAGTCCTCCAAGTAGCATCGCATAGCATAATCCTACCCGGCGATCCTCCTCGTCGCCTCGTTAGAGAGCGATCACCGGGTTGTATCCGCACTTGGAAGGGTGTGTTTTATTAAGTATCCGGTTCTAGTTGTCATAAGGTCAAGGTACAACTCCAAGTCGCCCCATTATCAAGATCACGGCTATTCAATAGATTAACTTCCGCAAGGGTGCACCACATTACCCGACACGCCGATCCCATTTTGCCGACACACTTTCTCGGTCATGCCCGCCGCTGGAGATCAACACGCCGCAACCCCACCTAGGCACAACAGAGAGGTCAAGACGCCGGTTCAAACCTCGAGCGCGATAGGGGTCTGGGCCCATCGCCTTAGCACACCTACATCGCTATGACGCTGCCGAAGCGCACCTAGCCTAGCAGCGCTCGATTCAATCTGCGGCGCCGCCGCGCCGCCGACGTCACGGCGCTTCGCTGATACCACGATGCGGTTGCCCATATCTTGTCCCACGTGGCGGTTAGTGCGATAAGGTCAACGACCCAACTCATATCAAATACCAAGATCTCGTTAAGCGTGTTAAGTATCCGCGAACGCTGAACAGGGCCAAGCTCACCTCTCTCCTAGGCGGTCTCAACCTGCCCTGTCGCTCCGCCACAAAGTAACGATCGGGGCCGGGAACCCAGCCCACTCTCACCGGACGGAGCCACCTTCCTTTCAGCCCCATCTTCTAACAAGATCACGTGTAATGTAATAGTGTAAAGTATATAGTATATGCCCGTGATCACCTCCCAAGTGATCACAGCCCAAGAGTATAGCATGGCAGACGGACAAGAGTGTAGGGCCACCGATGGAACACTAGCATCCTATACTAAGCAAAGAAGAATAGTGTAAAGGTAACAACAAGAGTAGCAAGGACAAAGCTATGCAGAAAGATAGGATTAATCGAAAGCAAGAACTGCTACACTACTCTAATGCAAGAAATATAGATAAGAATAGGCGATATCCGTGATCAACAGGGGGGGCTTGCCTGGTTGTTCGACAAGAAGGAGGGGTCGCGGTGAAGTAGTCGACCACAGTGGGCATCAAAGATCGCCACGGGTTCACCAAGAGAAGAGGGGGAGAAACAGTAAATACATAGCAAGCAAGTGCATAACAGGATAACAGGCAGAGCTAGACGTGTTCTAACGCGGTATGAGGTGATACCGGTGAAGGGGGAAAACATCCGGGAAAATATCCCTGGTGTTTCGCGTTTTTGGGCAGAGGCGCCAGAGGGGGAAAGTTGCAAGTTCGATAGATTAGGGGGGTGGCGGATTAACGGGTTGCGATCCGAATCGCCTCGCTGCTCGAGCAACTTTCATGTTGAAAATAATTTAATCCGAGTTACGGATTAAAAGATAGGATTTTCTAAAGATTTTATTAATTTCAAGAATTTAATTAATTATTTAATTTAATTTCGAATGGAATTATGACATCACCGGATGTCATGTCGATGTCGCGATCAATGTGGGTTGATCGTCAACTCGACAAGTGGGTCCCACTCGTCGGTGACACATATTAATTAAACAGATTAATTAAACTAATCATAATTAATTAGGGGTGGGCCCCATCACATACTAATTAATTAGCTAATTAATGAGTTAATTAGGTTAATTAATCATTAGGTTAATTAATCTTAATTGGTTAATTTAGTCAGAATTAATTAAGTTAATTAATTAGTTATTTATTTTTATTATTTATTATCATATTTTATTTTATTTTATTCTTCTTTTTTTAACGTTCTTGGGCTGGGGCCCCCATGTCATTGGCCCCGGGGGGCCTTGCGGGTTTCGGGCATGGGCTGCTGGTTGTCGCCTCGACAAGGCTGGCGAACGGTGCCCAAAGACCGCTGCTCGGGCAAGAAGATGGGGGTCAAGTGAGCCGATAGGTCGCCGAGCAGGGGGTTGGTGACCACGGCGGGCTCACGGGCGCCAACCGGGCGGAGGACGGGATGGCGACGACGCACAGTGACGTGGGGGACGGAGGGAGGAGGGCTGTCGCGCAGATCCGCGAAAGCAGACCACCAGGGCGCGGGGGTGGCGAAAGGGCAGCGGCCACGGGCGAGCGCAGGGGAGGAGATCGGGCGCCCGGGCAGGCTGTGGGCACGCCGGGCGGGCGAGGCCACGGTGAGCGGGCAGGGGCGGGCCGACGGTGAGAGCGGGCCGGGAGCGGTGAGCAGCGCTGGCCTCCTGCTGGCTGGCGACAGATATGGCGCAAGACGTGGCCTGCGGCGCGGGGTGCACGCCGAGGCGAGGGAGAGAGAGAAGGTCGGGACCTCACCGGGGGAAGTAGGGATCGTGGCAATGGGCGCGAGGGAGTTCGGGGAGGTTGACGGGGACGACGTGCGTAGAAGGGGAAGTCCGGCGGCGTCCGGGACGCTTCGGGCGATGGAGTCGGGGTCGAGGCGATGATGGCGGGACGGCGCCGGAGGAAGCAGAGGCCGGCCGGGAGGAGGTGGACGGGCGGCGTTGGTGGCGGCGGGCGGTCCAGCGGTGGCGGACAGCACCGGCGCTGGGCGGCATCGAAGGGCGTCGGCCTCCTCGATCCCGATCCAGATCGGGAGAGAGGAGGGCGCGTGGGGAGAGGGGGGGTGTGGGTGCGGGAGTGGGTTAGGGTTTGCGTGGTGAGGGATAAGGAGAGGAGTGGCCGGCCGCGCTTTGCCTGGGCTTAGGTCGGCTGGCCATGAGGGGGGTTCTTTCTTTCTTTCTTTCTTTTCTTTATTTTTCTTTTCTGTTTTATTTCATTTTAAAGTATTTAGGCATTTTCTAAAAATGTGTTTACTTCACCATAATTACCTATGCAATATTTGGCACCCCCCGAACATTTTTGTTTTGACTTTTGAAAACTTTGGGTGTTTGTCGCTAATTCATTTTTGAATTTGCAATGTTTTTGAACTACCACTTAATTAGCAACAGTAACATAGATGACATGGCATCATCAGGAGCGTTTTACTATAGTCTAATTATCCGGGCGTCACAATACAGAGGCCCTTTTGGTGGGTCCCAGATGTCAGGTGAAGGAATCATTATTTTGCGTGTAATAAGGAGGCATTTCCTTGTGTGCGGCCATGGACCTAGCTGTCAGCCTCTCTACGTACAATCCACTTCAGATGCATGTCGGTCGTTGACCACGTTGACCAAGCCGCGCCGAGAGCACCAGGGCGGTGGACGACGGCAAGGCCAAGGAAGGGAACGACACGAAGGTGGAAGACTCGGCAGCTTATTTCCCACGCGAGGGGAGTACGTTGCACGAGGGTTTACCGATTCGTCTGTTGTCGCCGGAGAATAACAGCAGTGTGGGTGAGTAGAGGGATGGCTAGGCCAGCGATGGGAGTACGGTGGGCGGTGAGGTCTGCAGCAAAGACAGACCCGTCAGGAAGGAGGGAGCAGGCATCCCCGCCGGCACGTGTTTGAACGGCTGGAGCAGGAAGAGCAGAGATTGAAGAAGCACGACGGCCGTTGGATGGAAATCCAACAGTCGCTGCTTGTGCATCAATTTTTTTTAGGAAAGCCTCAAATCTGTGGAAAACAGCATACAGCCCATCTGCCATTATTTCTAATAATTTACAGCCCATTTGCTAATTCTTAAGGTTTTTTTGGAGCCCATATTCTTTTTTTTATTATTACAGCCCATATTGTGGCCATGGTTAAAAAATTATACAAATTTTTGCATATTTCGGTGCGGTCCGAACTGTTTTTAATCCCGAAATTTCGAGTCACATTCAAACTGATTTTAAATATAAATGTATATCAATATAAAATCCAACAAATTGTCCACGCATAAAAATCAATGCAATTTAAAATCTCAAAATGAAAAAAAGAAATTTGAAACTAATTGCCGGTTTGATGTGTTTGAAAAATGTACATGCCATTTCTCATTACTGATAGGCCATTTTCTCGGCCAACCGAATGAAGCTCTCCTCGTCTTGAAAGATTTGCAGCCCAACAGACCTGACAAAGCGACTTACTTGGCATATCACAAAAAAACTGGGCTGTGGCCGTGGACCTAGCTGTCAGCCTCTCCACGTACAGCACTCTTCCGATCAAAGTCGTTCATTGACCACATTGACCAAGCCGCGCCGAGAGCACCAAGGCAGTGGACGACGGCGAGGCCTAAGAAGGGGACGACGCGGAGCCGGGGAAGACGCGGCAGTGGATGCCCACACGGAGAGGAGTACAAGGGTTCACTGGTTCGGCTGCGGTGTGAGGCTGCCGTCGCCGCAGAATAACAGAGGGTGTGGGTGAGTGGAGGGATGGCCTGACCAGCGGTGGGAGTAGTATGGGGGTGGTGAGGCCTCCGCGGCAGCGCAGCCGGCCACGGGAGGCAGGAGCAGGCGGCACGACCGGTGCTGCTTCGGGAGGCTGGAGCAAGAAGACCAGAGGTTGAAGAAGCACTATGGCCGTTGGATGGACATCGTACGGTCACTGGAGCTAGAATCGTTCGTATTGACTAAGTTGACAAAGCCCTCTGTCCCCGTCAACTTAGTAGGCCCACAAGTCAGCCACCCACTATGGTGGGTCCCAGCTAGCAGGGGGTATTCATTTTTGTGTGCGTCATAAGGAGGCACTTCCTTGCATGCGAAGATATAGCTGGTGGGTCTGACCTGTCAGCGGGGGGAATGTTTTTTCCGTGAAATACAGAAGCCCTTCCCATGGGTCCTAGCTGTCAGGTGGAGGAATCATTATTTTGCGCGTAATAAGGAGGCATTTCCTTGCGTGCGGCCGTGGACCCAGCGGGCAGCCTCTCCACGTACAGTCCACTTCCGATGGATGTTGTTCATTGACCACGTTGACCAGGCCGCGCCGAGAGAACCATGGCGGTGGAAGACGGCGTGGCCTATGAAGGGAACGACACGGAGGCACGGAAGACTCGGCAGTTGTTTCCCACGCGGAGGGGAGTACGACTGAACGAGGGTTTACTGGTTCATCTGCCGTCGCTGGAGAATAACAACATGTGTGGGTGAGTAGAGGGATGTCTAGGCCAGCGATGGGAGTACGGTGGGCGGTGAGGCCTCACATGGCAAAGATAGCCGCCATGGAGGAGGGAGCAGGCAGTCCCGCCGGCGCTTGTTTGAGCGGCTGGAGCAGGAAAAGCAGAGATTGAAGAAGCACGACAGCCGTTGGATGGACATCCAACAGTCACTGCTCTCATGTGCATTATTTCTAATAATGTACAGCCCATTTGCTAATTCTGAAGAATTTTTTTGGAGCCCATCTTCTTTTTGTTAGCATTACACCCCATATTGTGGCCACGGTTAAAAACTATACGATTTTTTTGCATATTTAGGTGCGGTCAACTGTTTTTAATCCCGAAATATCGATTCACATTCAAACTATTATGAAAAATAATTTATATAAATATAACATCCAAATAATTGTCCATGCATAAAAATCAATGGAATTTAAAATCCTGTAATGAAAAAAAATTGAAACTAATTCCCGGTTTGATGTGTTTCAAAAATGTACAGCCCATTTTTGGGCAAACCGAATGAAACTCTCCTCGTCTAGAAAGATTTGCAGCCCAGCAGGACTGATAAAGCAAGTAGGCCTCATTTGGGTATTTCTTTTAAAAAATAGAACTGGGCTAGCCATTTTCAGCAAGAAAAAAACACAGCTGGGCTCATGATGTGGTAAACATAAATAAAACCTCGGCTAGACGGGCCACAGCCCTCACAGACAGCCCCGTTGTTACCTCGATCCGTCGCTAAAACTAGTATAAATAACAACCGCTTGTTCCTAAAAAAAACTGCGCGACCTGCTGGGCCCCGTGTCACCGCCATAGTGTAATTCTCTCGCTTATTGACTATGTTGACAATGGCGTGAGCCCCGGATGTCCAACCATTAGAGGAACCATATTTTTGGGCTTGTAATATAGAGGCACTTGCTTTGCATCGCCATGATGCTGGTGGGTCCCTCATCGCCATCCTCTCCACGCACAAATCATCTCTTTGTTCCTCTTGGTTGTTGACAACGCTGACAATGCAAGAGGGTGGCGATCACGCATGGCGAAGCGAACCAAGGCCGCAAGGCGGAGGACGACGGCAGGCCTCTGACGGAACAAACAGAGTCGTGGAAGATGCGCCACCCAGCCGCAGCGGAGGGGAGTACGAGGTTGACTAGTTCAAAAGGGTGCATGTTGGGGCTGACGCCACCGGAGAATAACAGGACGGTGGGGAATAGAGGAGGGACTGGCCAACGTTGGAGGGTACGACGATAGGGCAGCGGAGGCGCAGCCACCATGGGAGGCGTGGAGCAAAGTGAGCCGGGGTGGTTTGGTTTTGGTGGCTGGAGGAAGAAGAAGACAAGAGATAGAAGATACACGACAGATGTTGGATGTCAATCCAACGGCTGGTATGCAGAATCATTTGTTGACTGGCTAGTAAGTCGACACCACCTTGGATAGGCTATTTCCTCGCGGGTCCCAAATGTCAGAATCCAAATCTGTCACGGTAATGCAGCTCTTCCTATGAAAATTTACAGCCCATTTGATGTGCTAGTTGGAAATAAGTTTGTGGGTGCTGGTGGGGGCTAATCACTTGGCTTCTGTAATGCACAGTGAGCTCAAGCAGCCGGTGAGAGTGATGTTATTTCCCTTGGTTGGGATTTGTTAGTTGTTACAATATTTCACTCTAAATGAAATGACTGGCAAGCCATTTGCCTTGCTTCAAATAAAATATGACAGTCACAGCCGAGTTGAAAAGGGCAAGAACATCTAACTCCAGCTTAAAAACTGTACAAAAGCCCGAGGGTTAATTGTTCATCAGGTTTACAAAAAAACCCAAGTTGAAAAGGGCAACAACATCTAACTCCAGCACTGTTTTTGGACTTCACAGTCAAATGGACCGGTCAGGTTCATAGAATGAACATCCTGGGTCGTAAAATTTACTGGATTATGACCACAATATGTTGTAAATAGAAGCCCGACACGTTCAGAAGCTCTTTTGCCCACCTGAAACTCCTTTTTTTTTGCTCTTCCACATACCCATCCGTCAAAACCATGTTGTTGATAAACTTAAGCCTGATGGACAATAGTAACCTCGCATTCAGCAGGAAGAATGTGACAAATCTAGTATTTGCACGGTTGGCTACATATCTTTCTAGCGTTATTGTCTTCAATCGAATCTCATGAGAAGTGAGAAAATCCCGATGCTTATGAATCCACCGATTGGTTATAACTTTCTTACCCCGTCATGTTGCCTAAATAGACATGAAGATTGAAAACAGTTAAGGTCTAAAAAAAGGAGTGTCGAAAGAGCAACAGCTGAACGGTTAATTCTAGTACACTATTTGCGGGCTTCCAATGTGCATGAAATTATCACCTTTATATACAACTTCTCCAGACATGGAAAGAATTGCAACAAGCCGGTAATCTTGTTCAGATCAAAATATTCATTTGGATATATAATATCTTGACAGAATCCAGCACCATTGATAGGCTATCAATGGAGAAACTCTTCATTGAGCATAGAACATAATATTAGTACAAAATGTGTACTCCAAGATGACATATAACTTATGCGCAGAAATTTAAAATGCAGCTTATGGTTACAAGTGTAGATGATAATGTAAAGTACCTGAAGAACTATGGAGCCAAACACCATATTGAAATGAGCACAGAGATCATGTATTACACCCAAGGTCTCTAGTTTAGGCGCAGAGAGGACGGTTATTTGCAACGGTGAATAACTAGAATCAATGATCAACCTTTGAAGTGAAGGGGCATCCTGGATGATGAGCTACCTTCCACAAAACAAATTCCAATTCTTACAAGGTTAGGCGATTTTATTTGGAGACAACCGATTCTAATCGTGAAAACAAGCACCAAGCACTCTGTGGCAGGGCAACTAGATGGATGATGCTATGCAATGAGGCCTCCGATATACTGAACCCGACAAGTGAAAGTTTCTTCAGAAATGGGAGTCGAAGGTTTAGTACCAGTTTGTTCGTAGGTCGACAACAGCAAAGGTGGTGGTGTGGAGAGAGGAGGAAACCGCGAGATGGACATCGGTGTTTGAGGGCATGTAGATGGCGCTCATATCGGTAGGTGATTTCAGGGAATAGTAGAACTCAAGCAGTTGTAGTTCGTGAATTCAGGGATGTCAGCCAAAGGCCCACCGTGCAGTGGCATGGTATGCTTGCTCTGTAGCATGACGGGATGCAGAGGCTTTGAACGGAGCCCCGTGGGAGGAGATGATGGCTCTGGGATTTCAAAATCATTGAAGAGAGATAGCTAACGACAGTCGAGATTAAGGGGCACGGCGAGCCATAGAGGGAGCCACCGAATTGAGAGGACTTGGGTGTGGCAGCTATCCTTGGTGGGGAGAAGCGAGATGATCTCCCCAAGGACGGCGTCCGGGAGATCACTGATGCGGTCCACCCGAGATTCTATGGGTTCACAGGATCCGTGGAGCCTCATCTTCTTGGCGCTGGGTCAGCCACTCCATTTTCCTCGAGGGCGTCAAGGTCAAGGCCACGGATTTGAGCAGAGTAATGAATGACGAGCCTAGTTGTAGTGCAAGTGAAGAAGAAGGGGAGCTGGGGTTTTTCTGTAGTAGTGAGGAATTTGGGGGTACGAGTGGAGCGAGCTGACGTGAGGTGGGTGGGAGTGAGGAGGAAGAAGAACACCCATGTTTTTGGGGGGGTCTTTGGGTGTGGGTAGCGCCTCATTCAAGAAATATATGGACTTTTGAATTGATTTTACTATTTACTAGGGTGGATGGGCTGTTTTGTCTTGGGCCCAGAGAAACAATTACTACTAGTACAGTGGAGACACTCTACAGCTACCCAAAAAAACAATTAGTACAAGTACAGTGGCTACAATACCGCTTCTGGCTCCTCCTAGGTCATCGAAACGTCTCCCTCTACTGAATGCCGTTATAATTTTGCTCACCGACATGCAGGCCATGCAGCACGTGGGCCCAAATGCCATCCACCAAATTAGAAGGCAGTATGAAGGCGGAGAGTCAACCCGGTCGTAGCGCGGCAATAACGAGTCGTCGTATCACAAAACACTATTGGTGCTACCCCACTTGTAAGCAGTTGTGCAAAACACGGCACATTGGCTCAGCTCGCTTCAACACTAGGCTATCGACCAGCTAACAATCAACAATCTGCTGTCTAACATATAAGCAACTATGTATCTTGTTACAGTGGTTCATGCAGTTAATTGAGGCCACAATGTAAATTCGAAACGTTC
This sequence comes from Aegilops longissima, assembly GCA_021605205.1. NCBI lineage: Eukaryota > Viridiplantae > Streptophyta > Magnoliopsida > Poales > Poaceae > Aegilops > Aegilops longissima. The sequence goes on from CM038682.1 coordinate 472,693,022, forward strand.
ACACGCTAGTCCAGCGTTCATGTGGTACACTCACATTAAACTCGGCTTCATAAAAAACTTGAAAAGCATAAGTTAAGAAATTTTATACATCTCAATGATCCATAGAACATAACAAACATATACTAGTTAATAGCAAAAGACAAAGTTGTGAGAAGGTTTACAAATCAGGAAAAACAAGCAAGGCTTTCTCGAGCAAAGGCCTCTCGGCAGGCTTAAATTTCCTGGAGTTCACTCTGGTTTTTCTTGTTGCCACCATCCAGGGTTAGGTTCTCTCATTCCGAATAACCAATTATAATTGTGTTCTCACTGGAATGCTGAACTGAACCATGCAAAGGTAATCGACCAGCTGAATGTCTTGTGCATTCCACTAAATTTAAGCGCCGCTATTTGCAGAAATAAGCAGACCACAATGCCTCTTGTCCGTGCACTTGTCCCAAAAACCTCCGTGCAGCCGTGCCAGCTTGTCCTTGGTCCATGGGTGAACTGGAGGAAGGTGCATTTTGGACTAGGATGCAGATGTTTTCGCTCATCCCTGCACTGCAATCAGGAAGTAAAACATATGAATTAGCTTCTTTTAGATTGCGTTGGTCATTCTACCTAGTAACTACCAATGTAGGAATACCTGGAAGACGGGTTGTTCTACTAAAACTGAGGTGTGTGCTTTTGATTGCGCGGATAGAAACGATACGGAGACAGACATCCCGAAACGATATGGATACAGACATCCCTGTTTGCACAAATACGAAATATGGTTATTTAAACAGTGACAGATATTTGCAGTGGCGTATGATTAATAGCAGCATCTATTGTGTTATAATTGGCACTAGATTGACGGTATGAAAGTGTCCTTAAGTAAGTAGCATCACATCACATCAACACTGCCACTAGATTAACATGCAGAACAATAGCATTAATATTACTATCATGAGCGTAGCACATGGTGAGTAAATGTGCAATCAAATTTGTGCAGTTCCACTGGGATGAAGCAATGTTAGCGGTGTGATATTTAAGTGTAACTACAAAAACACAATTCATGGGAAATAAAGAAAGACGGAAGCACTTCATAAAAGGGTGGTGGCATTGCTTAAATTTATCGACGGCACTAGACCATTACTTATAGTGACATTAGGTGGCATTGCTTAATGCTTCATGTGATTTTACATTAACGGTAGCGATATGGGCGTAGGGACAACAGAGGCATAAAGTGGTGAGGTAGATGTGGTTGCCGAGAGGGGCAAACACTCAGGCAGCATGTCTGCATTTGTCCCATTTTTTATCTCCTCGGCGACATTTTCCTATGTGAGCACAAGAAATCTGGACCTGCTCATTCTCATTTGCGTTGTCCCCCAACACCCGTCACTTTCTTTCCTCTTTCAACCAAGAGATAGGTCCACTTCCCCCCACCCTTCGCCATCCACCATGCTTTCTTCGTCTTTTCAACCAAGAGACCGGTTGGGTAGCCGTTATCTACTACTTTCCGCCGTTTCCTCTTAGAACCAAGTCCTAGATTCATGCTACAGCTTTCCCACTTTCTTCCCTGTTTGAACCAACTCTTAGAGTCGACTGTATGAACTAGCTTTACCTCTAATAATAGTAAAAGTCTAGGTGGCTTTGGAACAGCGGACGGAAGTAGAAAAAGATCCACACGAAGCCAAGTGGGGAGCTGGGGTAGTAGAGCAAGGCAGGTTTCAAGAAATATATACTGAGGGTCGGCATGTGGCAAAGACGGCGCGGGAGGCCGATCTTGGCCACAATACCGCAGGGAGGAAGAAGGGTCGGAGGCCCTCCGAGCGGCACTCTCTCGAGAGAGAGAGAACGGCACGCCCGATCGGGACGCTGGCAGCCATTGTTCTCCTCTCTCGCCGACGACAGCGTGAATGATGCACCTACACCCCTGCCCCGGTCGAGGTTGTCCGACCGGATTTGTGACCAGCCGTGAGCTGAGAGAGAGTGTGGCCACCTATGTCTTGCCTAGATCTGGAGAGCATTAGAGAGTGAACGAGAGGAACCCTAGTAAAGCAAGCGCTAAGGCTCCTGCTTATATATGTAGTGGAGTGATTTTGTTGTACCAGCTTCAAAAAAATGCGCTCCTACGTGTACCTGTGAGTGGGTGTGAGAGAACTAGTGCATGCATGCACCGCTTCTCTTCGTGAGAGTACAATATACTATGCCCAAAGAACGTTCGCCACAATAGTAATAGTATAAGTGTGTGACGTATGAGCTAAAATAAAATGTGTGCGACGTCTTTTTTTTTAGAAGTTCTGAGGGTAGGGTGTGAAGAGCACATATGTGTGGACGTCTCACCGCAGATAGACGGTGGGTGTGAGAGGACTCGGAGGGTGCGTGTGCGTGAGAGAGAGGGGGCACGATCAATGCAATGCATGTGTCCGTAAATCATTATCCGACAAACGCTCGCCACAAGCCTTTTCCCGATTTAACGCCAGAAGAACCGTTAGATCGGCATCCGATAGTGTCGGTTTTGCCATGTCATTTAATGTAACAGCCACTCCTCCTACACACAAATCTTCCACGTGAGTGTTAGCAACCGCCAGATGCTCCCTTCGTTGTAAAATGCAGTGCATATAGCTTTATTGAAAATTCAACCTCGCAAACTTTTACCGAAGTTTTCGTACCAAATTGCACATGTAGAATACCAGATATATCATTTCATTCATCTTGAGAGGTAACTATAAAGATGGGGGAGGAGTCTACAAAGAAAGACCATCGTGTCACCTGCAGCAATTTCAACCATCCTTTGGTGTGGAGGAGTATCATAGGAACTCTATATGATATGACTTTTATAGGATTTTTTCATTTAGAGCCAATTGGTTCATAGGAATAGATTCATATACTCCATATTTCAAAGGAAATAAACATGATATCATTTCTATAGCTTTAGAGCCACTTGGTTCATATGAATGGATTCCTATACTCCCATAATTTCAAAGGAAAATAAACATTAGCCTATATTCAATAGAAAAGTTCCTATGATATGAACCAAATTACATCTATTTTCTAATCCCTCCTCATAGGGATTGAGATACATGTCATCTCTAGATTCAATAGAAAAGTTCCTATGACGTCAACCAAATGACATCTCTTTTCCAGTCCCTACTCATAGGAATGATATACTCCATGTCATCTCTTTCCCTACAACTTCCATGTATACATCTTATATTCCTAAATAGCTAGTACAACCCACTAGTAGCTTTTTTCCAAGACAGGCAACTATGGCACAAGAACTATATAGTGTGCGAATAACTTGAAAGATGGTCGCTGGATGAAGCTAATCCGACAGTGCAGAGATGGCAAATCCGAGCACTACTGGCCGTTGGATATCATCAACATTCCACCAGATCTGCCACATGTACAATCTAGAAGACTCCATGGTTGAACTTAAGCATAATGCACAAACCTCAAAACACATGCACTTCTCCTTTGTTCTAGAATCTTTTGTATCATAATTGATTTTTTTTCTAAATGAAATGCCATTATTTGTTTTTAACTTTATGCTTTACAATGCACAACCCCATGAATCTTAATTTTTTTATAAAACTAATTGATTTTGAATGAGATGAACTATAAGAACTAAACGAACATCTACATCATGCATATATGACCCAAAGCTTTACATGCTATAGTGTGTATTTATTCATAATTTGGTTTCGAAATCTCATGCATTCAATGCATGTGTACCTTACTAGTTTTGAGTAGAGTAGCAAATTTCACGCGTCCCCGGGTATATCAAAATGCAGGGCCCATGCATCATTGCCTTTCGGTCAAACCTACGTCCACAATTTTTTGTACGTACTATATCTCCACTGGTCCCCGAACCCAAAATGCTGCCTTGTTCCCCTAAAACCAAGCGTCCCACACATATTTAAGGCGTCGACTCGAACTCAATCCCTCTCCCATTTACTACGATGTGGCCCTGCACGCCCTAGTAGTACTCCTACAAACCCTATCGCCACACGCATCATCGGTTTTCTTCAAGAGGATGATGGAGAAGCCGATTTGTAGTGGAGGCGCTTTAAAAAAAATGATCTGTAGTGGAGACCCCTACCCTAGGGTGCCCTAGGTAGCTGCCGCACGCATCATTGGTTTTCTCTTTTCTTTATGCTCTTGCGCCCTAGAGTGAAATGATGGTTGCTTCGTCCGTCCAGCTTAATGCGGGAAAGGTGGGGCTTTGTGATTTGACCCCTCATCGCTCATTTTCTACTATTGCGGTGCTACGACCGGGGTGCCTCCAATTCCATCCGCTGCTTCGAACTGTAATTTGGTGCATCACACGTGGAACAAGACGGTGGATGAGCCACATGGTGGCCAAAGGGGTCCTGGTAAGTGTGTCGCCATTTCGTGTGCGGACCGACCCTGCTTGAGTCGCTACGCCAACACGACAGGTGCAGCCTACCACTTGGTTTTGCTCCTTGGTGAATCCCGACTATATTGATCTAAAAAGATACGTACTGAACTACCCTCTCCGTCTTGTATTTTTTAGACGTCTCGGTTTATAGGGCGTGCACGTAGTTCTAGGTCATCCATTTGACTAACTAAATCTGAGTTACTATGTCACAAAAAGTATATCATTGGATTATTAAGCGGATGTAGTTTCTAAACATATACTATTCATCACATATATAGCCAGTTAAATCCTCAACCTAGAACGATGTGCATGCCATGTAAACCGACACGGAGGAAGTATAGCAGTAAAAATGAGGTGATTTTACCGAGCGATCAGTGTGTCCCTCTTGAGGCAGAAGGAATACTACGTGGTATGAGATGATGGCGAACCGAAGTGTGAAATAATGGTTGCTTCGTCCGTCTGGGAAGGTGCGGCATTATGATTTGACGTCTCATTGCTCATTACTACTACTACTGGGGCGGTACGACCGGGGTGCATCCCCCCTGCTGTTCTGCACTGTTATTGGTGCTTGACATGTTGACCCAGTTGCTATATGTCCCACATGTCGGCGACAGGAAGTACAAAATTCATGAAAGCGAGCGTCGACGGAGGAGTACAAGACACGGCTTGGGTTTTTGCTGCTTCACGCGATCCATCGATACAAACCCGGACTAATCAAAGGCGAGGGCGGGTCTTTTCCCGCGCGACAGGCAGGGGAGTTTTATAGTCTGTTCGAGGCAAGGAGGCAGGAAGAGAAACAAGCAAATATAGGTTGAGCGACTTAGTTTTGGGAAAATCTGATTTTATGGAGTACGTACCCACTAGGGTTTATAGGGCTCATCTACAAAACATTCGTTTTTCCATTTTATAAGTCTCAATTCTACTACTAGTAGTAGTACCATCACATGTTGGATTTCGAGGTGCGTTAGATCACCCGATGCAAGCAGTATCAAGAGAAAACTCACCAATGCATGGAAAAGTTCATGGAAATTTAGTGGTCATTGATGCATTCATTCTAATTAATGCCTCGGTAAACATTACTTCTTGAGAAAAACGAGCGTACTAATTACTTGTGCAAACTAGGAGTACAAAATTAATTCGACCAGTCACCGTCTACCTTGGTTGGAGAGATTTTGAAATTGAGCCATAAACTGGAAAGGAGGGAGTAGTAACTTTTGTCTCGATTACTATTTGTGGCCTTGTATAGATGCAAAATGTATTTTTTTATAGTGGCCTTGTATAAGTAAATGGAGGGAGTACTAAAGGACATATATATTCCAAACAATATGATAATCTCTCTAACCAAGGTAGTAGGGACGAGGAGTAAACGGAGAGAGTACTAGTAAAATTTTCACCTCGTCCTGTGAGCCACCGCACCCGTGGGCGGGGGAGACGGCGTACTAAGCAAGCTTCTCCTCGTTCTGCGAGTTGACGGGACACATCAAAAGTACTCCAGTGTATAGAGCCTTGCCTCTAAGGTAGGCCTCACGTGGTTTGCCTCTTTTTTTAACATAACGCATCAAGTAGCAATTTGTTTGTTCACCCGTGGTAGACGATCCTCCCTCCATCTAGTGGACAACCTGTACACGTGTCAAGTTACCACGTGGGCTGCCTTTTCATACAAAAATGAGCTCCATCGTGTACCTGCACGAGTGTGGTTGGGAAAGAGACAGGAGTACGTGCGCCGTGCGTGCACCTCTTCTCTTCGTGCACGTCCCCCACCTACGTGAGACACGGTACGAGGCGGCGGCATGGACGGAAGCAACAACACCTGTGCGCCACTCCTCGTCGAGCTGGCCTGGAGCGGCGAGTTGCTGAACCGCGCGCCGGCTTGGTGCGGCAACTGGCTCCATCGGGCGAGGGGAGGGAGGTGGATCAGTGAGTTGCATAGCTCGAATCATGCGGGCTCGGGCTCAGCGGGCCACCCAGCCGGCTTGGATGCGGAATAACTACTCTTCATAAGCCATTGTAAGAGTGGATAAAATAGTGAAGGAGTTGATAGGGGAGCGGCGGAGGTGTGCGATTCTTGGCCGGTGTTTGGCCTCGTTTAAATAGGAGACTAAATAGTCGGTGGACGGGAGGAGCTCGGCCGGCGTTGCGTTTAATGCCGGCCTGGTCATGAACGGACGTGTGTCCAGAGTGGGTTTCTCGGCTTCCACACGGGCGGGTTTCATGGAGGCGTTTGAATGTGGCAAGGAGGCGTGTTTAGGCGGGCGTGCAACGAGTGGCGCCCTCGATTCTAACGTAGGATAGTGCACCGTTCTTCCACTGACATGTGGGCTCTTTGGGTACATGTCCTGCATGTGAGTGACCCAACGCAGGCAGCGCACAACAGAGGAACCTTGGGTGGGCCAGGGCGGTCAAAAGCGGGCATTTAATAAACCTATGATTGTTCATTGAGTGTGACGTCATCCTTTTCATGTAGATAAGCCTACTATGTTGATAGACCGTTCGATAGGTTGTGATTCATAAAGACCGCTACAAACATCAATGTTCTGCTTATCACAGATAAGATTGATTAATACCCGTAACAATCCATGTCCTTAATAAAGGGTGCATGCACGTATAGGTTGAGCGTGTGTCTTGCGTCGTGTGTTGTGTGCATGCACGCGTGCGAGTGTTGCGTGCATGCAAGGGTATGTTTCAGTGTTGCATGCATGTATGCGTACGTGCGTGTGTTCGTAAGTGCATGTGTACGCGTCAGTGTTGCACGCCTGCATTCGTGCGTGTGTTCATTATGTGTACGTGTCAGTGTTGCACGCCTACATGCGTGCGTGGCTTGCGTGCGTGCATGTGTACGTGCGGGGTGAGGCTACACGTCAGTCGACTGACTTTTTCATCTCTGGTCATTAGATTTTCCAGCCGTTGGATACAAAATCAAGGGCCTGCAGTTTATCACCAAACTCCACCCCCCTGAGCCGCCAGCCACCACCGGCCAAACCGCCGGCTCAGCGCGCCATGGCCGGCCTGCGCCGCCACGCCACCCCGCCCGCCCGAAACCACTCCGCCGCCGCGGTCCGCCAAGATCGGCCATCCTCTAGCCCTCCCCAGGCCGAGCTTTTTCCGCGATCCCCACCCCACCGCCCAATCAACGCGCCGCCCACCGCCGGCGACTGCCAACCAGAGGTCTCACGAGATTATCTCACTAAATGAATGGAGAACCCAAGATTATGAAAATGCAAACTATTTAAAGAAAAAGTTAAAAGATGGCATGACAAAAGAATCCAAAAGCGGGAATTCAAAGTTGGTGAACATGTTCTTTTGTACAATTCTCGTTTTAGATTTTTTGCAAGAAAACATCTCTCTAAATGGGAAGGATCATACATCATTGGAGAAGTTTATCGCCCTAGAGCTATCAAAATTAATAATGCCGACGTTACCAACCTGGAGGTGGTCAATGGACAAAGAATTAAACGTTATATCTTAGGTATGCCTATTAGTGTTAAAACTAACATTATCCAGACCATAACACCGGAGAAACACATAAAAGAAACCTTCCAGAACACTCCAGAACCCCGAGAAGGAAGAGGTACGTGACACGGTAAGTAAACAGTCTCCAAAAAACCCGCAAAAATATTTTTCTGTCAGTTTTTGAATATTAGAAAAAAATAGGAAAAATATGAAACAACCGGGAAGGCAACCTAGGTGCCCACGAGACACCAGGGTGCGCTTGCCCCATCTAGCATGCCATGGTGGGTGGTGGGCCCCTCGGGCACCATCCGGACTCTGTTTGCTTTCCGTATTACTTGTTTCCCAAGATAAAAAATCTTCATATACTCCCCCGGTCGTATTGACCACGACATCGCGGAGAAATCATCTGTTCTTGTTTCGTGTTGTTTTTCTGTTAGATCTAGATCGCCGTGGCCGCACCAAGATCCTCCCTTACTTGTCGGAAGTGATGAAGCACCCTCAAGGCATTTGTCGGTGCACTACAGTTTGGGCCCTTTAGCACCCCATACTTGTGCTCAGGAAGTTGTAGCCCCATGCGCAATGAGGCATGAAGAACGCGACCGAGGATAAAAACGAGATACAAGGCGAAGAGAGGTGGCCAATCCAGAGAGTAGAGGATGAGTTGGAACCCCGGCAAGATCCTTGCCGGGACAGTTTGCGCCACCCCGGCAAGATCCACGCCGGGACAGCTTGCAGGGCACTAACAAGAGCACCACCCTTGTGATTGAGAGCACTGACACCATCGACAATGCTAAGGCCAAGACCCAGGGGCATGGGCGTAGAGGCGTGCAGATCTTTGTGGAGGCTAGAAGACGAGGTACCTATCAAGATCCTTGTCGGAGACGTCTGCGAGGCCCCGGCAAGATCCTTGCCGGAGACGTCTGCAAGGCCCTGGCAAGATCCTTGCCGGGGAGTCGACAAGACCGCGGCAAGACTCCGCCACCCCGTCACCACTCCAGCGCAGTGGCCGGCCTGCTAGCCTAGCAAGCGCCTGCGTGGTGGCATGCAGATCTTCGTGAAGATCCTTCCACCTCTCCAGCGCGGCAGCTGGCCAGCCAACTTGGCACTGCATGCCTCGCCGGCATGGACGCGTGTCAAGATGGAGCAGGGCGTCGAAGGATGGGACGGGTTCTACTCCCATCCCCGATAAAGCTGAGGGACACGGAAGCAGCACATTTAATGCGTTTTGTCCTAAGACACTGGTGATAAACATAGGCACTGTAGCTACTTTACACCTCCTGTGTGCCACTGTGGCAGCCCCTTGGACATATAAAAGGAGGCCCACGGCATACTGGAGGGGGATTCGGACTTTCGAACCTCTCAGCCCAGCTTGCATGCATAGTGGCGAGCCGAAGCTCAAGAACACAAGATATACACTCAAGCATGACTATGGTTTTACGCTTCTCAGTGGCCCGGACCTGGGTAAAAATCTGTCATGTTGACCGTTAGATCCGCTCTTTGCACCACGCCTCTTCCCTACCAAACCGTAGAAGGGATCCATGTGGTCCCGTAGGTGTCGTGCTCACCGACATCTTTGGCGTGCCAGGCAGGGGACGAGAGTTCTGCAAACCCGATCTAGCGGTTAGCATGTCGTTTCCTCGATCACCATGGCTCCCAAGAAGAAGGGGATTATGGCGGTCAGTCCGTATGGAGCCGTGCTGCCTATGGGCGGCACGGCGACTTCCAAGGCACCCCCGCCGGTGTCCGTGCTATGGTCCTCCCAGGTCGTGTGCGACAAGTAGCGCCGCGACGTTGGTGACCCCGGACGCTACCGCGGGAAGAGCCACATCATCATTCTCGAGATGCACAAGGCCAACACGCACTAATGAACTGCAAAAGGTTCCATATTCCTATTTTATCTTCTTTCTTTTTCTCAAAGTACAGAAGGTTCCCTCGTATACAAATTTGCCAGGGGGTATAGAAAGTGGGGACGCCAACAGGCAACGCTCGAGGTGGCGTTTTGCGAAAAAGAATACAGCAGCAAAAAAAGCTAAGTCACGAGACTTCGAGCAAATTTCTTTTAATATCAGGTTATTTTCCTCAAATGGTCCCGGCTCTTGTATGGGAAAACCTGCACGCAAAGGAAACTTGTCGAGATTGGTTGCGCCCTTGCTCCATTTCGAGTCCGCTCAACGGCTCAAGTGGATGCACTAAGAACGGCAAGGTGCCTTGCCGGCAGCGGCACCCCCAGCAGGCTGCTAAGAATCTATCCTCAAAGCACTCGCGGCTAGGGTGCGCGCGCCGGCAAGCCTTTCCCAGTAACACGTAGGGTGCGTACCATACAAAGAGGAATCACACGAGGAAGATAGCATGCATTTGATTCAAAAAATAGCAAGTTATATTACATCAATAGTTGCCACAGTTCTAACTTAACTGGGATTGTTTTGGGTACGGATCCATGGCGGCGAGAGGGAGCGGAGCGCCTAGTCTTGGCGCTGGCCTTCCACCCTCTTGACGTCGTCAACCAGGCTGACGACGAGCGTGGCAAGCTCTTCAAGCGCCATGCGGTCCGCATCTGCCGGCAAGCTGTCTTGGCTGAGGTCAATGACAGGGCTTCATTACGCCACCTTGGTGAGAACCTTGAGGAGGGCACCCCGGCAAAGCTTGCGGGACTCGTTGGCCAGGTGGGTCGCTCGCCCGTCGTGGAGTATCTTCAAGGCGTCAAGGACGGCCTTGAAGAACATGGTCACCCTGACGCTCTTAGTTATCTTATCATCGTGAGAGAACCTGATGCTCGGCATGCCCATGGTGGATAGCTGCATCGTGAGCCTTTCCGAGACGTCGACAAGGCGTTCGTTCCATATTCCCATGCCACCCATGAAGTTGTTGTGCTCGGCGGCAACACTTTCGAGCAGTAGCTTCTCATCCTGGAGGTTCTTGGCCAGGGCCTTATCGCGAGCCCTGCTGCCCACAAGGGTCTCCTCCAGGGTAGTCAGCTTTAGCTGTAGATCAGCAATGGAGTCGTTGGCTCTGGAGAGCAGCTTGTTCTTATCAGAAATAGTAACCTGCAAGCTCGCCAAGGTGTGGACAGTCTTGTCCCTATCTCTCTTAAGCGTCGGGACCTCCTCCCTGTGCTTCTCCAGCTCCGCCTCCAACTTCTCCACCTTGCCGGCCAGCTCATTCTTGGCAGCCTCTGCGGCTTTGGCAGCGTCGACGGACTCCTTTAGCTTGCCGGCATGATCCGGTACCAGCGCGTCGAGTGCATCCTTGTGCTTCTGCTCCAGTTCCTGGGTCCGCCGTGCGACGAGCGTCTCAATTTCTTCATCCTTGCCATGGAGCGTGGCAGCAAGTGCCTTCTCGCGAGCGGCAAGATCCTCTTCCTAGGCATCAAGAAGGACACTGCACTTCCTTGGCTCACCGTCCTCCTTGCCTGTCTGTGCAGTGGCCTCCTTTTGGGCCTTCTCAATGTCTGATTGCTTCAGAAGAAGCTCATTCCTGCGTTGACCCAGCTGATCCTGGCTTGTCTTGAAATCCTGCCGGGGCTCCGTAAACCAGGCCTGCATCTGCTCGACGTGCTCCTGTAAGCCCGCCTCCGCCGCGTCGACAACTGCCGTCCTGGAGTCCAGTTTCTCCTTGCGGGCACGGTGAAGTGCCTGAAGCTTCTGGAACTTGCTGCTCAGGGCTTGGAGGAGCTGGTCCTCCTTGGAGCTGCCACTGCTGGCGCCTGGCTCGTCAACAGCCTGGAGCCCAGTGGCAACGATGACCTCTTCGTCAAAAACCTCCCCCTCGGCAGGAGCTCCGGTGCTTGCCATCCCCAGGATGGTGACAAACAAATCCTCGCCGCTCTTCAGGTATCTGCTCGAGTTGGGGGCTTCGGAGGTGGACGGTTGGTCGTTGGGCACCGTCGCCCCGGCAGCCGAGGGCTCCGGGACCGATACAGCGTTAGGCGCTCCTGAGGCAGGGATGCCATCAGTACGGTCACCGGTCCCCTTGCCGCCCTCCCCGGAAGATCCCCCGGTGGCCTCTTCATGTGCCCCCTTGGCGGCCTCGTGTGCGGTAACCTTGTCAGCCTCATCGGTGGCATCCTTTGCGATCTCCTCGATGGTGCCATCGATATCCATCTGACCTACCAAGGAGAGTTCTGAAAAACAAGGAGGAGAAAAAGATGAAACCAGGATCGGAGTTTGAAGCAAAAACAAATTACACTGGGGAACTGGTCAAGATCAGGAGAATGGTGGCTTACCTACGATGAGTTGGGGAGGAGTGGTTCCCTCCCCGCCAACGCTTGTTGCCGGGATGGAGCCGCCGACACCTGTGCTTGCTGGCTCTCCCTCCGCACATGTGAGCTCGTCGAGGGAGGGCGTTGCCGAGGATCTCTCCCTTGGAGGCGTGGGCTCACCGGTAGAAGCCCTTGCCGGGGAGCCTTCCCTGGGTTGTGTGGTGGTTGATGGAGGAGGCGTGTTGGGGGCGGCCCTTGACGGCCCCTCATGTTGCCTCTCTTCCCCTGCGAACCCGGCAAGATTAATGGTGAAAAGACACACCCCAGCGCTTGCCAACGAAAAGTGGCACTACCAAAAAAATACACTTCCGTGATGATACGTGTTTGTCACAGTAGGTCACATTTTCTGTCATGCATGTACATCCATGACAAATTTATGACAGAATCAAGATAGTCATACCTGTGCTTTCATAGAAGTGTTCCATGACATTACCAAAATTATCATCACGGAAGTGTCCACTTCCATGATGATAAATCGCGCGTCATAGAAGTGCTTTCGTCAAGGGTGGCCGACATGTGGCATCCACTGTAATGGGACGCCATTAAGCTATCGGGTCCGGTTTTGGATCCGATAACCCGTTAACAACCCAGACCAATGGGAAATTTCCACGAGTAAAATTCTGATTGGCCGGAGGAAACACGTGTCAGCTCGTCAGTGGGTCAGATAGGCGCCTATGATATGTCGACACGTGCGATGGCCCACCACTGGACCATTTAGCTTCCATAGTCCGGCCCGTTTGAGTTGGTCAAAAGATAGCGGGCTGGCCCATGAAAAGCCTGTTAACGGCCTCTTTGCAAATAGCCCATTTTACGGCCAGGTAACTCACGGCTGTCAGGGCCTTCCCAAAATCGGCCCAACAACGTCATGTGGGCCATTGAATATAACACCAGCCTGTTTCACTTTCGGCCCATGTATGGCCCACGACGTCTTTCGGCCCATATGAGGCCTTCGTATCTTTAGGCCGTTTAGAGGCCCACGGTGACTCTAGCCCGTAATGAACAGTAAATTTCTTTGTACCCGTTAACGACCCATGATTCACACGGGTCGTTTCCAGCCCATGTTAGCTTTCGGCCTACTGACGGCCCATACATTCTTTGGCTCCTTTTCCGGCCCTCGATTACTTCCGGCCTGTTACTGGCATGTTCCCCTAATGGGCCAAATTTGACCCGTCGCAATAGTCGGCCCGTTTCTAGCCTGTTAACCCGTTGCGCAGTTTCCAGCTTGTCCTATATTCTGGCCCATTAACGACCCCTTATGCCTGTGATAGAATTAAGCCTTTGCTGTCCTCCGGCCTGTTAACGGCCCGTTACCGTGCTGGGCCGATACCAATTACTCCCATTTACGGCCTATGAAGACCCATTTATCCGATGGCCCGAGGCCCACCGATTCTACGGTTGTGTTGGAGGCCCATGGATCCTACGGCCCATAGCCGGATCAAGGCTACCACGGTCTGTATATGGCCCATGGTTGTTGCGGCCACTAGCAAACCAGGGAAAAAGAAGACTAGGAAATTAATAAGCCCAAAACTAATGCTGGGCTATTAAGGTGATTGCACAGATTACATCCATTGGGCATCAAAGATCGCCACCAGTGCAAATATAGGGAACACCCTACACTATACAAAAATGGCTTGCTGTTTTCTTCAGCAAGTGGCTGGACGTTAAGAACAAAATTTATATCGCAACATAACATATTACAACTATAAAACAAAAGGAAGGTTGGCATAAAAGTTAACAGTCTGGCGGATAAATGCACCACCAGAAGTTTAGAAGCTCAGTTCATTTGACCAGACTGTTACGTTTTCATGGTGTATTGTCCGATGGAGCACCCTAACCTTCGCCTCCATTTCTCCTAGGCTCCTGAACAACATAGCAAATGTCTGATAGTATGGTTTCAAAACCATGCATATCTTGACGACATCGAACAATGTCTATCCTTGTTTCACAATGGGTCTCTCATAAGGAACGGACTTGTGTCTAGAGCGCAGATATAACATCGTTTTGAGCTTGCATATCTTGATCATGAGGCAGTTTGGACGAGATTGCCTTGACAACCAACCCAGTATTATGCAGGAACATGCTTTTGGCACTGTTAGTGTACAGGTACTGACCCACTACAGCAAGAGCTGACATTGCAGTTATAGTTGCCTCGCCACCTTCAGAAGGTGGCGGCTCCACCATTTTTTCCATAGCTTCCTGAAAAGTTGAGCTTTTACATTAGTAGTACCAGAACAAAAGATATTAAGGAGGCAGCAAAACCAAACAAAATAGCTTTGGTCTATATACAGAACTTATTCTGGTGAACCCATGTAAAATATTAGTTGTATTTTACAGCAAAGTACATAATAAAACAGGTTCCAAACATATGACCATGTTCCATGGCTAATGTATTGTCTATTTCTTCACAATGTATTGAGATCTAAGGATAAAGAGACAAAGTTTATAATTTAGTAAGCATAGTATGACATCATTCATATCACAAAACAAATGAGAACAGACAAGCAGGCAATTGTAACGTTGTGTGGGCAAGTCCAGCACGGAACTAGATTACAGGTCAAGATCAAAGGGACATCACTCTTCTCTTTTAAACCTTGTAAGGTGCAATGATACGCTAAGACAATTGTGTATAAAATTGAAAAGAGTAATAGACATTGGCTGCAAACCATGCAGTTCAAGGCACAACTCAGAGTAAGTAGTAGTTAAAAGGCATGAGGATTAAGGACTTACAACCACGGCTTTGACTGGTGTAGTCATGCCCTTCGTCTTGCTGGTGTGATAGTCCTTGAAGATTTCCACATCATTTGGTTCAGGTACTTTTTGGTCCTTGCGGGCTTTCCTCTGCGTTTGGAACAAGTCAATATAGATATGATAATATGGTACAATGAAAAGAGTGAAACAATTGCTAATTACAAGAGCCTCGCAGTGTGCAATATAGCTACGAGATCCTGTCGTGTGTTGGAATTTCCCTTTCGTACGGTTGGCCTTGTTCTTTAAACAGTTCACCTACAAGAAGATAGATTTGTGTGGCACATGCGTAAATAGGACTTCAACATGTGATCTGATCACATATATATTATGTACCTGATACTTCGGATCAGACAAGTGTTTAACGAGGCCTCTCCAGTCTTCATCCGATATATTTTCCACTGGAGATGTTTGGGCAAGTTCACTGTTAGCCTTGCCTTCAAAGTGAGTTTTCCTCAAGTTATACCGATACTGTCGCAGAGCAGACTTGAAAACATGGGTGCAAGCTTGTCTGGTTGCATCATCTTGGCTATCCAACTTGAACCTCATCTGTTGAAAATTATGGGAGTCCCATTATCAGCAACCTAGAAAGTATTAGACAGAGCAAGACGATATTACTAGTTTCCATACATAACCATACTTACAGATAAATGGTCGACGAAGGTGTTGAACTGGGTTTCGTCTTTGTCATTCCTGTATTGAATCCATGTTGGGAGGATACATACATGACACCTAACGACAACCGCTCCCTCTGATACTAACTTGTCTGACTCTGTAGCATCACGTGGCCTTTTTAAACCTGCCTGAAAACGGATCTCCATTCTTCCTCCTCTAGATTTAGTTAACCTATCGAGCATTATCCCTGATGTTTGTTTCCTCTTGCGCCTAGGTGCTAGTCCAACAACGAAAGTAGGAAGTGTTAGTGTACATCAAACTGTGAGACTACATATAAAGAAGCATGCAACTGTAACTTGACTCCAGCAACTACCTTCTTGCTGTTGAATCTCACAAAGTTCATCTGATCTTGCCAACTCATCTTGTGTCAAGAGTGCTTCGGAAGTAGTGTCAGGTGGCAAGGGAGCTTGGGAACGTGCTGCTAGCTGAGTTTACCAACGAGTAAATCGTGCAGCTGGTGGTACTGTGGAAGGTGTTGCAACAACTAGGGTTATCTCTGCTTGTTTGGTGGCAGCTATTTGTTTCTGTTTGGCTTGTTCTACAGCTCGTGTAGCACGGGATACCCTGTCTGTACAATTTTCCGCTGGACTTTGACCTTCTATTGCACCATCAGTACCAACAGAATCTGCAGGATTGTTCCGCTTCCCTTTCCCTGTCATTCTGTGTTGCTTCCTCTTTCTCTGTGCCATGTTAAGTCAAGCCGACAAGTAAAATGAATAACAATTTAGTTCTTCAGAACAAATGTACTTTGATGTAAGAACATGGTGTGATAGGCAGATATTCAATGTTCTAGAAACAGGAACACATCTCTTAGTCACAAGTATAATGTGTAAAGTAAGCAAATGAAATTCAACAAAATTAGAAGCAATACAAGCTAGACATCGTACATAACATGCAACCACATATAACAGTGCCAAGTTAGAGGGAGCACCTATGATGGTGCACTAGGGGAGACGTGCTCATCACCAACATAGCTACGTTGAGTGTCTATGCATGTGTTGTCTTGGAAATCATCTTGGGGGGATGGAGGAGTAGAATCTGTAGAGGCCCTCCGTTTGGAAGGAGCACCTTCATATGCTACCTTGCTAACTTCCTTCCGCTTTATTGATTTTGAATTGTCAAGTAAAGCCGACAAGAAAAAGCAATAAAATTCACTCTTCGTAACTCATTCGCATGATAATCTTGACAATCACTACTTTGATGTAAGGCAAACACATGATTCCAGGATGGAATAATACGAAAACAGGACGACATGGCATATTCACAACTGTTTGTGTAAACTAAGCAGAAACCATTTCAACAAATAAGAAGCAATGCACGCTAGACACCACATGAAAGATGCAACCAATATGACTCTGCCAAGTTAAAAGTGTCCCATCATAAATAACATTTCAACAAATTAGAAGCAGCACATGCCATAAATCATATGAAAGGTGCAACTAATATCACACTGCATATACTGAAGGTATCTCGTCATATTGATTTATGCGGGATACAAAAAAACAATAGTTTTATGTGAGGACATGCTTAATAGACAGATGTACTATGTACTAAAAACAGGAAGGCATGTCACATTAACAGGTATAATGTATAAACTAAGCAGAATAGCACATGCAATTTAACCAGATTAGAAGAATTACAATCTAGACACCATATGCAACATGCAACCACATATCACACTTCCATGTTAGAGCAAGCACCTGCGATGCTAGTGTAGGGGAAATGCGGTAATCAACTATAGAGCTACGTTCACTATCTTCATCTAGCCTTGCTGTTTCTTGAGACTCATGTGGGGAGGCTGACGCTGCATTCTTTAAACAAGGATCTTTTATCACAGTAGTCCACTCCTGACTGCCTCATCATAAGTGATTGATGAGGGATACACAAGAACATTAGTTTGGTGTAAGAACATGGTTAATAGACAGATGTACTATGTACTAAAAATAGGAAGGCATGTCACATTAACAGGTATAATGTATAAACTAAGCAGAATAGCACATGCAATTTAACCAGATTAGAAGCATTACAATCTAGACACCATATGCAACATGCAACCACATATCACGCTGCCAAGTTAGAGCAAGCACCTGCGATGCTAGTGTAGGGGAAATGCGGTAATCAACTGTAGAGCTAAGTTCACGATCTTCATCTAGCCTTGTTGTTTCTTAAGAATTATGTGGGAGGCCGATTTGCATTATTTAAATGAGGATCTTTTATCACAAGAGTCCATTGGTTCGTGACTGCCTCATCATAAGTGATTGATGAGGGATACAAAAGAACATTAGTTTGATGTAAGAACATGGTTAATAGACAGATGTACTAGTATGTACCAAAAGCAGGAAGGCGTGTCATATTCAAAGGTATAGTGTGTAAGCTAAGCAGATGCAATTTAACCAAATTGGAAGCAATACAAGCTAGACATCCGGCTGGAGTGGTGAGCATGATCATCTAAGACCTGAGAGCTTGGTGGGAGGCGCGCTGCTTCACCACCATCATGGCTTATTAGTTGGTTTCCAGGTGATGCATGTCTGTGCTGGGCTTGTCACTGGCTCAGCCAGTGCCCTGACTAGCTATTTGTCTTCTGGTGCTCCCGGGATGGTGGTTCATGTAAAAAATATCTTTCCTTATCTTGATAAAGACCGACTTCGGCCTTTCGAATACAAGCTAGACACCATATGCAACATGCAACCACATATGACATTGTGAAGTTAAAGCAAGCACCTAGGATGGTGGTTCACGACGAGCGAGATCATCAACTCTAGAGCTATGTTCCCCATCTCCATCTGCTGATACTACACCCTTTAAAGTCTTGAAACGTGTCTGGCCTAGCCGCGTACCACGCTGGAGTGAATTCTCTCTTCTCTTTTCTGCTTCTGTCAAGGCAGGGTCTGAAATACCCTTGCATAACAACACAATAGTGAGAGTATGGGTGAAGTGTGTGCAGAACTAGTGCACTGTAAAAGTAGCAGATAGCAGGTGGCTGAAAAACAAATGACATGAGACATATGATAGCTCTACAACATTGCATGGCAAACAAAATTAGATTCTACTCCGTACGATTTTGTAATATATGAGCACAGGAAATGCAGGTACTCCTCCAGCACACCACCACATGTGGTCCTATCAAGATAACAGTGGACTGAAAATAAATAGGTCAGTCAATTTTTTTATGAACTGTCCGATCTATAAGGAACGGGCAGATGGCCTTCGTTTACCTCCCGACAGTCACTGTTGACGATCTTTCTCGAACCGGCAGCAACCACCGGCCCAGACCCCTGTCTCCGCCGCCCCGCCCTCCCCTCGACCTCACACCACCGCCGTGCTTGGCAGTGCCCCTAGGCCATCCCTTTAATCCCGGCCGACCTCTAGATCGGGCGCCAGCAGCTCTAGGCCCCACACGCCCCTAAGATAAACCCCGAGGTGCTGCTTCCCCGACGTAATAGGTGGACTAGCGCCTGTTACGCTGGGGAATGCTTCCGTTAATTGGGAATCAACTGACCAGGAATTGAAACCAGGGGGGCGATGGACCTCTAGCTAAGATGAAATAGTATATGAGAAGAAACCTTGTGCATCGCGAGTAACTAGCAACATCTAGTATCAAGAAGAAGCGGTCAACTAGTGTCTTCTTTGGGATGAATACCGTGCAAGTAGACACGTAATATTTGCACGAATAAGGGAAGAGGAGTACCATTTTCGGTTGCCGGTTTGGTCACCTCCACATGTCGCGCCGATCTTCTTCTTTTTGTCGGGGAAACTGATGTTCTGGAGGAGGGTGCATGCTTGGACGAACCCATGGCCAAATTATTGACTGTGTTGCCGTGGCCGTATGTGGGCGGAGGGGAAGCAGATCCGAGGCGGCAAAGGACGGCGTAGCAGGAACAACTCCGGTGTGGTGGACGGTGACGAAGTTGGAGCGGCAGCGATGAGGTGCAGGACGGCGTGGTTGAACTGGCTCGGGTACGGACGGCTCGGCCTCGGCTTCAACTACTAGCCGTGGAGGGCGTTGCGGTTGAGGTTGCGGTGGGCATTTACGCCGGGTATCGGCTCCGGCGTGATGGAGGAGGGCGGCGGTTGATGGGTGGGATGGGGTGGCGGATGTAGGACGCCGGGGTTTCGCGGCTGGTGGAGAGGTAGTTTTGGTGCCCACAGAGTACGAATGGGGAATCGGACGGGGGGCGGGGGCAGCTAAGGGAGAACCATGTTTCGGTCTGGGACGCGCTTGTTTTTGGCTTTTTTGAACTGATGGGATGCGCTTGTTTGAAATTTGGGGAAAGTACAAACTTTACCCCCCTCTTAAATTTTGGACCTACTGTGGGTCGGGGCAGGATGGTAATCCCAGGTGTCCCAAATAGTGGGGGGGGGGGGAGTGATTTCGGCCGCGCGCATGTCTGCTTAGGCGACCATTGTGTATGAATGTTTTTCGGAGGTGGTTACATGGCGTCTAGATGAAGCTACAAACCTACCCCGGTTTAGACCTTTGGACGTCGGGCCGGTAGGTTTCACGGGTCAGAATTAGAAAAGTAATTTCCTTCTACTACCAAACATTGGACTCATGCGGTTTCGGGCGAGTAGATGCTCTTTTGGTGCTTCGTTCGAAATTTTGAAAGAGAAGCATTCACGTTTAGAGTACTCTTGAACTTTGAGGATTGACCTAAATAGACAACGTTAAATTTGACATTGTATGTTTGAAAACCTCATTAAATTATCCACTTCTTTTTGAAAATTTGACACTTGAAAATTCTATTACTACAATTATTTTGGAATGGAGGAGCTAAATTTGAATCTATTTTGTACACAACTATATATGCTATTAAGTATAAAATCAGAGCAAAGATTTGTGCCCCCATAACTTAGGTATGATTTACAAATGCCATGATATCGAATTCAAATAATTGAATGGACTTCATGTTGAATTCGATTTTTTTAAGCCACCTTAAGTTGAATTCAAATGTATGCTAGTTCAGAGCTAGCTATTTATAATGTTCATTGTGTAACTTTCGTATGTATAATGTGCTTTGCACACACAACATGAACTATACTCACGTTTATATTTGATTGCTAAAGCGATGCATTGTCTGTAGCTCAAAATACTAACTATGTGGATCAATTATGTCGAATAATAACATAGACATGCTCAAATTCGATAGAATCTAGATGTCTGATGAATCAATGACCGTTCCTTACGTGAATTGAAAATATCATGATCCCATCCTAATATTTGGATACAATTTATATCTTTAATCAATGTGTACATCAGTCTTTTACGTGTAGTTTCACTCTCCATCGGTGGTCTCTCACGCATGCTCACGCACTTTCTCTCGAGGTGTATTTCTCGCAGACATGCTCTCGATATAACCCTCCCTCCCTCTCATAACCATTTGACTGTTTTCGCTAACCTTTATCACAAGCAGTTTTCCTCTCACAAGCATACACACACACAATCCCCATCGACCCTTTCTATATACATAGACCTGCCTACGTGTCTCCTGTACGCACATTATCTTTAGACCTGTCTCTCATGCATTGTCTCACACCTCTCTTCCTAATCAACGAGTATTATTCTAGCAGAGCATTCTATATGTTGCCCATTAAAGTTAGGTTGGATGAATAGTAATATCAGAGATAAGGGGTTACCTTAGTCCGATAACCCAGGGTTACAAAGCCTAGCCGGTTTTGTTAGTGGAAACAGAGTCCTTCACAATTCTGCTATCGTTGTATTGTACGACAGGTCATCCATGGGTCTCCCTAAATGCGTCACGGGCCGACCAATGTGGCGCAGGACGGAAGCGAACCAACGACCTCACCTCTTCCCCCAGGTCTCGTTATCTTCTCACACCCACACATACCAACACAGACACCACACAAAAAAATTTCCTCGTGCCTCTATACCCTCCCCCTTGCATATACACACTCAAGGGAATCTCTCGCGATGACATCATATATTAGTCTCTCTCTCTAGACCTCTCTCATTTCTCGTGTTATCTCTCCCATGCCCCCTCCCCCCGCCGGCCTCTCCATCCATGTCTCTCTCGAATACGTAATACACACACATATCTCTCTAGGCCTTGCCAAATACATCAACTACACATTCACACATGTTACATCACGTACCTCATTGATCTAAAAAGCCCTCTCTTCATGTTTATTTCGCATAGAACATTCCTTTTGAATAAAGTGTGGCCAAAAAATTATTTTAGAATTTCTACATATACACAACATTACAAAGTTATATGGAGGAGTATGAACGTTAATTTGCATTTCTTGGTGCCCACAATGATATTTATTCCGCACTATGAATTTTTATATTTTTATACTATATATAAAGTTAGTCATAATAAAGAGAAAGGAAGAGCATCTCTCTCCACCTCTACGCCCCTTTCGCGTATGCACACAAACTATCTCCAGGTCCTCTAAAAGTAAGCCCCCAACACATTCATGCATGTTTCATCTTTCTCTCGCGATATATACAGTGATGATCATTGTATTTGGAGCGAAAGCACGATACGTACATTGGACTTCAGAATCCACTCATTACAGTCACCATTTACGTCTTGTGGTTATTATACAGTCACGGGCCCACCATACAGCTCTGTATTTGCTCAGGACACGACTAGTTGACCAGTTAAACGCTCCACATTGCACCTCTAGTGTTGCATCACATTATCTCACTACCATTGGGCCCACCTGTCGGCTTGTATATACTCTTCTACACTCTTGTAAAAAAACAGAGTTGGTGATGATGGTGTAACTGCCATCCTGCAACATAGGCCGTCCGATTTATATCTGACGGATAGGAAGGAAACTATGGAAATTTTGCAAAAAGGTACCCACATAGCTCTCCACATTTGCAAATAAGGCCTTCCTTCGTTCATCCTTTTCTCTCACAAGATAAACTAGTAATACAAATGCATCTTGATGTTACGTGCAACGCACGGGCATCTTGCTAGTAAGAATGAAAACAAACGACAAAAAAACTATTGGACGGTGGTTCGAAGTCATGACCGTGGGCACAGCGGACAAGGTGGTCGTGTATTGGTATGATGAGCCGTCGGTTTTAACACACATGAGCTGGTGTGGTGATTATACACACACGCACGCAAGCACACGAACTGCATGCACGCAACACTCACACGAACACATGCAGCCATGCACGCATGCAACACTCACACGTACACACGCAACCACGCGCGCATGCAACACTCACACGCACACACGCATGCATAAACACACCACACGACCAACACACACTCTCACGCTGAAGTGCTCAACCTACACGTGCATGCGCACACACCGGGCCCTGACTGACACATACACAACCAGGTGATTCCCGTGCACGGATTGGAGTCTTGTCGCGCCTGGGTAAATTTGTGTTTATCTGACCTTTTTCCTATGTGAACTAACATCTGGGACCCAGAAGGAACGTGGTCAGTTTAACTAGTCAACATGGTGCCATGCAGACTATTAGGCCGGTCAACAGAGTGCAATCTGATGTTGAACTGTGAGCAAGTGATCCTATAATCACCGCAAAACATATATAGTGACCGTAATGAGCATATTCTGAAGTTTGGTGATCGTATTACACTTTTCCCTCTATAGGCCCTCCAAAACTACATCTCTACATGTTCTCGCATGTTACATCTAACAACACTACTACTACACTCTAACACAATAAAGCATATGTGTTTTTAGTTTACTAGATATCATATTGTTACTTAATTATTCAGTTTGCATACATTAAAATTGCCTTTGAAATGTATGGCCAGTATCATCTACCACGCGGGAAAAATCCCGCCCTTTCCTGTTTAATCGGGTTTGTATCGATGGATCATGTGAAACAACAAAACTATAGTACTATATAGTACAAGTGGCAGTTCACGGGGCTGCCGTGTCGTGTACTCCTCCGTCGTAAGAGTGGAGCGCTCGCTTTCATAAATGTTCTAGTCCCGTTCGCCAACATGTGGGACATCATGCTACCGGGTCCATGTGTCATACCGAAATACAGTGCAGAGCAGCAGGGCTGAAGCACCCCAGTCATGGCGCCGGCGTAGTAATGAGCAATGAGGCGTCAAATCACAAAGCTGCACCTTTCCCGCGATTAAGTTGGAGGGACGAAGTAATAATGCTAAAAAAAGAAGTTGGAGGGATGAAGCAACCATCATTTCACTTGTTGCTGAGTCCGCTTCTCCCTCATCTTCTTCAAGTTTTTTTTGATAAGATCTTCTTCAAGTTAACCACGTGTTGCTTCTGCCTCATGTGGGACGCGGATCGGCTTGGTAAAGCACTGTCACGTGGGACCGCATGTTAGCAAGGCTCCAGGCCAACGTCCTCTAATAATAAGAACCCCCCCCCCCACCGCCATCCGTGCGGCAAAATCACCTCCTTTCTACTAATCATGATTCTATAATTTTTTAGATCAATATAATTGAGATTTGTATAGATAGCACACAGGAGGAAAACCAAGTGGTACGGTTAAGGGCATCCACAATGTGTAGCCAAATGTGAAAATAGCTTTTGGCATTAATGGGAACCATTGTGGACGGTGCTGGCAAAGCCAAAATGATGGAACCGAAGCTCCCCGATTGATTGATTGAAGGAATAGAAAAATGCAACGTCTCTCCTCTAGCTCCCGTGCTTGGACGGATGTAGAGTATAGAGCACCAAGTCTACTCCCCTGTCCCTTCCATCACAAATCACAAAGCATTGAGGCGTCAAATCACAAAGCACGGATGAAGCAACCATCATTTCACTCTTCGCTGACTCCGCTTCTCCATCGTCTTCTTCGAGAAACCACCTCACTGCACTAAGATGGACGAACGACGCTATTGTGTACAAGTAGTACTAGTACATTTATGCTTCCTTTGGTTCAATAGACTTCCTGGATGCAAATAAGGCGGTTGTCTCGGCTTGCAGGCAGCACTTGCGTTCGGTGGTCTCCCTCAACGGTGTTCACCGTCGAATGCACTTCGTCAAACCACAACGTTCGAGATATCGTCGGCGTCACCGCAATGGGGAAGGAAGTCAAATAGTTACTACCTCCATTTTTTGTACACAAGGCCAGTATATCAAAATTACAATTTGCAAAAGGCCACTAACACTAATCGAGGCAAAATTGATGGGGTTTGCCTCATACTAGCAACCAAGGAAATTAATATAGCCTTGCATGCATGCGGAAGTGAGAAGGTTGTTGCATGGCGCTGCATTAATCAAGCGATGAGGAGTGAGATAGTTAGCTCTTTGGGCTTTGAAGAAAAAAATACGCATTAATTGACATGTCAAATGAGGTTTGTATCGATTAATCCCGCAAAGGAAAACCCCGCCTTTCTTTATTATCACCAGTACTCCTAGTACTTATGTACTGATCCTGTTTGGGTCTAGGCCTTGCATTGCCATACTTCGCCATACATTTTTGCCAAGCTTGCCTAAAGTTTTCAAAATGAAAAGGAGGTACACTTGCGCACAGCTGTCGCGGTCGCACCGCACCCTCAGACGGTCGCTCCGCACCCTCACACAGTCGCTCCTGCACGCCGCAAACCCAACTAAGGGAACGCACCCTCACTGACACGTGCTACCGCATGTGAACAAACCAAACTCAGCCATCCTACCGCTGACATACAGTATGTTTATCCAACCGCATGTTGGGGAGGATCCGTACGGCCCATGCGGTGGTCTGTTGGGGAAGAATAAGAGGTGAGGAAGAAGGGTTAGGAGACGTAGGATATTCATCCAACAGCCTGAAATGGTACACTGACCCAAATGATGAAATTCAGGAGACTTGCATAACAATATATGTTTTTACACAGCAAAAGATCCCTAAAAACAACAACATAAAGAAAAACTATCACTGCTCACAGAACAAGATGGCCTCGTCGTCTTTGGCTGGCAGCGCGAACCAGCCGTAGCTGCCGACATGTGTCTCCGCACCATGGTTGTCCTCGGCCTCCAACTACTCGTTCACGTGGAGCGTGCGGGCGCTCTGCACGGACAAGAGCACCGCCCGGTTCAAGTCGAGGATGTCCGTTTCTGCCAGCAGGAGGGCCTCCACGGCAGCGGCATCCGCGCGCTCCGTGTCGAGTTGAGCCTCCGCCGCCCGGTTCAAGTCGAGGATGTCCGTTTCCGTGTGCAGGAGGGCCTCGATGGCAGCGGCATCCGCGCGCTCCGCATCGAGTTGAGCCTCCGCCGCCCGGTTCAAGTCGAAGACGTCCGGTTCCGCCTGTAGGAGGGCCTCGATGGTAGCGGCATCCGCGCGATCCGCCTCAAGTTGAGCCTCTGCCGCCCGGTTCACATCCACGACATCCGGTTCTGCCTGCAGGAGAGCCTCGATGGCAGCGGCATGTGCGCGCTCTGCGTCGAGTTGAGGCTCTGCCTCCCAGTCCTCCTTTAGTATCGCTTGGTTGAACCGTTGGTCCGCCTACACCATGGGGGACCCGGACGCCGGCACGAAGTCGACGTCTATCGTCTCATACCCATCGGGGGCCTTCTGCGCCGCGACCGGCACCATGAACATTGGATCGGCTTCCTCCTCCTCGTAGCTTGGCTCCAGAGAACTCGGGGATTGGCCCGCCGCAAAGAGAGCTTGGGAACGGAGGTCTGTGGCGCCGACCGCTGCCATGATTTCTGCGCGGCGCTCCGGCGTCAACATGTTGTAGTAGGTGATCTTGCGGTGCACCATGGCTTTCCGGCGAACTAGGGGACGCTTGATGCGGGCTAGGGGATCGAAAGGTGGGGGGATGGACTGGAGAGGAGGTGTGGTTTTGGGGCAGTGGCTGGCGTATGCCGAGAAGCGAAGGTTCTGGTGTGAATAGTGGTTTCGGTGACGAACGATCAATCGGTTTTGACTATACATCGCTCTTGTCGCGTTCGCATTGCACCCCAGCACGCTGGACCCTCCACGTCGCTCACCAAATGGAACGCGCTTCGTCTTGCGTTTTCGCTCGCTTGTGGGACCACAGTTGAGAGCAAACCGACGTCCCTCCCCCTCCCCCGCCCGCATCATTTATACTACCACTCCCTCCGTTTTATGCAGAGTAAATAAAAATAGAGGGAGTATACTACGGATGAGGATCCACTGACTTGGCCGAACCCATTGAGTAACTGACATGCGGGGCCTAGCAAAATTGGGGTCCGCCAGTAAGTGAACGGAAGGGAGGGTAAGGCAGGGATACCTACGTCAGAGGATCCACTTCCACTACTACTCCCTCCTTCCATCTATAGGGCCTAATGCATTTTTCGAGGCTAACTTTGACCAAATGTTAGAGTAATAATATATGACATGCAACTTACACAAAGCATACAGTCAAATTCGTATGTGAAAGGAGCATCCAATGATATAATTTTCACATTATACATCTCATGTACTATTAATCTTGTCAATAGTCAAAGGCGGTTTTGAAAAACGCATCAGAGCATGGTTAATAATATAGCCAGCCGATGGCTATAAGGAACTGCCATGTCATCTATTGCGATCATCTATATGCACTCATACAGTAGTGTGGGCTATTTCCCGCAAAAAAATATATAAGGTTGGCTATAGTGGTAGTACTTTTTCCATCTCCTCTCTATTCCTTTCTTCATATTTATTGTATTTAACTAGGAATGCGTATATAGCTAGGCTCTTGCATGAGAGCTCACTCCCTTTACTTTTTCACATCTCTGTCCTCCACATAGGCCCTATATAAATGGAAGGAGGGAGTACTATGAGCACTGCATACTCTACTACAGATGTTGTCAGTACTCCAGTAGTACTATTGTTTTAACAACTTTAGCTGATTGATCTACAAATGGAGGGATTCAAGCTTATTATTGTTAACCGAGATGCAAACGACTAACAAACTGGATTCGAAGCCACCTGTCGTAATAGTACCTATGGGTTATTTCTGTGGAGCCTTCAAATGCAATAGCTAGCTGCCCAGCAGCCAATGCCACAGGCAAATCTCCATTTTCCAACTTATACCACTCTTTGGGGTCCAAAGATACTCGCCAGACAGGGAGCTTAAAGAAAAGTTACTATTGGACTGGCTATACGTGGCGAAATCCTAGTAGGAAGAGCATGCGCGAGAACAAGCACATTCACATGGTTGAAAACAAATTGGAAACCATGTCTGTTTGAATACAAATCTAGGAGTATGTACGAATCTAACAATATTGATTGGGCGTCATTGAATGTTGATACTTTTTCTGTAAGTTTGATCAAAGTAGAGATACTTTGACTACACATAAAACTTATATGTAAACTACTAGAAAGGATCGGAGGGAGTATATTGTACGTTCAAGAGCGAAACGAACATTGAATACCCTTTATATATGATTTGTGGATGCTATGATCACCGGTTCAAAATTTTAAATCCGCCTTACGTATCACACATGCACCCATTCATTCTCTCTCGATTTCATCTCGGGGTCCGGAGAAAGATTGAAAGAGGACTAGGGTGGGTACAATACGTTCGTTTCTCTTATGAACGTACAATATACTCCCTCTGATCCCCACAGACCCCCTCCCCGCCGGTCATTTCTATCATAGAAACAGACCAAACATTTATCTCCTTGCACGACACACAAATTGATCTCTCAACATCAATCGATCTCGTCAAGATGTGTCGGGGCATGAACCGAATGGGATGTCAAAAATAAGACGGGAAGAGACACGTAGTGGAGGCAAAGTGAAAATTTAAACGAACCGTTTGTCTGTATGAATGTCGGACAAATTACAACATTGGAAATACAAGCATGGTCTAGGCCCACATGCGAATGATACTCGGCGGAATGTTCAAATGAGGCATGCGGGAGCGACACGCTCATCGTCGCTTTACACGGTGAGTTTTAGTGTGCCGAGGGTGGCATTAGCGCTGTGGCACGACCAGCAGATCAACACCCGGCTCGTCAAGGATGCACGGGGCGCCGAAGTGCGCGCCCACCGCGACGCGTCCGCGGAGTGGTGTAGCACGGCCAACTGCATCCCCAAGACCTGAGACCATGCCGAGTCATCTTGATTTTTTGATGACATGTGGGGTCGCATGTGAGCAAAGGGCATCTCCAATGTTTCCACGACCGTATCTGACTACCCTGGCACACCAAAATCCCTCGTCCCTCGCGCCGTCACCCGGTGCGTTCCCAGCCGGCACCAGCTGCCAGCATTCATGTCGTCCGTCCGTATGCCGTCGTTAAGAGGCTCGGTGCCCGAGGAACCAACTTCGGCGACTTAACGACGCACCCGGAAGCTTGGCCTCACTGGAATGCGCTACTTAAAGCGGCAACGCCCAGCTAACCTCCACACCATAGCGCATCGTCCTGCTACCTGGCACCACATCCGCCATGACCGCGAGCGCGAACGCTCTGCGGGAGAGCTTGTCTTCGGGGATGAAGCTCGAGGTCGCCGCGCTCGCTCATGTCGCCACATAAGTGGTGGCCACGCTGGCGGCCGACGACGGAATCACCTTCAGCCACGCGTCCTACTTGTCGTCGTCCAACGTCCGGCACCGCCGAGGTCGGGGACTCCTCCGAGGATGAGTAGGGCATGGGAGGCGGCAGGGCATGGTGTGCCAACTGGCCGGTCCGTCTCCCGTGTTCTACTCTTCCTCGCCGGAGACCACACCTTCACTTACGGGTCTTGAACCCCGCCCCCGTACATGGAGATCATAGATGGATGACGTCGGTCACCGCCGTATAATAGGTTTAGGGTCGGGTTTCTTTTATTTTTCTGTCCTATAAAAGTTTGAAGTGTAATGAAAATCTGCCGTGTTTGCATTAATCTCGGACGGTGTATATGAACTTTCACAATAATATAGTATATTGTAGGAGTACTATCAAGATGCCCGTGCGTTGCACGGAACATCAAGATCTTGTGGGAGAAAGGGATGAATGAGGGAAGGCCTTATCTACAAATGTGGATAGGAGTGTGGGTAAATTGTCATAGTTTCCTTCCTATCCGTTAGATATAGATCGGACGGCCTATGTTGCAGGATGGCAGGCACACCATCATCACCAACTCTGCTTTTTATTGAACCGAGACAAAGCTAACATGCAAAGTAAAATAAACATATAGTCTGCATACACAATTTATCTTAGGCACTCCAATAGTACGTCCACTACACATTCACGCATTTCACATCTTTCTGCATCTACGAGAACCTACAAAAGGGTTAACATAAATTGCCTCTCTCTCTCCTCCTTGATTTTCATGGTGGTGGGCCCCTCCCTCCCCCAATCTACAATCAACAGCTCACACGTTTCACATTACGTTAATTACATAACTGGTATTACCTAGGTGTAGCATTACTCATCCTAAAAAACCCAACTAAGCCAACCTCCCAGCATATCGCGCGGGAAAAGACCCGGCCGCGCCGTTTTAGTCCGGATTACCGGATTACTAGTAGTAGTATCGATGGATCGCGCGAAGCGCCAAGTTTTTTTTCTTAAGGGGGCGAAGCACCTAGTTTATTAAAAGGAAAAAAGGTGGTACACTAACAGCACCCCTGTCGCGGTCGCATTGCACCCAACACACGTTCGGTCCTGCACACGGCTCACACAAACGGAACACGCTTCGGCTTGCCTCTTCACTGATACGTGGGACTGCACTTGGAGAAACCGACAGAGGGAGTCCTGGATTAGGGGGTGTCCGGATGGCCGGACTATGACCTTTGGCCGGACTCCTGGAATATGAAGATACAAGATTGAAGACTTCGTCCCGTGTCCGGATGGGACTTTCCTTGGCGTGGAAAGCAAGCTTGGCGATACGGATATGTAGATCTCCTCCCATTGTAACCGACTCTGTGTAACCCTAGCCCTCTCCGGTGTCTATATAAACCAGAGGGTTTTAGTCCGTAGGACGAACAACAACCATACCATAGGCTAGCTTCTAGGGTTTAGCCTCTCTGATCTCGTGGTAGATCTACTCTTGTACTACCCATATCATCAATATTAATCAAGCAGGAGTAGGGTTTTACCTCCATCGAGAGGGCCCAAACTTGGGTAAAAACATCGTGACCCTTGTCTCCTGTTACCATCCGCCTAGACGCACAGTTCGGGACCCCCTACCCGAGATCTGCCAGTTTTGACACCGACATTGGTGCTTTCATTGAGAGTTCCTCTGTGTCGTCGCCATCAGGAAGGATGCCTCATCCCGTATTTAAAGACGGCACTGTTGCTAAAGGAGCTTTGGCTATCGGCCAAACTCTCCGGCTAGGCGGTTTCCTTATGACCGCCTGTTCGGCCGCCGCGCCGACGATGACTTCTCGGGTCATCGAAAGCAATCTTCACGTCAACTCAGAACTCGCCGAGCAGTTAGATTGCATCGCCGCCCTGGGAGTCGCTACAGACTACGATCAGATTGGGCCTAAACCCGATCTGAGAGAGATTAACTCTCCCCAGGTCACCCATCATGTTGCTGTGGTGGAGGAACAATGCGGCGACCCTTCATCTATCTTCATGACTAGCTATGTCCGGATTCCCGATCCCTCCAAGCCGGATACCCGCGGAGGGGAGGATGTCACTCAAGACCTGAACTTAGAGTCAGGCAACGGGCTAGATTCATTGGACAACATCCAAGAATCCAAACTTCCGAGTTCGGAAACTTCTTGGCCCTCGAGTCTCAGATTGGGTGAGGTTTCGGATTTAATTCCACCCACCCACCCGAACATATGCGATCTATCCAAAATTAGGCAAGAGCCCGAGGAAATAGTACATCATTACTGGGCCAGATTCCTCCTGGTTATGAACAGGATAAAGGACTGCCGTGAGGAAGACGCAATTTCATTCTTCTGCAATAATTGCACGGACAAGGGAATCCTCAACGCCATAGGTCACCGTGAAATTACACGCTTTGCTGACTTGGCGTCCATAGTATGAAAGTACTTGTGCGATGGAAAGCGCACTGAAAACCAAGTAAGATTTTGGGACAATCCGCCCGAATACAAACCCATCCGAAATAAAAGGGTGCATTATCGCAACACCCGGGTTAAACACCAAAAACAAAAACCCCTACGGGGCATGGAACCATACTGGAGAGATAGCTCAATGGACCCTGTAAAATTCATAGTACAGAGGGCGCCACACCAACTCATAGCCTTAGAGCATGTTGGATACTCCGGCAGGTGGCCAAAAGTGGCGAAGAGCTTCTAACCCCATAATCCACAGAGCACCAGCCCAGGGATACCAGTACGGTATTAACAGTCTTCGAGACTATTGCATCAAATAATATGCGGAAACGAACACTCCGCAGCCTTGCCGAAGTCTACCAAGTAGCAACGATAAACCCATGGAGTGACATGGCTATTACCTTTAATGCCAGTGATGAACCTAAACTCCGAACAGCCCGAGCACCAGCCGCGTTGGTCCTCAGTCCAATAGTGGACGACTTTCGCCTTACCAAGGTACTCATGGATGGTGGCAGCGGATTGAACCTCATATACGAGGAAACCCTTCGAAAAGTGGAAATAGACTGGAGCCGCATTGAGCGAAGCAGCACAACCTTTAGAGGAATAATCCCCAGTCGGGAAGCGTGTTGTACAGGAAAAATCACACTGGATGTGGTGTTCGGCATGCCGGATAATTACAAGTCCGAGGAGGTCACGTTCCAAGTGCCCCCGTTCAGCAACGGATACCACGCTCTATTAGGGCGAGAGACATTCACAATTTTTCAAGCTATACCCCATTACGGGTACATGAAGCTCAAAATGCCCGGGCCCAATGGAATCATCACTCTTGCTAGTGACCCGGACATAGCACTCCGCGCCGAAAATAAGACAGCCGCACTGGCCCTTGAGGCACTATCCGAAGCCCTAGCGGCCGAGGAGCTGACTGCGCTGCGCTCCAAGGTGAACAGGGACGCCATGATACTCGATAAAAGATCCAAGTCCACCTCCTTTAAACCGGCGGACGAAATAGTCAAATTCCAAGTCCATCCAACAGACCCTACAAAAACGGCCTCCATCGGGGCACAATTAAACCCTGATGTAGACGCCGCACTACAAGAATTCTTACGCGAAAATTGGGACATTTTTGCCTGGCACCCTTCAGACATGCCAGGAATCCCATGCCGGCTGGCCGAGCACAGCCTAAACATCCTAAAAGGATTCAAGCCAGTCAAGCAGGCTCTTCGGTGTTTCTCCGAACCTAAGAGACAAGCCATGGCAGAGGAGCTAGCCAAACTATTGGAGGCCGGATTCATCAGAGATATAAAACATCCGAACTGGCTAGCAAACCTGGTGATGGTACCAAAGAAGGACAAATCCTGGCGCCTATGCGTCGATTTCAAGGACCTCAACAAGGCTTGCCCAAAGGATACCTTCCCCCTCCCCCGCATCGATCAAATTATCGACGCTACCGCAGGACACGATTCATTGTGTTTCCTCGACGCATATTCCGGCTACCATCAAATTAAGATGGCAGAGCCTGACCAAGCCGCAACAGCATTCATCACCCCATATGGCCCATTCTGCTTCAACACAATGCCCTTCGAGCTCAAAAATGCTGGCGCAACATATCAGCGCATGATTCAGACATGTCTGGCAAACCAGATCGGCAAAACAGTGGAGGCATACGTAGATGATGTGGTCATCAAAACCAAGCATGTCGAAACTCTAGTAGACGACTTGAGGCTCACATTCGATAACCTCCGAACATATGACATCAAGCTTAACCCGGAAAAATGCGTTTTCGGCGTACCAGCCGAAAAGCTCTTGGGCTTCATTGTATCCGGTAGAGGAATTGAAGCAAACCCAGCCAAGATCCGAGCTCTGTCACAATTGGATATCCCAAAGGACCTCAAACAAATAAAAAAATTGACTGGATGCGTGGCGGCTCTAAGCCGCTTTATCTCCCGCTTGGGAGAAAAGGCATTACCCCTTTATCGCCTCCTCCAGCGCACGGAACACTTCGAGTGGACGGATGCCGCCACGGCCGGACTCGAAGAAATAAAAGCCATATTGGCAACAAACCCGGTCCTGGCCGCGCCCAACATGGGCGAACCAATGCTATTATACATCGCGGCAACTCATCAAGTTGTAAGCGCGGTGCTCGTTGTCGAACGAGAAACGGACGGACACAAGTTCCCCCTTCAAAAACCAGTTTACTACGTGTCCACTGTCCTCACTCCATGCAAGTCAAGGTATCCGCATTATCAAAGATAGCGTATGCGGTGTTTATGGCATCCCGGAAGCTGCGACACTACTTTCAAGAGTGTTCGATAACAGTAGCCTCCCAAGTACCTCTTAACGACATTATAAACAACCGCGACGCGACGGGCCGGATTGCCAAATGGGCCATTGAGCTCCTCCCGTTCGACATAACCTATAAGCCACGGCGAGCTATTAAGTCGCAAGTTTTGGCCGACTTCGTCGCCGAATGGGCTGAAGCCGAACTCCCTAAAGAGTACGACACATATTCCAACTGGATCATGCACTTCGACGGCTCCAAAATGTTGGCCGGTCTAGGGGCTGGCGTTGTTTTTGACGTCCCCAACAGGAGATACAGTTCAATACTTACTCCAGATAATGTATACGGACTCCAACAACGCAGCCGAATACGAGGCCCTTCTACATGGTCTCTGGATGGCAGTCTCCATGGGCATTCAACACCTAGAGGTGCGCGGGGATTCGAACCTCGCGATATCCCAAATAAATGGAGACTTTGATGCCAAGGATCCGAAAATGGCAGCTTATCGCAACGCCGTCCTAAAAATGTCAGCTCGGTTCGAAGGGCTCGAATTTCACCATATAGCTCGGGGAAACAATCAGGCAGCGGACGTCTTGGCACGCATTGGCGCAAAGCGTGATGCTGTCCCCCCAATATCTTCTTGGAGAGGCTATACAAGCCATCCGTATTATGGGAAGGGGAGTCCGGAAATAACAGCCCGGACCCAACCGTACTGCCTGACACCGTACATTCTGACACAACGGGAGGCTCTGCCAACGAAGTAACACCTTCAGCCCACGTAATAATGACAGTCATTGCCCCGTGGACAGAACCATTCCTAGCCTACATAACCAGGCAGGAACTTCCCGAGGACCAAAACGAGGCACGCTGCATAGTGTGGCAATCTAAAGCCTATAAAGTCCATGAGGGAGAGCTTTATAAGAAAAGCACCACCGGAGTCCTTCAAAGGTGTATCTCCAAAGAGGAAGGGCGGAATCTTCTGGCTGAAATTCATGTCGGACTTGGCGGACACCACGCCGCAGCCCGGGCCCTTGTAAGCAAGGCCTTTCGTACATGATTTTATTGGCTGACGGCCTGGGCAGATGCTCAGGACTTAGTCCAACGATGCGTCGGTTGCCAGCTCTTTGCTAACCAAAGCCATATGCCACATACCGCCCTGCAAACCATACCCATCACCTGGCCCTTCGCGGTCTGGGGGCTTGACATGGTTGGACCCCTTAAAGGAGGAACCCACAAGCAAAAATACCTACTGGTCATGGTGGATAAATTCACCAAATGGATAGAAGCCAAGCCTGTTAAGACGGCCGAATCCGGACCGGTGATAGACTTCATATCAGGGGTCGTACACCATTACGGCGTCCCCCATAGCATCATCACCAATAACGGCACAAACTTTACGGCCGACGAGGTCAAACTCTGGTGCAAAAACATGGGAATCAAGCTCGACTATGCTTCAGTCTATCACCCACAAACTAACGGTCAAGCCGAGTGAGCAAATGGTCTAATCACGAGCGGCATCAAACCCAGATTAGTGTGGTCCCTCAAGGAATCTAACACGCACTGGGTAGAGGAGCTCGACTCCGTACTCTGGGGGCTGCGGACCACGCCGAATCGCACAACCGGATTCACACCATTCTTTATGGTATACGGCACAGAGGCAGTTCTGCCCTACGACATAATTCATGACTCACCTCGCGTGCGCATGTATGAAGAAAGAGAAGCCAAACTCGATCTGCAGGACAGTTTGGACGCCTTGGAGGAGGAGCGTGACGTGGCAAAAGCTCGTTCCGCATTCTATCAACAACAGGCTCGAAGATATCAAAGCAGAGAAGTACGGGCCAAAACTTACAATGTTGGCGAGTTAGTTCTACGCCTGCCGGACAAGAAAAAGGACAAACTCAAGCCCAAATGGGAAGGTCCCTTTATTATTGACCAAGTCCTTACTGGTGGAGCGTACCGTCTGCGAGATGCATCGGATAACCGACTCGAGCCAAACCCATGGAACGCAGCCCATCTCCAAAGATTCTACGCCTAGCGCCGGACTCTGTGTTCGTCTCCTTCCTCTGTCTATTTTTTACACATTAACTGTCTTACATTTCTCTCCTTCTCCCTCCCTTCCCCTTACAGCCTTAAGGGCTTGTTCGCGCCTTGTTCGCACACAACTGACGCGCTATCCGCGCTCATTATACCTGGGGGCTTCTTTAACAGAAGCTTATTTATATGGGCTTCACGCCCAACACATGTGTCACACTTCCGCATGTACCTTTTAGTCACCATTATATGCATCGATATGACTTAAGTTTTGGCCAAGCTGGGTTGCCTGGCTCCTGTGCTTACCCCTACGTTCCCGATTGTTCGGCTAGGCGGTAAAGGGAGCACCTCTGCGATTGTTACTGCCGGTTCAGCCGGATGTGTACCTCAGACTGGGTGAAGCCGAAAGCTAGCGTTCTTAAGGGAATATTCGGTCGGTGAACTAAAGATGATTTCTCACTTGTTTATTTATCTGCCCCGGATGCTTTTCTCTTTTGCGATGCGGACATGCACTTTAGGGCATGCCTCCCGAGGAAAGGAACCCCTAATGGAACTATTCTCCACGGAAGATGTTTCTTACTAACCATGTAATATAACATAACTAGTTGGGCACTTATCATTCAAGCACTAATGACCCCACGCCTGGTCTCCATGCATGCCCGGCTCCTACATAACCGAGAGGGTATTCGGACACACTCAGGACTATCGGGTCCCGAGGCTGAAGCGAAAAGGTCCGCCATGACAAGCGATCTACAATCCGGCTAGAAGGCATTTTCCATGTCATCTTAAATTACATAGTCAATTTGGTGAGCATATTCCTCTTCAATACCATCCAACAGGCTGTCTAGTTTACAGACCTGTTGGGAATATTAATGACCAACTCTACTTGGCCGTACACTAAACTCACAGGATCTCCTTCCCATCGGCCCCACAGGTCCGACCTCGGCCATGTGGTTTGGGTCAGCCAACCGTGTACCGCGTCTTCACCATGGCCTGTGCCTCCTGGCACCTTGACGGCAGGCCGATATCTTTCATAATTGGAGCGTCGCGCGCTCCCTTAAGCATCTCTGCAAGCTCTCCAAGGCCTTGGGCATGGAGGCAGAGATAGCCACAAGGCACAGGCGACGCCTTTCATCACCTGCCGAACTTCGTTCGTGCGGTTGTAAACTTCGGGAAGAAGGTCACCCATAGAACCGGGCATTTCCTCTGCAGGACGACCTGTGAGCATACCTACAGACATAACTTTGTTAGTCGACTTCCTCGCCGAACTCTTTTTCAAAGTCCGTTCAAGCACTTACTAAAAATGTCGCGTCGAAGCCGTCGATTCTCCTTCACGGAGTCCGACAGCTGGGCACGAACATCCTTTAGTTCCTCGCCCAACTGGGTGTTGGCATCTTGGAGATTATTCTTCTCCTGCCTCACCCTCGTAGGCACACTCTCGCCGGCCTTTAACCGGCGCAAGAGTTGTTGCTTGTCTGGATCTACTCCAGCGCCATCTGCAATGATATTGTCAGATTTGCACACACACTGCACTTCACAACATACTTATCTTTTGAACCATATATTACCAGAGGGGGTCTCCTTGGTTTCCCCTGCCGTGGCTAGTGCGGCCTCAAGTTTGGCTTTGCACTCTTCCAGCTCCTGGGACAGTTGGGTATTCTTTTTTGTAAGATCCTGCATAACAAATGATCCTTAAATCAGTTATTCTAACTGTTTCAAGTCTCGGGGGCTACTGACATATATAACCATCAAATTTTCTCACACATATGTCTTTCACATACTGCTCCGTGGCTCTGGCTAGACCATTTTGAGCAGCACGGAGGTACGCATCTCCCGAATTGAAGGCATCCAATGCCTCTTGGGAGAAACAAGCGTCACGAAGCACTGTCCGACGACGCCTGTAATTCATGGCACTCTCCACCTCGGAATTGGTGGCGGACAGTCTGTCCGCATCCTCTGTCGGAGGAGCTTCCGGCGCACACCTCGTGTTCGCCTCTGCTTCTGGACCTTGCTTTGGAGCCTGGCTGGTGGAGGCTCGATTGGCAATTTCTCCGGATATAGTCCGGCGAGCCCTCTTTTTCCTAAAAAGAAGAGAGCACGGGCGTTAGTATGCAGCATAAGAATAATACCTTGGAATAAGGCAGCACACCTTACTACTGCGCCGGTGCCTCGACCCGGACTGCGTGTCTCTTTAGCCTACCCGCCCTCGCGGTCCCTTGTTCGCTAGTCGCCGCAGGCTCGGCATTCCGCCTCGAGATCCTCCACTGCGAAACACCATTGGTATACGGTGATAAAAAATAAGCACGGATGGATCATCTTCGAAGTATTAGGACTTCGGTCTCGATTACTTGTGAGGTAGGGAGCAATCCAGGATAATCGGCTGTAATAGCCACCAAGGCATTGTCGATGCTCAGTTGGTGAAATCCCCCATCGATCAGCTCCACGGATATGTCCGGATCCTCTTGGGAGGCCGGATCGAGGGAACATTCCGGATCCTCGGGTTGTGGAGGAGGGATCTTTATATCCTTTACGGCCCGGCGCAATTCCTGCGTCGAAATCACAAGATAAGGTACTTAACTATGGGAATATGGAACGGATGGGCAAAAAGAAGCGTCCGCTTACCCAGTTTGGAGGATTGTTCATAGAAAATCCGCCCTGTGGATTGACGCGGAGGAACTCCTCTTCTTCTCCCTTGTACAATGCGGACAAGATCTTCGTCAGAGCGGCAACCGATCCCGGCCCCTTACGGCCGCAGCGGGTGGCATCATCCTCCCCGTTGAAATCCCACATGGGTTGGCCTCTATACTGAAGCGGTTGCACCCCCCGCATAATGCATGTGGCCATGACCCCGATCATGGTCAGTCCGGAATGAGCTAACAACCTTATCCGGCTCATCAGGTAAAGGACGTCCTTGTCATTTTCCCTCTGAGGGCTCCGTGGACGCTAGCTTAGGAACTTCTTCAAAGGAGAATTATTGAAATCGGGGAGGCCAATCCGAACAGGGTCCGGCAGGGGGACATATTCTATATAAAACCATTCTGAAGGCCAGTCTTCGGACGCCTTCCTTGGGGTTCCGGATAGATATACGGTCCCGGCGATGCGCCATAGTTCGGCTCCGCCCACTTGATATATCGACCCCTCCTGAGAACGGGGCACAAGGCGAACAGCTTCTTCCACGGTAGCGAAATGAGCCTCGATGCCCAAAACAGCTCGCAAAGGGCTACGAAGCCCGCAATATGCAATACGGAGGCAGGCGTAAGGTTGTGCAACTGGAGGCCGTAGAACTCCAGGAGCCCCCAGAGAAACGGATGAATTGGAAATCCGAGCCCTCTTATCAGATAAGGGACAAGGCATACCCGCTCTCCTTTGGAGGGACTGGGGACGCTCTCCGCTTGCTCTCCGCCATTATAGGTGGCAAGTCCGGCTCGAATCGGGACCATGAAGGCTGGGGGAAGGAATCCCTTGGTTTGGAGCATCACTAGCTTATTGTGCTGGACGGAACATCTCTCCCAACTTACAGGCTGAGGGCTGGGAGGGCGAGAAGAGGAGCTGCATCAACTGGCCATGATGGAATGGATCTCTGTCGAATGCGCTCCGATGAATGCTCGCGAAGGGAAGATGGTGTGATTCGGATCTAAATCCTCTTCTCTTTTATAGGCGGCTCATTTGCGCAGCTAGGGGGGTAAATGTAAAAACACCCTGGCTTTTCGCATTCGTTTGACACGTGGAAGACGACCATTATTGGGCGTAGAAGCCAAGGAGCGCAATATTCACGAGAAGCCGGACACTATTCAATAGGTACACCGAATTTGGAGGAGAACCCGCCTTGCAATGCCGAAGACAATCTTCGCGCCGGACTCATCATCATTGAAGCTTGGTTCGGGGGCTACTGAGGGAGTCCTGGATTAGGGGGTGTCCGGATGGCCGGACTATGACCTTTGGCCGGACTCCTGGACTATGAAGATACAAGATTGAAGACTTCGTCCCGTGTCCGGATGGGACTTTCCTTGGCGTGGAAGGCAAGCTTGGCGATACGGATATGTAGATCTCCTCCCATTGTATCCGACTCTGTGTAACCCTAGCCCTCTCCGGTGTCTATATAAACCGGAGGGTTTTAGTCCGTAGGACGAACAACAATCATACCATAGGCTAGCTTGTAGGGTTTAGCCTCTCTGATCTCGTGGTAGATCTACTCTTGTACTACCCATATCATCAATATTAATCAAGTAGGAGTAGGGTTTTACCTCCATCGAGAGGGCCCGAACCTGGGTAAAAACATCATGTCCCCTGTCTCCTGTTACCATCCGCCTAGACGCACAGTTCGGGACCAACTACCCGAGATCCGCCGGTTTTGACACCGACACCGACCATGCGCCAAACTCTGCCCGCCCATCGCGCGAAAATCCCCGCCCCTCCCCAAAAATTCCCCCCCAAATCCCAAATTCAACCGCCCTTTGGCCAACTAGCCAATAATATTCTCCAAACCCCCAACGCCCGTCCCCCTCCACTCCATTCGCTCCGCCAAGGCCGCCCTCCCCTCCGAGCCGATACGTCGGCGCCGCGGTTCATCGAAGGGACGCACGGCGATCCTCTAGCTCCCACAGTACGCTCTCGTAGACTATCGTCCTCTAGCCGCGCCGCCACCGGTGGCGACGTTCTTGTGGAGGCGCACGGCGGTCTGCGCCGCCACCGCTGGCGATGTTCGTGTGGAGACGCACGGCGGTCAGCTTCTCCCACGATACGCGCATTCTAGACTGAGGCCCCGTGCATGTCGGTGTAGCGCTGAATGTTAGCTGATAGACGTTGTTAATCTCACTGTTCGCCGAAGTACTTTATAGTCAATATGCTTTGCTTAAGAAGCTTCCTTGCCCTGTTCTGCACTCAATCTGCCTAGCTGAGATGGCATGCCAAACCCGATTAGTTGCTAAAATATCCTGCCATATCTTTATTGTGACGTAGATTGCCATGGTCTAGTAGCCAATGTGTTAGGTGAAATAGCTGTAAACCATTTTATACTCGATCTTTGTTGCTGCGATGGCCTTCGATAGTTTGATGGTTGTGTGCTCGGCCTCATTGACTGCCGAAACAGCCTGCCATAATTTAGCACTCAAATATGTTTGCTGAATTAGCTTTACATATATCTCGTTACTTAGATCTGCTCGTCCAAATATCTTGCCATAGGTTTAGACATCGACCTAGATATTTTTTCTGGACTTCATAAAAAAACATATATGTTTTTCCTGTAATATCTACTAGAAGAACTAATTTGTATGTCTAACAGATGGACACGACTTGGATAACTTCCGCTCGAAGATTCTCCGCTGCATATGTCGAGGGGGTTGAAAACTTCATGAACTTTATCAGAGCTGAGTACGGTTGTCCCAAATCAGATGTGCTCCGCCCGTGTAGCAGTTGTATGAATTCAGTTACAAGACCCTAGTCAACTGTGCAAAATCATCTACACTTGTATGGGATGTCGGTCACATATACTAGGTGGGTTCGTCATGGTGAAGCTGTGAACGTCAATGTTACTCACCAGGTGGAAGCAGCAGATCACCATCTTGATCTGCCTGATGCTCAGGTGGAAGAGGAGGAGGAGGTGGTGTTGGCAGAGCCAGTGAATTTGACCAACATTGAATCAATGCTACGAAATGCTCGTGCATTTTGTGAACTTTCACCTGTAGAAGAAAAACGATGGGCCCGCATGTTGGAACAATGCAACATGGCTTTCACCCCAGGAAATAAGTTGTCAGTATTCTCAGCTATGGTCACCTTTCTTCAGGTGAAGACATCTGGGCGGATGACCAACAAATCATTCGATGCGATGTTGGCTACTTTCCGCAAATCTTTCCCAGATGCGTCTGAGCTGCCACACACCTACAGTGAAATGAAGAAATTCCTTCGTGCAGTTGGAATTGGATATGATATGATCCATGTTTGTAAGAATAATTCTGTTCTGTTCCGGAAGGATTATGCCAACTTAAGTGAATGCCCAAAATGCAAATCATCAAGATGGAAAGATGGCAATGCTGTGAAGGGGGTTCCTCATAATGTTCTGAGACATTTTCCAATTACACCAAGATTGCAGAGGTTGTTTCATGATGCTGAAACAAGAGAGGATGTACTATGGCATTCTAGGAACCAGGAGTACAGAGATCAGAATGTAATGCGCCATCCATCTCATGGTAGTGAGTGGCAAAGCTTCAATCAGAAACACAAAAAGTTTGCTGCTGACCTGAGAAACATTAGACTTGGCTTAGCTTCAGATGGATTTAACCCATTTGGCCACCAGAGCGCCACATATAGCATGTGGCGAGTGCTTGTTATCCCTTACAACATGCCTCCAAATGTCTGCACCAAAGAATAAAACTACATGATGGCCTTGCTCATCCTAGGTCCAAAAAGTCCTGGAAAGGATTTTGATTTATTCATGGAGCCTCTTGTGGAGGAACTTCAACAGCTATGGAAGGGCGTTCTCACTCGAGACCTATATAGCAGCCCACAGCTGATTTCTTTCTACGTGCTGTTATAATTTGGTGCATCCATGATTATCCGGCTTTGGGCACTATGTCGAGGCTTAACGACACATGGTTACAATGCATGTGTTCGTTGTAGACAGAATCATTGTCATACACAATACTTAGCAAGATCTGTTACATAGGACACCGTCGTTTCCTTGCCAAGGACAAGCCGCGTCCTACAAAATACCGAAGACATGTGTTCAATGCAAAGCATGAAAACCGTGATGCGCCAAAGAGGCTCACCGCCGATGAGTTGCAAGTGGAATTAGAGAAGGTCAGACATATTACACCAGGAAACCATCCTGGTAATGGTAGCGGGAAAAGGAAGCATGGCAAGGCAGAAGAGATATTATTGTTTACCCGCAGGTCCACTTTGTGGGACTTAGAGTATTGGAAAGATTTGGATCTGCGACATAATCTTGATGTGATGCACATCAAGAAAAATATATGTGACAGCATTGTCGGCACACTTCTTAATATTGAAGGTAAGACGAAAGATACCTTAAAATCTAGGATAGATTTGACACATTTGGGTATCAGAA
Organism: Aegilops longissima; assembly: GCA_021605205.1. Classification (NCBI taxonomy): domain Eukaryota; kingdom Viridiplantae; phylum Streptophyta; class Magnoliopsida; order Poales; family Poaceae; genus Aegilops; species Aegilops longissima. Next base: position 472,735,754 of record CM038682.1, read on the forward strand.
AGGATTTGTAGGTGCAAGATGAAGGTAAACCACGGGATATGGCAGCAGCTGTGTACGTCTTGGACAAGGTAAAAAGAAAAGAATTCTGCGAGGTCCTGTCACGTGTGAGATTTCCACATGGATTTGCTTCCATCCCTTAAAGGAGAGTCAGTGCAGATGGAAACAAGGTACAAGGGTTGAAAATTCATGACTGCGACGTCCTACTTCAAAGGGTTTTACATGTTATCCTTAGAGGATTGGGCCGCCCTGACTTATACAGAGCAGTTGCAGAGTTGGGACAATTCTTCAGGGAACTCTATAGTAGAAATATCAGGACAGATGCTTTGGAGCATCTTAGAGACAAGATACCAACTATCCTATGCGACCTTGAGAAGATATATCCTCCAGCTTTCTTTGATGTGATGGTGCATTTGGCTGTTCATATACCTGATGAGGCACTACTTAGAGGTCCAGTACTGTATGGCTGGATGTACCCTATTGAAAGGCGGCTAGGCACTTTCAAGGGCTATGTCAGGAATAGAGCTAGACCTGAGGGTTCCATTGCAGAGGCCTACATTGGTACAGAAGTGTTGACATTCTGCTCAAAATACATTGAAATAGCTGACCAGCTTAGCAAAGAGGTGGGTGAAGACAATCCCGGGCTCAATGTTTTCGATTATTCTGTTCGAGTTACAGGGAAGAGTCAACAAGAGGAAAAACCTAAAGATTTGAATAGCTGTACTTAGATACTACCTTATATAAAGTAAGTGCTAAGTACTGCAGCTTATACATCGTAATCTACTAAACTTGCAGCACATTCTTATATATTTAGATGTTTGACGCGATCACTATGTTGTGCAGCATCTACAAAAACGAGTTGCTTCCACAAAATCCAAGAAACATTGACAAACTGGTTATGGCAGGATTTGCAAAATGGTTCATGAGCCATGTAAGCCATTGAATTGCACTGTTAGTTTTTTAAATATATTGAGTACATAAGATGATCATCTTGTCTATTTTCTAAACGTAGGTTTAGAAGATGCCGGAGGATGGGCAGGCCGTTGATGATGCCCTTTATGCACTAGCAATGGGTCCTGATACTCGGGTAAGACATTATGAATCTTGCGTTGTTGGAGATGTGTGCTACAACACCCTTGCACGCGATGAAGGCAGGAAGACACAAAATAGTGCCATCATGAGCATAGATACGTATGACAGAGAGACAACTGAAATGTATTCTAACATAACAGACATTGTTCGATTGCGATATATCTCGAGCCGAGGATCATCGGTGTGTGGTTTTGTTGTGCTGTCGTTGGTATAACCTGTTTTCCAGGATCGCAAATTCCAGAGCTGATGATTATTTCAAATCCATCAATGTCAAGGCGGCGTACCAGACCAACGAGCCTTTTATTTTGGCAAATCAAGCAATACAGATATTTTTCTTGGAAGACACATTTGCACGTAGCGATGACTGGAGAGTATTGCAAAGGTTTGAGCAGAGGAATTCGTTTAATGAAGTTGCACAATAAGTTGATGCTTACACCGCTCCTGATGTACATGATTCCACAGATATTCCTAATATCTTTGAGAACCCTCACGTCAATGACGCTGTCGAAAAGATTGCCTGTCGTGCTGTGGACATAAAAGAGTTGATCAAGAAGAAGCCAATGTTCGAGAACATTGAGGATGAAGAACAAGATGACACTCTGGGGAATTACGATTCAAACTGATACACATGGCGAAGATGTTGACGCTGCTGCTGCAGATGATGATTATATTTCTTTTGTCGTATTTGCCTGTCAGAAGACGTTTTTTTATCTACTATGTGAAATTGTGCTTGCTATGACAACTGAAACCTGATTAACGTGTTGTTTAGTATTTTGCTGTGAGAACATCACTTGTTATGTATGTTGATTTGTGTTTGGTGATTGTACGACGAGTAAAGCATGATGACATTGTTGTTTATTTGTACTCATATTTGGCTGTGAAACTTGAATTTCATGACATAGTTTGCTGTTGGACTGCAATTTGCTCGACGTCTTCGAATGGGAACAAAGCTGACCCGACAGGGCCTCTGCTAATTTATTTATTTATTACCAAAAGGGCCTCTGCTATTTATTTATTTATGAGCAAAAGGGGATACCCCTCGATTTCCGTTAATAGAAACCATTAGATGTTCACAACACTACGCCCAGCCTGCTACACAGGTTTCATTCATTACTAGTTTCAGAAAAGTGCTCATGTCATAGCCACTGAATACATCACGAGTGCTCCATACATTGCAAATAAAGAGACAATCATACTATAGAGCACATCGATTTTCCCATTATCTTCACAAGCTCTGTCATCTCCTCATTGCTGTCAACGTCGTTCAACAGCTGTTGCTTGGCCATGATCAGAGGAACTGCATCTTTAACATTCTTGTCTGCATCTTCCTCTTCTGTTGTTCCTTCAGTTACTTGTCCAACACCCCAACCTGCTGGCATTGGGATTCCTCGGCTAACCAAATAATCAGCGTAGTTGCATTCCCCCACATTAGCAACTTCCCAGAAATACAAATCACATGAATCTTCCCTTTTCTGCATGAATCAAATTGGAAGATCATCAACCAAACTATTAAAAAAATCAGCAACTGAAAGTAGCAGAACAACACTTAAACATATTATTACCCCATGATTCAGGCATTTGTAGAAGACTCGTCCAGGGTTGAGGATTGTGGTTGAGACGCGACGGATGACTCGGTGTGATTTGCAGTAGTGGAACCACACCAACGGCAGCGGGTTGCGATGAGAAATCGGCTGCGGTGCGCATGCTGGCGGGGGTGTGATGAGACCCACACGCGATGGTACGGGTGGCGACTTGGCGCATATCTGGTTGTTGCCTGCTGAAGAGCAGGTGGACGAGCAGCCATCGGACATGGTTGCTGCGGCCCGAGCTTCTGATGCTAGGCAGAGTAACTAGAAAAGAGGAGAAGCGAATATTGGATATGTTTGTTTCATTACTTGCAGAGTAGCATAGCACCATATATAGTCATAGTCTAGGTTTGAATTCGAACCAGCTATAGGAGCATGTCTCTCCTTTTTCTAAAACTCAGCAACATCTCTATACCGGTACACTAGCTTGTTCTGTATGCCTTCTCAAGTCTTTGATTTTCTTTTTTTTGCGAGGAAGGAAGGAGGACAAAATTGAGAGTTCCTGGGACTCGAACCCAAGGCCTCTCGGTTGAATACCAAGGGTGCTAGTCACTTATGTGGCGAACGTTCCCTGGGAGGAGGACGGTAGATGAACGCATTTTCCTCGTAGTTTTAGTTGTGACGCAAGATCGAACGGTCGCAGTTTCGGGAATGTTACCAGGCGAACAAGCCCAGTTGTTCTTTTCGTCCTATATATAAAAAAGTATGCTACTTGGTGTCGGCTTAGTCAACAAACGATTGTGCCAACCTTGACCGTTACATTGACATTCAACTTCTATCATGTTTCTTCAGTCTCTTCTTCCTCCAGCCGCCAAATCCAAACCAGCGGCAGGGCGCTCGCTCCGCCTCCCACGGTCGGGTCTGTCTTTGCCAAGACGCATCGTGGCCACATCGCACCCTAAAACTTTGCCCATCTTCCCCGGCTCATGTTCGTTCCTGTCCAAGGCCTCACCATCGTCGTCCACCCTGGTTCGCTCGCTGCGGCGCCACCCTCAGGTGTTGTCAACATGGTAAACAACCGAGAGGAATAAGGATATGACTGTGCATAGTGAGGATGACAGTAGGGACCCAGCAGCACGCGTAATAATTTTGTTTTTTCGGGACGGAGAAGGGAACTGGGTTGTGCGGGAGCTATGGCCCGTCTAGCCCAGGCTTTTATTTCATATGTTTAGCACATGACCTGCCGAGTTTGTTTTTTTCCTTTCTGAAAATGGCTAGCCCAGCTATTTTGTTTTTTGCAGAATAACCAACGTAGGCCTACTTGCTTTTCTACGCCCTGCTGGGCCAGAAATCTTTCAAGACGAGGAGGGATGCATTTTTCCTAGAAAATGGGCTATAAGTAATAACAAATGGGCTATAAATAATAACAACTGGGCTGTAAAATGAAAAAAATACAGCAAACAGGCAATTAGTTCCAAAATACCTTTTTCTATCGGATTTTGATATTTTAAATTTCGTTGTTTTTGTGCGGGTAAAATTTCATTGCATTGCAATTAAGGTATGTTTAGTTTTTAAATTAATTTGAATCTGGCTAGAAATTTTAGGCTGTATGCTGTTTAGGACATATCTGGAGGCTGACTTGTGGGTCTACTAGGTTGACGTGTACGAAAGGCTTTGTCAACTTAGTCCACAAACGATTCTAGCAGTAGTGACCGTTGGATGTTAATCCAATGGCTGTGCTGCTTCTTCAATATCTGATCTTCTTGCTACAGCCGCCCAAACCAGCGCCGGTGGGACTGCCTGCTCCCGCCTCTCGTGGCCGGCTGTGCTGCCGCACAAGCCGCACTGCCCCACCCTACTCCATTGCTGGCCAGGCCATTCCTCTACTCACCCACACCTTCTGTTATTTTTCGGCGACGGCGGCTGGACCAGTAAACCCTTGTACTCCCCACCGCGTGGGCAACCACTGCCGAGTCTTCCCCGGATCCGTGTCGTTTCTTTCCTAGGCCTCGCCGTCGTTGCTCTCGGCGCGGCGTGGTCATCGAACGACATCCATCGGAAGTGGACTGTACGTGGAGAGGCTGATAGCTAGGTCCACGGCCGCACATAAGGAAATGCCTCCTTATTACGCGCAAAATAATGATTCCTCCACCTGACATCTGGGACCAACTGGAAGTGCCTCTGTATTTCACAAAAAACACGTTCCCCCCGCTGACAGGTCGGACCCACTAGCTATATCTTCGCACGCAAGGAAGTGCATCCTTATTACGCACAAAAAAAATGAATACTCCCCCTGCTAGCTGGGACCCAGCATAGTGGGAGGCTGACTTGGGCCTACTAAGTTGACGTGGATGGAGGGCTTTGTCAACTTACTCAATATGAACGATTCTAGCTCCAGTGACCGTACGATGTCCAGCCAACGGCCATAGTGCCTCTTCAACCTCTGGTCTTCTCACTTCAGCTGCCCAAAGCAGGGCCGGTCATGCCGCCTGCTCCTGCCTCCTGTGGCCGGCTGTGCTGCCGCGGAGGCCTCACCGCCCCCTACTACTCCCATCGCTGGCCAGGCCATCCCTCCACTCACCCACACCCCTGTTATTCTCTGGGCGACGACAGCGTCGGATCAAGCCGAACCAGTGAACCCTCGTACTCCTCTCTGTGTGTGCATCCACTGCCGCGTCTTCCCCGGCTCCGCGTCGTCCCCTTCCTAGGCCTCGCCGTCGTCCAACGCCCTGGTGCTCTCGGCGCGGCATGGTAAATGTTGTCAAGGAAGGACTTCCATCAGAAGATTACTGTACGTGGAGAGGCTGAACGCTGGGTACATGGCCGCAGCAAGGAAGTGCCTCCTTATTACACAGAAAATAATGATTCCTCCACCTGACATCAGGGACCCACCTGACGGGCCACCGTATTTCGTGAAAAAATGTTTCCCCCCTGACTGCTGGGACCCACCAGCTACATCTTCGCATGCAAGGAAGTGCGTCCATATTACGGGCAAAAAAATGATTCGCCCCTGACTGCTGGGACCCACCAGCTACATCTTCGCACGCAAGGAAGTGCGTCCATATTACGGGCAAAAAAAACGATTCGCCCCCTAAATGCTGGGACCCACCAGCTACATCTTCGCACGCAAGGAAGTGCCTGACAGTCGGGACCCACCCGGTCGAAGCGTACGCAACGTTGTCATTCTGGTCGCGAATGTGTACGTACATACTGGTCGATCGGTCTGTCTGCAGGCTGCAGCGATGAACCGTGGCTGTGTAAGGAAGGGCACGTGTCGTAGTAGAGACGCGCACGTGTCGTAGTAGAGGCACGCACGTAGCATGTACACGTACGTACAACGGCCAGGGTGCAAGAAAGAAAATACGGCCACGTACGTACATACGGGCGGGGTCTCGAACGCCTACTCGCGCTTACATACGGCCATGGCTCGTGTACATGGCTGGGTCGAAACAGAGAAACTGCACCGTCGTCGTGTTCATGGGGAGGCAACGGAATGCGTCGTGTTCATCGGGAGGCAACGAAACGTGTGTTGTTCATCGGGAGCTAACCGACTTGGACGGAATAGGCGATGGAAACAAGGTCTAGCGTATCGCAGAATGGAGGAAATGGCCTTGTGTTTGACCGTCCAGGGTGGAAACGGGATCCAGTTCATCGGGAGGAGTCTGGCGTACTGCAAAATGGAGGAAACAACCTCCTATGGTCGAAACGGGGTCCTGTTGATCGGGAGGGGTGTGGCGTACCGCAAAACGGAGGAAACGGACTTGTGTTGGAGCGCTACGGTCGAAACGGGGGTCCTGTTCATCGGGAGGGGTGTGGCGCACCGCAAAACGGGACTCCACGGAATACTGTTCATCTCCACCGTCGACCTCCTCTAGCCTCCACGGGCTCCTGTTCATCCACTGTCGACCTCCTCCAGCCTCCACCTACGACTGTTCATCCACGGGCTCATGTTCATCTAGCCTGCACCGCGCTCCTCCACCGGCTACTATTCAACCAGCCCTCTCCATGGGGGTCCTGTTCAACCACCCCTCCACAGGCTACTATTCATCCAGCCCTCCACCTGCTACTGTTCAACCAGTCCTCCACCGGTTACTGTTCAACCAGCCCTCCACGGGGTCCTGTTCATCCAGCCCTCCACGGGGTCCTGTTCATCCACCGGCTCGATCGATCGGGGTACTGTTCATCTAGCGACAACGGCCTCTACTACCACTGGGTCCTGTTCATCCAACCCCCACCGGGAACTTTTCATCCAAACCCCCCAACAATGCTCACTGTTCATCAAGGGAAGGAGGCACAGTGTTCGATCGGCTTCAGTTAGCAGCAGTAGTGAAGCAATCACTTGGGTTCAGTTAATAGCAAGGGATCGGTCGATCGATCGGGTTCAGTAACGCGTAGCCTGCAGTGCAATCACTCGGGTTCAGTTAGATCCCAACGCCTCGCTCGGGTTCAGTTACAGCGCAAAGCCTCGCACACACGCGCGTACGTACGAGAGAAGCGCGCATCGCTCGGCCCACGACCACCCACCGTAACCGGGAACTCCCCCGATATTTTCCTCGCCCTCGCTTCTACCACAGTTTTCTCCATCATGGATTGCCCAAAGAATGTCATGCAGCTGCGTCTCCGGCCTGCCGAGGACGAAAAGCCCATTTTCTGTCATGATTTTTTGTCATAGAAGTAGGAGCCCACCACATCTATGATGATACCTGGTTTTGTCACAATTATCGTCATAGAAGTGTCATAAGTATGACAGAAATTTTTTTCGTTCGCCCCAAAATGTCACGGATGTGTCTTATTTTGTAGTGTGAGTAATGGACTCACGCTGGGGGCTAAGTCAGGGGCTGCATTGTGGACTAGGGCCCGGGCTGATTGTGATGACCTCCGGCGCGCTTGAGGTGCTTGCCGGGGGCTCGTCATCCATCGAGGTCTTGGCCCTCTTCGGCATCCTCTGTGCCAATGTCTCCGTGTCCCTACAGAGTTAAGCCAAGACGAGATCAAGTATGTGAAATAACCAAAACAGAGATTAAGGAAATGGAGAAGGTGGTGGAGCACTTACTCGTTCCCTTCTTCATCCTCTTCCTCCGGCCTCCTCTTGTTCGGGCTCATGGAAGAGAGGTCATAGTCGGCCTCTGGTATGGTGTCCGTTTGGAGGGGTGGAGACGGAGGCCTGAGGCGCTTGGCCGCGGCTGAAGCAGCGGCCGCTGCTTCCTGTGCTGCCATGGCTGTGCGCCTCGTATGGTGCACGGATTGCACCTGGGCCTCTTGCCGCTGTGCGGCCTTGCCGGCCGCCCTCTTAGCGGGAACCTCTTCGGGCAAGGAGGCTCGCCGCACTGGCTCGCTGGAGCCAATTCGCCGGAGGACGTGCTTCCTCCCCCTGGACTGGGGGCTCCTCGGGCGGCTCCTCTTCGTCCGTGTCGTGGGCCGCCTCCTCGGTAGAAGGGCCCCCGGTGGCGGCGCCGCTGCGCTCCCCGATGGTCTCTGTATGCTCAGCAAAATCTTCTTTGGCCCCGGCCTCGCTTTCCCGAAAGCTGACGCTGCTGGCCGCGGCGGCAAGAGCTGCTTCTTCCCCCTGCTGGCGATGTGTGCCACCTCTTCGTCGGTGGTGTCGCAGACGAGTTGCGTTTCCTCGCGTACGGGCCGCTCCGACAAGCTGTCAAAGAACTCTTGCACCCACACTCCATCTGGCTCGACCCAGCTCTAGTCAAGGCCGTGAGCGTTGAACTCCGGCAACATAGCAATGATGGAGGACCGGGTGGAGTTGTTGCACAGGGGGACCATGGCCGCCGGCAACTTGAACAACTTGTCGACCTTCTCAGCCTTGCCGGCTTTTTAAGCCTTGCCGGGCTTGTCGACCTTGAATTGGAACAACTTTAAGCGTAGGGACGCGTGCTGCATAACTGTAAAGTTGCAATTCAGGCCGGGGCGCAACCTCATAATATCCGCCGCATTCCAAAAATCCCAAGCCGGCCTCCCTTTGTTATGCAGAGGGGCGATACGGCGGCGGAGGAAATCGGCCACGATCATCTCCAGAGTAAGCCCGACAGCCTTGAATCGATGGACTCTAGTGGTGGTGACTGTGTGCATCTTGTCCTATGGGTCGAGGTTGTCCCAGTTGCTGTGATGGGCCACTTGCGCTTGTCGGGGGGTGCAAAATGGATGCGGCTCTTTTTCCACAATCCAGCACCACCTGTGCAAAATTCGTGCCACTTCTCCTTTTGGGCCCCGTTTGGATACGTCTCCTTGCAACAAGCCCTCGGGATCCAGGTGACACTGATACGTCTCCAACGTATCTACTTTTTCTCATGCTTTGCCTCTTGTTTTGGACTCTAATTTGCATGATTTGAATGAAACTATCCCCGTACTGACGCTGTTTTCAGCAGAACTACCATGGTGTTGTTTTTGTGCAGAAATAAAAGTTCTCGGAATGGAACGAAATTTTGTGAGGATTTTTTACATCAATAATAAGAATTTCTGGAGCCAAGACCCACCAGAGAAGGACCCCAGGTTGGGCACAACCCACCAGGGCGCGCCCCCCTCTCCAGGCATGCCTACATGGGTTGTACCCACTTGGTGGCCCCGCTGACGACCCCCCTGATATTATAAAATCACATATTTCCAGAAAAAAACAGGGAGAAAGAATTATCACGATCCACGAGACGGAGCCGCCGCCAAGCCCTGTTCTTCCTCGGGAGGGCGGATCTGGAGTCCGTTTGGGGCTCCGGAGAGGGGGATCTTCGTTCTTCGTCATCACAACCAATCTCCATCACCAATTCCATGATGCTCCCCACCGGGATTGAGTAATTCCTTTGTAGGCTCTTTGGTCGGTGACGAGTTGGATGAGATTCATCATGTAATCGAATTAGTTTTGTTACGCTTGATCCCTAGTATCCACTATGTTGGTAGATTGATGTTGCTATGAATTTGATATGCTTAATGCTTGTCACTTTGGGCCCGGGTGCCATGAACACAGATCTGAACCGTTTATGAAATCATCATTATATCCATGTTTTAGATCCGATCTTGCAAGTTGTAGTCACCTACTACGGTTATGATCCGACAACCCCGGAGTGACAACAACCGGGCCCACTCTCGGTGATGACCGTAGTTTGAGGAGTTCATGTATTCACTATGTGTTATTGCTTTGTTTCGGTTCTTTATTAAAAGGAGGCCTTAATATCCCTTAGTTTCCAATATGAACCCCGCTGCCACGGGAGGGTAGGACAAAAGATGGCATGCAAGTTCTTTTAATAAAGCACGTATGACTATTTACGGAATACATGCCTACATTATATCGATGAACTGGAGCTAGTGTCGTATCGCCCAAGGTTATAACTGTCACATGATGAATAGCATCCAACAAGTCACCGATCCAATGCCTATGAATTTATCTTATATTGTTTCTGCTAAGTTACTATTGCTATCATCACTGTTACACTTGCTACAAAAATACTGCTATCACTGTTACCATTACTGTTGCTGCTGTCACTACTATCAAAAATATCAAACTACTTTGCTACTGATCACTTTGCTGCAGATAATTAATATCCAGGTGTGGTTGAATTAACAACTCAGCTGCTAATACCTTCAAATATGCTTTGGATCCCCTAGACTAGTGGGTTATCAAGACCTTTTTCTCGCGCCGTTGCCAGGGAGCACATCTATATTTGTTGAGTCACTTGGGATTATTATCATGTTATCACTATGAAGAATCGGAAGGATCCAAAGACTAAGATATTTCCCTCAAAGACGAGGGGAGGTAAGGAACTGCCATCCAATTCTGCTTGAGATTCACCTTCTGTTATGAGTAAACTTGCAACACCACCACATGCTATTAATTCTAATATGTCGCAAGTTATTGATGATGCTACTACTGCTATGGATACTGCTTATGATGATGCAAGTACCTTGCTTGATAATGATGATGTGCCACTTGGTGAATTTCTTGATGAACAAATTGCTAGAGTAATACAACATGTTGTTGCTGAATCTGATGATGAGCTTGAAACTGAAACTCCTAAAACACCTGCTAGAACTAGCCTTCCTAGCTATGAATTGCCTAAGGTACCGGAAGGTTATGTTATGAGTGAAGAAACAACTAGAGATATTCTTGCTTGCAATGATAGAGATGATCTAGAGAAATTACTATGCAAGTATAAAGTAAAATCTCTGAATGCTAGAATGAAATGTGATCCTAAGTTTGATACTTCACCAATCTTTTTTTATGACAAGGATTATGAATTCTCTGTCGACCCAGAGTTAATTACTTTGGTTGAATCTGATCCTTTCCATGGTTATGAAACTGAAATTGTTGTGGCACATCTTACTAAGTTGAATGATATAGCCACCCTTTTTACTCATGATGAGAAAACTCGCTACTACTTTATTCTCAAATTATTTCCGTTCTTATTAAAGGGTGATGCTAAAGCTTGGTACATTACTCTTGCTCCTGGTTGTGTGCGTAGTCCCCTGGATATGATTTATTACTTCTCTGAAAATTATTTTCTTGCTCATAAGAAACGAATTGCCTTACAGGAAATATTTAACTTTGTGCAAACTAAAGAAGAGAGTCTCCCACAAGCTTGGGGGAGGCTTTGCCGCCATTTAATGCTTTGCTCGATCATCCTCTTAAGAAAAATGAAATACTTGATATCTTCTATAATGGACTAACCGATGCTTCCAGGGACTTTCTAGATAGTTGTGCTGGTTGTGTTTTTAGGGAACGAACTATTGCTCAAGCTGAGGAATTATCGAATAACATATTGAAAATTTATGATGATTGGACTATTCCTGAATTACCGGCTAAACCCACTCCGAAGAAGAGGGGTATATTATATCTCAATCCTGAAGATATGCAAGAGGCAAAGAAATACAGGAAGGAAAAAGGTATTAAAGATGAGGATGTTAAAAATTTACCTCATACTGAAGAAATACATGGGCTTAATACACCACCACTGCCTAAGGTGGTAGAGGTAAATTCTCTTATGAAGTTCAATGAAAATGATAATCCTCGCAATATGCATCCTAGTCAATGCCTTTATGAGTTTCAAAACTATATTAGAAAACAAGATCACTTCAATGCAAATGTTATGAAACAGTTGAAATATAATTCTGATATGATTGCTCGCTTGAGTGACTTGTTATTTAGAATATCAAATGATGTTAAAACATGCTTCTATGGTTCAAACTCAATTAGAACAAGTTGCTAAATCCCAAAGAGAATTGCTTGATGAAATGAATCATAACATGCATGACTTTGCTGTTACAGTTGCAACTAGAGCAGGTAAAATGACTCAGGAACCACTTTATCCCGAGGGACACACAAAAAGAATAGAACAAGACTCACAAAGAAATAACACTAGTGCACCTAGTCCATCTAGAAATAAAAAAACGATAGGACTTTGCACACTTCTAGTGAACTGAAATAGAAAAACCTCCTGATAATGAAAATGAAACTTCTATCTCTGATGCTGAAACTCAGTCTGGTAATGAACACTCACCTAGTGATAATGAAAAAGATAATGATGAGGTTCATGAAGACACTCAACCAAATAATGATAAAGAAGCATATAATGATGTTGAGATATAACCACCTATTGATCTTGATAACCCACAACCCAAAAATAAAAGATATGATAAAGGAGACTTTGTTGCTAGAAAACACGGTAAAGAAAGAGAATCATGGGTTCAAAAACCTATGCCTTTTCCACCCAAGTAAACTAAAAAGAGAGATGATGAAGAATTTGAACGCAATGCTGAAATGCCGAGGCCAGTCTTTTTGCGTACTTGCTTGACTGATATCTTGAAAATGCCTCCTTATGAAAAGTATATGAAAGACATCATCACAAATAAGAGAAAAATAACGGAAGCTAAAATCTCCACTATGCTTGCTAATTATACTTTCAAAGATGCAGTACCTAAAAAACTTGGAGATCCGGGTATACCAACTATACCTTGCTCTATCAAAAAGAATTATGTGAAAACTGCTTTGTGTGATTTAGGAGCTGGTGTTAGTGCTATGTCTTTCTCTTTATATAAAAGACTTGATTTGAATAAACTCACACCTACTGAAATATCTTTGCAAATGACCGACGAGTCAACTACCATACCTATCGGTATTTGTGAGGATGTGCCCGTTGTTGTTACTAATGTTACTATTTTGACTGACTTTGTTATACTTGAGATGCCCGAGGACGACAACATGTTGATTATCCTTGGTAGACACATCTTGAATAATGCAGGGGCTGTTATTGATTGCAATAAAAGCAAGGTCACTTTTCATATCAATGGTAATGAGCATACGGTGCACTTTCCGAAGAAACAATTCCAAGTGAATGGTATTAATGTTACTGAGAAATCTCCGACAATCACTATTGGAAGTTTTCAAATACCTCTACCTACTGTCAAAAAGAAATATGAAATGCTTATTATTGGGGAAATTCATATCCCCATTGAGGTAACTTAGTGATTTACGAAAGTTCTTCGGTTTCATTCTAATTGAAAGTGGTTGTTAATAAGACCTGATCAACCTTACTAATAAATCATTTTTGAGCGGTATGAAGTTGATGAATTTAGTAAGCACTACCTTCTGTCCTTACTCTTTGTTTTCTGTTTTTACTAGTTAAATGAAATAAAATGCCATGTTTTGTCTATTTTCTGAATTTTCTGTGCAATAAAAAAATGACCCAAAAATAAAAGTTCTCAGAATGCCCTGAAAATTTTATATGATTTTTTTCTGAATATTTATGAATTATTGGTGCAAATAATACCAGAGGGAGGTGCACTAGGTGGGCGCAACCCACCTGGGTGTGCCAGGACCCCAGGCGTGCCCTGGTGGGTTGTGGTCCCCACGTGGGCCCCTCACTTACCTCTTCATCCCACATCATCACTCACCTGCAGAAAAAAATCCCCATTGCTCTTTCTCTCTCGCGTGTTCTTGAGCTCAAACCCGCGGATTTCGATTTGTTTGCTTGAAGCTCCGTTTCCGTAACTGTTTCGGGGGATTGTTGCTTGGAAAAGTTGTACTCAGACATGAATATCTTCAGGAAGTTTGGCTCAAAAAGAACTTCAAGGGTGTTATTGGGGAGTCTTCTAACAGTGATCTCCGCCCTCGGAGGTTGGCGGAGGTACGGCCGTGCGAATGGCCGCATGCCCCGTTCCTGCAAGAGGCCGGAATCCATGAGGAGTTCATGCAATACATCGCTAATGCCTGCCTCATGGACTTCATCGCAGATGAGTGTGACCAACACCAAATCCTCACAAACATCTTTGTTCAAAGTTTTACTTTCCTGCCTAGAAATAATCCTCCTAAAGTGAGCTTTGACTTATATGCTGAAAACCATCAAATACCACTTACTGAATTTTGTAACATATGCATGATCCCGTCTGATGGGATCTTGGCTGAGCCTAGGCCGGCCGAGTTTGAGGCCTTTTGTCGCACTTTGACAATGGGTGATGAGAGAAGAGTGTCGGCCATCACTGCCGCTGGCTTGCATTTTCCAGCTGTTCGTTACTTTGCACTTTTTATTACCAAATGCTTGCTTGCTAGAGAGGGGGTGGGTGCACTTAGTTCACCAGACCTTGCTATTTTACGTCGTGCACTCGAGGGCGATAACATGTATAGCCTGGGAGTTATCGTGGTTCGTCGCCTGCACCTTAATAAATCCTAGGGTAAAATACATGTTGGGATTTTTGCTACTCGTTTGGCGGCTCACTTCGAGGTTGAGATACACCCTCATGATTACCTTCTGACCAAGGTTTACCTAGACCGAGCCGCCATGGATCACCATCACTTTCTTGCACATGATCGTCCTGACATTGCCATTCCTTATAACCTGGTTTATAGCGCTACAACTCGTGATGTTATCCCCTTGCCTGCACCTGCTTTGTTTGATTCTGTTGCCAGGGGCAGATATAGGATTATGCCTGCAGACATCATCGTCTGCTGGAACGCTCACGCTGCTCAGGATCCCTACTACCCTCCAGGCTACTGATCGACTACCAAGTTAGGCCAAAAGCCTAAGCTTGGGCGAGTACGTGTTTCTCACCGACATTACATTCATGTCCAAATATCATTCAATTTATCGGTGTTCACACTTTTTCATTGTATCATCCATGCTTAGATTTATTTTCTTGCTTTCTTCTGGTGTGTTTGAAAAACTTAAAAAAAACCAAAAAAAAAATTAGTTGTAGTATTTTACTTTCTATGCATGCTTAGTAGTAGTACTAAAAAGAAAATCCAAAAAGGATTCTTTGTTCTTTATTTTTGCTTGTTGGGAGCTTTCCCGTGTAAATAGTTTTTCTCGTTTTTTCTTTTTATTTGCTTGTTGAAGAAAACGAAAAACTCCAAAAATATTTTAGTGTGTTTCTCTGAATTTCTTTGCTTTTTATTCGGGTTGTACCGAGGAGAAGACCACGATGAAAATGTTGAGTGGCTCTCATATGAATAACTGTTGAACTAATAAAGAGCCTATTTTACCTTGTCTTCTCCTATTGAATAAAATATTTGCAGATTCCAGCTTAGACAGCACTCTTGCACATTATTATTTTCATATCGTTCGATCGTGCAAGTGAAAGGCAATAATGACGATATTCGATGAACTAGCCTTGGCAAAGAGAAACTGGTATGAACTCGACTTGTTCTGTTTGTGTAAATATGTTTAACCTAGTATCCAGGCTTCAACCCATTATAATTAAACATGTTTGCAATGACAATTAGAGATTATAGTTTCTCATGCCATGCATAAGTAGATGGGATTTGATAATGATTTATCTTGGATATCAACATAGCATTAAAATGATTGTGATGTAGTATGATGATATGGTATCCTCCTTTGATGTTCGAGTGGCTTGACTTGGCACATGTTCTTGCACGTAGTTGAATCAAAACCAATATAGCCTCTATGATATTTATGTTCATGGTGTTCATATCATACTCATGCTAGTGTCCAATGTTACTTATGCATAATGCATGGTTATGATCGTTGTTGCTCTCTAGCTGGCCGCTTCTCAATCTAAATTGCTAGCCTTCGCCTGTACTAAGTGGGAACTCTGCTTGTACATCAAAAACCTTGAACCCAAATTTATTCCAGATGAGTCCACCTCTAAAAACTTCTAAAAAAATTATCCTTTTTGTGTGCCTGGATCGTTCATGGAACAACAGGAGGTGGTCGATATCTTCCGTGCTAAGCGGGTTATTCTCAGGCCGAGTGTTTATTCACTCGCCATCGCACGAGAAAATGGGCGGTAATAGGGATGCCCAGTCCCAAACTGCAAACATGAAAATAATCAAACAAAAACTCCCAATGGAGTCAAACCCTTTAATTTTATCGCTTGGGAACCGCCAAGCGTGCTTAGCATGGAAGATGTTGATAACTGATGGTCGTGAAGGGAATAAGAAGGGTGCATGTCTCAAAATATCATTTATCTCTGTTTTAAAAACTGAGCTCTGGCACCTCTGCAAATCCCTTCTTCCCTCTGCGAAGGGACTTTCTATGTACTTTTATGTTGTGTCATCACCTTCTAAAAATAAGTGCCAGAAACTGAGTAGAGCACAACTGTCATGATTTATGCGTTGTGTGTAGCTAATGTTGGGTGAATCATGGCTTGATCTTTTCTACCATGAATTACAATGTTTAGTCGTTGCTTGAACTTTAGAGGTGCTCTGCAATTATGTTTTGCGGTCTCAGTAAGGGCTAGTGGGACACCACTATTGTCATATCATATCATGGTTGTGCTGACAACGTGTTGCTGTTTGAGATATCTTATTATTGCTTGCTAGCTGATTATGTCATTGATATGAGTCATTATAATCTTCAAGAGTTATTGTCGACATGGTTAGTTATAATGATTGGCTGAAAACCTAGGTGTTGTTTAAGCCTATTTATGCAAACAAGAGCAAAAGAGTTCATAAAAGTTTTTCTCTCTCACTTTCAGTTTATCAACGGAATTGCTTGAGGACAACCAAAGGTTTAAGCTTGGGGTAGTTGATACGTCTCCAACGTATCTACCTTTTCTCACGCTTTTCCTCTTGTTTTGGACTCTAATTTGCATGATATGAATGAAACTAACCCCGGACTGACGTTGCTTTCAACAGAACTACCATGGTGTTGTTTTTGTGCAGAAATAAAAGTTCTCGGAATGGAATGAAACTTTGCCAGGATTTTTTATATCAATAATAAGAATTTCTGGAGCCAAGACCCACTAGAGAAGGGCCCCAGGTTGGGCACAACCCACCAGGGCGCGCCCCCCTCTCCTGGCACGCCCAGGTGGGATGTACCCACCTGGTGGCCCCGTTGACGACCCCCCTGATACTATAAAATCACATATTTCTAGAAAAACCAGGGAGAAAGAATTATCGTGATCCATTAGACAGAGCCACGGCCAAGCCCTGTTCTTCCTCGGGAGGGCAGATCTGGAGTCCGATTGGGGCTCCGGAGAGGGGGATCTTCGTTCTTCGTCATCACCAACAGATCTCCATCGCCAATTCCATGATGCTCCCCACCGGGAGTGAGTTATTCCTTCGTAGGCTCGCTAGTTGGTGACGAGTTGGATGAGATTCATCATGTAATCGAGTTAGTTTTGTTAGGGCTTGATCCCTAGTATCCACTATGTTCCTAGATTGATGTTGCTATGACTTTGCTATGCTTAATGCTTGTCACTTTGGGCTCGGGTGCCATGAACTCAGATATGAACCGTTTATGAATTCATCATTATATCCATGTTTTAGATCTGATCTTGCAAGTTATAGTCACCTACTACGGTTATGATCCGACAACCCCGGAGTGACAACAACCGGGCCCACTCTCGGTGATGACTGTAGTTTGAGGAGTTCATGTATTCACTATGTGTAAATGCTTTGTTCCGGTTCTCTATTAAAAGGAGGCCTTAATATCCCTTAATTTCCAATATGGACCCCGCTGCCACGGGAGGGTAGGATAAAAGATGTCATGCAAGTTCTTTTAATAAAGCATGTATGACTATTTACGGAATACATGCCTACATTATATCTATAAACTGAAGCTAGTGCCGTATCGCCCTAGGTTCTAACTGTCACATGATGAATATCATCCAACAAGTCACTGATCCAATGCCTACAAATTTATCTTATATTGTTTCTGCTAAGTTACTATTGCTATCATCACTGTTACACTTGCTACAAAAATACTGCTATCATCTTTATTGCCGTTCTTTGTTGCTCTCGTCACTACTATCAAAACTATCAAACTACTTTGCTACGGATCACTTTGCTGCAGATAATTAATCTCCAGGTGTGGTTGAATTGACAACTCAGCTGCTAATACCTTCAAATATTCTTTGGCTCCCCTTGTGTCGAATCTATAAATTTTTGTTGAATACTCTACCCTCAAAAACTGTTGCGATCCCCTATACTTGTGGGTTATCAGACACAGCCGGATAGCGCCCCTCCTGGCTGGATCCGGGGGATGAAATAGTGGCGGAAGAGCACCGTGTTGGGGACCACCCCGGCGAAATTCTCACAGAGGTGGGCGAGATGGCCATACATGCCACGGCGTCCAGTGTGAAATCCAAAAGATGGAAGCCGAAGGTATACATGATGTCGATGAAGAACTCCGAGAATGGGGGGCAGAGACCGCAGTAGAGATAATCAACGAAAAAGGGGAATCTATCTGGACCTGGCGCGCCATTGGGGCCAGGGATGCCCCATCGTCTACCTCCCCCGCATGAACTTGTACTGATCCTTGGGAGCACGCGTATCAAGCCCAGGAGCAAAGACGACGTGCTCCCTCTGCATCGTCACCAGCTCGCCCTCCGGCACCTCTTCCCCCTCGCTCACCTTGAGCGCTCCTTTGCCCTTGTTTTTGGGCGCCATAACAGCCAACGGAGGGCGGGGGGACCAAAAGTAGTGAGGGCGCAGCGGCGATGGGTGGAGGAGGAGGCTCTGGATTGGGCTCGAGGAAGAAGAAGGATACGGCGGTTTCCTAGATTGGAATGGGCGAAAGGGGTAAATGAGCAGCGCCCCTGCGGATTCCTCTTTTTACAGGGAAGGCGCGGGGCTGCCTCTTTATTGTTTGATGTGAAGGCATTGGCGCAGGCACATGCGTGCTGGAACCATTCCAAGCATGACCCCCACGCCGCGCACTCAATATGGATCATGGGGAAGCGCAGCTGACAAGGAGATTATAACAGTTATACCCTACCACGCGTGCCCGCGCACTGTTTGGGCCTGGCCCGACGACGCTCTGCGCTTGTGCGTGGCCCAGGCCCGGGGGCTCCTATCGGTGTACTAAAGTTTGGGCCCTTTAGCACCCCATACTTGTGCACGGGCAGTCGTAGCCTGATGTCTACTACGCAACCTTCTTCTTGTAGACGTTGTTGGGCCTCCAAGTGTAGAGGTTTGTAGGACAGTAGCAAATTTCCCTCAAGTGGATGACCTAAGGTTTATCAATCTGTGGGAGGCATAGGTTGAAGATGGTCTCTCTCAAACAACCCTGCAACCAAATAACAAAGAGTCTCTTGTGTCCCCAACACACCCAATACAATGGTAAATTGTATAGGTGCACTAGTTCGGTGAAGAGATGGTGATACAAGTGCAATATGGATGGTAGATATAGGTTTTCGTAATCTGAAATTATAAAAACAGCAAGGTAACTAATGATAAAAGTGAGCGTAAATGGTATTGCAATGATAGGAAACAAGGCCTAGGGTTCGTACTTTCACTAGTGCAAGTTCTCTCAATAATAATAACATAATTGGATCATATAACTATCCCTCAACATGCAACAAAGAGTCACTCCAAAATCAGTAATAGCTAAGAACAAACGAAGAGATTATGGTAGGGTACGAAACCACCTCAAAGTTATCCTTTCTGATCGATCTATTCAAGAGTTCGTACTAGAATAACACCTTAAGACACATATCAACCAAAACCCTAATGTCACCTAGATACTCCAATGTCACCTCAAGTATCTGTGGGTATGATTATACGATATGCATCACACAATCTCAGATTCATCTATTCAACCAACACATAGAACTTCAAATAGTGCCCAAAAGTTTCTACCGGAGAGTCAAGGCGAAAACGTGTACCAACACCTATGCATAGGTTCATGGGCGGAACCCACAAGTTGATCACCAAAACATACATCAAGTGAATCACGTGATATCCCATTGTCACCACAGATACGCACATGCAGGACATACATCAAGTGTTCTCAAATCCTTAAAGACTCAATCCGATAAGATAACTTCAAAGGGAAAACTCAATCCATTACAAGAGAGTAGAGGGGGAGAAACATCATAAGATCCAACTATAAT
Organism: Aegilops longissima; assembly: GCA_021605205.1. Taxonomy (NCBI): domain Eukaryota; kingdom Viridiplantae; phylum Streptophyta; class Magnoliopsida; order Poales; family Poaceae; genus Aegilops; species Aegilops longissima. The sequence goes on from CM038682.1 coordinate 472,755,658, forward strand.
AGCAAAGCTCGCAATACATCAAGATCGTGCCACGTCAAGAACACGAGAGAGAGAGAGAGAGATCAAACACATAGCTACTGGTACATACCCTCAGCCCCGAGGGTGAACTACTCCCTCCTCATCATGGAGAGCGCCGGGATGATGAAGATGGCCACCGGTGAGGGATTCCCCCTCCGGCAGGGTGCCGGAACAGGGTCCCGATTGGTTTTTGGTGGCTACAGAGGCTTGCGGTGACGGAACTCCCGATCTATTCTGTTCCACGATGGTTTTAGGGTATATGGAGATATATAGGCGAAATAAGTCGTTAAGGGGACCCACGAGGGGCCCACGAGGGTGGAGGGCACGCCCAGGGGGGTGGGCACCCCCCTGCCTTCCTCGTTGCTTCCCTTACGTACACTCCAAGTCTTCTAGATTGCTTCCATCCCAAAAATAACTTTCCCGAAGGTTTCATTCCGTTTGAACTCAGTTTGATATTCCTTTTCTGCCAAACACTGAAACAAGGGAAAAAACAGAAACTGGCACTGGGCTCTGGGTCAATAGGTTAGTCCCAAATATAATATAAAAGTGTATAATAAAGCCCATTAAACATCCAAGATGGATAATATAATAGCATGAATACTTCATAAATTATAGGTACATTGGAGATGTATCATAGCCCCACGCGCAGTGAGGCATGAAGAACGCGATCGAGGATAAAAACGAGATACAAGGCGAAGAGAGGTGGCCAATCCAGAGAGCAGATGATGAGCTGGATCTTGCCGGTCTTGCCGGGATAGTTTGCGCCACCCCATCAAGATCCGCACCGGGACAGCTTGCAGGGCACTAACAAGAGCACCACCCTTGTGATTGAGAGCTCTGACACCATCGACAATGTTAAGGCCAAGACCCAGGGGGCACGTGTAGAGGCGTGCAGATCTTTGTGGAGGCCAGAAGATGAGGTACCTAGCAAGATCCTTGCCGGAGACGTCTGCGAGGCCTCGGCAAGATCCTTGCCGGGGACATCGACAAGACCGCGGCAAGACTCCGCCACCCCGTCACCACTCCAGCGCCGTGTCCGGCCAGCCAGCCTAGGAAGCGCCTGCATGGTGGCATGCAGATCTTCGTGAAGATCCTGCCACCTCTCCAGCGCGGCAGCTGGCCAGCCAACTCGGCACTGCATGCCTCGCCGGCATGGACGCGTGTCAAGACGGAGCGGGGCAGCGACGGACGGGACGGGTTCTACTCCCGTCCCCGATAAAGTTGAGGGACACGAAAGTAACGCATTTAATGCGTTTTTTCCTAAGACGCTGGTGATAAACATGGGCACAGTAGCTACTTTACACCTCCTGTGTGCCACTGTGGCAGCCCCTTGGACATATAAAAGGAGGCCCACCGTGTACTGGAGGGGGATTCAGACTTTTGAACCTCTCGGCCCAGCTTGCATGCATAGCGGCGAGCCGAAGCTCAAGAACACAAGATATACACTCAAGCAGGACTAGGGTTTTACGCTTCTCAGTGGCCCAAACCTGGGTAAAAATCCGTCGTATTGACCGTTAGATCCGCTCTTTGCACCATGCCTCTTCCCTGCCAAACTGTAGAAGGGATTCACGTGGTCCCGTATGTGTTGTGCTCACTGACACCATTGAGATACGTGAGGGGGTGCTCCACATCCGGGATGTTCAAGGGCCCAAGAAGATGGGAACCGTGGAGGCCAGGCTCGAGGCGGTGGAGTAGGAGATCTTCAAGTGCCAAGGGATGTTGGAGCATGGACTCAGTGCCAATCACCTCATGATCACGGAATTCACCTATGATCACAACATGGATGGCCGGTCTATGAAGGACATCGTCTTCACCTTCAATGAGCAAATCAATTTTCTGCAAAGCCAAATCTATGATCTTCAAAAACAAGTTTTTGAGTCTGAGGCAAGATTTAAAGGTATGAGTTTAGTTGCCAGTTGCAGGACCCAGGAGACTCGTGCTTCCTCTTATGATGGTGAGCCACTACCATGGAAGCCGGAGGAAAAGTTTGCATCTACCTCATCACCACCACCATCACCAAAGGAGACTTCAGTACATAGGTATGGGCATTCCCCTTGGCTTGTGCCAAGCTTGGGGGAGATGCCCCGGTATCGTATCACCATCACTTTTATTTACCTTTACCTATCTTAGTTCGATCCATAGTTATTTCGTAATTTAGTTGAATAAATTTTTAGTATGATATGTTTTTGAGTGCTAGTTTTGTGATCTATCTATCTATGTAATAGAGTGAGAGTTATATAATAAAGTTTAGTTTGAGTTTTTGCTTCTTTACTTTTCTGTTTCAATTAAAATAAAAGAAAATAATGAAAAATATCATATGCTAATCTTATGGTAAGTAATGACATCACATAAGGAAAGTATAAGTGGTAAAATTTATAGGAAGTTAACAAACATAGCATTGGTCAATGATGAAATTCATGAAAGAATTAATATGGCAAGAGAAGATTCACATGCAAATACACTATCTTGGACATCTTTATGATTGTGAGCACCCATTAAAATATCTTATGCCAAAATTGTTGACGTTGGACAAGGAAGACAACATAATGATTTATGTTTGTTCATATTCACATAGAAGTTATATTGTCATAGATCCTTCAACATGTGGTTCTTGCCCGATATCTTTGCTAGCCAAAAATCCGCATTAAGTATAGGTACTACTTGTGCATCCAAAACCCTTAACCCAAATCAATGTTTTGAGAGTCCACCATACCTACCTATGGATTGAGCAAGATCCTTCAAGTAAGTTGTCATCAGTGCAAAAAGGCAATAAAAATTGCTCCTAAATGTGTTTGATCATTTAGGGAAAATAAGTGTTGTACGAAATTGTGATGGCAAAGTAGTAAATATGATGGAATGCATAATAAAGGTTGCTATCATAAGGGGCAATACAACATGATGTTCTTTTAAATTAAGAGATTGTGCATAGAAAATCAAGAAGCGCATGACAACATCTACTTCCCTCTGCGAAGGGCCTATCTTTTACTTTTATGCAAGAATCAAAGTGCTTTCCTCTATTCATTTTTATTTTTATCTTTGGCTAGCATCATGTGGTGAGGAAAGATCTAGGCACATTTACCCATTTGGATATGAGTGAGCATGAGTTATTATTGTTGATATCACCCTTGAGGTGAATAAGTTCGGAGGCAAAACTATAAGCCCCTATCTTTCTATGTGTCCATTTGAAATTTTTTGCTCATGTATATGTTGTGAGTGTTAGCAATCATAGAAGATTAAATGATGGTTGAGTATGTGGACTTGCCAAAAGGCTCCGATACGAGACCCTTCCTGGAAATATGATGAATTGTAATTGCAAAGTTGACTGAGAACATAGTTTGTTAGTCTTCAATAAAGTTTATGCTTTCTACTTCGATGTTGCCATGAATTATTACTTGTTCATGAGAAGCTATATGATAAAGTTTTATGATAAAGTTTGTTGCTATTGTAATAATATGCATGATGCTACTATGTCCGTATTTTGTTTTTATCGACACCTCTCTCTCTCTAGACATGTGGACATGATTTTTTATATCGCCTTTTGCTTGAGGACAAGCGAGGTCTAAGCTTGGGGGAGTTGATACGTCCATTTTGCATCATGTTTTCATACTGTTATTTATAATGTTTTTATTCTTTATAATACTTTATGGAGTAATTATAATGCCTTTTCTCTCATAATATGCAAGTTTAACAAAGAGGGAGAATGCCGGCAGCTGGAATTATGGACCTAAGAAATCTACGTCAGAGTTACCTATTCTGCACATCTCCAAATGAGCTGAAATTTTACCGAGAATTATTTTGGAATAAATAAAAAATACTGGAGAAAAGAGCTACCAGAGGGGGGCTGCCAGGTTCCCACAAGACACCAGGGCGCGCCCTTGTGGATGGTGGGCACCCGGCCCAACTCCGATGCCCATCTTGTGTATATAAGGTCTTTTGACCTAGAAAAAATAAAGAGAGGACTTTTGGGACGGAGCATCGCCGTCTCGAGGGGTAACTTGGGCAGCATCACTTTTGCCCTACAACGGAGCGATTCCGCCGAGGAAACTTCCCTCTTGAAGGGGGAAATCAAATCCATCGTCATCACCAACAACCTTATCATCTTTGGGAGGCCAATCTTCATCAACATCTTCAACAGCACCATCTCATCTCAGAACCCTAGTTCATCTCTTGTGTGCAATCTTTGTACCGGAACCTCAGATTGGTACCTGTGGGTGACTAGTAGTGTTGATTACCTCTTGTAGTTGATGCTATATGGTTTATTTGGTGGAAGATTATATGTTCAGATCCATTATGCTAATTAATACCCCTCTGATCTTGAGCATGAATATTATTTGTGAGTAGTTAACTTTGTTCTTGAGGCCACGGGAGAAGTCATGTTGCAAGTAATCATGTGAATTTGGTATTTGTTTGACATTTTGATGAAATGTATGTTGTGATTCCCTTAGTGGTGTTATGTGAACGTCGACTACATGACACTTCACCATCTTTGGGCCCAAGGGAATGCATTGTGGAGTAGTTATTAGATGATGGGCTGCTAGAGTGACAGAAGCTTAAACCCTGGTTTATACGCTATTTCGTAAGGGGATGATTTGGATTCATAATTTAATAATATGGTTAGATTTATCTTACTACATTTCTCATAGTTGCGGATGCTTGCGAGGGGTTTAATCATAAGTGGGAGGCTTGTTCAAGTAAGAACAACACCCAAGCATGAGTCCACCCACATATCAAATTATAAAAGTAATGAACGTGAATCAAAGCAACATGATGAAAGTGACTAGATGAAATTCACGTGTGCCCTCAAGAACACTTTGCTTATTATAAGAGACTGTTCCAGCCTTTCCTTTGCTACAAAAAGGATTGGGCTACCTTGTTGCACTTTATTTACCATTACCGTTACTTGCTCATTACAAATTATCTTACTATCAAACTATTTGTTACCGACAATTTCAGTGCTTGCAGAAATTACCTTGCTGAACACCGCTTGTCATTTTGCTCTGCTCCTCGTTGGGCTCAACACTCTTACTTATCGAATTGACTATTATTGATCCCTTATACTTGTGGTCATCACCAAACGACCGGTCATACGAGCGTGAGCGCCCGTATGGAAGGTCGTCCTTTGGTCTGTCTTCGAGATTCTTTCCTGATTTTGTTCTGATTTCTTTCTAACTAACTTTTATCTTTGATCTCGTGATTACCTATAAGCTTAGCCTTTATAAGAAGGGAGGGGGCATGTCATTAATCCCTAAATCATCTAATCTCACATCTCCTTTCACTATAAAAAATACACTTCCGTGATGATACATGTTTGTGACAGTAGGTCATGTTTTATGTCATGCATGTACATGCATGACAATTTTATGACAGAATCAAGATAGTCATACCTGTGCTGTCGTAGAAGTGTTCCATGACATTACCAAAATTATCATCACGAAAGTGTCCACTTCCATGACGATAAATCACGCCTCACAGAAGTGCTTTCGTCAAGGGTGACCGACACGTGGCATCCACCGTAACGGGTCGCTGTTAAGCTATCGGTCCAGTTCTGGATCCGATAACCCGTTAACAGCCCGAACCAATGGGAAATTTCCACGTGTAAAATTCTGATTGGCCGGAGGAAACATGTGTCAGCTCGTCAGTGGGTCAGCTGGGCGCCTATGATTTGTCGACACGTGCGATGGCCCGCCATCGACCCATTTAGCTTACAAAGGCCGGCCCGTTTGACTTGGTCAAAAGTTAGTGAGCTGGCACATGAAAAACCTGTTAACGGTCTCCTCGCAAATAGCCCATTTTACGGCCCGGTAAATCATGGCCCGTTAGGGCCTACCCGAAATCGGCCCAACAACCTCATGTGGGCCGTCGAATATAACACCAGCCTGTTTCACTTTCGGCCCATGTATGGCCCACGATGTCTTTTGGCCCATATGAGTCCTTCGTATCTTTAGGCCCTTTAGAGGCCCACGGTGATTCTAGCCCATAATGAACAGTAAATTTCTTTGTACCCGTTAACGGCCCATGATTCACAGGGCCGTTTCCACCCCGTGTTAGCTTTCGGCCTACTGACGGCCCATACGTTCTTCGGCTCCATTCCGGCCCTCGATTACTTCCAGCCTGTTACTGGCCTCTTCCCCTAATTGGCCAAATTCGACCCATGGCAAGAGTCGGCCCGTTTCTGGCCTGTTAACCCGATGCACCATTTCCAGCCCGTCCTATATTCTGGCTCATTAATGACCCATTATGCCTGTGAGAATTAAGCCTTTGCTGACCTCCGGCCTGTTAACGGCCCGTTACCATGCTGGGCCGATACCAATTACCCCCGCTTACGGCCCATGTAGACCCATTTATCGGACGGCCCGAGGCCCACCGATTCTATAGCCGTGTTGGAGGCCCATTTAAAGATGGCCCGTAGGAGGCCCATGGATCCTACGGCCCGTACGAGGGTCAAGGTTACCACGGTCCGTATATGGACAATGGTTGTTGTGGCCACTAGCAAACCATGGAAAAAGAAGACTAGGAAATAAATAAGCCCGAAACTAACGCTAGGCTATTAAGGCGATTGCACAGATTAAATCCACTGGGCATCAAAGATCACCACCAGTGCAAATATAGGGAACACCCTACACTATACACAAATGGCTTGCTGTTTTCTTCAGATGGTGGCTGCATGTTAAGAACAAATTTTGTATCGCAACAAAACAAATTACAACTATAAAACAAAAGGAAGGTTGGCATAAAAGTTAACAGTCTGGCAGATAAATGCACCACCAGAAGTTCAGAAGCTCAGTTCATTTGACCTGACTCTTATGTTTTCATGTTGTATTGTCCAATGGAGCACCATAACATTCGCCTTCATTTCTCCTAGGCTCCTGAACAACATAGCAAATATCTGATAGTCTGGTTTCAAAACCATGCATATCTTGACGACATCGAACAATGTCTGTCCTTGTTTCATAAAGGGTCTCTGTTAGGGAACGGACTTGTGTCTGGAGCACAGATATAACATTGTTTTGATCTTGCATATCTTGATCATGAGGCAGTTTGGGCTAGATTGCCTTAACAACCAACCCAGTATTACGCAGGAACGTGCTTTTGGCACTGCTAGTGGACATGTACTGACCCACTGCAGCAAGAGCTGACATTTGCGGTTATAGTTGCCTCGCCACCTTCAGAAGGTGGCGGTTCCACCATTTTTTCCATAGCTTGCTGAAAAGTTGAGTTTTTACATTAGTAGTACCAGAACAGAAGATATTAAGGAGGCAGCAAAACCAAACAAAATAGCTTTGTTCTATATACAGAACTTATTCTGGTGAACCCATGTAAAATATTAATTGTATTTTACTGCAAAGTACATAATAAAACTAGGTTCCAAATATATGACCATGTACCATGGCTAATGTATTATCTATTTCTTCACATTGTATTGACAGCTAAGGATAAAGAGACAAAGTTTATAATATGGTAAGAATAGTATGACATCATTCATATCACAAAACAACTGAGAACAGACGAACAGGCAATTGTAACGTTGTGTGGGCAAGTAAAGCACATAACTATATTATAGGTCATGATCAAAGGAACATCACTCCTCTCTTTTAAACCTTGTAAGGTGCAATGATATGCTAAGACAATTGTGCATAAAATTGAAAAGAGTAATAGACATTGGCTGCAAACCATGCAGTTCAAGGCACAAGTAAGAGTAAGTAGTAGTTAAAAGGCATGAGGATTAAGGACTTACAACAACGGCTTTGACTGGTGTAGTCATGCCCTTCGTCTTGCTGGTGTGACAGTCCTTCAAGATTTCCACAGCATTTGGTTCAGGTAATTTTTGGTCCTTGCGGGCTTTCCTCTGCATTTGGAACAAGTAAATATATATCTGATAATATGGTATAGCGTAAAGAGTGAAACAACAGCTAATTACAAGAGCCTCACAGTGTGCAATATAGCTATGAGATCATGTCATGTGTTGGAATTTCACTTTCGTACGGTTTGCCTTGTTCGTTGAACAGTTCACCTACAAGAAGATACATTTGTGTGGCACATGCGTAAATAGGACTTCAACATGTGATTTGATCACATATATATAATGTACCTGAGACTTCGAATCAGACCAGTGTTTAACGAGGCCTCTCAAGTCTTCATCTGATATATTTTCCACTGGAGATGTTTGGGAAAGTTCACTGTTAGCCTTGCCTTGAAAGTGAGTTTTCCTCAAGTTATACCGATACTGTCGCAGAGCAGACTTGAAAACATGGGTGCAAGCTTGTCTGGTTGCATCATCTTGGCTCTCTAACTTGAACCTCATCTGTTGAAAATTATGGGAGTCTCATTATCAGCAACCTAGAAAGTATTGGACAGAGCAAGACGATATTACTAGTTTCCATACATAACCATACTTACAGATAAATGGTCGAGGAAGGTGTTGAATTGGGTTTCATCTTTGTCATTCCTGTACTGAATCCATGTTGGGAGGATACGTACATGACACCTAACGGCAGCCGCTGCCTCTGATACTAACTTGGCTGACTCTGTAGCATCACGTGGCCTTTTTAAACCTGCCTCAAAGCGGATCTCCATTCTTCCTCCTCTAGATTTAGTTAACCTATCGAGCATTATCCCTGATGTTTGTTTCCTCTTGCGCCTAGGTGCTAGTCCTACAACGAACATAGGAAGTGTTAGTGTACATCAAACTGTGAGACTACATATAGAGAAGCATGCAACTGTAACTTGACTCCAGCAACTACCTTCTTGATGTTGAAGCTCACAAATTTCATCTGATCTTGCCAACTCATCTTGTGTCAAGAGTGCTTCGGAAGTAGTGTCAGGTGGCAAGGGAGCTTGGGAACATGCTGCTAGCTGAGTTGACCAACGAGTAAATCGTGCAGCTGGTGGTACTGTGGAAGGTGTTGCAACAACTAGGGCTGTCTATGCTTGTTTGGTGGCAGCTATTTGTTTCTGTTTGTCTTGTTCTGCAGCTCATGTAGCACGGGATACCCTGTCGGTACAATTTTCCGCTGGACTTTGACCTTCTATTGCACCATCAGTACCAGCAGAATCTGCAGGATTCTTCCACTTTCCTCTCCCTGTGGTTCTGTGTTGCTTCCTCTTTCTCTGTTCCATGTTAAGTCAAGCTGACAAGAAAAACGAATAACAATTTAGTTCTTCAGAACAAATTGATGTGTGATACAGAAGAACTGAACTTTTTTGTTAGACAACCACATGATAGGAGGATGTAATATGTAAGAAAAGCAGGACGACATGAGATAACCAGAACTATGATGTGTAAACAAAGCATAAGAAATTTCACTAAATTAGAAGCAATGCAATGGAAGGTAGACACCATATGAAAGATGCTACAAATATCGCTCTGCCAAGTTAACAGTGTCTCATCATAAATGTTGTTTAAACAAATGTGAAGCAGTACAGGAAATAAATCATATGCAAGATGCAAACAACATCACACTACCAAGTTAAAGGTCTCTCGTCATTAGTGCCATTGCATATCCACAGCATTGCATATTCACAGCTTATGATGTGTAAACTATGGAGAAGGCATTTCAACAAATTAGAAGTAATGAAATCTAGACACCATATGAAAGATGCAAAGAATATCACTCTACCAAGTTAAAACTGTCTCGTCATAAGTGCCATTTCAACAAATTAGAAGTAGTACAAGCTAGAAAAGAATGCGAGATGTAATCTATATCACACTCCCAAGTCAAACGTGTCTTATGATAAGTGATTGTTACAGGTTACACAACAGTAGTACTTTGATGTAAGAACTTGGTGTGATAGACAAATATTGTATGTTCTAGAAATAGGAACGCGTGTCTTATTCACAAGTACTACCTCTGTTCCAAAATACATGACCCAACTTTGCACAAATTTTGTATTAAAGTTAGTACAAAGTTGATTCATATATTTTTGAACGGCGGGAGTATAATGTGTAAAGTAAGCAGATGAAATTCAACAAAACTAGAAGCAATACAAGCTAGACATTATACATAACATGCAACCACATATAACAGTGCCAAGTTAGAGGAAGCACGTGTGATGGTGCACCAGGGGAAACATGCTCATCATTAACATAGCTACGTTAAGTGTCTATGCATGTGTTGTCTTGGAATCATCTTGGGGGGATGGTGTAACACCCCGGATACAACTTTCCATATTCGTAACTCCGACTCTTGCCCTTTCCGGAGATGTGATTTATTATTTCCTTCGTGGTTGGGTTTTGTCTGTTGTTTTGCATTTTGTTCTTGTCATGCATCTAGTCTCATGGCATCATCTGCATTTCATCCGCATGTTTTTCAAAACTTGCATCCGTTCGTGTTCCGCCGGTACTCTCCGTTGTCCGTTCCGAGTCCGGATACACTCGCACGCGCCCGCGGCACCTCTGAAATATTATTTTATAAGTGGCATATAAAATGTTCTCGGAATGGGTTGCAACTTGTCATGCGGTCTTATTATAGTGTAGACAGGCCACCTGCCAAGTTTCGTCGCATTCGGAGTCCGTTTGATAGCCCAACCGTTAAACCTACTACCGCGATATAGCCGGTATATTCGTCGGACGTTTTCGGTCTCCGGAAACAGATGCCGGGTCGCTCTGTTCCTCTCTCTTCTCAGCCCGAGGCATTCTACACAGCCCACCCGCAGCTCACCTAAAACCCCCCCTCTTCTCCTGATCGTCGGATCGCGATCCGGAGGTTCCGAAACCCCTCCTAACCCCTCAAACCCTAGCCCTACCTATAAATGGAAGCCCCCCCTTCCATTTTTGGCAGCAGCCAACCCCCTCCTAAAAATCCGCGCCACCAACCTCCCTCCACAGCGCCGCCGTCTTCCCCCTCCAAATCCGGCGCGCCTCCACCTCATCCTCGCCACTTGCGCGCCTGGTTGGCCAGCCGCCACCCAGCCGCCGCCCCAGCCAACCAGAGGCGCCACGTCGCCCCAGCGCCCCCAGCCTCCCGGCGCCCGGCCCGGCCCATCGCCCCGCCCGCCGGGCCGATCTGGGCCCCAAGCCCGTGATCGCCGCCCCGGCGCCCGCAGCTCCTCCCCAGACGCCTCCGCCGCCCGCCCGCCGGCGGCAGCCTCGCCCGGAGTGGTGCGGCCGTCCCCGCCGGGCGACCCCTGAGCCAGCTCCGCCTTGCTCCCTCTCTCTCCGTCGTCTCTCTCTCACGTCTCTCTCTCTCCCGCAGGTCGCCGCTGCTCGCTGGGCGCCCCGAGCTCCTCGTCGCCCGACCCTCGCGCCGCCGCCTGCCCGTCGTCGCCGGATCTGGCGCCCGTGCGGATCCGCTTGATCCCGTCATCCCGGCCTTCGCCCCTCGCGGCGCCCTCCCCATCGCCGTTGACCTGCCGCCGCCGCCGCTGGCAAGATCGGGAGGAGCCCGATCCCGCCCGGCGCCCGTTGACGCTCGACCAGCGTGGGCCTCCCAAGGCTGCGTGGCCAGCGCCCCTCCAGCCCAAATGGCCTGCCCCTCAGCCGCCTCCTTCCGGCCTGCTGGCCTCCTCTCCACCGACCGGGCCGAGCCCAATGTGAGCAGCGCCGCCCTCTCTCTCGAGCACTGCTGGGCCAGCCAGTTTCGCCCATGTAGGTTTTTTCTGCTGCATGAATTTACTAATTATCCCAGATTTCTTGTTTTGCAAAAACCCTTGTTCATCATGCATTTAATAACTCACAAATGGTGCATCGGATTAAAATGTTTTATATATGTAATATGCTCAGAAAATTGTGTAGATTAATAATATGCCACTTTCATCTATGTTAAAAATGTTTAATTGATGTTTGCATTAATTTGCTATTATGCCATGCTAAAATGATTTATTTCATAACTAAATAACCGTAACTCGGAATTAAATGTTCTTTATATGTAAATGGGGTGGAAAAATGCCTAGATTAACATGGTCCACTTTATGTTGCTGTTTAACAACTCTAAAATTGTGTTTAGGGCAGAACAGTACCGAATCTAAAATATTGCTCATGGGGATTTTCCGGAATTGTTGTTCGTTGTTTCCGGCCTCATTTAAACTTGCCTAGATAGGTAGTTTCATTTTGCTTCACCTCTTGCCATGTTAACAACATTTAATATTGTTGAGTACCTAACCGAGAGAGAACTAAATAAGTGTTGTGGTGTTCCGTCAATATGCAACTCGTTGCATATTGAGCTCCACTTAAATTGGTAGTATTGTTTGTGCATATTGCCATGCCATGCCTCATTAAACCGGACATGCATCATACTTGATTGTGCATCATGCCATGTTCATGTTTGTGTGTTTACTATGTTGTTTGCTTCTTTCCGGTTTGCTTCTCTCGTTAGCCGGGTTCGTTCCGAGTTGTGAGGATTCGCTCGACTACTTCCGCCCGCTTGTCCTCTTCATGGACTCGATCTTCTTCCTTGCGGGATTTCAAGCAAGATGACCATACCTCGAAATCACTTCTATCTTTGCTTGCTAGATGCTCGCTCTTTTGCTATGCCTATGCTACGATGCCTACCACTTGCTATATCATGCCACCCACATTGCCACGCCAAACCTCTAACCATCCTTTCCTAGCAAACCGTTGTTTGGCTATGTTACCGCTTTGCTCAGCCCCTCTTATAGCGTTGTTAGTTGCAGGTGAAGTTGAAGTTTGTTCCTTGTTGAACATGGAGATGTTGTTCCTTTTGGAACATGTTTACTTGTTGGGATATCACAATATATCTTATTTTAATTAATGCATCTATATACTTGGTAAAGGGTGGAAGGCTCGGCCTTATGCCGGTGTTTTGTTCCACTCTTGCCGCCCTAGTTTCCGTCATATCGGTATTATGTTCCCGGATTTTTGCGTCCCTAACGCGGTCGGGTGATTTATGGGACCCCTTGACAGTTCTCTTTGAATAAGACTTTTCCAGAAGGCCCAACATTGGTTTTACCATTTGCCTCACCTAGCCCTTTTTCCCTTGGGTTTCGGAGCCCAAGGGTCATCTTATTTTACCCCCGGCCAGTGCTCGTCGTGAGTGTTGGTCCAAACTGTCACCGCCGGTGGTACCAGGGCAACTCTGGGTTGGCCTACCGGAAGTTTGGACAATCCGGTGTGCCCCGAGACCGAGATATGTGCAGCTCCTATCAGATTTGTCGGCACATCCGGGCGGCTTTGCTGGTCTTGTTTTATTGCTGTCGAAATGTCTTGTAGCCGGATTCCGAGACTGATCGGGTCTTCCGGGAGAAGGTCTATTCTTCGTTGATCGCGAGAGCTTATCATGGGCTTGTTGGGACACCCCGCAGGGTTTTGAACTTTCAAAGCCGTGCCCGCGGTTATGTGGCAGATGGGAATTTGTTAATGTCGGTTGTAGAAAACCGAAGTTGATCTTAATTAAAATACACTAATCAAGCGTGTGTAACGTGATGGTCTCTTCGGCGGAGTCCGGAAGTGAACACGGTGTTGGAGTTATGTTTGACGTAAGTAGTTTCAGGATCACTTCTTGATCATAGTTGTTCGACCGTGCTTTTGCCTTCTCTTCTCGCTCTCTTTTGCGAATGTAGCCACCATATATGCTAGTCGCTGCTGCAACTCCACCTCACTACCCTGTCCTACCTTTAAGCTTAAATAGTCTTGATCTCGGGTGTGAGATTGCTGAGTCCCGTGACTCACAGATACTTCAAAACCAGTTTGCGGTGCCGATGAAACCGTGCAGGTGGCGACCTGAGCTCAAGGAGGAGCTCGATGAAGATCTTGTTCATTGTGTTGTTTCGCTTCAGTTGATCAAGAGTGGAGCCAGTTGGGATGATCGGGGATCTGTGTAGCATTTGGGGTAGTCTTCTTTTATTTTGGTTCCGTAGTCGGACCTTGATTGTATCTGTATGATGTAATGCTTTACTCATGTACTGTGTGAAGTGGCGATTGTAAGCCAACTATGTATCTCTTTTCCCTTATGTATTACATGGGTTGTGTGAAGATTACCTCACTTGCGACATTGCTTTCAATGCGGTTATGCCTCTAAGTCGTGCTTCGACACGTGGGAGATATAGCCGCATCGAGGGCGTTACAAGTTGGTATCAGAGCCGACCCTCGCGGTTACACGGATGGTTGCGGACAGGTGCGCGGTCATGTTGTTCATGACGTTTGTGACCCGTCGTGGCACACGACATGGCACATGTATCGGACTGGATGCACAGACGGTTGTGCCAAGAGGGAACGTTCCTGTGGCCCGACGAGGACGTCGGTTCCTCTGAGTGGGGGTGTATGTGATAGCCTGGCTTATTAGGGATGATAGACTACTCATATCAATAAGGAATTCCTTCTTTTCCGGAGCCCATTCGACGTAACTCCAAAGTTAAGCGTGCTCAGCTTGGAGTAGTGTCGATGGGTGACCGACCGAAGTTGCTCCCGGTGCGCACAGTGAGGACAAAGTGCGCAGAAAAGACTAGTATTGATCTGTGGGGCAGTCTAGATCCCGCCAGAGTAACGACCACCGGCGGGTGTGTCCGGGCGTTACAAGTTGGTAATCGAGCCTTCCCGACTTAGGAGCCCCTACTTGATTGTTTGTCTGGCGTTGTTGAGTCTAGAATGGAAAATGTTTTGAGTCTTAGGATTATATATATCGGAGAGTAGGATTTTTTACTCCTCACCCTTCGTCGCTCGGTGAGGTATCCTAACGTAGAGTTTTGACTTTTTCTCCTCAAATTTCACTAAAATTTTTTAGGATCACGTGGGTATTTTGGAATCGTTCGATGGTTTTGTGACGAGAACATTGTTCTTGGTGCCTCGACATTTAGGGGTTGTGGCGGTGTCCCGGGAGTTGAGCTCCGAGGTGTTGTCGCCACAATTTTATCGCTGCAGATTCTCGAATACCGACTTTTACCGACATCGAAATCTCTTTTGTGCAGTTGTTGGTGAGATAACCCCGATAGCCCAAAGATCTTGTGGCGAAAAGGGAGTATTGCCATGACTTGTATAACGGATGTTTTTCAAGGTCGAGGTACACGATTTCGAGGATTTCTTGGTTATGTGTTGACGGATGGATACAAATGGATCTAGGTATTGTTAGTTTGGGTGATATATTTTGTGTCCCTGTATCCCCAACACCAGATTGCATAACCGAAAGTTTGGGAGTTTATAGGTGGGAATTCTAGTAGCTTACAGGATATTCTTTCCGGCGGATGTATGATTTGAGATTGGGGTTCAACGCTCAGTGGTCCGCCCATTCACGGTCGATTTAAAGTGGTCGCGAGACGCCTTAAAGAATCCTTGGCTATGCTGATTCGGGACGCCTTGTTTGTCATTCGTGACGTCCGCTATACGTCGTGTCCGTGTGGGCCCCACCACGAACACTTTGGGCGAAATCTCTATCATGTGTTTGTTCCGGCTCATTCTTGAAGCCAATCCTTTGTTTTTGTTTTGTTTTGTGGTATTCGAGTTGCTTCGAAGTCAAGTGTGGATTCCATACCTTTCCTAATTGGTGTTCTCATATTGCTATGTGAATACTAATCCTTCTTGATCACTGAGCTTGTCATGTCAATTCTTTTCTCAACCGGCGTGCTTCTCTTTAAGTGGATTCGATCATTTCAACATTTGCGAGATCAATTCTAAGCTTTTTCTCAACGGTGTTTGTTTCATCCGACCCAAGTTGTTTTGTTTTCCCGCCCTCCCACCCTTTTTCTTCAAGGACTCAGATTTCTTAATCAAGTATCCATTTTATTGAGTGAAGTTTCTTCGTTCTTTTCCTTTAATGTTTTATCCGGTGATTTATCATGAAGACGCTAAGGAAGTTTCAACCTTATCTTTGTTCCATTCTAATTTTCTTCTCCGTTGGATTTAGTCAAGTTTTCCGTTTTGATCATTTTCCCTTCCTCGTTTCAAGTGCTTTCTCATACCAGTGCCCCCTAATCATTCACCTCTCGCTATTCAATTGTTCCGGAGTGTTGAAGATATCTCAGAAGATTCTAGTTTCCATTCTCAATTCACTCAAGTTCTTTTGAGGATGCTATCTCATTCAAGCCATTTAATTCTACCAGTGCAATATCTATTTCAAACAATCGTTCAACGATGTTTCTTTTGAGTGGGCCCTAACCCACAGGCCTTTTCCAGAATCTTACCTGACTCTTCTAATTTATCCGGAGCGATTCTAAAATTCTTTTCAAAGTTTGACGTAAGAATGAATTATCATCAGTCTTGGTTTCCTCCAAGATCTTCCAAATTATTTTCATTGTTGGTTCAACCTTCCTAATTTTCATTCCGGAGTGCTTCAATAATTCATGGTGATGTTCTCGTCGTCATTCTCGAATTTTGAAGACCGAAGAAGAGGTTCTTTTCAATCTTGCTCTATTCTCTTCAAGATTCATGGCTCTAGCTTGATGCCATCCTCTCATAATTGTCTTGATTGTGAGAATTCTTTTCATCCATCCGGAGCAATTCAGGAGTCTTTTCAGTTTGATTCTTCTGAGCCCATCATCTCAGAATTATTCATTCCAGCTTTCAGCTCTCGTTCTCCAAATCTTACCGGTGCATCATTCAAATATTATCTAATCAGTTCATGATCTCTCCGTTCTCATGTATCTAAATCCTCTAATATCTTCATTCGTTTTCCAATTCTTCACGGTGAATTGTGCTTTTGCCACGTTCATTTTCAATTCTTACGGTGGTTCGTTCAAGATTTCTCTCCCTTCGTTATCATATCAAATCATTCGTTGTTTCCAAATTCCACCGGTGGTTCCTTGAAGACCTTCCCAAGTTGAGCTATATCTCTTTTCAATCCTTTCTACGAGAATAAGTAGTATGTAAAATCCATGGCTTGTCATCAATTTAATTTGATGAAGGATAAGCATACAATAAATCTTAGTCTTATTTCCTCGACGTGATTCAATCCTTTTCTTCCAGAGATTGTTCATGATGAAGTAATTTCTCAGTTCTAAGTTGTTCATCTCTTCTTTCCGGAGTTTGTTCATCATATCACAATTTCGGTACGAGAAGCTTCATCTTTTCTTTCCGGAGTTCAAAGTTTTCTCGGTTATATCATTTCAAAGCTTCATCTTGTCACTGCAAGGCTTCACATTGTGTTGTCAACTTCTCTTTCTCTCTATCACCATTTTGTTTACCGGAGTTCATCATGGAGGCTCTACATGGTGCTTCCTCAAGGATTCTTTTCATTCTTCTATTGTTCTTCAAGATTTCTCTCGGAGTTATGATCCGCCAAGCTATACTCAAAAATAAGCATGGTGTTCAACACATGTTTTGTTTTGAGGAGTTCAAGTATTCTTCTTCTTGCATTCCGAAGTGCAATTCGTTCTACCTTATCATTTGAGGTGGTGTTATGTCATTCTCGACAATTTGAGTTCGTGTTTCATGATTCACATGTTGTCAAGAATGAGGTATTTTAAATCCATCAATCTCTTCATTGGAGTTATCTTGGGCTATATTTCACCTAAAGTTTTCCCTAAGGATTGTTGCTATTTGTGGTGCGTATCTATGATCCAATTTTCTCCTTCTCATCTCGGTGAAGAAGTTTCTCTTATCTTCTTTGATCTCAATCAATCAATTGTTTCCGTTGGTGGCAGAAGCTCACTTCATAATGTGGAGATGTTTCCATAAGCCCACAACAAGCTTATTCATTTCGTTGTTGGTTTTCCAACAACTCCGTTCAATTCTTCTTTGCAAGGGTGCTTTTCCAAGAACATTTGTGGTAGAAGTTGTCATTTTCTTCTCCATTACTTTATTCCAACGACCTATCTTCAATTTTTCTTCTGGAGGCATTGTGATGTTGCACTCTTCGACCCATCATCTTTCTTTCGTCAAGATCATGCTCTTTTTCTTGCTTATCCATTTAACCGGAGTGTCATGTTTTCATTCGAGTTCTCTCATCTTATCAAGTTTTGCCTGCTTCCTCAACCGGAGAGTTGTCTGAAATCTTTCTAACCCCTTGTGCCATTCTTTCGATAGTTCCGGAGGCAGTATGTTGTTGATTTCATCAAGTATCATCCCATCTTCTCAAGTTCATGTTCAATTCCTTCCATTTTCAGTCGGAGTGCTGCCCAAATTATATCATTCTTACTCCTTCTCGATCTAGTTTAACCGGAGTGGTTTCAGTATCTATCTTATCTCTAAACCTCTTGGTTTTTGTCGTATCCCTTGTTCCTCTTTTCCTAACGGATTGTTTTCAACCTTGTTCATCTTCGTTGTGTTCTTTCTTTCATTTTGCTCAACCTCTCAAGGTTCTTTGGTTTCACTCGTTTGTCAAAGAAGCAACTTAGTTTTACCTCTTATCTTCCTTTTCCTTTTCCCTCCGGTGCCATCCTAGATCTCGGGACGAGATCCTCTCGTAGTGGTGGAGTGTTGTAACACCCCGGATACAACTTTCCATATTCGTAACTCCGACTCTTGCCCTTTCCGGAGATGTGATTTATTATTTCCTTCGTGGTTGGGTTTTGTCTGTTGTTTTGCATTTTGTTCTTGTCATGCATCTAGTCTCATGGCATCATCTGCATTTCATCCGCATGTTTTTCAAAACTTGCATCCGTTAAATGTTCGCCGGTTCTCTCCGTTGTCCGTTCCGAGTCCGGATACACTCGCACGCGCCCGCGGCACCTCCGAAATATTATTTTATAAGTGGCATATAAAATGTTCTCGGAATGGGTTGCAACTTGTCATGCGGTCTTATTATAGTGTAGACAGGCCGCCTGCCAAGTTTCGTCGCATTCGGAGTCCGTTTGATAGCCCAACCGTTAAACCTACTACCGCGATATAGCCGGTATATTCGTCGGACGTTTTCGGTCTCCGGAAACAGATGCCGGGTCGCTCTGTTCCTCTCTCTTCTCAGCCCGAGGCATTCTACACAGCCCACCCGCAGCTCACCTAAAACCCCCCTCTTCTCCTGATCGTCGGATCGCGATCCGGAGGTTCCGAAACCCCTCCTAACCCCTCAAACCCTAGCCCTACCTATAAATGGAAGCCCCCTTCCATTTTTGGCAGCAGCCAACCCCCTCCTAAAAATCCGCGCCACCAACCTCCCTCCACAGCGCCGCCGTCTTCCCCCTCCAATCCGCGCGCTCCACCTCATCCTCGCCACTTGGCGCGCCACAGTTGGCAGCCGCCACCCAGCCGCCGCCTCCGGCCAACCAGCAGCGCCACGTCGCCCCAGCGCCCCCTGGCCTCCCGGCGCCCGCCGCCCATCCGCGGTCCGCCGCCGGCCGATCTGGGCCCCAAGCCCGTGATCGCCGCCCGGCGCCCGCAGCTCCTCCTTGACGCCTCCGCCGCCCGCCCGCCGGCAGCCTCGCCGGAGTGGTGCGGCCGTCCCCGCGGGCGACCCCTGAGCCAGCTCCGCCTTGCTCCTCTCTCCCCGTCGTCTCTCTCTCTCTCACGTCTCTCTCTCTCCCCGCAGGTCGCCGCTGCCTCGCCTGGCGTCCCGAGCTCCTCGTCGCCCGACCCTCGCCTTGCCGCCGCCCGGCCGTCGTCGCCGGATCTGGCGCCCCCGTGCCCGGATCCGCTTGATCCCCGTCATCCCCGGCCTTCGCCCCTCGCCGGCGCCCTCCCCATCGCCGTTGACCGCCGGCCGCCGCCGCCTGGCAAGATCGGGAGGAGCCCGATCCCGCCCGGCGCCCGTTGACGCCGACCGTGGGCCTCCCGGTAGCTGCGTGGCCCAGCGCCCCTCCAGGCCCAGCCGGCCTGCCCCTCCAGCGCCTCCTTCCGGCCTGCCTGGCCTCCTCTCCACCGACTGGGCCGAGCCCAATGTGAGCAGCGCCCGCCCCTCTCCTGAGCACTGCTGGGCCAGCCAGTTTCGGCCCAGTGTAGGTTTTTTCTGCGCTGCGAATTTACTAATTATCCCAGGATTTACTGTTTTGCAAAAAACCCCTTGTTCATCATGCATTTAATAACTCACAAATGGTGCATCGGATTAAAATGTTTTATATATGTAATATGCTCAGAAAATTGTGTAGATTAATAATATGCCACTTTCATCTATGTTAAAAATGTTTAATTGATGTTTGCATTAATTTGCTATTATGCCATGCTAAAATGATTTATTTCATAACTAAATAACCGTAACTCGGAATTAAATGTTCTTTATATGTAAATGGGGTGGAAAAATGCCTAGATTAACATGGTCCACTTTATGTTGCTGTTTAACAACTCTAAAATTGTGTTTAGGGCAGAACAGTACCGAATCTAAAATATTGCTCATGGGGATTTTCCGAATTGTTGTTCGCTTTTTTCGGCCTCATTTAAACTTGCCTAGATAGGTAGTTTCATTTTGCTTCACCTCTTGCCATGTTAACAACATTTAATATTGTTGAGTACCTAACCGAGAGAGAACTAAATAAGTGTTGTGGTGTTCCGTCAATATGCAACTCGTTGCATATTGAGCTCCACTTAAATTGGTAGTATTGTTTGTGCATATTGCCATGCCATGCCTCATTAAACCGGACATGCATCATACTTGATTGTGCATCATGCCATGTTCATGTTTGTGTGTTTACTATGTTGTTTGCTTCTTTCCGGTTTGCTTCTCTCGTTAGCTTCGGGTTCGTTCCGGAGTTGTGAGGATTCGTTCGACTACTTCCGCCCGTTTGTCCTCTTCATGGACTCGATCTTCTTCCTTGCGGGATTTCAAGCAAGATGACCATACCCTCGAAATCACTTCTATCTTTGCTTGCTAGATGCTCGCTCTTTTGCTATGCCTATGCTATGATGCCTACCACTTGCTATATCATGCCACCCACATTGCCACGTCAAACCTCTAACCATCCTTTCCTAGCAAACCGTTGTTTGGCTATGTTACCGCTTTGCTCAGCCCCTCTTATAGCGTTGTTAGTTGCAGGTGAAGTTGAAGTTTGTTCCTTGTTGGAACATGGAGATGTTGTTCCTTTTTGGAACATGTTTACTTGTTGGGATATCACAATATATCTTATTTTAATTAATGCATCTATATACTTGGTAAAGGGTGGAAGGCTCGGCCTTATGCCTGGTGTTTTGTTCCACTCTTGCCGCCCTAGTTTCCGTCATATCGGTATTATGTTCCCGGATTTTTGCGTCCCTAACGCGGTCGGGTGATTTATGGGACCCTCTTGACAGTTCGCTTTGAATAAGACTTTTCGGCAAGGCCCAACATTGGTTTTACCATTTGCCTCACCTAGCCCTTTTTCCCTTGGGTTTCGGAGCCCAAGGGTCATCTTATTTTACCCCCGGGCCAGTGCTCGTCGTGAGTGTTGGTCCAAACTGTCGACCGCCGGTGTACCGGGGCAACTCGGGTTGGCCTACCGGAAGTTTGGACAATCCGGTGTGCCCCGAGACCGAGATATGTGCAGCTCCTATCAGGATTTGTCGGCACATCCGGCGGCTTTGCTGGTCTTGTTTTATTCTCTGTCGAAATGTCTTGTAGCCGGATTCCGAGACTGATCGGGTCTTCCGGGAGAAGGTCTACTCCTTCGTTGATCGCGAGAGCTTATCATGGGCTAAGTTGGGACACCCTGCAGGGTTTTGAACTTTCAAAGCCGTGCCATGTTATGTGGCAGATGGGAATTTGTTAATGTCGGTTGTAGAAAACCGAAGTTGATCTTAATTAAAATACACTAACGCGTGTGTAACGTGATGGTCTCTTCTCGCGGAGTCCGGGAAGTGAACACGTGTTGGAGTTATGTTTGACGTAAGTAGTTTCAGGATCACTTCTTGATCATAGTTGTTCGACCGTGCTTTTGCCTTCTCTTCTCGCTCTCTTTTGCGAATGTAGCCACCATATATGCTAGTCGCTGCTGCAACTCCACCTCACTACCCTGTCCTACCTTTAAGCTTAAATAGTCTTGATCTCGCGGGTGTGAGATTGCTGAGTCCCGTGACTCACAGATACTTCAAAACCAGTTTGCGGTGCCGATGAAACCGTGCAGGTGGCGACTGAGCTCAAGGAGGAGCTCGATGAAGATCTTGTTCATTGTGTTGTTTCGTTTCAGTTGATCAAGAGTGGAGCCCAGTTGGGATGATCGGGATCTGTGTAGCATTTGGGGTAGTCTTCTTTTATTTTGGTTCCGTAGTCGGACCTTGATTGTATCTGTATGATGTAATGCTTTACTCATGTACTGTGTGAAGTGGCGATTGTAAGCCAACTATGTATCTCTTTTCCCTTATGTATTACATGGGTTGTGTGAAGATTACCTCACTTGCGACATTGCTTTCAATGCGGTTATGCCTCCAAGTCGTGCTTCGACACGTGGGAGATATAGCCGCATCGAGGGCGTTACAGATGGAGGAGTAGAATCTGTAGAGGCCCTCCGTTTGGAAGGAGCACCTTCATCCGCTGCCATCCTAACTTCCTTCCGCTTTACTGATTTTGAATTGTCAAGTAAAACCGACAAGCAAAATCAATAAAATTCACTCTTCAGGACTCATTCGTGCATGATACTGACAATCACTACGTTCATGTAAGGAAAACACATGATTCTAGGATGGAATAATACGAAAAACATGACGGCATGGCATATTTACAACTGTTTGTGTAAACTAAGCAGAAACCATTTCAACAAATAAGAACCAATGCAAGCTTGACACCACATGAAAGATGCAAGCGATATGACTCTGCCAAGTTAAAAGTGTCCCATCATAAATGCCATTTCAACAAATTAGAAGCAGCACATGCTATAAATCATATGAAAGATGCAACTAATATCACACTGCATATACTAAAGGTGTCTCGTCATATTGATTTATGCAGGATACAAAAAACAATAGTTTTATGTAAGGACATGCTTAATAGACAGATGTACTATGTACTAAAAACAGGAAGGCATGTCACATTAATAGGTATAATGTATAAACTAAGCAGAATAGCACATGCAATTTAACCAGATTGGAAGAATTACAATCTAGACACCATATGCAACATGCAACCACATATCACGCTGCCAAGTTAGAGCAAGCACCTTCCATGCTAGTGTAGGGGAAATGCGGTAATCAACTATAGAGCTACATTCACTATCTTCATCTAGCCTTTTTGTTTCTTGAGAATCATGTGCGGAGGCTGGCGCGCGCATTCTTTAAATGAGGATCTTTTATCACAGTAGTCCACTCGCCTGACTGCCTCATCATAAGTGATTGATGAGGGATACACAAGAACATTAGTTTGATGTAAGAACATGGTTAATAGACAGATGTACTAGTATGTACCAAAAACAGGAAGGCATGTCATATTCAAAGGTATAGTGCATAAGCTAAGTAGATGCAATTTAACCAAATTGGAAGCAATACAAGCTAGACATCCGGCTAGAGTGGTGAGCATGATCATCTAGGACTTGAGAGCCTGGTGGGAGGCGGGCTGCTTCGCCACCATCGTGGCTTTTTAGTTGGCTTCCAGGTGATGCATGTCTGTGCTGGGCTTGTCACTGGCTCGGCCAGTGCCCTGACTAGCTATTTGTCTTCTGGTGCTCTCGGGATGGTGGTTCATGTAAAAAATATCTTTCCTTATCTTGATAAAGACCGACTTCGGCCTTTCGAATACAAGCTAGACACCATATGCAACATGCAACCACATATGACGCCGTGAAGTTAAAGCAAGCACAGGATGGTGGTTCACGGCGAAGCGAGATCATCAACTCGAGCTACGTTCCGTCTCCATCTGCCGACACTACACCCTTTAAAGTCTTGAAACGTGTCTAGCCTAGCCGCGTACCACGCTGGGCGACTTCTCTCTTCTCTTTTCTGCTTCTGTCAAGGTAGGGTCTTAAATACCCGTGCATAAAAACACAATAGTGAGAGTATGGGTGAAGTGTGTGCAGAACTAGTGCACTTAAAAGTAGCAGATAGCAGGTGGCTGAAAAATAAATAACAAGAGACATATGATAGCTCTACAACATTGCATGGCAAACAAAATTAGATTCTACTCCGTACGATTTTGTAATATATGAGCACAGGAAATGCAGGTACTCCTCCAGCACACCACCACATGTGGTCCTATCAAGATAACAGTCGACTGAAAATAAATAGGTCAGTCGATTTTTTATGAACCATCCGATCTATAAGGAACGGGCAGATGGCCTTCGTCTACCTCCCGCCAGTCACTATTGACGATCTTTCTCGAACCGCCAGCAATCACCGGCCCAGACCCCTGTGTCCGCCGCCCCGCCCTCCCCTCGACCTCACACCACCATCGTGCTTGGCAGCGCCCCCAAGCCATCCCTTTAATCCCGGCCGACCTCCAGATCGGGCACCAGCAGCTCTAGGCCCCACACGCTCGTAAGATAAACACCGAGGCGCTGCTTCCCCGGTGTAATAGGCGGACTAGCGCCTGTTACGTCGGGAAATGATTCCGTAAATTGGGAATCAACTGACCAGGAATTGAAATCCAGGGGGCGATGGACCTCTAGCTAAGGTGAAATAGTATATGAGGAGAAACCTTGTGCATCGCGAGTTACTAGGAACATCTAGTATCAAGAAGAAGCGGTCAACTAGTGTCTTCGGTGGGATGAATACCGTGCAAGCAGACACATAAGATTTGCATGAATAAGGGAAGAGGAGTAGCATTTTTGGTTGCCGTCGTGGTCTCCTCCACATGTCGCGGTGATCTTCTTCTTTTTGCTGGGGGAACCGATGTTTCGGAGGAGGGTGCAGGCTTGGACGAACCCATGGCCAAATTGTTGACTGTGTTGCCGTGGCCGTGTGTCGGCGGAGGGGAAGCAGATCCGAGGCGGCGAAGGATGGTGTAGCAGGAACAGCTCCGGTGTGGTGGACGGTGGTGAAGTTGGAGCGGCAGCGGTGAGGCGGCGGATGGCGTGCTTGAACTGGCTCGGGTACGGACGGCTCGGCCTCGGCTTCAACTACTAGCCATGGAGGGCGTTGCGGTTGAGGTTGCGGTGGACGACGACGTCGGGGTATCGGCTCCGGCATGATGCAGGAGGGCGGCGGTTGATGGGTGGGATGGGGTGCCGGACGGAGGACACCGGGGTTTCGCGGCTGGTGGAGAGGTAGTTTTGGCGCCCACGGATTACGAATGGGGAATCGGACGGAGGGGGGGGGGCAGGGGCGGGGGGAGCTAAGGGAGATCCATGTTTCGGTCTGGGACGCGCTTGTTTTTGGCTTTTTTGAACAGATGGTACGCGCTTGTTTTTGGCTTTTTTGAACAGATGGGACGCGCTTGTTTGAAATTTGGGGAAAGTACAAACTTTACCCCCTCTTAAATTTCGGACCTACTGCGGGTCGGGGTAGGATGGTAATCCCATGTGTCCCAAATAGTGGGCGGGAGCGATTTCGGCCATGCGCATGTGTGCTTAGGCGGCCATTGTGTATGAGTGTTTTCGGAGGCGGTTGCGTGGCGTCTAGATGAAGCTACAAACCTACCCCGGTTTAGACCTTTGGACGTCGGGCGGTAGGTTTCACGGGTCAGAGTTAGAAAAGTAATTTCCTTCTACTACCAAACATTGGTCTCACGCGGTTTCGGGCGAGTGGAGGATCTTTTGGCGCTTCGTTCAAAATTTGGAAACAGAAGCATTCATGTTTAGAGTAATCTTGAACTTTGAGGATTGACCTAAATAGACAACGTTAAATTTGACCTTGTATGTTTGAAAACCTCATTAAATTATCCGCTTCTTTTTGAAATTTTGACACTTGAAAATCCTATAACTACAATTATTTTGGAATGGAGGAGCTAAATTTGAATCTATTTTGTACACGACTATATATGCTATTATGTACAAAATCAGAGCAAAAATTGGTGCCCCCATAATTTAGGTATGATTTACAAATGCCATGATAACGAATTCAAATAATTGAATGGACTTCATGTTGAATTTGTTTTTTTTAAACCACCTTAAGTTGAATTCAAATGTATGCTACTTCATAGCTAGCTACTTATAATGTTCATTGTGTAACTTTCGTATGTATAATGTGCTTTAGACACACCACATGAACTATACTCACGTTTATATTCGATTGCTAAAGCGATGCATTGTCAGGAGTTCAAAATACTAACTATGTGGATCAAGTATGTCGAATAATAACATAGACATGCTCAAATTCGATAGAATATAGATGTCTGATGGATCAATGACAGTTCCTTACGCGAATTGCAAATATCATCATCCCATCCTAATATTTGGATACAATTTATATCTTTAATCAATGTGTACATCAGTCTTTTACGTGTAGTTTCACTCTCCATCGGTGGTCTCTCACACATGGTCACACTCTCTCTCCTGAGGTGTCTTTCTCGCAGACATTCTCCCGATATAACCCTCCCTCTCTCTTGTAACCATTTACGACTGTTTTCACTAACCTTTATCACAAGCACTCTTCCTCTCACAAGCATACACACGCACAATCCCCATCGACCCTTTGTATGTACATAGACCTGCCTACATGTCTCCTGTATACACATTATCTTTAGATCTGTCTCTCACGCATTGTCTCACACCTCTCATCCTAATCGACGAGTATGATTCTAGCAGAGCATTCTATAGGATGCCCCTTAAAGTTAGGTTGGATGAATAGTAATATCAGAGATAAGGGGTTACCTTAGTCCGAGAACCCAGGGTTACAAATCCTAGCCGGCTTTGTCAGTGGACACAGAGTCCATCATAGTTCTGCTATCGTTGTCTTGTACGACAAGTCATCCATGGGTCTCCCTAAATGCGTCACGGGGCGACCAATGTAGCACAGGACGGAACCGAACCAAGGGCCTCACCACGACCCACAGGACCTCACACGGTGACACACTCTCTGCCCCCAGGTCTCGTTATCTTCTCACACCCACACATACCACAACAGACACCACACAAAAAAATCTCCTCGTGCCTCTATCCTCTCCCCCCTTGCATATACACACTCTAGGGAATCTCTCGCCGTGACATCATATTAGTCTCTCTCTCTAGACCTCTCTCATTTCTCGTGCTATCTCTCCCACGCCCCACTCCCCGCGCCGGCCCTTCTATCCATGCCTCTCTCGAATACGTAATACACACACATACCTCTCTAGGCTGCCAAATACATCAACTACACATTCACACATGTTACATCACGTACCTCATTGATCTAAAAATCCCTCTCTTCACGTTTATTTCACAAACAACATTCCCTTTGAGAAGGAATTTTGAGATCTTTCTGCAATCTGACTTTAGTTTTGAGATCACCAAATCTATTGAGATGCTGCCTATTCAGTATACCATGCTTTCCAAGAGAAGTTGGGACTTGGCTTTTGATGTGCCAAGATCGACATATCAGGCACCTGCAGGAGCATAGGCCTGTGGCAAGGGCCCTTTTTTCCTTCTTTGACTACTAAAGTCTTTGAATCTTCTGACAGAGAGGCAATGCAGTCTGAGCACTTTCCCCCTCCTATAGTGCCTAATGCTACCCCTTCACAGGAACAGAGAAAGATCAGAAGGCCAAGGAAGACTTTGGCACCGACTCCCATTGTGGAGACTTCTGTTAGGAGGTGACCAGAGGATCTCTGCAGAGAGATGGTTTCAAGCCAATCTTTCAGGAGCTACCTATGCAGTCCAAGAGGAGGAAGCCAAAGTCCAAGCCATTCTCTGCTACAGTGTCTGAGAACTTGCAAGATGAGCAAGTTGATGATCTTCCACCTCCAACTCCTATTAGCAAGCTGCAGCAGATTGGAAATGATCTTGGCATTGCAGATGATCTTCTCACCGTGGAGAAGCATATGGCTGATCTCTCTGCTACTCCAAACAATGGTGCAAATGTGTAGTGGCCTTTTAGTTTGTGGGGGGTGGCAGCTATTTTATTTTGGTCTTCAACTGTCAGGGCTATGGTCTTTTATTGGTCCCTGTAATACTTTAATTGTTTCATGTTGGACTTATGTTACTTTTATCTTCGCTGGCATTAAGTGTCATCAGACTTTATTATCTGCTCATAGATGTTTTAGTGAGTAATGCATGTAAGAACTGGAGTGTTTTATGCTGGAATGTGAGAGGTTTGAATTCAGATGCAAGGCAAAGGGCTGTCAGGCAGAAGCTAGAGGAGAGTCAGTGTGCTATTGCCTGCTTTCAAGAAACCAAGTGTGCTTCTTTTGATTTCAGATCTATTAGATCTTTTTGCCCTAAAAGATTTGATAGTTTTGTTTTCTCCCCCTCTTTGGGTGCTTCTGGGGGAATTTTGATTGTTTGGAACTCCTCTATTTTTTGGGGCACTGTGATTGAGATACAACCTTTTGCAATCCTAGTTCGGTTTATTTCCAAACAGAATAATGAGCAATGGTCCTTAATTTCTTTGTATGGTCCTTGTCAAGGGGAAGCTAGGGATAATTTTGTCAGCTGGCTGTATAATCTGCAAATACCTTTGGGTGAAAATTGGCTAGTGGTGGGTGATTTCAATTTCATAAGATCACTTGATAATAGAAATTTGCCAGGGGGGATCTGAATGATATTTTCATCTTCAATGAAATCATTGCTAACCTAGGTCTGTTGGAACTGCCACTTAAGGGAAGATCTTACACATGGTCTAATATGCAAGACAATCCATTATTAGAGCAGTTGGATTGGTTTTTCACATCTGCTGATTGGATTTCTTCATACCCTATGACTGAAGTTTTGCCCCTGGCCAGAACTGCTTCTGATCATGTGCCATGTGTGGTCACAATCAAGACTTGAGGGGTTTATGGAATGTGTTGAACAGTCATGGCAGAAGCCCTCTCATAAATCTCACATCACTGCTAGGCTTGCTGATAAGTTTAAGAGTTTAAGAGGAGCTCTTAAGAAGTGGCAACTGAATATTTCTAAGATGAAAGTTTTGATATCTAAATGTAATGAGGTCATAGTGTGCCTTGATGGTCTTGAGGAGCTCAAGCCTTTATTCAGACCTGAATTTAACTTCGGGAAGGTGGTCAAATTACATGTGGAAAAGCTCTTACATCTTCAACTTATGTATTGGAAAAAGAGGTGTACAATTAGGTATATCAAGCTGGCAGGAGAGAAGACCAAAATTTTCCATGCTATGGCCACTGAGAGGCATAGAAGAAACTCTATAGCTTCTTTCAAAGACACTGATGGGTCAATGGTTTCTCAGCATTCCCAGATGGAGGGAATTATTTGGAATTGTTTTAAGAATAGAATGGGAGTTTCTTCCGGAATTGTCATGGGCTTTGACCTCAGTAATCTACTAAAACCAGTTGATGGGTTAGATTTTCTTACAGAGCCTTTCACAAAAGAGGAAATGGATGACACGGTCAAACATATGCCCATTGACAAAGCCCCTGGACCTGATGGTTTTAATGGATTGTTCTTCAAAAAGTGTTGGCACATTATTTGTCAAGACTTTTATGAGTTGGCTGAGGCTTTTCATTCTGGCACTGCAAATTTGGAAAATATTAATGGCTCTTATATCACCTTGATTCCTAAGAAGTTGGCTCCTGAAGGGGTTGGAGATTATAGGCCAATTTCTCTGACTGGGATGGGCCTTAAGTTTTTGTCTAAGATGGCTGCTAATAGGTTTGAAAAGATCATTATGGCATGCATACATAAGAATCAATATGGCTTTATTAAGAGCAGGACTATTCAGGATTGTATTGGTTGGTCCCTGGAATATCTGCACCAGTGTCACCAATCAAAGAGGCTTATAGTGATTCTTAAATTGGATTTTGAAAAGTCCTTTGATTCAATTAAACATGAAGCTATTCTGCAGATCCTCAAATTCAAAGGCTTCAATCAGAAATGGATTTCCTGGGTCAAGCAGTTACTTTCCACTGGGACATCATCAGTCCTCTTAAATGGTGTACCTGGTAGGCAGTTTCTCTGTAAGAAGGGGGTTAGACAAGGAGACTGTCTCTCACCTTTACTTTTTGTTATTGTTGCTGACCTGTTGCAATCAGTGGTAAATGATATGTTCAGGAGGGGAATTTTCCAGTTGCCAATACCATGCCATGACCAGGACTAACCCATAGTGCAATATGTTGATGATACTCTAATCATCTTACCAGCAGATAAAAAACAGCTTCGGGCTCTGAAGGACATGCTGCAAGTGTTTTCCACATCAACTGGGTTAGTTGTTAACTATCACAAGTCTTCTATGGTGCCCATAATTGTTAATGAGGATTCTATCATTGGTTTAGCTGCTGCTTTTGGTTGTCAAGTGGATAAAATGCCTTTCACTTATCTTGGTCTACCTGTTGGCACTACCAGGCCTAAAATGGTGGATTTTATGCCACTTGTTGACTGTATGGAGAGAAGGATGACAACTAGTTCTTCCTTTCCGAATCAAGGGGAAAGGCTTCAGTTCCTGAATTCTGCTCTGTCTTCCATGCCCATCTTTTATCTTGGTAGCTTGCTTGCTCCTACAGGAATATTAAAGCAACTGGAGAGAATCCAGAGGCAGTGCCTATGAAGAAAGCATAGGGATGAGCAATCACCATCCCTGGCAGCTTGGGATCTCATTTGTAGGCCAAAAAATAAAGGTGGTTTGAGAATTCTGAACTTGGGTGTACAGAACATGGCTCTTTTGCTCAAACATTTGCACAAATTCTTAAACAGGGTAGATCTACCATGGGTCTCTCTTATTTGGGACACATACTATCATTCTTCTGTACCTCAGGGGACTGATATTTGCGGTTCTTTTTGATGGAAGGATATCTGTATGTTGCTGGATCACTATAGGAACACAACTTGGGTTCAAATCAATTTTGGACATTCTGCTCTATTTTGGTCTGACAAAATGGAAGATTGGAGATTCAGTTGCACATTTGCAATCTAGTTTCCCTAGGCTTTTTTCTTATGTGAAAGACCCATGGATCACAGTCTTTGAAGCCTTCCAATCACAGGATATGATTAATATGTTTCATTTGCCTCTATCTGCACAGGCATATCAGGAATTTATGACTGTGCAAGATCTTATGGTCTCCTGTAGTAGAGAAGTGGAGGCAAAGGACATTTGGTTCCGGCAGGGGACATGTAATGCATTTAAGCCCAAGCTATTTTACTCTTTCATGCATTCTAACATGTCTTTTAACCCTCTCCTTTTGTGGATATGGAAATCCTCCCGCACAATGAAAATCAAAGTATTTTCCTGGATGTTAATCATGGACAGCTCAATACCAAAGATATGGTGGAAAGAAGGCATTGGCATCTGGATGATGGAGTTAACTGCCTTCTTTGTCCCTTGAGGACTCGTGAACCACCTATTCTTTGAATGCAACTTCAGTGTGAGAATATGGAACTATCTGCAAGTTACATGGCCACCTAGGGATGACATGGCTGCTATTGTTATGCAAGCTAAACAAGATTTTGCAAAGCCATTCTTTACTGAAGTTGTTTTTGTTGCTTGCTGGAACATTTGGATAATCAGGAATGCAAGAGTGTTCAGGCATGAGAGGCAGAGTTTCAATAAATGGAGAAGTGCATTTATCCATGATATTGCACTCATGCAACACAGAGTCAAGGCTAGATACAAGGAGGAGCTTCTAAAATGGATTCCTTTCTACCTCCATGAGGTTTTTGTATTCTCAGATGATTAGTTTTTCTTTCTTTTACTTTTCTTTTCTGATTACCCCTCGTAATCTTTGTACATTGTATTCTTTTCATTTGAATAAAAGTTAAATGCTGTGGGGGGTTTTCCCTACAATCACCAGTCAAAAAAACATTCCCTTTGAATAAAGTGTGGCCAAAAAATTATTTTAGAATTTCTACATATATATACAACATTACAAAGTTATATGGAGGAGTATCAATGTTAATTTGCATTGCATGGTGCCCACAATGATATTTATTCTGCACTGTGAATTTTATATTTATACTATATATAAAATTAGTCATAATACAGAGAAATGAAGAGCATCTCTCTCCGCATCGCATACACCCCCTCTACGCCCCTTTCACATACGCACACAAACTATCTCTAGGTCCTTTAAAAGTAAGCCCCCAGCACATTCACGCATGTTTCATCTTTCTCTCGTGATACATACAGTGACGATCATTGTATTTGGAGGGAAAGCACGATACGTACATTGGACTTCAGAATCCACTCATTACAGTCGCCATTTACATTTTGTGGTTATTATACAGTCACGGGCTCACCGTACAGCTCTGTATTTACTCAAGACATGACTAGTTGACGAGTTAAATGCTCCACGTGGCACCTCTAGTGTTGCATCACATTATCTCACTACCATTGGCCCCACTTGTTGGCTTGTATCTACTCTTCTACACTCTTATAAAAAACAGAGTTGGTGATGATGGTCTGCCTGCCATCCTACAATATAGGCCATCTGATTTTTATCTGATGGATAGGAAGGAAACTATGGCAATTTTGCAAAAAGGTACCCACACACCTCTCCACATTTGCAAATAAGGCCTTTCCTCGTTCATCCTTTTCTCTCACAAGATAAAATAGTCGTACAAATGCATCTTGATGTTACGTGCAACACACGGGCATCTTGCTAGTAAGAATGAAACAAACGACAGAAAAATATTGGACGGTGGTTCGAAGTCATGACCGCGGGCATAGCGGAAAAGGTGGCCTTGTATTGGTATGTTGAGCCGTCGGTTTTAACACACAGGAGCTGGTGTGGTGATTATACACACATGCACGCATGTACACGAACTGCATGCACGCAACACTCACACGTACACACGCAGCCACGCACACACGCAACACTCACATGCACACACGCATGCATGCATGCGCACAACACACGACCAACACACACTCTCACGCTCAAGTGCTCAACCTACACGTGCATGCGCACACATCAGGCCCTAACAGACACATACACAACCAGGTGATTCCCGCTCACGGGTTGGAGTCTTGTCGCACCTGAGTAAATGTGTGTTTATCTGACCTTTCTTCTATCTGAACTGACATGTGGGACCCACAATGAACGTGGTCAATTTAACTAGTCAACATGGTGCCATGCAGATGATGAGGACATCAATACCATTGTTACACCCACAGCCCCTACTGCTACATATACTGGACCAATTACTAGAGCTCGCGCACGCCAATTAAATTATCAGGTACTTTCGTTTCTTGGTAATGATTCTAATGTTCATGAGAATATGATGCTGCCTAAATTGGATACATTTGTTTTGCTTACAAATGAAGGCCCTAGCTTGGAGAAGGATGGAAATTGGAGCAAGAACAAGCATGGAGATAATGCCATGCGCAAGGGGAACAAGAACGGAGTTACAAGTGATGATTTCAGGACTTTGAAGCCACCATAATGGGTGCATGAAGCCTTGGACGAAATATACAAGATGCTACTTCATAAATGTCATCCCGAGGCTATTCTAGGTGCTGCGTCACCTTATTAGTGGGCCAGGCCCTTGTAATTTCGAAATACACAAGTATAGGCTATTTTTAGAGTCCGTATGTGTGGGGAAACAAGAGATAGGGTTGATTTGGACCCTCCACCAAGGGCCACGAAATTCCCCCCTTCCTCCATATATACAGCCCTTAGGGCACCGTTTAGACCTTGGGTTTTGTTTAGATTAAAAGTTCGCCATAGCTGCAACTTCACGTTTCGCTTGTGTTCAACGACTGGACAAAGGCGTCACAGAACCCCACCTTGATCAATAAAGCTTTCATTTTATATTCGCAATATCCAGATTGCAATCTCAGTTTCTTGCTTGTTCTTCGTTTGCTCGCAGGAAACAGACCCTCGTGGTCAGGTTGATCGTGCTCCGGCGTGGTCAATAACCTCTCGGAGTTGGTTTAGTGATTGCTAAGGCGCGACGTCCTCAAGACGTTCAGTAGTCGGATCGTCAAAGTCGACTTCCTCCAAAGCGAAAACCAACATCTCATCGAAGACGGGACACCTTTGCCTCTATCAAGTGGTATCAGATTTCCAGGTTGCTCGGTGAGATTTTACAGTTTTCCGTAGTTTAGATCGAGTCTGTTCTTCATACCTATAGTCCACGAAAAAGCCACAAGTTCATCATATCCGAACCAATCTGAGCCTTTGCATAATCTTTTTAGGGTTTTGCTTTGTTGAATTTGCGGTTGCATCGTCGTGTCTAGTTGCTGGTCTTAGCGTCTAGTCTTTTAGAGTTTCGAGTTCTGGTCATAAGTTGTCACGCCGCCACCGCACCATCATCATCGCCCCTGCCACCTACCATCACCGCTCCGAATCCGTATCCATATACCACCACCAATCCGTGTCCATATACCACCACCGATCCATATCCATATACTACCACCGCTACCACCACCGCTGCCATATACCACCACCATATATCCACCACCAATCCGAGTTCCTTGCATATTAGGTTTGTTTTCGAGATCCATCTAGTTTTCGATTCGTGTTTCCTTGCCGGAGTAGGTTTAGGCCCAAAATTTTCCGAAAACGCACTTGTCGAAAAAAATTCTGGCTATCCTCTTTTTAGGTGTTTCTAAGTGTATTGAGACAGTCGCCGTTATAGAAAGTTTTTTTTGACCCGTTTCCAGTTTTTGAGTCCGGGCAGTCGAAAAAAAAAAAATTTGGTCGAAAAAATTTCGTGCCCATCCTGTCAGTTTGACCTCGGAAGAGTTTTGAGACACTCGCCATTATAGTGTTTTTTCGCAAAAAAAAAGAGCAGCGCAAAAAAAAGAGCGCAAAAAAAAGAGCGCAAAAAAAATCCAGAATGTGCTTTTCCCTTGTTTACGTGCAGCGCCGTGATTTTGTTAGTGTTCTAGGCTCGCGTCTCTAGCACGGTCTAGCCTAGGACCAGCACAGTACCGTCGTTGAGCGTTTATTCAACTTTGCATCTCTGAATTGATTATTGCTGACCCTTTTTGCTACCATATTATAAGCCTTCCCAGCTCCACATACATCTACATCATGCATTTGACTCTCCCTGGTAATCGCTCTATCCAAGCTTTGAGAGTTTTGACTACATCGGTTGCCGATCACCGCCTGCTGCTGGGTAAGAACTGGTAAGAATTTGAGATTTGCTTGACGGATTTGTGATCGTCCACCACACCACCACCACCACTTCCTAGTAGACTGTCGAATCATATTCTTGTGTGTTTCTATTGCTGCTAACCATGGCAGGATCACAAGCCGACGAGACTGACTGGGAGAACATGACAAACAAAGCGCTACATGATAAGTTTCAACAAATGATGAGTGGGCAGGTGGAAGATGTGCTAAATAGATTTGAAGAGGCCATGGAGAAGATAGATGGCATTGAGAAGGCGTTCGAAACAAAGCTCGATAACAGGTTTAATGAATTACTCGCGCGTCTACCACCACCACCACCGGCTGCACGTGACGCACCTCTACAACAACAACGACGACTACCTCCACGTCGCGAAGCAGCCCTTCGCCGAGCGAGCCGTGTCCCTCTTCAGCCTGGCCAAGCTGCTGGTGCTGCTGTTGATACTTCTGTGGCTCCTGCTGCTGATGTGGAGGAGGATGATTATGTGAGAGATTACGAGGATGAGGTTGATCAACATCAGAACTACGTGCAACCACCAGCACCACAACCACCAGGTCGTCCACATGCAAATAATGGCAATGTACGGGCTCCCCTTCAGGTACGAGATCATGACCATCTCCCTAAACTGAAATTGAATATTCCACCATTTGAGGGTAGATATGTTCCTGATATATATCTTACATGGGAGTTAGAAACTGAACAACGATTTACATGTTTACAATATCCTGAGGAGAGACGTGTTCCTGCTGCTGTTTGTGCTTTCACTAGCTTTGCATGTGTTTGGTGGTCTAAACATTGTAGATTATATCCTGTTCCAGCTACTTGGGCTGCTTTGGAAACTGCTATGCGTACTCGTTGGGTTCCACCATATTATCAGCGTGAATTACTTCAAAAATTGCAGCGCTTAAGACAAGGAAAAAATTCGGTAGAAGAATATTATCGGAATTACAAACTGGCTTGATTAGATGTGGTATTGTTGAGGAGAATGAAGCTATGCTTGCACGTTTTCGGGTGGATTAAATAGAGATTCAGACCATTCTAGACTACAAGGATTATAATAATATCACTCGATTATTCCATCTTGCTTGTAAAGCTGAACGTGAAGTGCAGGATCGACAGCGCTGGCGCGGACTAACTTTTCTGCAGGTCGACCTTCATCATGGACACCACGTGCATCATCTACTTCCACACGTTCTACTACACGGCACCTCCGCCGGCTGCCACCTCCAACCGTGATACAAGAAAGCAGGCACAACCACCACTATCCGCCAAGAGCACACTGCTGGGCCTACAGAGCTCTTCTTCTTCCATGGCGCCAACAGGCACACAAGTGATATTATTTGTCGTCGTTGTAAGGGAAGAGGACATTTTATGAGAGAATGCCAATCTCAGCGTGTGATGATTGCTACCGAGGATGGTGGGTATGAGTCCGCTAGTGACTATGATGAAGAGACTTTGGCTCTTATTACACATGAAGAACACGGTGGAGATGATTACGATCATGAGACGCAATACATGGCTGCTGAAGCTGCCGGCGGTATGAATGTTTAGTTTCTCAACGTGTTTTGAGTGTGCAGGTTACACAAGCTGAGCAAAATCAGAGGCATAACTTGTTCCATACAAAGGGAGTTGTGAAGGAACGTTCTATTCGTGTCATCATAGATGGAGGGAGCTGCAACAACTTGGCTAGCATGGATATGGTGGAGAAGCTTTCTCTCACCACAAGACCACATCCACATCCTTACTACATCCAATGGTTCAACAACAGCGGCTAGGTTAAGGTAACACGTACTGTTCATGTGTATTTTAGTATCTCTACATATGTTGATTATGTTGATTGTGATGTGGTACCTATGCAAGCATGTTCCTTATTACTTGGTAGACCATGGCAATTTGATAAAAATTATGTACACCATGGTAGAAACAATCAGTATACTCTTGTTCACAAGGATAAAAATATTACTTTGCTTCCTATGACTCCTGATTCCATTTTGAAAGATGATATTAATAGAGCTAATAAAGCAAAACAGGAGAAAAATAAGGGTGAAAATCAGATTGTGGCAAAAGAATTTGAGCAACAAATGAAGCCTAATAATAAACCATCTAATGTTGCTTCTGAAATTAAACTGAAAAGTGCATGTTTATTTGCCACCAAATCTGATATTGATGAGCTAGATTCTAGCGAATCTGTTTTGCTATGCTTTTGTGTGCAAAGAGGTATTATTTTCATTCGAGGACGTGCCTTCCTCTTTGCCCCTGCTGTCACTAACATTTTGCAGAGTTCACGACGCCTTCCCACAAGACGTGCCACGGGATTACCACCTATTCGAGGGATTGAGCATCAAATTGACTTAATTCCCGTGCATCGCTACCAACTGTGCACCATACCGCATCAATCCAGAGGAGACGAAGGAGATTATGCGTCAAGTCATGTGAGCTGCTCGACAAAGGTTATATACGCGAATCTCTTAGTCCTTGTGCTGTTCCTATTATACTAGTGCCTAAAAAGGATGGTACGTCGGTATGTGTGTTGATTGTAGAGGCATTAATAATATTACTATTCGTTATCGTCATCCTATTCCTAGGCTAGATGATATGCTTGATGAATTGAGTGGCTCTACAATATTCTCCAAAGTTGATTTGCGTAGTGGATACCATCAAATTCGTATGAAATTGGGAGATGAATGGAAAACAGCATTTAAAACTAAGTTTGGTTTATATGAGTGGTTAGTCATGCCTTTTGGGTTAACTAATGCACCTAGTACTTTCATGAGACTAATGAACGAAGTTTTACGTGCTTTCATTGGACGATTTGTGGTAGTCTATTTGATGATATACTGATTTATAGCAAATCTTTGGAAGAACATTTGGAACATTTACGTGCTGTTTTTAATGCTGTACGTGATGCACATTTGTTTGGTAACCTTGGGAAGTGCACCTTTTGCACCGACCGAGTATCTTTTCTTGGCTATGTTGTTACTCCACAGGGAATTGAAGTTGATAAAGCCAAGATTGAAGCTATTGAGAGTTGGCCGCAGCCCAAAACGGTCACACAAGTGAGGAGTTTTCTTGGACTCGCTGGTTTCTATAGGCGTTTTGTGAGAGACTTTAGCACCATTGCTGCACCTCTCAATGAGCTTACAAAGAAGGATGTGCCTTTTGTTTGGGGTACCGCACAGGAAGAAGCCTTCACGGTATTGAAAGATAAGTTGACACATGCTCCTTTACTCCAACCTCCAGCTTGAATGTCATGCTAGTGGAATTGGATTAGGAGGTGTGTTATTACAAGATGGCAAACCTGTTGCATACTTTTCTGAAAAATTGAGTGTGCCTAGTCTGAACTATTCTACTTATGACAAAGAATTATATGCTCTTGTTCGGACTTTAGAGACATGGCAACATTATTTATGGCCCAAAGAATTTGTTATACATTCTCATCATGAATCTTTGAAACATATTAAAAGTCAAGCTAAACTGAATCGTAGACATGCTAAATGGGTTGAATTCATTGAGACTTTCCCTTATGTCATTAAACACAAGAAGGGTAAAGAAAATGTTATTGCTGATGCTTTGTCTCATCGCTATACTATGCTTTCACAACTTGACTTCAAAATATTTGGTTTGGAGACCATCAAAGATCAATATGTGCATGATGCTGATTTTAAAGATGTAATGCAGAATTGTAAAGAAGGAAGAACATGGAACAAGTTCGTTATTAATGATGGTTTTGTGTTCCATGCTAACAAGCTATGCATTCCTGCTAGCTCTGTTCGTCTTTTGTTGTTGCAGGAGGCGCATGGAGGAGGATTAATGGGACACTTTGGGGTGAAGAAGATGGAGGATATACTTGCTACACATTTCTTTTGGCCAAAGATGAGACGGAATGTTGAGCGTTTTGTTGCTCGCTGCACTACATGTCAAAATGCTAAGTCACGACTCAATCCTCATGGTTTATATATGCCTTTGCCTGTGCCTAGTGTTCCTTGGGAGGATATATCTATGGACTTTGTTTTAGGTTTACCTCGAACAAAGAAGGGGAGGGATAGCATATTTGTTGTCGTGGATAGATTCTCGAAAATGGCACACTTTATACCATGTCATAAAAGCGATGATGCTGTTAATGTTGCTAATTTGTTCTTTCGTGAAATTATTCGTTTGCATGGTGTGCCAAATACTATTGTTTCAGATCGTGATACTAAATTTCTTAGCCACTTTTGGAGATGTTTATGGGCTAAGTTGGGGACTAAACTGCTTTTAGTACTACTTGTCACCCCCAAACCGATGGATAAACTGAAGTAGTCAATAGAACATTGTCTACTATGCTTAGGGCTGTTTTGAAGAATAATAAGAAAATGTGGGAAGAATGCTTGCCTCATATTGAATTTGCTTATAATCGTTCATGGCATTCTACTAATAAGATGTGCCCTTTTGAAATTGTGTATGGCTTCCTACCCGTGCACCTATTGATTTGTTGCCTCTTCCATCTTCGGAGAAGGTTAATTTTGATGCTAAAGAACGTGCTGAATTGATTTTAAAATGCATGAGATAACTAAGGAAAACATTGAGCGATGAATGCTAAATATAAACTTGTTGGAGATAAGGGTAGAAAACATGCTGTCTTTGCACTGGAGATCTTGTTTGGTTACAT
Organism: Aegilops longissima; assembly: GCA_021605205.1. Lineage (NCBI taxonomy): Eukaryota > Viridiplantae > Streptophyta > Magnoliopsida > Poales > Poaceae > Aegilops > Aegilops longissima. The sequence goes on from CM038682.1 coordinate 472,795,127, forward strand.
TTGCGTGTAAGGATAGGTTTCCTAATTTGCAAATCAAAGCTAATGCCACGTGCTGATGGTCCATTTAAGGTGTTAGAGAAAATAAATGATAATGCATATAAACTTGAGCTGCCTGCAGATTTTGGGGTTAGTCCCACTTTTAACATTGCAGATTTGAAGCCTTATTTGGGTGAGGAAGATGAGCTTCCGTCGAGGACGACTTCATTTCAAGAAGGGAAGGATGATGAGGACATCAATACCATTGTTACACCCACAGCCCCTACTGCTACATATACTGGACAAATTACTAGAGCTCGTGCACGCCAATTAAATTATCAGGTACTTTCGTTTCTTGGTAATGATTCTAATGTTCATGAGAATATGATGCTGCCTAAATTGGATACATTTGTTTTGCTTACAAATGAAGGCCCTAGCTTGGAGAAGGATGGACATTGGAGCAAGAACAAGCATGGAGATAATGCCATGCGCAAGGGGAACAAGAACGGAGTTACAAGTGATGATTTCAGGACTTTGAAGCCACCATAATGGGTGCATGAAGCCTTGGACGAAATATACAAGATGCTACTTCATAAATGTCGTCCGGAGGCTATTCTAGGTGCTGCGTCACCTTATTAGTGGGCCAGGCCCTTGTAATTTTGAAATACACAAGTATAGGCTATTTTTAGAGTCCGTATGTGTGGGGAAACAAGAGATAGGGTTGATTTCGGACCCCTCCACCAAGGGCCACGAAATTCCCCCCCTCTTCCTCCATATATACAGCCCTTAGGGCACCGTTTAGACCTTGGGTTTTGTTTAGATTAAAAGTTCGCCATAGCTGCAACTTCGCAGATTTTGTTTGTGTTCAACGACTGCACAAAGGCGCCACAGAACCCCACCTTGATCAATAAAGCTTTCATCTTATATTCGCAATATCCAGATTGCAATCTCAGTTTCTTGCTTGTTCTTCATTTGCTCGCAGGAAGCAGACCCTCGTGGTCGTTGATCGTGCTCGGCGTGGTCAATAACCTCTCGGAGTTGGTTTAGCGATTGCTAAGGCACGACGCCCTCAAGACGCTAAGTAGTCGGATCGCCAAAGTCGACTTCCTCCAAAGCGAAAACCAACATCTCATCGAAAGACGAGACACCTTTGCCTCTATCAGCAGACTATTTGGCCGGTCAACAGAGTGCACTCCGATGTTGAACGGTGAGCAAGTGACCGTATAATCACCACAAAACATATATAGTGACCGTAATGAGCGTATTCCAAAGTTCGGTGACTGTATTACACTTTTCTCTTTGTAGGCCCTCCAAAACTACATCTCTACACGTTCTCACATGTTACATCTAACAACTATGCAATACAGCACTACTACTACACTCTAACACAATAAATCATATGTGTTTTTACTTTTACTAGATATCATATTGTTACTTAATTATTCAGTTTGCATACATTAAAATTTCCTTTGAAATGTATGGCCAGTATCATCTACCGCGCGGGAAAAATCCCGCCCTTTCCTGTTTAATCGGGTTTGTATCGATGGATCGTGCAAAATAGCAGAACTATAGTACTATACAGTACAAGTGACAGTTCACTGGGCCGCCGTGTCGTGTATTCCTCCGTCGTAAGAGTGGAGCGCTTGCTTTCATAAATGTTCTAGTCCCGTTCACCGACCTGTGGGACATCATGCTACCAGGTCCATGTGCCATACCGAAATACAGTGCGGAGCAGCAGGGGTGAAGCACCCCAGTCATGGCGCCGGCGTAGTAATGAGCAATGAGGCGTCAAATCACAAAGCTGCACCTTTCCCGTAGTTAAGTTGGAGGGACGAAGTAATAATTCTAAAAAAAGAAGTTGGAGGGACTAAGCAACCATCATTTCACTCGTTGATGAATCCGCTTCTCCCTCATCTTCTTCAAATTAACCACGTGTTGCTTCTGCCGATGTTCTGCCTCATGTGGGATGCGGATCGGCTTGGTAAAGCACTGACACGTGGGACCGCATGTTAGCAAACCGCCAGGCCAACGTCCTCTAAAAATAAGAAACCTCCCCCGCCATCCGCACTGCAAAATCACCTCCTTTTTACTAATCTTGATTCTATAATTTTTTAGATCAATATAATTGAGATTTTTATAGATAGCACACAGGAGAAAACCAAGTGGTACGATTAAGGGCATCCACAATGTGTATCCAAATGTGAAAATAGCTTCTAGCATTGATGGGAACCATTGTGGACGGTGCTGCCAAAGCCAAAAAGATGAACCGAAGCTCCCTGATTGATTGATTGATTGAAGTAATAGAAAAATGCAACGTCTCTCCTCTTGCTCCCGTGCTTGGATGCATGTACAGTATAGAGCACAGAGTCTACTCCCCTGTCCCTTCTATCACAAATCACAAAGCATTAAGGCATCAAATCACAAAGCACAGACGAAGCAACCATCATTTCACTCTTCGCTGACTCCGATTCTCCATCGTCTTCTTCGAGAAACCACCTCACCGCACTAAGCTGGACGGACGACACTATTGTGTACTAGTAGTACTAGTGCATTTACGCGTCCTATGGTTTAATGGACTTCCTGGATGCAAATAAGGCGGTTGTCTCGGCTTGCAGGCGACACTTGCGAATGACTTACCGTGGTCTCCCTCAAGGGTGTTCTCCGTTGAATGCACTTCGCCAAACCACAATGTTCGAGATATCATCGACGCCACCGCAATGGGAAAGGAAGTCAAATATTTACTACCTCCATTTTTTTTACACAAGGCCAGTATATCACAATTACAATTTGCAAAAGGCCACTAACACTAATCGAGGCAAAATTGATGGGGTTTGCCTCGTACTAGCAACCAAGGACATTAATATACCCTTGCATGCATTCGGAAGTGAGAAGGTTGGTTTGCATGGCGCTGCATTATTCAAGCGATGAGGAGTGAGATGGTTAGCTCTTCGGGCTTTGAAGAAAAAATACGCATTAATTGACACGTCAAACTTAGATTTGTATCAATTAATCGCGCAAAGGAAAACCCCATCTTTCTTTATTAACACTAGTACTCTTGTTTGATGAGGTGGGAGCACGGATGGGAGCATGGGGAGGGAGCAGGCAAGCTGGATCCCGTACGTACTTATACTGTTTGAGTCTAGGCCTTTCATTGCCATACTTCGCCACACATTTTTGCCAAGCTTGCCTAAAGTTTTCAAAATGAAAAGGAGGTACAATTGCACACAGCTGTCACGGTCGCACCGCACCGTCACATGGTCACTCCGCACCCTCACACAGTCGCTCCTGCACGCCGCAAACCCAACCAAGGGAACGCACCCCTCACTGACATGTGCTACCGCATGTGAACAAACCAAACTCAGCCATCCTACCGTTGACACATAATTTTCGTTTATACAGTATGTTTATCCAACCGCATGTTGGGGAGGATCCGTACGGCCCGTGCGGTGGTCTGTTGGGGAAGAAGAAGAGGTGAGGAAGAAGGGTTAGGAGACGTAGGATATTCATCCAACCGCCTGAAATGGTAGACTGACCCAAATGATGAAAGTCAGGCGACTTGCATAACAATATATGTTTTTTACACAGCAAAAGATCCCTAAAAACAACAACATAAAGAAAAACTATCACTACTCGTGGAACGAAACGACCTCGTCGTCTTTGGCTGCGGGCGCGAACCATCCGTAGCTGCCGACGTGTGTCTGCGCACCGTGGTTGTCCTTGGCCTCTAGCTACTCGTTCACGCGGAGCGCGCTGGTGCTCTGCACGGACGAGAGCACCGCTCGGTTCAAGTCAAGGACGTCCGGTTCTGCCTGCAGGAGGGCCTCGATGGCAGCGGCATCCGCACGCTCCGCGTCGAGTTGAGCCTCCGCCGCCCGGTCCAAGTTGAGGACGTCCGGTTCCGCCATGCAGGAGGGCCTCGATGGCAGTGGCATCCGCGCGCTCCGCGTGGAGTTGAGCCTCCGCCGCCCGGTTCAAGTCGAGGACATCCGGTTCCGCCTGCAGGAGAGCCTCAATGCAGCGGCATCCGCGCGCTCCGCCTCAAGTTGAGCCTCCGCCGCCCGGTTCACATCCACGACATCCGGTTCCGCATGCAGGAGAGCCTCGATGGCAGCGGCATGTGCACGCTCCGTGTCGAGTTGAGCCTCTGCCACCCGGTCCTACTTTAGTATCGCCAGGTTGAACTGTTGGTCCCCCTGCACCATGGGGGACCCGGACACCGGCACGAAGTCGACGTCCATCGTCTCATTCCCACGGGGGCCTTCTGCGCCGCGACCTCCGCTATGAACATTGGATCGGCTTCCTCCTCCCCGTAGCTTGGCTCCAGAGAACTCGGGGATTGGCCCGCCGCAAAGCGAGCTTGGGAACGGAGGTCTGTGGCGCCGACCACCGCCGCAATTTCTGTGCGGCGCTTCGGCGTCAGAATGTTGTAGTAGGTGATCTTGCGGTGCACCACAGCTTTCCGACGAACTAGGGGACGCTTGATGCGGGCTAGGGGATCGAAAGGTGGGGGAATGGGCTGGAGAGGAGGTGTGGTTTTGGGGCAGTGGCTGGCGTAGGCCGAGCAGCGAAGGTTCTGGTGTGAATAGTGGTTCCGGTGAAGACCGGTCAATCGTTTTTGACTGTACATCGCTCTTGTCGCATTTGCATTGCACCCTGTCACGCTGGACCCTCCACGTCGCTCACCGAATGAAACGCGCTTCGTCTTGCATTTTCACTCACTTGTGGGACCTAGTTGAGAGCAAACCGATGTCCCTCCCCCTCCCCTGCCCGCGTCATTTATACTACCACTCCCTTCGTTTTATGCAGAGTAAATAAAAACAGAGAGAGGATACTACGGATGATGATCCCCTGACGTGGTCGAACCCAATGAGTAACTGACATGCGGGCCCTAGCAAGCATGGGGTCTGCCAGTAAGTGAACGAAAGGGAGGGTAAGGCAGGGATACCTATGTCAGAGGATCCACTTCCACTACTACTCCCTCCTTCCATCTACATGGCCTAATGCATTTTATGAGGCTAACTTTGACGAAATGTTAGAGTAATAATATATGAAATGCAACTTACACAAAGCATACGGTCAAATTCGTATGTGAAAGGAGCTTCCAATGATATAATTTCACATTACACATCTCATGTACTATTAATCTTGTCAATAGTCAATGGCGGTTTTGAAAAACGCATTAAAGCATGGTTAATAATATAGCCAGCCGATGTCTATAAGGAACTGCCATGTCATCTATAGCCATCATCTATATGCACTCATACAGTAGTGTGGGCTATAAGGTTGGCTATTTCCTGCAAAAAAAATATACGGTTGGCTAGTACTTTTTTTCATCTCCTCTCTATCTCTTTCTTCATATTTATTGTATTTAACTAGGAACGCTATATAGCTAGGCTCTTGCATGAGAGCTCACTCCCCTTACTTTTTCACATCTCTCTCCTTCACATAGGCCCTATATAAATGGAAGGAGGGAGTACTATGAGCACTGCATACTCTACTACAGATGTTGTCAGTACTCCACTAGTACTATTGGACAGGGAGCTTAAAAAAGTTACTATTGGACTGGCTATACGTGGCGAAATCCTAGTAGGAAGAGCATGCGCGAGAACAAGCACATTCACGTGGTTGGAAACAAATTGGAAACCATGTTTGTTTGAATACAAATCTAGGAGTACGTACGAATCTAACAATATTGATTGGGCGTTGTTCAATGTTGATACTTTTTCTGTAAGTTTGATCAAAGTAGAGATACTTTGACTACACATAAAACTTATATTTAAACTAGAAAGGACCCGAGGGAGTATATTGTATGTTCAACAGCGAAACGAACATTGAATTCCCTTTATATCTGATTTATGGATGCTATGATCACTGGTTCAAAATTTTGAATCAACCTTAGGTATCACACATGCACCCACTCGCTCTCTCTCGATTTCATCTCAGGGTCCGGAGATCGATTGAAAGAGGACTAGGGTGGGTATAATACGTTCGTTTCGCTTATGAACGTACAATATACTCCCTCTGATCCCCACAGACCCCCTCCCCCGCCGGTCATTTCTATCATAGAAACAAACCAAACCTTTATCTCCTTGCACGACACACAATTGATCTCTCAACATCAATTGATCTCGTCAAGATGTGTCAGCGCATGAACTGAATGGGATGTCAAAACTAAGATGGGAAGCGACACGTAGTGGAGGCAAAGTGAAACTTTAAACGAACTGTTTGTTTGTATGCATGTCAGAAAAATTACAACATTGGAAATACAAGCATGGTCTAGGCCCACATGCAAATGATACTCGGCAGAATGTTCAAATGAGGCATGCGGGAGCGACACGCTCATCGTTGATACGTCTCCAATGTATCTATAATTTATGAAGTATTCATGCTATTATATTATCCGTTTTGGATTTTTATGTGCTTTATTATGCACTTTTATATTATTTTTGGGACTAACCTATTAACCCAGAGCCCAGTGCTAGTTTTTGTTTTTCCCCTTGTTTTAGTGTTTCGCAGAAAAGGGATATCAAACGGAGTCCAAACGGAATGAAACCTTCGGGAGCGTGATTTTTGGAACGAACGTGATCCAGGAGACTTGGAGTTGAAGTCAAGGAAGCTGAGGTGGCCACGAGGCGGGAGGCGCGCTGCCTCGGGCGCGCCCCACCCTCGTGGGCCCCTCGTGGCTCCCCTGACCGACTTCTTTCGCCTATATATATCCATATACCCTAAAAATATCGGGGAACATAGACCGGGAGTTCCACCGCCGCAAGCCTCTGTAGCCACGAAAAACCAATCGGGACCCTGTTCCGGCACCCTGCCGGAGGGGGGATTCCTCACCGGTGGCCATCTTCATCATCCCGGCGCTGTCCATGACGAGGAGGGAGTAGTTCACCCTCGGGGCTGAGGGTATGTACCAGTAGCTATGTGTTTGATCTCTCTCTCTCTCTCGTGTTCTTGAGATGGTACGATCTTGATGTATCGCGAGCTTTGCTATTATAGTTGGATTGTATGATGTTTCTCCCCCTCTACTCTCTTGTAATGGATTGAGTTTTCCCTTTGAAGTTATCTTATCGGATTGAGTCTTTAAGGATTTGAGAACACTTGATGTATGTCTTGCATGTGCTTATCTGTGGTGACAATGGGATATCACATGATTCACTTGATGTATGTTTTGGTGATCAACTTGCGGGTTCAGTGACCTTGTGAACTTATGCATAGGGGTTGGCACACGTTTTCATCTTGATTCTCCGGTAGAAACTTTGGGGCACTCTTTGAAGTTCTTTGTGTTGGTTGAATAGATAAATCTGAGATTGTGTGATGCATATCGTATAATCATACCCACGGATACTTGAGGTGACATTGGAGTATCTAGGTGACATTAGGGTTTTGGTTGATTTGTGTCTTAAGGTTTTATTCTAGTACGAACTCTATGATAGATCGATCCGAAATAATAACTTTGAGGTGGTTTCTTACCCTACAATAATCTCTTCGTTTGTTCTCCTCTATTAGTGACTTTGGAGTGACTCTTTGTTGCATGTTAAGGGATATTTATATGATCCAATTATGTTATTATTGTTGAGAGAACTTGCACTAGTGAAAGTAGGAACCCTAGGCCTTGTTTTCTAGCATTGCAATACCGTTTACGCTCACTTTTATTACTTGTTACCTTGCTGTTTTTATATTTTCAGATTACAAAAACCTATATCTACCATCCATATTGCACTTGTATCACCATCTCTTCGCCGAACTAGTGCACCTATACAATTTACCATTGTATTGGGTGTGTTGGGGACACAAGAGACTCTTTGTTATTTGGTTGCAGGGTTGCTTGAGAGAGACCATCTTCATCCTACGCCTCCCACGGATTGATAAACCTTAGGTCATCCACTTGAGGGAAATTTGCTACTGTCCTACAAAACCTCTGCACTTGGAGGCCCAACAACGTCTACAAGAAGAAGGTTGTGTAGTAGACATCAATCGTCGCTTTACACGGTCGGTTTCAGTGTGCCGAGGGTGGCGTTATCATTGTGGCACGACCAGAAGATCAACACCCGGCTCGTCGAGGATGAACGGGGCGCCGAAGTGCACGCGCGTCGTGACGTGTCCGCGGAGTGGTGTAGCGCGGCCAACTGCATCCCCAGGACCTGAGACCATGTCGGGTCGTCTTGCTTTTTCAATAACATGTGGGGTCGCATGTGAGCAAAGGGCATCTCCAGCGTTGCCACGACTACAGCTGACTACCCTGGCACACCAAAAACCCTCGTCCCTCGCGCTGTCGCGTGGTGCGTTCCCAGCAGGCACCAGCTGCCCGCATTCATGTCGTCCGTCCGTATGCCGTCGTTAAGAGGCTCGGTGCCCGAGGAACCAACTCCGGCGACTTAATGACGTACCCGGACGCTTGGCCTCACCGGAATGCGCTACTTAAAGTGGCAATGCCCAGCTAACCTCCACACCATAGCGCATCATCCTGCTACCTGGCACCACATCCGCCATGACCGTGAGCGCGAACGCTCTGCGGGAGAGCTTGTCTTCGGGGATGAAGCTTGAGGTCGCCGCCCTCGCTCAAGTCGGCGCTCGTGACGCAATAGCGGCATAGCCAGACGCGGACGCGACTGCACAAGCGATGGCCACAATGGCGGCCGACGATGGGAGCACCGTCAGCCACGCGTCCTACTTGCCGCCGTCCAACGTCCAGCACCGCCGAGGTCGGGGACTCCTCCAAGGATGAGCAGGGCATGGTGTGCCAACTAGCCGATCCGTTTCCCGTGTTCTACTCTTCCTCGCCGGAGACCGCACCTTCACTTCACGGGCCTTGAACCCCCCCCCCCACCCCCATACATGGAGATCGCAGATGGAGGACGTCGGTCGCCGCCATAGAATAGGTTTAGGGTCGGTTTCTTTTATTTTTCTGTCCTATAAAAGTTCGAAATGTAATGAAAATCTGCCATGTTTGCATTAAACTTTCACAATAATATAGATATTGTAGGAGTACTAGCAAGATGCCCGTGCATTGCACGTAACATCAAGATCTTGTGGGAGAAAAGGATGAACGAGGGAAGGCCTTATCTGCAAATGTGGAGAGGAGTGCGGGTAAATTGTCATAGTTTCCCTCCTATCCGTTAGATATAGATCGAACGGCCTATGTTGAAGGATGGCAGGCACACCATTATTACCAACTCTGCTTTGCGAAGTAAATAAACACATAGTCTACATACACAATTTATCTGTGGCACTCCAATAGTACGTCCACTACACATTACGCATTTCACATCTTTCTACATCTACGGAACCTACAGAAGGGTTAACGTAAATTGCCTCTCTCTCTCTCCTCCCTGATTTTCATGGTGGTGGGCCCCTCCCTCCCCCCAATCTACAATCAACAGCTCACACATTTCACATTACGTTAATAACATAACTAGGATTACGTAGTTGTAGCATTACTCATCCTAAAAAGCCCAACTAAGCCAACCTCCCAGCATATCGCGTGGGAATAGACCCGGCCGCGCCGCTTTAGTCAGGATTACCGGATTACTAGTAGCAGTATCGATGGATCACGCGAAGCACCAAGTTTTTTTTTCTTTAGGGGGCGAAGCACCTAGTTTAAAAGGAAAAAAAGGCAGTACACTCACAACACCTCTGTCGCGGTCGCATTGCACCCCACACACGTTCGGTCTTGCACACGGCTCACGCAAACGGAACGCTCTTCGGCTTGCCTCTTCACTGACATGTGGGGCTGCACTTCAACAAACCGACCATGCACCAAACTCCCCCTGCCCACCGCGCGAAAATCCCCCCCCCCCCAAAAAAAATTCCCCCAAAATCCCAAATTCAACCGCCCTTTGGCCAACTAGCCAATAATATTCCCCAAACCCCACTCCCCCCGTCCCCCTCCACACCATTCTCTCCGCCAATGCCGCCCTCCCTGCCACGCCGATACGTCGGTGCCGCGGTTTGTCGAGGGGACGCACGGCGATCCTCTCGCTCCCACAATATGCTCTCATAGATTGTGGTCCTCTAACCGCGCCGCCACCGCTAGCGACGTTCTTGTGGAGGGCGCGGCGGTCAGCACCGCCACCGCTGGCAACGTTCGTTTGGAAACGCATGGCGGTCAGCTTCTCCCACGGTACGCGCATTCTAGACCGAGGCCCCGTGCATGTCGGTGTAGCACTGAATGTTAGCTGATAGACGCTGTTAATCTCACTGTTTGCCGAAGTAGTTTATTGTCAATATGCTCTGCTGAAGAAGCTTCCTTGCCTTTTCTGCACTCAATCTGCTTAGCTGAGATGGCATGACAAGCACGATTAGTTGCTAAAATATCCTACCATATATTTATTGTCACATAGATTGCCATGGTCTAGTAGCCAATCTGTTAGGTGAAATAGTTGTACACCGTTTTATACTCAATCTTTATTGTTGCGATGGCCTTCGATAATTCGATGGTTGTGTGCTCGGCCTCATTGACTACTGAAACAGCCTGCTATAATTTAGTCACTCAAATCTGTTTACTGAATTAGCTTTACGTATATCATGTTACTTAGATCTGCTCATCCAAATATCATGCCATAGCTTTAGACATCAACCTAGGTATTTTTTTCTGGACTTCATAAAAAAGCATATATGTTTTTCCTGTAATATCTAGTAGAAGAACTAATTTGTATGTCTAACAGATGGACATGACTTGGATAACTTCTTCTCGAAGATTTTCCGCTGCATACGTTGAGGGGGTTGAAAACTTCATGAACTTTATCAGAGATGAGTACGGTGGTCCAAAATCAGATGTGCTCTACCCGTGTAGCAGTTGTATGAATTCAGTTACAAGACCGCAGTCAACTGTGCAAAATCATCTACACTTGTATGGGATGTTGGTCACATATACTAGGTGGGTTCATCATGGTCAGTTACAAGAAGCTGTGAACGTCAATGTTACTGACTACATGGAAGCAGCAGATCACCATCTTGATCTGCCTAATGCTCAGGTGGAAGAGGAGGAGGTGGTGGTGGTGGCAGAGCCAGTGAGTTTAACCAACATTGAAACAATGCTACGAAATGCTCGTGCATTTCGTGAACTTTCACCTGCAGAAGAAAAATGGTGGGCCCACATGTTGGAACAATGTAACGTGGTTGTCACCCCAGGAAATAAGTTGTCAGTATTCTTAGCTATGGTCACCTTTCTTCAAGTGAATACATCTGAGCGGATGACCAACAAATCATTTGATGCAATGTTGGCTGCTTTCCGCAAATCTTTCCCAGATGCGTCTGAGCTGCCACACACCTACAGTAAAATGAAGAAATTCCTTCGTGCAGTTGGAATTGGATATGATATGATCCATGTTTGTAAGAATAATTGTGTTCTGTTCCGGAAGGATTATGCCAACTTAAGTGAATGCCCGAAATGCAAATCATCAAGATGGAAAGATGGCGATGCTGTGAAGAGGATTCCTCATAATGTTCTCAGACATTTTCCAATTACACCAACATTGCAGAGGTTGTTTCATGATCTTTGAAACAAGAGAGGATGTCTTGTGGCATTCTAGGAACCAGAGTACAGAGATCGAATGTAATGAGCCATCCATCTCATGGTAGTGAGTGGCAAAGCTTCATCGTAAACACAAAAGTTTTCTGCTGACCCGAGAACATTAGACTTGGCTTAGCTTCAGATGGATTTAACCCATTTGGCCACCAGAGCGCCACATATAGCATGTGGCCAGTGCTTGTTATCCATTACAACATGCCTCCAAATGTTTGCACCAAAGAATAAAACTACATGATGGCCTTGCGCATCCCAGGTCCAAAAAGTCCTGGAAAGGATTTTGATTTATTCATGGAGCCTCTTGTGGAGGAACTTCAACAGCTATGGAGGGGTGTTCTCGCTCGAGACCTATATAGCAGCCCACCAGCTGATTTCTTTCTGCGTGCTTTTATAATTTGGTGCATGCATGATTATCGGCTTTGGTCACTATGTCAGGGAGAACGACACATGGTTACAATGCATGTATTCGCTGTGACAGGAATCCCCTATCATACACAATACTTAGCAAGATCTGTTACATTGGACACTGTCGTTTCCTTGCCAAGGACAAGCTGCGTCCTACAAAATACCGAAGACATGTGTTCAATGCAAAGCATGAAAACCGTGATGCGCCAAAGAGGCTCACCGCCGATGAGTTGCAAGTGGAATTAGAGAAGGCCAGGCATATTACACTAGGAAACCATCCTGGTAATGGTAGCGGGAAAAGGAAGCATGTCAGCGCAGAAGAGAGATTATTGTGTACCCGCAGGTCCACTTTGTGGGACTTGGTGTATTGGAAATATTTCTATCTGCGGCATAATCTTGATGTGATGCACATCGAGAAAAATATATGTGACAGCATTAACGGCACACTTCTTAATATTGAAGGCAAGACGAAAGATACCTTAAAATCTAGGATTGATTTGACACACCTGGGTATCAGAAGGGGTTTGCACGTGCAAAATGAAGGTAAACCATGGGATATGGCACCAGCTGTGTACGTCTTGGACAAGGTAAAAATAAAAGAATTCTCCGAGGTCCTGTCACGTGTGAGATTGATTTGCTTCCAACCCTGAAAGGATAGTCAGTGCAGATGGAAACAAGGTACAAAGGTTGAAAACTCATGACTGCCATGTCCTACTTCAAAGGGTTTTACCGGTTATCCTTAGAGGATTGGGCCTCCCTGACTTATACAGAGCAGTTGCAGAGTTGACAATTCTTCATGGAATTCTGCAGTAGAAATATCAGGATAGATGCTTTGGAGCGTCTTAGAGACAAGATACCAACTATCCTAGGCGACCTTGAGAAGATATATCCTCCAGTCTTCTTTGATGTGATGGTGCATTTCACTGTTCATCTACCTGATGAGGCACTACTTAGAGGTCCACTACAGTATGGCTGGATGTACCCTATTGAAAGGCGGCTAGGCACTTTCAAGGGCTATGTTAGGAATAGAGCTAGACCTGAGGGTTCCATTGCAGAGGCCTACATTGCTATAGAAGCGTTGGCATTCTGCTCAAAATACATTGAAACAGCTGGTCAGCTTAGGAAATAGGTGGGTGAAGACAATCTCGGGCTCAATGTTTTCGATTCTTCTGTTTGATTTACAGCGAAGAGTCGACAAGAGGACAAACCTAAAGATTTGGACAAAATGGTTTGGTATGTGTTGAATAACTGTCCTGAGATACTACCTTATATCAAGTAAGTGCTAAGTACTGCAGCTTATACATCGTAATCTACTAAACTTGCAGCACATTCTTATATGTTTAGATGTTTGACGCGATCACTATGTTGTGCAGCATCTACATAAAGGAGTTACTGCCGCAAAATCCAAGAAACATTGACAACTGGTTATGGCAGGATTTGCGAAATGGTTCAAGAGCCATGTAAGTTTTTGAATTGCACTGTCAATTTTTTTAATATATTGAGTACATAAGATGATCGGCTTGTCTATTTTCTAAACATAGGTTAAGAAGATGCGGGAGGATGGGCAGGCAGTTGATGATGCCCTTTACGCACTAGCAATGGGTCCTGATACTCGGGTAAGACATTATTAATCTTGAATTGTTGGAGATGTGCGCTACAACACCCTTGCACGCGACGAAGGCAGGAAGACACAAAACAGTGCCATCATAAGCACGGATACGTACAACAGAGTGACAACTAAAATGTATGCTAACAAAGACATTGTTCAGTTGTAGTATATATCCAGTTTCGAGGATCATCGGTGTGTGGTTCTGTTGTGCTGTCGTTGGTATAACCTGATTTCTAGGATCGCAAAACCAAGAGCTGATAATTATTTCAAATCCATCAATGTCAAGGCGGTCTACCAGACCAACGAGCCTTTTATTTTGGCAAATCAAGCAACACAGATATTTTTCTTGGAAGACACATTTGCATGTAGCGATGACTAGAGAGTATTGCAAAGGTTTGAGTAGAGGAATTTGTTTAATGAAGTTGCACAACAAGATGATGCTTACACTACTCCTGATGTACAAGATTCCACATATTTTCCAAATATCTTTGAGAACCATCACATCAATGATGCTGGCAAAAAGATTGCCTAACGTGCTGTGGACATACAAGAGTTGATCAACAAGAAGCCAAAGTTCGAGGGCATTGAGGATGAGGAAGAAGATGACACTCTGGGGAATTACGATTCAAACTGATACACATGGCGAAGATGTTGACGCTACTGCTGCGGATGATGATTCGATTGCTTTTGTCGAATTTGCCTGTCAGAAGACGTTTTTTATCTACTATGTGAAATTGTGATTCCTATGAAAACTGAAACCTGGTGAACGTGTTGTTTAGTATTTTGCTATGATAATATCACTTGTTATGTATGTTGATTTGTGTTTGGTGATTGTAAGACGAGTAAAACAAGATGGCATTGTTGTTTAGTTGTACTCATATTTGGCTGTTGTCGGATCACGTGTTCCGGCAAAACCCTTAAGGTTCAAACACTGGGGTGCGCGCAAAGATTTCCTCCCTACCGATCTACGCCCTAGCTCGCTAAGATCTCGTGGATGAACTCGATGAACTCACAACACAAAGACACGAGATTTATACTGGTTCGGGCCACTCTTGTGGTGTAATACCAAACTCCAGTGTGGTGGTGGTGGATTGCCTCTTGGGCTGATGATGAACAGTACAAGGGGAAGGACAGCCTCCTGAGGTTGAGGTGTTCTTGTGCTCGGTGTGTGGCTAAGGATTGGCTCAAGGCTAGATGCCTCTACTATGGTGGCTAGTTCTACTTATATAGGCCCTGGTCCTCTCCCCAAATATTGAGCGGGAAGGGAGCCAACAACGATGGCCAATTTGAAAGGGGACAGCTAGTACAGCTTATCCTGACAAAAGCGGTCTTCAACTGCGAAAGGCTCTGGTAATGACACTGTCTTGGGCTCCATGGTGACCTCCGTCCTGCCGTCCTGCTGGTCTTGGTCTCGTTGCACCGATATGGAAGCATTTGCCTGATGCCTCGGTACTCCGCGCCTGCGCTTGCCCCCTTAGCACCGAAGAGGAAACAAGGATGCTGCACGCGCTGGCGCCCGCCTGATCCTGATCGTCATGGCTCACGCCACGAGGGCCTCGGGAGGTTTGCCCTGCCTTGATATCTCCGCTCCTTGCGAGGCAGCCTGGTGAGGCCGCTCCTGAGGAGGTCTTGCATCATCCCCCTCGCGATGGTCTTGAATGCTTCGCTGATGAAGATGGTCTGTATAGGCCTGCAGCACAGCCACGCCATGGGCCGCAGGTAGGCAATTCTGGGGACCCCCGTTCCCAGAACGCCGACAGTAGCCCCCAGGCCCAAGGCACGCTCGGGCTTGGCTTCGAGGCGAAGCCAAAGGTCAAGCGCGGAGCACCGCGGGCCCCAAAAGCCTGCGGCCTCGGTTGACGCGTGGCGGCTGATTGGACGTGGGCGTCTCCGCTTCCCCACGCCACCTCGGCAACTGCCCGACTTGACAAAAGGCTGGCACAGACAGCGCTCGCCTTCACTATTCCTCTTTGCCTTGCCTCAGATTCCCTTTCTCGCTCCTTGCTATCGATACCTCCAGATCTGCTCTAATCTTGCTCCGCATCCGCGACCCATGGTGCCGCGCAAGGTCAAGTCCTCCTTGGCGCGGGCTTGGTACGAGCCAGCTCTTGAAGCGCCCAACATCACAGAGAAGAGCCTCGCCTCCGCGCGCCTGCTGACGGCAGGGGAGAGTGATGAATGGGGGATGACGGAGCTCCGGCTTGCCTCCAACATGCAGGAGCCAGCGGGAAGCACCTTCTTCCCCTTCTTCTCGAGCAGCATCACCGCCAGGTTGGTTCCCCCCTTCTCCGATTTCTTATATGAGGTCCTCGACCACTACGGGATGCAGGCGTTGCACCTTCATCCCAACTCTATTCTCCTCATGTCCATCTTCGCCTACTATTGCGAGGCATATCCGGGCGTGATGCCGTCTGTGGCGCTCCTACGCGACCTCATCTTCCTCCGCGTCAGCGATGGCCATGTTTCCGGGTGCGCCAATTTCATCGCACCCGCCAAAGCCAACTCGATCTCGAACACCGGGAAGAGAGCTGACAACATCCGGGCCAAATGGGTCATGATGGACGCCAAGTGCGTCCACCCACGCTTGGCATTGCCAATGGAGGTGCCCCGGGTTAACAAGGGGTGGCCCCGCGCAGAGCTCGCTGACGAATGGGCGTCGTCGGTGTTGGCGCAGAAGCAGACCGACCTGAAGCCGAGTAACGCGAAGGCGGCGAAGGTCATAGGGGCCAGGCTTCTGAGGGAATTCCAAATGTTGCGCGTCGCCCTGCTCCAGGCGCGCGCGCGCCCCTTGTGGAAGCTTGGAGATGAACAAGACAAGACCCGCCTGAGGCCGGGGGCCCTACCTGACGATGAATTGGCTACTGTCCTGCGCCTCCTGGTTGGGGACAACCAGGAGTACCCGCCGAGCTCCTTCACTCCCTTGTTCCATCGCTAGGACTGGGAGCCGCTCGTGGCCTCTAGGCCGACCTATGATGCGCGCGGGCTGGTGCCGCATGTGCTCTCTGGAGCCCCTGCGGCGCCGAAGCCAGTGGACCTATCTTCTGACGAGTCCCGCGGGGGGAAAGAAGAGGAGGAGGACTCGGAGGTGACCTCCGAGGAGATGGGGGAAAACTCTCCCTTGAGCAAAGCTGAAATCCTCCATGCCCTTCCTGACGACGCCGAGATCGATGCCCGCCAGGAGGGGGAGAACTGCCCGTCGTCCCGACAAGGAGCAGGTCATCGCTGATTCCTAGGGATGCTGCCTCCGCCTAGACGCCGGCCGGAGCTGCCTCCGGCACTTCTGCTGCCCCATCTTCTGCTCCCGGGGTCCGCACGCCCACACCTCAAGCTTTGAGGCTTTCAGGCTTCAAGCTTCCCAAGCGGAGGGTGGAATACGCCGCGGTGGATCAGTAAGTGTTTAGAGCTTCGTCTTGCTTCTGCTTATACTTGCTGTTTCCTGACGCTCACCCTTGGTTGGCTAGGGCGGTGCCTTCGGCGAAGAAACGGAAGGAGGACACGGCGGACGCGCCCCCCTCGTCAGAGAAAGGAGGTGGCAGCATTCGCACCTCCCCAGCCCGGTCGCCCTCGCGAGGCCAAGGGGAGCAGCGTCTGGAGGAGTCAGCCCCCGTGGCCCCGCTGGCTCCGGAAGCGCTAGCGCCTGGCCCGGCTGATGAGGTCCCAAGGGCTCAAGAGGCCTTGATCTCCCAAGCTCTGGTGACGACGTCGATTCCTCCTTCTGCTGCGCCACTGCTCCCAGGCTCTTCTGCTTCCTCCACCGCCCTGGAGCGTGTTCTTTTAGCGATGGCACAGCTGCGGGAAGATCTTCTGGGCGCGGACCCGCACCTGGTAGCTGGGCGCCTGGAACTGGCCTCCGGCTGACTTCATTCTGACTCTGCGGTCCGAGGGACGCTGAGCCAGGCCGTGGCATCCTCCAAGAAGGAGAACCAGAGCGCCGCCAAAGCCGCGGTTGATCGCGACGCGGCACTGAAGGACACCGAGGCCGCCCGCGGCCGCTGCCGAGAGCTGGAGGACGAGTTGAAGCGTCTACGCGGCCAACACGAGGAAGAAGCACGCGGCCGCCAGGTGAAGGAAGAGGAGATGAGGGCCCGGGAGGACACCGTCAAGAACCGCGACGCCGAGTTGGGGGAGCTGGGGAAGACGTAGGCCGCTGAGCGCAGCCGGCTGGAGAAGCTGGAGCGGGAGGTGAAGGCGAAGGAGGCCGATCTTGACGCCAAGGTGAAGGTCCTGGTTGAGGACCGCGCGACCTTCACTGATCTCGAGGAGAGGTCTCGCGTGGCACTGAAGACATTCTACGAGAACGGCTTGGAGAGGCCGCTAGGCACCAATGAGGACGGCCCTGCCCAGCTGCTTCCCTTCTTGGTGGAGGCGCTCGAGGAAGTTGTGGAGGGCGTCGGTCCCATGGCAGAGGCGGAGGCTCGTGTTCTTTCTTCAGCTGCGTTGACTCGCGTCTTCAGCCACCTGCACCTTCGCGACCCCAATGCTCGTCTTGACGAGCTGCTGGAGCCTGTGGCTGATGACCACTGCACAACTGCCGCTGCAGCCGTGCAAGGTCAGGTGGAGGCCCTCCTGAAGAAGTTCCGCGACTTTGCCTCCATGCCCTCGGTCGGAGGCGAGATCGTTGCTGTAGCCCTGGCCGGTGACCAAGGCGAAGGCGACACCACCAAGGGAGGAGTGCCGCCCACGGGCATCGATGGTGTTCAGGGGTGACCTGCGGCTCCTTTCCTGTTTAATTCCTGCAGTCATGAACCAGGCCTCGGGGAGGCGTTAAACTTGTGTTTCATATTGTGAGAACAATATGCCTTGTAATATTTGCTTCAAGATTTTGCGATTTTCTTCCTATCTGCTTTGTGTTCTGCATCGGCAGAGCCTGGCCCTGCGCATACCTCAACCGCCATTGGGCCGACCGGAGACTAGGACGGACCAAGGAGTGAGGGGCTACGTGACCAGTTAGGCTCCTGAGTCGCGATGCTCAGGAGTCCCCCTTGATGCACAAACAACTTATAGGAAGGATGCACGAGGATAGGTTAATGTTCTACGTCGGCAGAGCCCGGCCCCGCGCATACCTCAACCGCCATTGGGCCGACCGGAGACCAGGACGGACCAAGGAGTGAGGGGCTACATGACCAGTTAACCTCCTGAGTCGTGATGCTCAGGAGTCCCCCTTGACGCGCAAACAATTTCCATACCTGCCCTCGCCGAGGCCTCGAGAGGGACGTGCGACGACCAGGTCCATGTGACGCCCGGGTAATTAAGCTACAGTAATCCGCACTAATGATGCCACGTCACCTCGGTTAGCGTTGACAAATCTCGCGTTAGTTCAAATCCGATTCAAAGTTCAAATTCAAAATAAAGTCAAACAATAAAAATTTTCAGATATTAAAACTAAAGTGTTCGGGTGGTTCCAACTAATTCATAAGTAATTATGGCGGAGGAACCACACTTTTATAAAAGGCTTAAATACTCTAAAATGTTTTGAATAGTAGCAAAACAATTAGTTGAATGCCTTTTTCTAATAAATAAAATATTAAACTAATTTATTTTGTTGCCCAAACTTATGTGGCAGTAGCTAATTGCTAACACTAAATTAGGGACTATTTTTATAGTTTATAAAAATAAGATAAAAGAGGAACTAAATTAAAACAGAAAACAGAAAAGGAATTATAAAAATAAAAACAAACAGAAAGGGAATAAGAGGAGAAGGCCCCCCCCCCACTGGGCCACCCGGCCCAGCCGGCGGCCTACCAGGCCGGCCCACCGGCCCAGCCGACCGACCCACCCAGCCTTATCCTGAGGAGAGGGGAAACCCTAACCCACCCCGATCCCCACCCCCTCGCTCCCTCGTCGCCCCCACGCCTCCCGATCCAGATTTGGATCGGGACCAACCCCGCCACTCGCCCGATCCCTCCTCCCGCTCCCTCGCTCGATCCGACGATCCAGCGTGCTCGCGCTGTGGCCCACTGCCCGACGATGCGTCCCGCCAGATCCACCCTCACCACCACCTCGCCGAAGGCCGCCCCATCCTCCTCCCGTGGGCGCCCGAGCCTCGGCCTTGTGACCTCGCTGATCCCGCCACCCATTCGGCGTCGCCGGGCGCCGTCACACTGAATCGCTGGATGCGCCGAGCCCCCCCCCCTCGCCGGATCTCCCGCGCCTCGCCGCCCGATCCTCGACCCCTCCCGACCGGAGCTCGCCGCCACCTCACGGGCTCCTTCCCGTCCGGGCGCTCGTCCTCATCGCCCCCGACCTTCCCGCGCCCGCTGCCTAGACCCCGCGAACTCGGTGAGGACCCCGCCCTTCTCCCGCTTGCCCGCTTCTCGCGCCGCCCGCGCCGTCTCGTGCCGAGCACGCGGTGGACACCCTTCCCCAGCTGCACCTCCGGCGCCATCCGCCCGCCCCCCTCGACCGCCCCCCCAGGCCGTCACCTCCCTTTGCTCAAGATGCGCTGAACGCCGCCTCCGCCTCCCGTGGCGCCGCCCTCTGTCCCTTGGCCGACGACGAGGCGCGCGGCGGACACGCCGTGGCTGCCCCCTTCTTCGTCGATCTGGCGCTCGCCCGATCAGGCGCCGACGCCAGCGCCTGCAACCCCTCAGGCCCACAGACACATGGGGCCCACGCCTGTAACAAAAAAAAAGGGATTAAAGGAAAAATAAATAATTAAAATAAATAATTAAAATATTAATTAATTAATTAATTAGAGAATTAATTAACTTAATTAAACCTGATTAATTAAACCTAATCACTAATTAACCTAATTAACTAATGTTAATTAAATTTGATTAGGTTAATTAGATAACAGAGAATGACATGCGGGACCCACCTGTCAGGGTTGACTCAGTCAACCCTGTTGACTGCTGACGTCAGCATGGCATCATGCTGACGTCATAAATACATTTCCGAATTAATTAAATAATTAATTAAATTCCAGAAAATTAATAAAATCTTTAGAAAATCATATCTTTTTATCCGTAACTCGGATTAAAATAATTTCAACATGAAAGTTGCTCAGAACGACGAGACGAATCCGGATACGCAGTCCGTTCGTCCGCCACACACCCCTAACCTATCGAACCTGCAAACTTTCCTCTCCGGTTCATCTCGTCGACAGACGTCCGAACCGGAAAACTTTCCGGATGTTTCCCCCTTCGCCAAGATGTCGCCTAGCGCTGCGTTAGAACACGTCTAGCTCATCATTGTCCTGTTATGCACTTGCTGCTATGTATTTACTGTTTCTTCCCCTCTTCTCTCCGGTAGACCCCGAGACCGATGCCGATGTCCTGTGATCGACTACGCCACCGACCCCTCTCTCTTGCCGGAGAAACCAGGCAAGCCCCCCCCTTGATCACCGGATATCGCCTACTCTTCTCTATACCGCTTGCATTAGAGTAGTGTAGCATATTCTTGTTTTCAGATACTCCTATACCGCTGCATAGCCTGTCCTTGTTATACATTGTTACCTTACCGCAATCCTATATGCTTAGTATAGGTTGCTAGTACTTTCATCGTGGCCCTACATCCTTGTTAAATGCTGCCGTGCTATACTATCGGGTCGTGATCACTCGGGAGGTGATCACGGGTATATACTATATACTTTACACTATTACATTACCGGTGGTACTGTTCGGAGATGGGGCTGAAAGGACGGTGGTTCCATCCCGGTAGAGGTGGGCCTAGGTTCCCACGGCCCCGATCGTTACTTTGTGGCGGAGCGGCAGGGGCAGGTTGAGACCGCCTAGAGAGAGGTGGGCTGGCCTGCTCGGCGTTCGCGGATACTTAACACGCTTACGAGGTCTTGGTATTTGATCTGAGTTGGCTACGAGCTTATACGCACTAACCATCTACGCTGGAGTCGTTATGGGTATCCCCGCCGTGGTATTAGCCAAAGCACTTCAGACGTCACGACGGAGCGGCGAGCCGGATTGGACTGGAACTTTCTTTGGGCTAGGTCTGCTCCGCCAGCGACACATAGCGTGTGTGTGCTCGGGGTGATGGGCCTGCACCCTGCGGCGCTTAGGTTTAGACCGGCGTGTTGGCCTCTCTGTTGTGCCTAGGTGGGGCTGCGACGTGTTGATCTTCCGCGGCGGGCATGACCCAGAAAGTGTGTCCGCCAAATGGGATCAAGCGTCTTTGGGTAAGATGGTGCACCCTGCAGGAAGTTAATCTATTAGGATAGCCGTGATCTTGGTAACAGGACGACTTGGAGTTGTACCTTGAGCTTATGACAACTAGAACCGGATACTTGATAGAACACACCCTTCCAAGTGCCAGATACAACCGGTGGTCGCTCTCGCTCAGGGATATGAGCAGGGGATTGCCGGGTAGGATTATTGCTATATGATGTTACTTGGAGGACTTCCGTTGTCCTCTTCCGTCTGTGCAAGACAGGTGTCCAGAAGCGTAGTCTTCGTTAAGACTAGCTATCCCCCTCTTATTCTGGCATTCTGCAGTTCAGTCCACTGATATGGCCTTTACACATATATCCATGCATATGTAGTGTAGCTCCTTGCTTGCGTAGTACTTTGGATGAGTACTCACGGTTGCCTTGTTCCCCTTTTCCCCTATCTCTACTCGATTGCTGCAAGCACCACGATGGAGCCCAGAGCCGATGCCACCGCCTCGGCGACTACTACTGGAGGTACCTACTACTACGTGCAGCCCACGGCGACCCACCGGGGAGTGACCTAGGAGGATCCGGGCGGAGGCCTGCTCCTCTTCGATCCAGATCTCGGTTTGTGCTAGCCATCTTATGGCAACTTGTTTAACTTATGTGCGTACTCAGATATTGTTGCTTCGCTGACTCGCCTATGATCGAGCACTTGTATTCGAGCCCTCGAGGCCCCTGGCTCGTATTATGATGCTTGTATGACTTATTTTATTTGTAGAGTTGTGTTGTGATATCTTCCCGTGAGTCCTTGATCTTGATCGTACACATTTGCGTGCATGATTAGTGTACGATTGAATCGAGGGCGTCACAGTCCAGGAGACCTGGTTGGGTGGCGTGCGCTTGGGTGTGACCCGAGCGCAGCCCCCGTGCCCAGCCCCCTCGCGTGGCTCTCCCGAGGGGAGGCGTTGCGGTGAGGCTGGACGCTGAGCTCTGGGGTTCCCTGAGGTTGGTACGACCGTGAAGCCGCCCTCAGTTGTTTATCACCAGCGTGGAGCATAGTGCTTCGCTTGTGCATGGAGATAGCCGCTCCTTGGCACTGTCGATGGCCAGCGCGGAGCATGGTGCTCCCACTTGTGCGTGGGAGGGGGCTCCCTCTGAGGAGATCCCCCGGGGCATGTACAGCCCCGCCCTGACACGTGGCTTGCACGGCAGGGCAGCGAGGTGTATCTGGGCACTCGTGAGCCAGCGCGGGACTCACGAGGCCCTATCTCAAGGCGGGTTGCGCCTGGTCTTGGGTCTTGATAGCTGTATGTTCCTGCAAAACGGTTAGGTGCAAATGCTCTACGTCCTCAAGTCCTTGCCCTCGAGCGAGCTCAGCCGCCGCTAGTATGCCAGGTCGCGATGTCGTGGTCAAGGCCAGGGGGTGAGGGCTGGAGAGCCAGTAAGAGCTCCAGAGTCGCGATGCTCAGGAGCCCCCCTTTTAACACGCAAGCGAATTGCAAGAGAGAGGGGTGGACCTATGGCAGGTGGCAATCGAGCAGGTGATAATCACAGGCAGATTAGGCATGGAAAGCAGATCAGCTTGGGTAAATGCAGCAAGATACATGCCACTGGGACATGCCCAAGCGGCTTGGGGATGATGCAGCCTGAGGGGCGCCCCCAACAAGGTAAATAAAGACATACGCAAAAGTGATACATGCCACAGGGACGGACCCACGCGGCCTGGGAATAATGCAGCCCAAGGGGCGCTCCCAGCTGAATGAACTTGGAAAATGTCACCTGGTTCTGTTGATGAAGGGTTGTTGGGGCAGCTGAAGGTACGCAGTGAAGGGATTGCTCCTCACGAGCCACCGGGGCCCTGAGCCTCGGGAGGCTCTGGGGGCTCAGGTGGTTCCCTAAGGACCATCTCCATCTACGCCAGGACGTCATGGTGCCTGGCCTCCTGAGCTACCAGGACACGCCGCAAGTTGCACTGATAGGCTGACAACACGCTCGGCAGGACGAAAGGCATGCGAACGTAGCTGTGTGGTGGACCCTCGCAACGGCCCACGCGCGAAGGCCAGAAAAGCTCCCGAGAAGCCGCCATGTTGAGCCCTGGGACGTCGATGCAGACTCACAACCCAGCATCCTCGCCTGGATGGGGAGCTGTGCCTCGTGAGCGGCGGTCGCCGCGCATGGCCCTCGCATCTTGCAGTTCCTGAGTGGTCTTGGTGATAAACTCCTGAGCGGTGGGCGCTCCCTGTCATGTGTTCTCCTGAGGGAAACGTGCCGCGAAGCACGCCTCCAAGTGGTGCCCAAGCGCCTCCCTCGTGATGTTGGCAAGGTCCGAGGCCCTCCAGAAGAGAGCCCCAGAGCCCTGCCCAAGGAGGGCGCTGGGAGCGCCTTCCTATGTGACAGAGGGAGGTGCCCCTGGAGTGATCGCTGATCCTGACGGGACTGTGATGATTCCTCTGCTTCCCGGCATCTTGAGGACGTTGTAGCCGTGGTGTGTCACTGCCATGAACTTGGCTAGGGCTGGATACCCAAGGATGGCGTTGTATGGCAGACGAATGTGCGCGACATCAAAGTCGATGGGCTCGGTGCGGTAGTTCTTGCATTCTCCGAAGGTGACAGGGAGCCGGACCTGCCCTATCGGTGTGGTGGAGCCTTCGATCACTCCTGAGAAAGGCTTGGTAGGCTGAAGCTGGTCATATGGCACTTGGAGGTTGTCAAACATGTCGACGGACATAACATTGAGCCCTGTGCCGCCGTCAATGAGGGTCTTGGTAACTTGCACGTTGCTGATGACTGGGGAACAAAGCATCGGGAGGGCGCCAGCGGTCGCTGCGCACTTGAGCTGATCTGCCGAGTTGAATGTGATGGCGCACTGGGAGCACCTAAGCGGGCATGTGGCTTCAAGCTTGGGGAGGACTGCATTCACTTCATGAGCAAACTGTTTGAAGATACGCTGTGAGGCTGGGGCCTGGGCTCCGCCCAAGATGCAGGCGATAGCGCGCGGCTCCTGGAATCCCCCAGCCCCTCGTCCTGATGGTGGTCGTTATTCCTTCTTGGTGGTGGCGGCAAAGGGGGAAGACCGGCGTTGCCCTGAGGATGAGCCTCACGAGGCTGGTCCCTCCAGGCGCCCTCGCGAGGATGATCCTGCCAGCGGTCCTCACGAGGCCGGTCGCGCCACTCCTGGCGCGGGCCACGGTCGTCCCAGCGTCCGCCTCCACGTCCTCCTCCTCGGCCGTAGCCCCGGTCGCTGCGCTCGGGGCGTCGACCGAAGCGTCCTTCACAAATGGCTCTGAGCTCTTGACAGTCACTGGTGTTGTGGGTATTCAGGTTGTGAAAGGCGCAGAACGGTCAGCTGCTCTTGGATGACTCAGGCTGGTCTCTGCCTCGCTTATTGTCCGGCTCTGCTGCGAGCACGGCTACTCCCTTGAGCTTCACGTCCTTGGCCTTGGCTTTCTTCTCCTTTGGGTCCGCAGCCAGTAGCTTGAGGAGGGAGAGGCGCCCCTCCTCAGCTCTTGCGCACTTGGTCGCTAGGTTGAACAGCTCCTGAGACATGCACAGCTACTCGTGGATAGCGAGCTCTTCCTTCATCTTGACGTTGCGGACGCCATCAGAGAACGCAGAGATGATGGCCTCGTCCGTCACCTTGGGGATCTTGAGGAGGATGTTGTTGAAGCGCTAGATGAACTTCTGGAGGGTCTCTCCTAGTTGTTTCTTGACGCGGCGCAGGTCACCCGCGGCCGGCGGGCGGTCGGGAGTGCCCTGGAAGTTGGCGATGAAGCGGTCGCGCATCTCGTCCCAGGAGGAGATGGAGCCCGGGGGCAGGTTCAGGAGCCACGAACGGGCGCCGTCTTTGAGTGCCATGGGGAACCAGTTCGCTATGATCTTTTTGTCGCCGTTGACCGCCTCGATGCTTAGCCCGTAGAGCTGCAGGAACTCCGCGGGGTCGGGGGTTCCTCATAGCGAGGAGGCAGATATGGCTTGAACTTGCCCGTCCAGGAGACACTACGCAGCTCGGGGGTGAAGGCGCGGCAGCCGGCCGTGGTCGCTGGGGCCCGTCTTGGGGGTGGAGCTTGATCTTGACACCCACGCGCCTCCACAGCGAGCGGCACGGGGCCCTGCCGCGGCAGACAATCCTGACGCGGTGGTGCGAGGAGCGGCGGAGGGACTTCTTGACAGCTTCTTTCTTTGCGCAGGCGCGGGACACGGCGGGTCGCATCGTGGGACTGCGTGCCTTGGCGCCAGGGCACCGTCTTGGGGCAGAGGTGGTGGAGGCGCTTCGTGAGCTACGCCGCCCGTAGCTGGCGGAGGGTGAGGCAGAGAGAGTGATGGCGTAGAGGAGCCCCCTGCGGCGCGGACGAGCTCGGCGATGCCGTGGAGACAGTCCTTGTAGAGGTCGTCGACCGGGCGGTAGCGTAGGAGCTCGTGCGCCATGAGGAGTGTGGCCCGTGCGTCCATGGGAGCGCGACGAGCATGGGATGAGGAACCGGTCGGGGTCAGTGATGGAGTGGCGGTGCGGCCGTCCTGCCGCACCGAGGGGTGCAGCGAGGACGCTTGCTGCTCGTTCCCTGCCGGACCGGTGGCGGCGTTGGCGGCGGGAGATGGAGAATGAGGAGGTGGCCCACTGATGGGAGCCGTCTGAGCGACCCGGGTGGCTAGGGCAGCCCGGCGCTCGGCACAAGCATGGTGAGCATCGGCCATGGAGCCGACGGAGCAACTGGACGCGAGACGGCGGGAAGGAAGCTCTGGCGCATCCCTACCTGGCGTGCCAAATGTCGGATCACGGGTTCCGGTAAAACCCTTAAGGTTCGAACACTGGGGTGCACGCGAAGATTTCCTCCCTACCGATCTACGCCCTAGCTCGCTAAGATCTCGCGGACGAACTCGATGAACTCACAACACAAAGACACGAGATTTATACTGGTTCGGGCCACCGTTGTGGTGTAATACCCTACTCCAGTGTGGTGGTGGTGGATTGCCTCTTGGGCTGATGATGAATAGTACAAGGGGAAGAACAGCCTCCTGAGGTTGAGGTGTTCTTGTGCTCGGTTTGTGGCTAAGGATTGGCTCAAGGCTAGATGTCTCTACTGTGGTGGCTAGTTCTACTTATATAGGCCCTGGTCCTCTCCCCAAATATTGGGCGGGAAGGGAGCCAACAACGGTGGCCAATTTGAAAGGGGACAGCTAGTACAACTTATCCTGACAAAAGCGGTCTTCGCCTGTGAAAGGCTCTGGTGATGACGCCGTCTTGGGCTCCATGGTGACCTCCGTCCTGCCGTCCTGCTGGTCTTGGTCTCGTTGCACCGATATGGAAACCTTTGCCTAATGCCTCGGTACTTCGCACCTGCGCTTGCCCCCTTAGCACCAAAGAGGAAACAAGGACGTTGTGCGCGCTGGTGCCCGCCTGGTGCCCGCCTGATCCTAATCGTCATGGCTCACATCACGAGGGCCTCGCGAGGTTTGCCCCGCCTTGATATCTCCGCTCCTCACGAGGCAGCCTGGTGAGGCCGCTCCTGAGGAGGTCTTGCATCGTCCCCCTCGCGAAGCTTGGCCCCTCGCGAGGGTTTTGAATGCTTCGCTGATGAAGATGGGCGACAGGGCCTGCAGACTGACCACGCCGTGGGCCATGAGCGAGCAAGTCTGGGGACCCCCGTTCCCAGAACGCCGACAGCTGTGGAACTTGAATTTGATGACAGAGTTTGACGTTGGACTGCTAATTTGCTCGACGTCTTCGAATGGGAACAAAGCTGACCCGACAGGGCCTCTGCTAATTTATTTATTTATTACCAAAAGGGGCTTTGCTATTTATTTATTTATGTGCAAAAGGGGATACCCCCCGATTTCCGTTAATAGAAATATTTAGATGTTCACAACACTATGCCCAGCCTGCTACACAGGTTTCATTCATTACTAGTTTCAGCAAAGTGCTCATGTCATAGCCACTGAATACATCATGAGTGCTACATACACTACAAATAAAGAGACAATCATCCTTCAGAGCACATCGATATTGCCCATTATCTTCACAAGCTTTTCATCTCTTCATTGCTGTCAAGGCCATTCAGCAGCTATTGCTTGGCCAAGATCAGAGGAACTGGATCTTTAACCTTCTTCTATGCATCTTCCTCTTCTGTCGTTCCTTCAGTTACTTGTCCAACACCCCAACCTACTGGTGATAGAGGCGAGGGTGTCATGTCCTCTTCAGCTGGTATTGGGATTCCTCGACTAACCAAATAATCAGCAAAGTTGCATTCCGGCATCAGCAACTTCCCAGAAATACAAATCACACGAATCTTCCCTTTTCTGCATGAATCAAATTAGAAGATCATCAACCAAACTTTTTAAAAAATCAGCAACTGAAAGCAGCAAAACACCACTTAAACATATTATTACCCCATGATTCGGGCATTTGTAGAAGACTTGGCCAGGGTTGAGGATTGTGGTTGAGACGCGATGGATGACTCTGCGTGATTTGCAGCAGTGGCACCACACCAACGGCAGCGGGTTGCTATGAGCAACCGGCTGCGGTGCGTGTTCCGGCGGGGGTGTGATGAGACCCACAGGCGATGGTACGGGCGGTGACTTGGTGCATATCTGGTTGTTTCCTGCTGAAGAGCAGGTGGATGAGCAGCCAGCAGACATGGTTGCTGCGGCCAGAGCTTCTGATGCTAGGCAGAGTAAGTAGAAAAGAGGATAAGTGAACGTTGGATATGTCAGTTTCATTACTTGCAGAGTAGCATAGCACCATATATATTTATAGTCTAGATTTGGATTTGAACTAGCTATAGGAGTATGTCCCTCTTTTTTCTAAAAGTCAGCAACGTCACTTTACTGGTACACTAGCTTGTTCTGTACGCCTTCCCAAGTCTTTGATTTTCTTTTTTTTCTTTTTTTGCGAGGAAGGAAGGAGGACAAAATTGAGAGTTCTTGGGACTCGAACCCAAGACCTCTCAGATGAAAACCAAGGGTGCTAGCCACTTATGTGGCGAACGTTCCCTGGGAGGAGGACGGCAGACAAACGCATTTTCCTTGCAGTTCTATAGTTCCGACGCAAGATCGAACTGTCGCAGTTTCAGGAATGTTATCAGGCGAACGAGCCAAGTTTTTCGTTTCTTCCTATATATAAAAAAATATGCTATTTGGTGTTAGCTTAGTCAACAAACGATTGTGCCAACCTTGACCGTTGGATTGACATTCAACGTCTGTCGTGTTTCCTCACTCTCATCTTCCTCCAGCCGCCAAAGCCAAACCAGTGCCGGCGGGACCACCTGCTCCCGCCTCCCACGGCTGGTTGTGCTGCCGTACACGCATCATGTGTAAGTGCATCCAGTGCCCCATAGTGATTTTTGTGTATTGAAGACTTATAGGTTAAGGGACTAATGTGTTTATGAGTGTACACAGGTCTATAAGTCTATGAGGAGTTTGATATTTACAGAGAAAGTCGGCCCCTAAAAATGAAGTTCTTCGACTGAAGACTTTGGTATTCTGAAGACTTTGAAAGTGAAGAAATTGGTGTGACCTTGAAGACTTGGTATTCATTTGAGGAACATGAAGCGTGAAGACTTTTGTTTTCGTAGTTTCGTTTTCTCTTTCTTGAGTCATAGGAAACATCGTACTATTAAAGGGGTTGAGGAAATACTAAGGAAAAATTTCCATGTGATGCTCAACTCAAAATCCTACACCTACCAATCCCTTGAGTGAAGCCATTGGAAATCTCATACAGATTCGATCAATTTCTTGATGTGAGAGATGAAGTTCTTACAGTCGTTGAGAATTTGTTCTGAGCGAGGAGTTAGGAATTCGCCAGTCTGGATTGCCTACAGTGAGGAACATGATATACGAGGAATTTGAGAGTCAAATTTCCGACCGTTCTTTGTCTTCTTGCCTTGACTGTCCCAAAATATCTTATCCACCTAACGGTCATATCATTGAAGGGCATTTATGTCTTATCATGTCGGGCTGCTCCCTAGGCTATAAATAGCCGCCCCCTACAACCACTAGCTGGTTGGCTGCTCCAAGAGAACTTGACACTTGTCATTTGAGAGCATCCCATCCTCCGAGGACTTTGAGCGAAAATCATCGAGTGAGGAAAAACCCAAAACCAAACACCTACAAATCCAAAGTGATTGAGCATCACTGAAGAGATTGATCCTGCGTGGATCCGGCGCTTGTTACCTTTGAAGATTGTGCTTCTTCCAGACGGTTAGGCGTCATGGTCTAGAGCATCCAAGAGGAATTGTGGATCGCCGAGTGACCAAGTCTGTGAAGGTTTTGAAGTCGCTGAAGACTTACCACAGTGATTGGACGAGGTATGTGTGACTTTAGTTCAAGGAGAATCTGGTGAGGACTTGGTGTCTGAGCTGCGTGCTTTCGGTGATTGGGTGTCGGGACTATGTGTCCTCGAGTTTAAATACTCAGCCGCTCAACCAGACGTATAAGCCGAGGCAGCAGTTGGAACTGGTCTACCAAATTATTGTCTTCACCAAGCTTACTGGTTCTATTTCCTCAACTCTTTCATTTCCTCATTACTGGGTTGAGTGTTTGTTCATATATGTGTTTGAAGACTTTGACTGAAGAGTTTCTCAATTTCCTCAGTTCAATTTCTTCAGTCTGTTTGTCTTCATCTTGTGTTATCCTGTGTTTACGCTTTCTGTACTCTGTGATTGTCTTCATTTCATCATGATGACCATGCCTGTATTCGGTTATGCTTACTTCCGAGTACTTATTCCATTGTAAGTAGTTCTTCACTTAGGAATTTCCTCACCGGCGAATTCCTCAGTGAAGAATTCATAAAAATCGCCTATTCACCCCCCCTGTAGTCGATATAACACACTTTCAATTGGTATCAGAGCAAGGTACTCCCTTGTTCCGTGTGATTTTAGTTTAACCACGGAGTTTTAGTTATGTCGACCGCGGTATGATCAAGGTCTCGGCTGGGTGTCCTACCTTTGATGGAGCGGACTACCCCTCTTTGGAAGAACAAGATGCGAATGCATCTTGAGGCAATTGACAACGATCTACGGTATGTTGTGGAAAATGGTGTTCCCTCTGTCTCACCCTCCTTTGAGCGCTACCGATGTGAAGAGGTTTAAGCAACTCGATTCTCAAGCGAAGAATATCATATGTGGCCATCGAGCAAAGGGCGGTATGGAAGAGTGAGTGCTTTGGAAGCTGCTAAGCTCATACGGGACAGGTTGTCCAAAGTAAATGAAGGAGTCTCAACTCAGCGTGTCTCTCGAGTTGATGTTCTTCGCAATCTCTTCAACCGCTTCAAAAGACTCGACAATGAAAATGTTCAACAAACCTTTGATCGCCCTTGGCATCTCAAATGAGCTTCAAGCGCTTGGTGCCTTGACATCACCGACCATGAGGCGGTGAAGAAATTATTGAGATCCTTGATTCCTCATTTGATACTCGCTGGCGATGATACAAGAGCGTCTTGACTACAAGTCACTTGATCCAGCCGATATCCTCGAGAGGCTAAATACTCATGAGTTTCGACTTCTTCAAAAAAAGAGATCTCTATTGTTCTAGCTATGGCAAATCACGTGCCACGAAGGCCAAGGCTGTGTCTGAATCTGATTGTGAAGACTCTGGTAGTAGCCTTGGTGACCACGAAGAATTAAGCGAGGAGCTAGCTTTGCTCGTGAAGAAGTTCAAAAGTTCTCAAGGCGTGGTCGCTTTGGAAAATCCTCAAGGGCAGTGATTCCTCATCCGATGACTATAAGAGAAGGCTATGCCACAAATGGAAGAAACCTGGTCACTATATTCAAGATTGTCCTCAGTGGGAAAAGGAATTAAAGAAGAAGAAATACAAGGATTACAGTTCTGATGACGCTAAGAAGAAGAAGAAGAAATCGTCAAAATCTTTATCATCAAAATCCTCAAAGTCTTCATCTCACAAGAAGAGCAGCTCCAAGAAGGCTCGGGCATTCATTGGCAAGGAAATGGACTCTGAAGTTGAATTTGAGGAACATGAGGAAGAGGAGGCATCAGAGGAGTCCGAGTCCGGTGTGGCGAGTCTGGCTCTTTCTCTCGCATTAAATCGACAAGTCCATCTTCAACTCTGAAGAAACTGACCTCACCAACAAGGTTGATGAAGATAATGATGACTACGCTCCCACCTATTGCTTCATGGGAAAGGGTGCCAAGGATGATCAACCCAAAGCAAATGAGTGGGTCCTCGATAGTGGATGTACAAATCACATGACTGGTGACAAGAATCTATTGATGGATGCTCCCTTATAACCGTCACATCTGAAGCGTATCATCTTTGCTGACAAAGGCAAAAGTCAGGTATTGGGTCTAGGTAAGGTTGCAATCACTAAGGACATACACATGGACAAAGTCATGATTGTTGAGTCCTTAGGATACAACCTCATGTCAGTCTCAATGCTTTGTGATCTTGATATGGTTGTTGTCTTTGGCAAGTATCGTTGTGTTGTGATTATGAAAGCTGACAATTCCAAAGTCTTCGAAGGCTTTAGGAGAGGAGACTTGTATATTGTTGATTTCTCTACAGGACCACAACCAGCCATGTGCCTACTTGCAAAAGCTTCGGAAGGCTGGCTATGGCATCGACGACTTGGTCACGCAGCATGAGGAATTTACTGCGCTTGCGAAGAAGAAGCATGTCATTGGCATTGAAAATGTCAAATTCCTCAAGGATCACTTGTGTGGAGCCTGTGAAGCTAGAAAAATGACCAAGGCCAAGCATCCAGCGACGACTATCATGACCACTACTCGTCCATTCGAATTGCTTCACATGGACCACTTTGGTCCTAATCATTACTCAGCAGTCACTAATGATGCATCTCTATATGGCTTTGTTATTGTTGATGATTACTCTCGTTACACATGGGTACACATTGTCACTTACAAACATGAAGTGCAGGAAGTCTTCAAATGATTTTCCTCGAGGGCTTCAACCAACTTTGGTGTGAAGATCAAGCACATTAGGAGTGACAATGGAACTGAGTTCAAGAATTCCGGTCTTGATGACTATCTTGATGAACTTGGTATTACTCATGAGTTATCTGCTCCATATACTCCTCAGCAAAATGGCGTCGTGGAGCGCAAGAACAGAACTCTTGTTGAGATGGCTCGCACTATGCTTGATGAATACAAAACGCCTCGTCGTTTTTGGATTGATGCAATTGATACCGTGCGCCACATCATCAACAGTATATCTTCACAAATTCTTCAAGAAGACTGCCTATGAACTCCTCACGACAAGAAACCCAATGTGAGTTATTTCAAAGTCTTGATTGCTAAATGTTGGATTAGAGATCCTCATCACAATGCTAAATTTGCACGAAAGCACATGAAGGTTTATGCTTGGTTATGGAAAGGACTCGCACACCTCTGAGTCTTCAACATCACTCTTCACAAGGTTGTTGAAACTGTAGATGTGCGGTTCGATGAAACTAATGGCTGCAAAAGAGCACCTACCTTCTGTGATAGATGAACCAGCACCGAGGAATCTATCAAGTTCAAAACAGCGAGGATGTCATTCCTCTTGAAGAATCTTTGAAGAATTCATTCTGAACGCGAAGAGCGTCGAGTGATGCACTGAAGATAATCTTTGAAGAAAATGGTGCTAAAGAAAATGCTGATCAAATTCCTCGACGACAACCAGCTCATCCTCGCGTTGCAAAAGAAGTGCAAGTTGACAAGATCATCGATGACATTGAAGCGCCGGGTCCTCTCACACGCTCAAAAGCTTCACATTTATCTAACTTTTGTGGGCACTATGCTTTTGTCTCTATCACAGAGCCCACTAAGGTAGATGAAGCATTTCGAGCTGAGTGGATTCAGGCCATGCAAGAAGAATTACATCGATTCGAGCTCAACAACATCAGGGAACTGGTCAAACGTCCAGATCCTCGCAAGCATAATATCATTGGCACAAAGTGGATCTACCGCAACAAGCAAGATGAAAATGGCCTTGTGGTGAGGAATAAGGCACGACTTGTAGCTCAAGGCTACACACGAGTTGAAGGAATTGATTTCGATGAAACTTTTGCACTGTTGCTAGACTTGAGGCTATTAGCATATTGCTTGCTTATGCTAACCATCATAATATCACTTTATATCAAATGGATGTGAAAAGTGCATTCCTCAATGGTAAGCTTGAGGAAGAAGTATATGTTGCTCAACCCCAGGTTTTGAAGATCCAAAGAATCCCGACAAAGTCTTGAGACTCAACAAGGCCCTCTATGGCCTCAAGCAGGCCCTCGGGCGTGGTATGATACTTTGAAGGAATTCTTCATGAAGAATGGCTTCACACCGGTTCACTCGACCCTACTCTCTTTACTAAATCTTATGATGGTGAACTATTTGTGTGCCAAATATCGTTGATGATATTATCTTTGGCTGTCTTGACCAACGTTATAGTGATGAATTTGCCTATATGATGAGTGAAGAATATCAAATGTCTATGATGGGAGAGTTGAAATTCTTCTTAGGTCTTCAAATTCGTTAACAACACAATGGCATATTCATATCTCGGAGAAATACCTCAAAGATGTTACGAGGAAATTGGCATGCAAGATTGCAAAGCGTCAAAATTCCTATGCCCACAAATGGCCATCTATGCCTTGATGAAAATGGTATTGACTTTGATCACAAGGTATACCGCTCCATGATTGGTTCTTTATTGTACTTATGTGCATCTAGGCCAGATATAATGCTTAGTGTTTGCATGTGTGCCCGATTTCAAGCTACAGAAGGAATCACACCATAAGGCTGTGAAGCATATTCTTGATATCTAGCTCACACACCAACACTAGGATTATGGTACCCCAAGGGCTCTACTTTTGATCTCATTGGATATTCAGACTCGACTATCTTTGGTGATCGTGTGGACCGCAAGTCAACATCTGGTACTTGTCATTTCCTCGGACGATCTTTGGTCTGTTGGTCCTCGAAGAAAGCAATTGTGTATCACTATCTCTGCGGAAGCTGAGTACATTGTTGTTGGCTCTTGCTGTGCTCAATTGTTGTGGATGAAGCAAACTCTCAAGGACTACGGCATCAACGTGAAGAATGTGCCTCTCTTTGTGACAATGAGAGTGCCATCAAGATTGCTCACAACCAGTTCAGCACTCGAAGACAAAGCACATTCAGATTCGTCATCATTTTCTTCGTGATCATGTGTTGAAGGCGACATCTCCATCGAGCATGTGAAGGCGAAGAACAGCTAGCGATATCTTCACAAAGCCCTTGGATGAGAAGAGATTTAGCAAGTTGCGGTGTGAGCTAAATATCTTAGAATCTTGAATGTTCTTTGAAAAGGACACTCATCCTAACACTTATGCAAAATTGATGACTTAGATGTGCAACACATGAAGAAAGCGTTTTCTTCAATCAATGAAGAATAACACTCTAAGTGTGAAGAAATTAATGAAGAATTTGATTCTCAGAACCCTACAACAATTATGCGCGGTGTATGAAATCATCATTCTTATCTGATGGGTCACGCCACCACCAAAATTGAAAATCTTCAATTTGAGTTTTCCTCGATTTTGAAATTCTTCAATTTTTCAAATTCTTCAACTTTGCAAAATCTTCATTGTTTCCGTCGTTTTTCTTCATTGGCTATATCTATATATATGGGTTTATGTCCTCTCTGACATTCACTTATGGCTATTTCTTCAAGTTGCATTTTACGCTAAGTGAATGTGATCGGACCCTTCCCCTCTATGCTATACTCAACCCAATCTATTCACAAATTCTTCATATGCGTTCTATTTGAAACTCGTTCAAAATCTTCACTGTGTCCTTGTCATTTGAAGAAATTGCGAGCGGAACTTTTAACTTATCTTATCCAAATTTTCGGCTTTGCCGCTCAAACCGTTCCGCTTCCACGATAGACTTATCTATTCACCCACGATCTAACACGATCTCCACTTTCGATGCGTGGGTGACACATGTCAAGGGAATGAGAAGGGTCAGGGGCACGTTCGTCCAAAATCTTCGGGCGAACAGTTTTTCACCGTGGCTATATATACCCCCTCTCCCATTCCTCACTTCCTTTACTTCGCTCGACCGCTCTCTCTCTCTCGCCCGAGCTTCTCAAACCCTAGCGCCGCCGCTACTCCATCGTTGCCGGTGAGGAAGAGCTTCACTGCCTCGACCTCGTCACCGTCGTACTCGCGCCGACCGCGGAAATCTTCACTCCGCCGGCGCCGTAGCTATCTTCCTCCGCGGATTTAGGGCGTGGAAGATCTGAACTGACGAACTTCTAATCTACACCTCTCAGTTCGTCGTGTTCTTCACTTCGGGTAATTAAAAGTTACTTTTATTGCTCGCTTCGATTCTCAAGCCTTCCTGAAAATCTTCAAAGGTGTTTATTCTTCAAATCTTCACACATATGAACACCTCAAACGTAATATGCTCTTGATTCATTTCTCTAAGCAATGATTTTTCTTCAAGATTCCTCAATTGTGTGGATCATCGATCTATACAACTCTGGAACCTAAGACAAAGATCGCTTAGTGAAATTCTTCAAGGCTCATCTGGTCAAATTCCTTAAACTTGTTCTTTTTGAAAAACCTTCTGAGAACGCATATGACCTCTCCAAATTCCTCGCAACTATACTCTGTTCATAGGTACTCATGTCCGCTGCTGAATCACTAGGTTCTCATCAACTTAACTCATTTGCAGCGTTCCTCGAAGAAAAGTTGCATACTTCTTCAGAGAATTCGATTGTTCATATTCCTCATTTGAAGACTATGGCTGATGGTAAGAAGCCCCAAAAAGGAGGAAAGAGGCCTGAGGTCATGACTGCTTTTGAAATACCTGAGGACATATATGCTGATTATTGCACACCTGATGAGGCCAAGTTCGGAAAGGAGAACAAAAATCAGCGCAAGGTGCGCATACAGAGGATTGAAAGGAGATGGGCAAGAGAATGGAGGGAGTACAAGTATGTTAAAGTACATGAAGAAATTCGCACTAAATCCTCCATGCCCAAGAGCTCCATTGGCTTTGGCCAAGAAAGTGACCCACCGACATCAAGTGTGGTGAGGATTTTCCTGAAGAATGGGCCAAGCGCCAAGCCAAGTTGGCGAGACAAGCCAAAGAAGCGGTGAGAAAATTCAATGAAGACTCTGCTACTGCTGCTGCCACTGAGGCCGCTATCAAGCCAAGAAAATCTATGGCAAAGAAGTCTGCACACAAGCCAAGTGCTTCAGCAGCAATGCCCTCACGGCCAGAACCTTCAAAGCCCTCACGGCCTGTTCCTCATGCTGCTCCTGCTCCTCCAAAATCCTCAGCTCCTCCTCCAAAGTCCTCAGCAGCTCCGGCAAAGTCCTCAGCACATGTGCATCTGGCCACGTGCCAAAGGACTGCAGGCATCTCCATTGCCTCTGGTGTCTCAGCAAGTTCCTCAGCTGCACCAAATTCTTCATCGGGCCCCACTGCTTTGAAGAAAAGGCAGCGACTGGTCGAGGTCCTCGGCCAAGTCCGAAGAAGAAATAGGTTGCCTTACAAGTGCCATCGATGATGAAGGCGATGATGATGAACTTGCAGAAATCATCGAGCAGACAAGAAAGGGCCGCTAGAGCCAAAGGCACACTGTGCCCTTGCTTTTGGATCAAGGCGATCCTCGAGTACATTGATCTCTCGCACAAGGTTCGAGACACCCCTATGCCTGATTTTCATTTGACTCTGGCCAAAGTCACATCTGACCCATTTCATCTCGAAGAGAAATGGAAATTTGAGAAGGCTAGGTAGATCAAGAAGGCTCATTCAGAAAGAGAAGTTCACGAGGAAAAATGTTGTCGAATGACAAGCGATGATCTCCTCAAAATCGATCTGAAATCAAAGCCCTCATTGATGACTTTGATGCCTACTATGCTGATTGGCAAGGAGCCAAAGTCAGATTTGTAAACCTGACCAAGAAGTTCACAAATGTTGCAGCTCCAATGCAGCAAGAAGTTCCTCGGTGGAGCCTCTGCTCACCCTCTTGAAGAACATGCCAGCACCGGCGATGATTTTCAACTGCTGAAGACAATGCTAGTTCGAGGCTGATGACTCCATTCCACGATCATGAAGAAATTGCGGGGCATCCACTAGTGGTGCGCTGAAAAGCGAAGAAGTCAGGAAAGCTGCATCGATTCTTTGAGAAATTCAAACAGATTCCTCGGCTTCTCCGCGCCTACACCAACTCCTATCCTTCCATCTTCATCGGATGTGAAGAAGACCAAAGGCTGAGAGCGAGCTGCGGTGAAGAAAAGGAAAGCATCAACTGCTTCAAATCTTCACCCAAAGAAGATGAAGCCTATGACAAGCTCTTTTGAAAATCCGATTGATGATGTTCCGATTTCCTCCATACCATCAAAGGACCTTGTTCCTTTTGGTGAAGAATATGACATCCCTAGCGGATCTGATGAAGAAAATCATTATGCTGCTTCGTCAGAGCAGATTGATGAAGAAATTGAAGTGGATGCGATCCCTTCAACACCAATCATTTCCTCGCCAATGCCTCAGTTCACAGCTGAAGAGGCTGGCATTGAAGAAATTGAAGAAGATGTGGATATTGGAAGCACAACGCCAGTGATGAACGATGACTTTTGGGACAGTCAGCATCCAAATTCTCCACTCTTCAACCCAATACAACAAATACCTCAGTCCCCTGCACCAACAGTTCAAATGGGCTCTGAAGAAACTCATCCCACCTCGTCCATGCATGAAGAAATTCCAGCCCCTAGTGCTGAAGAACCTGTTGCTGCTACTCCTTTGAACACGCAGACTGCATATGAAGAGGAACGAGAAAATCCTCGGCTGAAGAACACGAGATTGCGATTCACGAGGTAGTGATGCAACTCACGACACTCCTGCCAAAGCCAAAGGATCCATTCTCGCAAGCAAAAGTTCAAGGCTGAAGACTTCTTTGGCGAGCATGTTTTCTTCATCGATTACAATCCCTATGATTCTGCTCGCATAAGGAAGAGGCGTTTACGGACTGCTAGTCAAGCCAATTTCTATTCCTCTGAGCTATTCAACAAAGACAAAGTCTTGATCATGCACACATTCCTCACGTGGACATGGAATCTCTGCCGAGCTTGAGCAGGTCCTCGGTTTTCTTCATGATCTTTGGTTTGCTGAATTTCTGCTGACATCTGTGATTGGAATGAAGAACTCATTCTTTAATTCTATGCGACCCTGCACATCACGGAGATTTCGAAGATGTGAACTCATGGGTGCTGGACTGGATGACAGAAAATACTCACTACAAGGCACCGACAACTGAATTGCCGTGCCCTCCCTCGATCCTCCCTTGATGGTGCTCGTTGCATCTGCACCGAACCTGAGCTTACAAATCATTACATGCAAGTGCTAATGAAGCCTTTGAAGCCAGGGCAGGCCCCACGAACT
Organism: Aegilops longissima; assembly: GCA_021605205.1. Classification (NCBI taxonomy): domain Eukaryota; kingdom Viridiplantae; phylum Streptophyta; class Magnoliopsida; order Poales; family Poaceae; genus Aegilops; species Aegilops longissima. The sequence goes on from CM038682.1 coordinate 472,834,121, forward strand.
AAATTCCTCATCAAGGAATTACTATATGTGCCTCAGACTGTCTATTGCATTCTGACGAAGACAATGAGTCCTATCAAAGGCCACGACTCAAATGATGAAGAAGTCGTTGGCATCATGAAGAATATGCTTTTCAATATCATTCATGGCGTTCCCATTAACTTCCATGATTTCTTCATGAGGACTCTGGCGAATATTGCTATGTCACCATTTGAGCTGAAGCCTTATGCACCATGGATTATGAGGTTCATCAGGACAAGGTCTTCACTCAATTACAAGGCTGATACTCTGAACCACTGCAGCTACTTGCCTCCAATTCAAGTCCTCAAACGGACATTTTCCTCAGCTGATGACAAAGGCAAGGCAACTGCTGTGATAGATGAAGGCATTCATCCATTGGATGGTCAATTTCGCAAGGCTGCATCCTACTCCACCAATGATGACTCTGCCACACATGACTCTGCCGCCAACACCTCTGCCAAGCAAAATCCTCAAGCCACAGCACCCAGGGTGATGACTGATCATGAGTTACTCCTCAGTCTTCATCAGAAGGTTGATCGCAATCATAAATGGGTCAAGCGTCAGTTTGGTTCAATTCTTCACAACATGACCTCAACACACAATGTTGTGAAGAAAAACCAATACTACCTCGATGAAACCTTCAACCGTACATGGGCTGTTCTGTCTCATGTCTACAGCGAAGAAGATCTGAAGAAAATGGGTCTCAAGGAAGAATTTGACTGGTCTGCACCTCCACCGAAGAAATTCAAGAAGGTCAAGGTTCCTTCCTTGGTGGCCAGCTCCTATTCTTCATCGCGCGACACTGATGAAAATGAAGACTTGGATGACACTGCGGTAGGCCCTACTACGACAACTGACCCCGACAACGCTGGCGCTCCTCCATCAACTTGATATTCTTCAGGGGCGTTAGTCCTCAGTTTCGATCCATTTGGTCATTTGATGACAAAGGCGGAGAAATTTGAGTTAGTCTTCAAGCGGGTCTATTATATGGGCGTTTTTTTTGCTAAGTTACAACTCTCGCTCTTCTGAAACTTTTATTGGATCGAGTTGTAATCTTAAACCCGATCGTGCTCTGATACTTTTGATGTGTTCCTCTGCATGCTTATTCTTTGTTATATGTTAATACACGCATGCTGAATTACATCAGTCACCATATTTCATCATGCATTTCAAATTCTTCATATTATATGTCAAATCGTGTATGAATTACAAGATATAGGGGAGATCTCCATGATTCAACTCTTCAAATGTGCATTGCCTCAAAAGCAAATTCCTCACTATGCACATCTTGGGGAGTTCTTCTATATCTTGCAATCAAATTCCTCAATATCAGTATTTACACTTCATATGTTTATCCCGTTGAAAACTTAACCTATATTGTCATCAATCACCAAAAGGGGATATTGTAAGTGCATCTAGTGCCCTTAGTGATTTTGGTGTATTGAAGACTTATAGGTTAAGGGACTAATGTGTTTATGAGTATACACAGGTCTATAAGTCTATGAGGAGTTTGATATTTGAGAGAAAGTCGACCCTAAAATGAAGTTCTTATTGAAGACTTTGGTATTACGAAGACTTTCGAAGACTTTGAAAGTGAAGAAATTGGTGTGACCTTGAAGACTTGGTATTCATTTGAGGAACATGAAGCGTGAAGAATTTTTTTTTGTAGTTTCGTTTTCTCTTTCTTGAGTCATAGGAAACACCGTACTGTTAAAGGGGGTCGAGGAAATACTAAGGAAAAATTTCCATGTGATGTTCAAACTCAAAATCCTACACCTACCAATCCCTTGAGTGAAGCCATTGGAAATCTCATACAGATTCAGTCAATTTCTTGATGTGAGAGCGAAATTCTTACAGTCATTGAGAATTTATTCGACTCGAGGATTTAGGAATTCGCCAAAGGCGGATTGCCTACGAGAAGGAACATGATAATACGAGGAATTTGAGAGTCAAATTTTCGACCGTTGCTGTGTCGCGCCCCAGCTGTCCCAAAATATCTTATCCACCTAACAGTCACATCATTGAAGGGCATTTATGTCTTATCATGTCGGGCTGCTCCCTAGGCTATAAATAGCCGCCCCATACAACCACTAGCTGGTTGGCTGCTCCGAGAGAAACTGACACTTGTCATTTGAGAGCATCCCATCCTCCGAGGACTTTGAGCGAAAATCATCGAGTGAGGAAAAACCCAAAACCAAACACCTACAAACCCAAAGTGATTGAGCATCACTGAAGAGACTGATCCTGCATGGATCCGACACTAGTTACATTTGAAGACTGTGCTTCTTCCAGACGGTTAGGCGTCATGGTCTAGAGCATCCAAGAGGAATTGTGGATCGCCGAGTGACCGAGTCTGTGAAGGTTTGGAAGTCGCCTGAATACTTACCACGAGTTATTGGGCCGAGTGCTGTGTGACTTTATTTCAAGGAGAATACGGTGAGGACTTGGTGTCTGAGCTGCGTGCTCGATTGGGTGTCGGGACTATGTGTCCTCGAGTTTAAATACTCGGCCGCTCCAACCAGACGTACAAGCCGAGACAGCAGTTGGAACTGGTCTACCAAATCATTGTCTTCACCAAGCTTACTGGTTCTATTTCCTCAACTCTTTCATTTCCTCATTACTGGGTTGAGTGTTTATTCATATCTGTGTTTGAAGACTTTGACTGAAGACTTCCTCAATTTCCTTAGTTCAATTTCTTCAGTCTGTTTGTCTTCATCTTTTGTTATCCTGTGTTTACGCTTTCTGTACTATGTGATTGTCTTCATTTCATCATGATGACCATGCTTGTATTATGTTATGCTTACTTCTGAGTACTTATTCCGCTGCAAGTAGTTCTTCACTTAGGAATTTCCTCACCGGCAAATTCCTCAGTGAAGAATTCATAAAAATCGAATATTCACCCCCCCCCTCTAGTCGATATAACGCACTTTCATCATGGCCACATCCCACCCTAAAACTCTGTGCATCTTCTGAGGGAGTCCTCGATTAGGGGGTATCCAGACAGCCGGACTGTGTACAACATCCGGACTATTGAAGCGTGAAGATACAAGACTCAAGACTTCGGCCCGTGTCCGGATGGGACTTTCCTTGGCGTGGAAGGCAAGCTTGGCGATCCGGATATTATATTTCCTTCCTTGTAACCGACTCCATGTAAACCCTAGCCTTCTCCGGTGTCTATATAAAGCGGAGAGGTTGGTCCTTAGAAGGCCGATCAAAATTACAATCATACCATCATAGGCTAGCTCTTAGGGTTTAGCCTCTACGATCTCGTGGTAGATCTACTCTTGTACTACCCATATCATCAATATTAATCAAGCAGGAAGTAGGGTTTTACATCCATCGAGAGGGCGAACACAGGTAAACATCTGTGTACCTTGCTTCTGTTACCATCAACCTTGACGCACGGATATGTACCCCCTACCGAGATCCGCGGTTTGACATCGACATTGTTGCTTTCATTGAGAGTTCCTCGTGGTGTCGCCACAAGGCTCGATGGCTAAATCTCATTGTCAAGGGCGACATTACCTCGAGAGGGGCTCGGCTGTAGGCCGACGCTCCGGCTCGGCGGCTTTATCATGGCCGCCCCATCGGCGGTGGCACCGATGATGACTTCTCGGGTCATCAATCATAACCTTCGCGTCAGTTCGAAACTTGCCGAACAGATGGATCCAATGGGGCTCTCCTCCCTTAACGAACTCTTAGATCGCATCGCCGCTCTGGTAGTCGCTACAAACTACGACTAGATTGGGCTTATACCCGACCAAAGGGACATCAGGTCCCTGCCGGCCACCCATGAGATAGCGATAGTGGAGGAACCACACGCGGATTGCCCCTCAACTTTGAGGACAAGTTGTGTTCGGATCACCGAACTCCTTGAGCCAAAGACCTGCTCAAAGGAAAACCTGACCCAGGTCCCGGACTTAGAATCGGGCATTGGGCCGAAGAAATTGGGCACTCCGAATTCTGAGTTGTTTAGCTCGGGACCGCCCGCGCCCTTGGGTGTTAGATCGGATCAAAATCCGGACTCTAAACTGGACCTAAACTGTCTCTCCCGCATCAGGCAAGAGCCCAAAGAAACCATACATCGCTACTGGGCCAGATTCTTCCTTGCGCTTAACAAGGTCAGGGACTGCCTCGAAGAGAACATGGTCTCACTTTTCTGCAAAAACTGCACGGACGAAGGACTCCTCAATGCTATAAGCCGCCGCGACATAAATGTACGCAGCGGACTTGGCAACCATAGTACGGAAGTACTGTGTGATGGAGAGCGCTTGGAAGACCCAAACAGAATTTTGGGATAGTACTGCTCTCACCAAAACCTTTGTCCGAACTAAACGGACGAACTCTCAGGGCGGGGATCCGTATTGTAAGAATGGCTCGACGGGCCATGTAAGCTCCACAGTACTCCAGATACAACACCTACTCATAGCCTTAAGGCATGTTGGATACTCCGCAGGTGGCAAAAGTGGTGAGGATCTTCTTGTGGGCCATAAAGCGAGAACAACATCCTGCCGGCGAACACAATACGGTACTAATAGTCTTGAGACTTCGCCTCGAACAATAGGCATAGCGATCTCGTCGAAGCTCGCTGAAATTTACCATGTAGCAAAAATAAACCCTTGGAACGACACTGCTATAACTTTTAATGCCAGTGATGAACCTCGATTCGGGCTATCCGGGCACCAGCCGCTCTGGTCCTTAGTCTGATCGTAGATGGCTTTCGGCTCACTAAAGTACTCATGGACGGCGGAAGCGGATTAAATCTGATTTATGAAGAAACACTCAGCAAGATGGAGATTGAGAAAAGCCACATTGAGCAAAGCGGCACGACCTTCAGGGGAATTGTCCCTACTCGGGAAGCGCGGTGTGCGGGAAAAATCACACTCGATGTGGTATTTGGCACCCCGGAGAATTATAGGTCCAAGGAAATCACATTCCAGGTGGCTCCTTTTAGCAGCGGATACCATGCCCTTCTAGGGCGGGACGTGTTTACAAGCTTTCAAGCTGTACCCCATTATGGGTACATGAAGCTTAAAATGCCCGGACCCAATGGAATCATCACTCTAGCCAGTGATCCGGACGTTGCACTTCGCACCGAAAATAAAACCGCAGCTCTGGCCTTGGAAGCATTATCTGAAGCCCTAGCAGCCGAAGAGTTAACAACACTGCGGGCCACCGTGGACAGGGACGACGTATACTAGACAAGCGACCCAAGTCCACCTGATTTAAACCTGCAGACGAGATAGTAAAATTCCAGGTCCATCCAACGGACCCCACGAAGACAGCTTCCATCGGGACACGGTTGAGCCCCGCGATTGACGCCACACTACGAGATTTCTTACGCAAGAATTGGGACATTTTCGCCTGGCACCCATCGTACATGCCAGGCATCCCACGTAGACTGCCCCGAACAAAGCCTCAATATTCTAAAAGTTTATAAACCAGTCAAGCAGATCCTAAGGCGATTCTCAGAGCCCAAACGACAGGCAATGGGGGAAGAGTTAGCCAAGCTACTCGAGGCCGGATTCATCAGAGATATCAAACATCCGGATTGGCTGGCAAATTTGGTGATGGTACCAACGAAGGACAAATCCTGGCGCTTATGCGTCGACTTCAAAGACCTCAACAAGGCTTGCCCCAAGGATCCCTTTCCCCTCCCTCGCATCGATCAAATCTTCGATGCCACGGCTGGACACGACTCGCTGTGTTTTCTCGACGCATACTATGGATACAATCAAATAAAGATGGCAGAGTCCGACCAAGCTGCAACAGCTTTTATAACGCCATATGGCCCTTTTTGCTTCAACACTATGCCCTTCGGGCTCAAGAATGCCGGTGCAACCTATCAACGCATGATTCAAACATGCCTGGAAAAACAAATCGGCAAAACAGTTGAAGCATATGTGGAAGACGTGGTCATAAAAACTAGACACGTCGAAACCCTGATAGATGACTTGAGGCTTACATTCGATAACCTCCGGACATACGACATTAAGTTGAATCCGTAAAAATGCGTCTTCGGCGTCCCATCGGGGAAACTGCTGGGCTTCATTGTTTCCAATAGAGGAATTGAAGCGAACTCGGCAAAAATCCGAGCTCTGTCTCAGTTGGCTATACCAACAGACCTCAAGCACATCTAGAAGCTAACCGGATGCGTGGCCGCTTTGAGCCGCTTTATCTCTAGGCCAGGAGAAAAGGCATTGCCTCTTTACCGCCTCCTGCGGCGCACCGAACACTTCGTATGGACGGATGCAGCCGCGCCGGACTCGATGAAATAAAGACCTTACTGGCCAGTAATCCAGTCCTAACAGCGCCGAACACCGGCGAGCCTATGCTATTATACATAGAGGCAACACCCCAAGTTATAAGCGCAGTAATCGTCGTCGAACGAGAGGTTGATGAATACAAATTCCCGCTCCAAAAGCCGGTTTATTACGTATCCACAGTCCTCACCCCATGAAAATCCAGATACCCACACTATCAAAAAATAGCATACGCGGTCTTCATGGCATCCCGGAAGCTGCGACACTACTTTCACGAGTGTTCGATCACAGTAGCCTCCAAAGTACCACTCAATGACATAATAAACAACCGCGATGCTACAGGCCGGATTGCTAAATGGGCCATCGAGCTCCTTCCGTTCGACATAATGTACAAACCACGGCGGGCCATCAAGTCGCAAGTACTGGCCGACTTTGTCGCCGAATGGACGGAAGCTGAACTCCCTAAAGAGTACGGCGCATACTCCAGCTGGATCATGCACTTTGACAGCACTAAAATGTTGGCCGGATTGGGAGCATGTGTAGTCCTGACATCCCCCACCGGAGACACGGTCCAGTACGCCCTCCAGATATTATATACAGATTCCAACAATGCGGCCGAATATGAGGCTCTGTTCCATGGCCTTCGGATGGCAGTCTCTGTGGGCATCCAACGCCTGGAAGTGCGTGTCAGGACCTCGATTCCAAGTCACATCGATCTAGCTGGTAACACCTCATATCACTTTGCGGCCTCACGCACGGTATTCCCACGGGCGTCGGCTTACCATGGCCCGGGACTGTTTGCGCCTTTTGGCTCACGTATATGATAGTGTCGCTAGCATCCATATGACGAAGAACCGGGCCGACATGGCTAATCGTGAACCCAAAGTGGCACTAACCCATGGGGACAAGCATACATGAATCAACTTCGAGCATGTCGGTCGACGGCGTGTGAATCCGGGCTGTAGCACTGGGCTATGAGGACTCCGGGAACCGGGTTGTAGCAGAGCTAAGCGGGACTCAGATGTCACCGCGTGACATTTCCCGAGGAACAGAACCACGAGAGCGAAGTGAAACACATGCCAGCCAGTCAAGAGTCCTGAGCAGTAGTGCTGGGCTAGCAGGACTCCAGTGAACCGGGCTGTAGCGGACTACTATGGCTCAAGGAAGCACTAGACTACATTTCCCCATAAGAGAGGCTGCCAAGGATAAACAACTAGATTGTCGGAACCCACACATACCAAGCATTTCAAACATACACACAATATGCTCGATATGTGTAAATACAACATGGCATCACAACATAACTCTACGATTCAAGTATTTATTCAGTAGGCTCCGAGGAGCGAGATACTACAAACATGGGTCTCATGACACAACATTCAGAGCATACAAGTCAAAGCACAAGCAGAAGCTTAACATGTCTGACTACAGACATCTACAAATGAAAAAGCTTAGAAGCCTGACTATCTACCAGATCCTGCCGAGGGCACAAGATCGTAGCTGAGGTATCAAGCTAAGCGTCAAAGTCCACCGGAACTACTAGCGAGGCCAGCGTCTCTCTGCAAAACATAAAATAAGCAAACGTGAGTACAAATGTACCCAGCAAGACTTACATCAGAACTAGCTACATATGCATTAGTATCAACAAAGGGGGTGGTGGAGTTTGATTGCAGCAAGCCAGCTTTGACTCGGTGGCTATCCTGAACTACGACTGCAAGTAACTCTTTTGAGGTGGCGCTACGAGTCCACATATTCACCATATCAATACACCACTATGGACCCGCTCCCATCTCCCCACGAGAATGCCATCCATAGCACTCACGCTTATCTTGCGCATTTTAGAGTATCCACTTTCACTTGTCTATGAACTATGCACAGCAACCCGAAGTCCTTTTCGTGGACATGGCTATTGAATAGATCATATTAACCCTGCAGGGTTGTACTTCTTCACACACGCTCTCGCCACTTACCACCATGTACACGTTGTGTATCTCGGCAACCTTCAAGCGGAAGCCTGGCGAGGGAGTCGGCCACGACCTGACTAACCACACAAGTCTCTCATCCAGGTTTATTGCCTATTCGGGTTCCATCCGCAAGGAGATCCGGCCGGGGTGTCGCTCACGGCCCCAAACCATGTGAGCAGGGTTCCCGGGACACCAAACAGGCGCCCGGTACACCGTGCCATGGTGTATCTACTGCATCATAGCCCACCCCTAGGGTCAGCGCTACGCACGGCCTCCAACACATATCCTAGAAACACCAGAAACTAGTTGCAACTCCTGGACAGAGATCAAGTTGATTAATAAGTCGAGAGAGCTTGGAGCACCCGGAGCCCAATGTGTGGTAGTAACTGTTCATTGATCACAAACACAGAACTCAGTTCCTGAGGACGGTTCCAATGAGACAACCCACCATGTACTCCTACATGGCCTCTCACCGCTACCTTTACCAAATCGTATTCACACACTTAGCTCTCAACAAGAGGACATGTTCACACACCTCCGATTCATCCGGATGAATCGGACTGACACAACTCTAAGCAATAGCAGGCATGACAAACAAGCATGAATGAGTAGGCACATCAAGGCTCAAACAACTCCTACTCATGCTAGTGGGTTTCATCTATTCTTGTGGCAATGACAGGTCATGCGAGAGGATAAAGGGTTCATCTACGCAGCATGTAACAGTTTAATCGTTGTTGTCCTAATGCAGTAAAAGAGGGCAGGAGCGAGAGAGTGGGATTGTATCAGAATGAACAAGGGGGTTATGCTTGCCTGGCACTTCTGAAGATAGTATATCTCTTCATCAGTGTCATTGATCTCATCGTCAGAACCACGTCTATCGAGAGGGGACACACTGGCAAACAAGGAAGAACACAATCAATGCAATGCACAATATGATGCATTATCATGACATGGCAATATGCTGTGATTTGAGCTAACGCAACTAGCAACAGATTAAATGAAGTTGGTTTGAATACAAGATTCAAATTCAAACTCCATATGTGATTATTCAAATGCCATTTAATTGATATGAACTAAACAGTGAACAAAAGTTGTTCTAACATGCATAAAAAATGGTACAGATGGATAGAATGCATTCTTTTGATAATTTTTCATATATAACTTATTTCATTACGAGTTTCTGATTGAATTTATATGAATTTTGAAGTTTATACTATTTTACGGAATTTCCTATATAAGAATAAATCCGAGAAAAGGATTTATCTTCGTCGATATGACATAGGTGTGGCGTCGGCAGGTCAGCTAAGGCGCCTCGAGTCAAACCTGACCAGTGGGGTCCACTGGTAAGTGACTGGGGCTGGTTAGTGACGCTGACTAGTGGGGCTGGTCAACAGACACGTCAGCACAGTCAACTCTGACTGGTGGGTCCCGCGTGATTAAACTAATCTAAACAGAAGTTTAAGCCGTGGTTAGTTAAGGGCGTGGGGCCCATATGTCAGTGAGAGAGGGGGCTAATTAGCAGGCTCATTAGCACTAGCTAATCTACCTTGTCACCGGATTAACTCCGGCGATAACCGGAGCGCGGCGGCGATGCCCATCCGGCCAACTCCGGCGTCGGGAGGATGCGCGGCAGGTCTTGTTGGAACAGCCGCGACGCGTCGCGTCCAGCGGTGGCTGCAGCTGTGGCTGGGGTGGCCGGTAGCGGCAACTGCGGCGAGTGAGGCGGCGGCCGGAGCTCGGCCTCGAGCGGCTAGGGGGCTATGGTGCGGCTACGGATGATCTACTAGGTGCGTTCGGCTCCTGGGGCGAGTGAGGAAAACAGCAGCGCTCGGCGCAAACTGCGGCGTCTGTGGCGGCAGCAGCGACAAAGGTCAGCGGCGGAGTTAAATCGCGGCGGAGCTATAGCCTAGAGCTTCATAAGCGAGAAAGAGAGGGTTCGGATCGAGGAGCTCACTCCGAGGTCGGAGAGAAGCTCGGCGGGCTCGGGGCGTCTGCGTCTGGCGAATCGGCGGCGGTGGTGGTCGGAGCCCGAGGGGAAGACAGCAGTGGTGTCGGTGTTGCAGGGCGTCCGGGCTTGCGCTTGCTGAGGGGAAAGCTTCACGGCGTCGAGGCGGACGGCAGGGTCAGAACGGAGAGGCACGGGGACGGCTGTGACCGCGGCGGTTCTCGTCGGCGGCCTCGAGTGCCCACGAACAGAGAGAGGGGAGGGAGCAGAGGAGGGGGAAGAGAGAGCTGCGAGGGGAACAGGGGGTAAGGTCTCGGCGTCTCCGTGGCGCATTCAGAAGAGCCGAGGTGTCGCGGTGGAAGCAGGAGCTGGCGCACGCGCGGCGACCATGCTCCCTGCCCTCTTGGCCTTGAGGAGGAAGGCAGCCAGAGGGGCTGCGGTGGTGGGTTGGGCCAGTTGGCTGGGCTGCCAGCTGGGCCGACCAGGTGGGCTGCGTAGGTGGGCTGGTGTCTCTGGTAGACCTCAAGGTAAGTCCAGGTAAGGTCTGTTCCTTCCCTTTTCTATTTCTATTTTTTTGTTTTTATTTAAATCTTTGCCACTGTTTTAAATCTAAGCAAAATTTAAAACTAGTGCCAAACTCCACTGAAATATTTATGTTGCCACAATGGACCCATCCAAATGCACATCAATTATTTCAGGGTATATTAAAAAATATATTCCACATATTATGAATATAATTCCAAATGCAAATACAATAATGATTTAAATTCAGTGCCCAAAATAATCCACAAATATGTTCACTATTTTAGGTTTGGACCCAAGGCCTTGCCAAAATTACCAAACATTGATGGAAGCATTTTGGGTTCATTGAATGCATTTTTTTAAGCTGGACCTATTTGGATTTTAAAGTGCTAGGGTTTGATCACCCACATTTCAGGTTTCCAAAAAATTTAGACATGATGCATACAAGATGCAAACACTAGGCAACACCAGAAGCTAGGGATGTGACAACTCACCCCCACTAAACAAGAATCTCGTCCCGAGATTCAAGACGTGAGGTAAGAAGATAGAGGGGACACGGAACTGACACAGTCTTCATGATCCATTGCATTTCCTGAAGATGTTGATTCATTGCTTCAAATTGATCTTGACGTCTTGCTTGAGAACTACATCCAACATGACAAAGAGTAAAAAGGAAGAATTTTATAAGAATCAATCTTCCTGAGGTTCGAGCAACTTAGGATCATCTTAATGATCACAAGATCAACTCATGGAATGCGACATAAAACATCTCTGAAGCTGAGAGGCAAAACATGCATCAGGAGGGATGGAAGAAACAATTTTACGAGGGTTTCAGAACAGCGAGGAAGAATTGCCATGATTCCATAACGGGGCACCTTAGGGAAGGTGACTTGTAGAATTATTCCCTCAAGTGGCATAAAGGAATTACTTTTGATACATAGATCATTGGAACTTTTCTCACCAGCCTGAGGCAATTTCCGAATGATCGTTTGGTGGAGTTCGAAGGAGTAGCATACTCGGATTAGTATGGATGATGTGGATTACCTTGTTGAATACAACGCAATGGATGATTTTTTCTTATCATTGGAGATGGATGGGACCCATGGTAGGTCCACTTTTGAAGATGATCTTGGATAGCAACTGCTGAGAAGGCAGCCCATGGGAAATTGGCACAATGGCGGTGCAAGCTGGGAGCAAAATGCAACTGTTGGGAATGTTCCAACCATCATATATGCCTGAGATTCAGATCTGGTTGGTGTCAGGATATTCCAGACTCATCAAGTCTAGAAACAAAAATGAAGGTTTGCAACACAAATCGACAAGATGACGTTGCGAGATTCTCGGGAAATGGACTACGGTAGTAGGCTCCAAAATATGAGCTGGTTCTGCTACAAACATGTGAACACGTTGTCCGAGAAAAGCGTGACCATGTGGTAGTCTTATAATAAAATACTACCAAGTTCAGGTTGGGGAATCATCATCGAGGATAAGGAAGTCCTAACATAAGTCATGATTCTTAAGAAGGAACTTCTTCTCCTTGAACAAAATTAGTGGCTTGGTGTGCTAGGGACACATATAGAATGGAGGCGGCCAACCTATCAAATCATAGAGTACTTCGCACATGCGTGACTAACTTGGGACGATTCCAGAGGAAGCAAAACTAACTTTCTCGAACCCACGGCGGCAGCTTGCATCAAATGCACATGAGTTAGAGAGAGTCACTTCTTTCATCCGAACATATGCTTCATGAACTAGCATGAAGAAATGCTTTCAAAAGTTTCCAATACTAGCTTAATGTTCAACAAGATTATGGAGAAGATAAGGATGTTGTCGATGGGCTCAGCAACAATTCATCCTGGTTTCCATATAAATGGAATTCCACAATTATGTGAACATGGTGATAGTAGTCGAGACCAAAAGATGTAATGGTGTATGCGAGAAACAACCACGAGTAAGACAACATTACGAATATCGTTGGTTCTGATTTGATTTGGCGATAACCCATACCCAAATCAAAGATTGGATAAGATGATAGATCCGTTAACTAACCATGAGGGTCAATCGATGAAAATGCCATCTTCCTTCAATACACACACACAAAGATATCGCTTGGAATGAACTGAGTCAGACAAGCTTTTATCTTCCAACTCTCCAAGTTGTTGTTTTGCTTGACCAACTAGCTCAGGGGTATCCAACACAGATTCTTGGAGAAGGGGTGGTTTACAAGGAAACCAACTTGATCACAAACTCAACATAGCGGTCAGGTGACGACCTGGTGGTACTTCCGAGAAGATATTCAGAAAATCACGAACCATCGATATGTTACTAAGCCTGGGAACAATCTTGCTTTTCAGGGCAAGACGATATGATCAAAAGAGCGAGGGATTGACAAAATCATAACTCTTTGATCGAAGAGTGCACCAGGAGATAAGGACTAGGTGGCGCTATCAACCTTAGGGTGATCATTCAGTAATCAACACGCTAAGGATGAAGTTATTGTCCATTTAACTTCCAAGCAACGGAGTTACTAGGAGTATAGATTTCACACATCACGATTCACTTGTCGGTATTCTGGTTGCGACAACACGGAACCGAGGAATGAGTAATGATGGCGAGAAGTATCACTACGTCAAGAATTCACAAGAGCCGGTGTTGGGGATATAACTACTGAATATAAACCGCCCTGAAGGGGCCGTTTTACCCTCGTCCATAATTAGGGCCCACGAAGGCATGAGGCCGGAGCCCAGAGGCGGATTAGGGTCCATAAATGTAAACCGCCTTACTCATGTAACTTGTCTTTGTAAGATAAGAAAAGAAGATACCGAGCGGACACTTGTATGAGCGGACTCGGGACTCTCAGAACCGGCAGGCGTCAACCCGTGCATATAAGGGGCGACCAGCGGCGGTTTAAGGACAGAACAATTTGAGGCTTAAGCGAAGCTATTGCTCCCTAGTCGCGAAATCACATCAAACCCATCACAAACTAGGCGTAGGATTTTACCTTCATCGAAGGGGCGAACTAGTATAACTCTCGTGTCTTTGTGTCGCTTTAACCCCTCTAAGTTAACCCGTCACGATGGCCCTGCGACTAAGTCCTTTCACGAGGACATCTGCCGTGACAATTCCACGACGGTTTGGCGCCCACCGTGGGGCTATCGCATGATGGTTTGATGATCTTAGAGAGCAAGTTGAAGGACTCGAAGGCTATCTTGTGGGCGGATGACTAAGGGTCATCGCGGCAAGCTCTACATCGACGATGCAGACTAGGGCCCGAGGCGGCTCGATTAGTCTGGTACCGGGTCCCCTTTGGTGGCATACACGTGTTCATCGGCAAGATCGGTGAGCGGGGCTGGGCGCACATCGCACCGACCTCGTCGAAAGCGGCTCGGCGGGCAAAGAAGAATCCTGCCTGGCTAAACCCGGTGTCAAAGCGTGCTTTCGTGGGAGTCGTCCACGGAGGATCTGTGAGGGCGGATCGACATCTGGCGGCGAAACCGTTGTCTACTCGGATGATGAGTCGTCGATCGGAGAAACCGAGTCTCTGTACCACCGCAAGATGGCGGATCGGGGCTGTTCGGCGGTGAGAGTATTCCGGACCCTTTTGATCTGCCCAACGGGTTGGAATCTTCATGGCGGTACACAGCGGCGCTTCACTCTTCGACCACGGCGCCCATGGTCGCGGTTCAGCAGAGTGATGGCAGCCGGGAAGGAGGCCTGTCGCCCGCCGCTCAAGTTTTATCGAGCTATTCGACGCATTGGCTGTGCTCATGGCGAGGCTAATCCGGCGGATCAAGACCTACTGGCGGAGATTGCAAAGGTGAAGGAACAAATCACTAAGGCTAAGCGGATCGGCAGCCGCGACGTGAGATGGCGGCGGAGCAGGCGCTTTGGATCTGTGAGCTTATAGGCTCATCTTTGGATCGTAAGCGTCACATGAAGTCATGAAAAGAAAGTACAGATCCCGTCGCCTTCGGTTTTCGAGGAAGAGACCTCTTCAATACCCGAGGCAGGGACCGGTAATCCGCCGCCCGGTGGTGAACGGCCGGAAGCACAGGGGACGAAGCGCCGATTCAGCCCGTGTGATAGATCTGCCTCGCCATCATGCCGGGCGCGCCCAGGCTGTCTGAGACACCTCCGGTCACTACTCAACCCGATGGATAACCTTGTTGCAGCTGCGGCATGGTTGGGCGATTCAATCGAAGCGATTCACGCAGCGGTAGAAACACGTCGGGCAAAAGAGCTCCTCGGGAAGGCCACGGCTCAGCAGAAGCGTATTCATACGATCGGGATCGGATCCCTCCACCCCGCCCAAGCGGAGCTATAGCGGCGCTTGACGAACCGGCCGTATCAAGCAATGCGCATAGCGGTCCGCCTCGCGGCAACAACCCGGTGGGTGGCCAACGCTCAAGTGGTGGTGGACCGGGCGAGGCACGTGGGGAGGCGAGTTAGCAGCACAACATGAGGATCATCAGCTTGCGCCGGTTCGACCGACCATCTTGAACACAGGGTCACATCGGCTCTTTAGGGGTGCCTTGCCTCGTCCCGCTTTACGCAATGTCGTTTGCCCAAGGACTTCAAAGGGCCACGCAAGGTGCCCAATTATACCGCCGATTTGGCTCGAGCGTGGATAGAAAGCTATGAGATGGCCATGGAGATCTTTGGATGTGGATGAAGCTGCGTGTGAAGTATTTCACCATGATGTTAGAAAGTGCGGCCCGTGCTTGGTTGAAGAACTTGCCGCCTAACTCCATCAGTTCATGGACCCGATTCGGACCGGTTCATTCAAAATTTCAAAGACACTGTAAACAGCCCATATGTCGTGGTGGATTTGGCGGCTTGTGTCGAGCGGAGGAGAATCCACAACCCATTGGGTGCGCGCGTTTGGAAGTTTTACATTCTTGGACGGATCAACCCTGATTCGCGATCTTAACCCTAGAAGGCAGCTGCGGTTCAAACCATTAAAGTTGAAGCTGGGTCGCATGAAGCGTTTTGCAATGACATGGGCACTCTCATGGGCGTTTTAGTAAAGTATGCTGATTACGATAGTACCAAAGATCCCGAGTGCGAGGAGGATGATGAAATAGGGAAGGAAAGCGAACAGCAACTCCGAGGCCAGCTGACATCGATCGGCGGTAATGGAGGAAACAAGCGTAAGGCAAGCGGTAACATGGGCCGTAGCCAACACCAACGCACAGGACAAGGGTCAGCGGCGCAAGGGTAAGCAATCAAACCGGGCGTCGCCAAGTCACAATCCGGATCGTTTGAATTATCTATTGAATCAACCTGTCCGAAGCATGGGGCGAAGGAGGAGCCGACAAACCACCTCGGAAGGATTGTTACATTATGCAGGAGTTCAAAAGTTCTAATGCTTTCGGTATGATCAAGGGCCCGGCGGTTCGAGTCCGCCCGGATTCTGATGGAGAAATTCGGCCCGAGGTTCGGTGGTAATCCGGCGGGCGAACAATCAGGACAATCGAACAATCGAGAACCAAGGTGGTTACAATCAACAACAGCAGCGATCGGGTTATCAAAGTAATCCGAAGCGGTTGAGCAGTGGACGATACCATGTCTTTACCACCAGCTTGGACAAGCGAGACCGAAAACTTGAGCGGGCGGTCAATGTTATTGAACCGGCCGCACCGCATTACCTACGCTGGTCGAGCAGCCTATTGTATGGAAGCGAGAGGATCATCCTCCTCGGGTTTACAATCCGGGTCAGCTAGCCCTAGTGGTGGCACCTCGGTGGGAGGATACAAGTTTACCAAGGTGCTTATGGATGGAGGAGCAGCATCAACATCACGTACTACGAGACCTTCCGGCGTATGGGGTTAAAGGATAAGCATCTCGGGCCATCCAGCCACGGTGTTTCACGGTGTGGTGCACAGCAAGTCAGCATACCGGTCGGTAAGATAGCTACGGAGGTGGCCTTTGGGGATGAACATGACTCGGATCGGAAACATTGGCGTTTGAAGTGGTGAAAATTCAAAGCCCTTACCACGCCCTATTTGGGCGGCCGTCTTATGCTAAGTTTATGCACGGCCTTGTTATGTCTATTTGCAGCTAAAAATGCGGGTCACAAAGGGCGATAACGGTTCATGGGAGCCGCAGGATCGCTTTGGAGTGCGAGGAAGGTGATGCGGCTTATGCGAGTCGGTTTGTGCCTTTGAAGAGCTAAAGTATTATAAAGACAATGTTGATCCGGCGGATATGACCCGTTGAAGAAGCCAACTACTGAGCACGATCCGGATTTGAAGTTTAAATCGGCGGTTGAGACTAAACTTGTTGATTTTGTGCGGCGATTCGTCCAAGCAGTTCACCATCGGTGCTAACTTGGATCCTAAATAGGAAGCGCGCTCATCGAGTTCATCCGTGAGAATCGGGACATTTTGCATGGAAGCCTTACGGCATGCCGGTGTACCGAGGAACTTCGCTGAGCACACTCTTAATGTTGATCCCAAGTGCAGACCGGTAAAGCAGTTTCTTCGTCGGTTTAACGAGGAAAAGCGCAAGGCCATTGGAGAGGAGGTTGCGGGCTCTTAGCGGCAGGGTTTATCGTTGAAGTTTTCCATCGAGTGGCTTGCTAATCCGGTGTTGGTCCTTAAGAAGAATGGCACTTGGCGCATGTGTGTGGATTACGAGATCTTAACAAGGCTTGTCGGCCAGATCCTTCGCCCTCCCGCATTGATCAGATTATTGATGCTACGGCGGGTTGTGGCGTTGAGCTTTTTGGATGCGTATGCGGATATCATCGATTAAGATGGCGGTTAAGGACCAGGAGAAGGCGGCGTTTATCACTCCTTTTGGAGCCTTACGCTATGTATCAGAGTTCAGCCGCCCGATGAATCATTGGAGGATTTAAAGCGGCGGTTAGCCAACCCTTTGTTCTCGCCGCTCCCATTGACAAAGAAACGCTTACGCTATATGTTGCTGCTAATGCCGGGCAGTTAAGCGTAGCCATTGTGGTAAGCGGAAGGAGGCGAGGAAGAATATCGGTTCAGCGGCGGTTTATTACATCGGCGAGGTGCTCATTGAGTCTAGCGAGATATCCGCATTGGCGAAGCTGGTATATGGAGTTTTTATGGCAAGCGGAAGCTGAAGCAATATTTTCAAGGGCATCCCATCACGGTGGTCGATTCAGCTCCCTTAGGCGATATCATCTGAGAACGAGAAGCAAGCTGGGCGGATTGCTAAGTGGGCCATAGAACTTGGGCGCCACGGTTTCTGGTATGTACCTCGGACGGCGGTAAAATCCCAAGCACTTGTGGATTTCATTAATGATTGAGACGGAGTTACAAGCGCTGAAGAAGCCAGATCATACCTATTGGACCATCCACTTTGGCGGGTCCGAGGCAATTGGAGGGCTCGGGGCTGGAGTTGTGTTGACTTCCCACGAGGTGAAAAGTTTTATTCGTCCTCCGCTTAATGTTCCTTGTACTAACAATGCAGCTGAGTATGAAGCTTTGCTCCATGGTCTCCGGATGGCTAAGGAGATGAATCTAAGCGGGTTAAGTGCTTTGGTGACTCGGACTTGGTGGCTCGGCAAGTATCGGTGCCAGGATTCAAAGATCCACTCATGGCTGCATATCGTCGGGAGGTGGATATTGTTGCAGGTCACTTTAAAGGATATCGGTGGACCATGTGGATCATCGGAAGAAGCGAAGCGGCGGATGCTTTAAGCCGGCTGGGCTCTCAGCATAAACGGTCCGCCAAATGTCTTCCTTGATGTCTTGCACAATCCATGATCAAGCTAAAATGAAGTAGATTTGGCTATTCCTGATCCGGAGGCTCGGTTGGTGGCAACCTTGCATGTCATTCGGATTGGGCGCTCCTTATTTGGCATACATGACCGGGCGAGTTACGAGAAGATGAGGCGTTGGCCCGGCAGGTAGTTGGCGGTCTAAGTCTATGACCATTGTTAATGGCGAGTTGCATCATTGCGATTGTGTCGAGGCGTTTCAGCCTTGTGTGTCCCCGAGGAAGGCTGTGAGATATTGCGCGAGATCCGTGAAGGGGACTGTGGTCACCATGCGGTTCAAAATCCTTGGTGGCCAAAGCGTTCCGCCATGGTTTTATTGGTTGATTGCCCATCTTGATCACGGAGGATCTGGTCGAGGCGATGTGATGGTTGCGAAGTTTTCTAGATGTGCTCACATACCGGCCCGGGAATTGAGGATGATTCCAATTACTTGGCGTTTGCGACTTGGGGGCTGGACATGGTGGGGCCTTTTAAAGGTCAAGGACAAGAAAACACACTTGCTGGTAGCAATTGATAAATTCACAAAGTGGGTCGAGGCGAGCACTGTTAGCAAGTGTGATGCGCCACGGCGGTTCAATTCGTAAAAGGGTGATCTTCGGTTTGGATTTCCACGGTATCATCACGGATAATGGCACCAATTTGTCCAAGGGTACCATGAAGGAGTTTTGTGAGCGTGAGCACATCGGCAGCGTTTCTTGATGGCCCACCCGCAGTCAATGGTCAAGCTGAGCGAGCTAATCGGGAGATCTTGAGAGGTATCAAACCCGGCTTATGGTCCCTTCTGAGAGGGCGCCGGGCTGTTGGGTAGAAGAGCTACCATCGTGATATGGAGTATAAATACTACCCTAACAGATCCTTTGGATACACCGTTCTTTATGGTCTATGGGCGGGCGGTCCTTCCAGCGATATCCGTCATGACTCACCTCGCGTGGCAGCCTATGTTGAGGCAGATAACGAGGCTGCGGCGGGGCGCTTTGGATCGGTTGGATGAAGAAGCGAGATTTGGCGGCTGCTCGTTCGGCGATTTACCAGCAGGATCTTCGTCGGTATCACGATCGGTGGTCGTAACCAGAACCTTTCGGAAGGAGACTTGGTGCTTTGGCTCATTCAAGACCAGACAGATATGCACAAGCTATCACTACCTTGGGAAGGGCCTTTTGTGGTCGGCAAGAATCTGCACTGTGGGTCATACTATCGATTGATGTTCGAGGCGTAAAGACTCACGCACGTCGGAAGAGGAGACCAACGAGCCATGGAACATAGCTCATCTTGACCTTATTATACGAGCCATCGGCTCTACTTATGTACATATTATGACAATGTATATATTATGAATAAAAGCAATAAACGGAGCCTCGGCTAAGCGGGGTATCCGTTACGTAAAAATCGGTTTGGGTACATGGAGTTGTTGTCTCAAAGCAGCCTCCGGTTTATCCCTTGATTTTGCTTTTCAGAAGTTTTTTATGTCATCTGGGGGCTTGGTCGGGTCCGAACCAATGCAACACCTTTTGATGGGCGAAAGCCACCAGATCACTTGGGGACATGGTCACATCTGAACCAGTCATGCCTCTTGGTCGGCCTAAGGTCATAGAGTCACTTGGGGGCTTGGTCGAACCCGAACCATTGCCACGCCACTTGATCGGCATAATTCCACGGTTTCGGTTGGGGACCTGGCTAACTTGAACCATTGCTACACCTTATTGGGAGCTTGGTGGTGTCCGCCATGGTAGCGCCATCGATCGGCTCGATAAAGCCTTTTTGGCAAACATTTTATCATTGCCTATGCTCCTCTATTGCTTTTATAACTGTCATGTAAATCGGTTCAACCAGTCCATTGACGGAATTTGGTTTATTGTTTAATCCGGTGATAACTTTTCCGGTTTGTTTTTTTCCTGTTAAACATCCCATTATGGAGTAACAGGGGGCTCAACATGACCAGGCATGGTTTACACAGTAAACCGGCATTCTAAAGCTAGGAGCTGTTGTCTCCTTGGACGGTAATGGTTTATGCAACCTCCGCTTCAAGGGTTGGCTCAATATTTGCATGCCCGATTTGGCGGTATTTTTGTATCACAAAGTTTTGATCATATACATCAATATTTTCTTATATAAGTATATAAGCGTCACAAGCCATTTGGCGACACAAGCCGCCGTGGCAGTTTAAAATTTGTGATTGCGAGGCAAAATAAATTGAAGGTTTCAATTCTTCAATCAAAGTATCAGCACCTCCGTGCGAAGGTTCTGATCGAGGGCATAAAGGCATGTTCAAAAACAAAGTGTTGGCTATTCTATTACAAAGCCTTCCAAGGCCGGTATTTCGCATGGCGTTATGACTAGCAACTTCGATGCATCACCCGGCTGACGAATTAAGCTTCCTCGCCGGGTTGGCGTGAGGAAGAGGCGTCTGGCGTCGGTTCAACTTCTTCCTCTTCATCACCCAAAGGCGGAAGTCGTTGGTAGACCGATCAATCCGGTTTAAGGCACGAAAGACAGCCTCTTCACTTATAAGCTCAGCGGATCAGCGTCGAGGGCATAAGTGTGCTTACGGATTGGAGGAACAAGGCTCGCATACGGAATGACAAACTCCACCCGCTTGTTGTTAGCGTAGAAAAAAGCGGTGAACCGCCAGTTGGCTTCGCTGCCCGTTGACTTCGCCCGTGACGCATCTCCTTTGTTATTCGTTTGAGGCATCATTATCAAAACCGCCGTTCTCTTGGCGCTGGGGAAACCCTTGGCTATGTCGGCGGGTCAAGGTCCGCTATCCACGCCTTTGGCGCGAGTTAGAAACGATGAAGGTGCCAGCCGGGGCATGGATCGTTTCAACTCTTCAAGCTGTGCTGGAATCATGGATAGTCGGTCCAGTGTATCTTTGATCAAGGACGGAGCTGTGTTGTCATACGATGTGGCACATATGAATCGCTGGACGCCGGTATACAGCTGCTCAATCAGCGTGTAAGCGGCCTTGAGCTTCTTCCGCACATCAGAGCCCAGATGAGCAATACGCTTCCCTGTACCGGTTTCAGACAGTTCAGGTTAAACCGGAGGAAATATCAAAACAGGGGTAATCTGTGCAAATTTTCTTACCAAAGATGGCAGAGGTCATGGCGTGAATCTGCCGCTTTAGTCTGGTAAGCTCTTCTCTCACCGGTTTAAGAGCCGTTTCAACATCTTCCGCCCGTTTTTTCAAACCGGTCTACTCGATGTCCCAGTTGGCCTGCTCCGATTTATACCACTCCTTGAGTTGTTCCATAGTGGCCAGCGGTTTCAATTCATCCTTGGCCTTGGTGGTTTACGCTTGTTGAGTCTCAGTTAGCACGAAGGTCCTTGAGTTATGCGGTTTCTTTGGTATATCTCATTCGATAACAAATGGAGCACGTTAGTTGTTTCATTATAAAGTCCCAAGCTCAATACAAATATTCAACTTGGCACTTGGGGGCTAATGGCTAGTTGATCTCGGTTTGCTATGGGGATAGAAATTAAGTTCGGTTTAACTATGCTAAGTTGAACCGACCCTTATGAACTCTGACCTTTGAAGTTTAAAGCGTATGGGTTCTATACAAAGTTATGTGCGGTTTAATTATGCTAAGTTGAACCGACCCTTGGGAGCTACTGCACAGCAAAAGTACAAGAGAGGCATAACTCCTTACCTCATAGCGTTCCTTCATCGATTTACGGACCGGCTTGAAGTCACGACTTGTGTAGAGTCGGTTCGAAAACCGGAGTGAAGTTCTTGGGCAGAGAGGTTGTCATAAGGTGACGGATCGGTTTTCCCTTCTCTTTGCTCATGGTAGTAGACTCTTCCTTGGTGCTGTGTTTTGCTAAAGCGACCGGTTGGCTAGGGGTGGTGTAGCGGTGCCGTCACTATAACATCATCATTTTGGCGGGCTGGCAGATTGGCGGTCTTCTTTGGGCTCGGCGGTTCAACAATTCGACCCACTCTGTGGCGGACTATGTGGAGCGGGATGTGAGGTTTCCACTTGGGCATCGGCTCAAGTTACAGCGGATCAGCGTTGTCGTCTTGGTTCAACCCGCGAGCTATTTTAGCGACTTCAGGATTTTCGCCATGCTGCTCTGGGATCTTCTCCGGATCAACATCCGCTTGAAGGATCAAGGGTTTTCGCTTTTTACTCAAGCGAGCCTTGGTGCTGCAATGTTCAGAATTAGAGTAAGATAAACCGACCAGCGCAAATATAAACCGAATTGGCTTGGCGAAGTATGGTGCTTACCTGCAGCAACTTTAAGCGGAGGCGCTTGAGTGGTTGATGAACCGCCGGATGAGTTGGAAGAGGCACGATAATTTGGGTCGAGACGGATTGAGAGGATATCGGAAGAAACCTTTCAAAGGATAACGCTTTTCGGAGAACAAATCACCTCACGGGCGGCGCTTCCGGGTTGGTGTATCGGGTAAACCAGACGATGTAATTTGTTGACCACGTCTTGCGGGTCAAATGGCGCTCTTCACCTCTGTGTCTTCAAGGAAAGGTTTGGATTCAAATGAGCACAGGAATGAGATTTTTTCACTTTCCGGACTGTCGGCGAATTCTTTTAACTTAAACACGATATCGAATTCGGAAGAAAGAAAGATTACCTCAACGAGTGGTCGGCATGGACCGGCTTCAAACATCATCACAGGAGTTAAAATTGTCGATAAAAGGAAGAATAAAAGGGACAAGCTACAAGCAAGAAGAAACAATCTTAGGGCTAGACACAAAGAGGAGAGCGGTTTCTGGCGACTCCTCGTGATGATATCAAGCTTTACCTCAGCACGAATCTTCGTCTTCCGGCGGATCGGAAGACTCGGCGGTTTTCCTCTTGCCAGCCTTCTTGGTGGTCTTGGACTTTACACGCGAACTGGGCGGTTTGGTCCGCTTCGAAGGAGCTGTTAGCCGAGAGGTAACAAGGATTAATATATATCAATAAGGCATTAATGTCGAAAAGCGGTGGCGAGCCTTACCGCAGCGGTTTGTTGGCAACACGAATGGGGCCAACCGGTTTGGCTGCGAGCGAGATCGGTTCATCAAGCATCCTCTTCACTTTGTCTCTGTGACTTCAAGCTCGATTATTGGTAGCTCGTGGCGTCTTTGAGGGTCTTGGAGGCTGCCGGTGTATTCGATGCATCAATCCGGGCGGTGGCTTAATGGCAAGATGCCCCAAGAAACCCAACATCGCACAAGGTCCACACCGGTTAAGCCATTGGCCATTAGAGCCGGAGCTTGATAATTTGGCGCAAAATTCTTCCGTTCTGCGGCGGTCAAGCGTGAAGGCAGCGGGTGATGGTTGCTAAGCGGTGAGGCGGTAACCCGGCAAAGGATTCTCGTTGTTAGGAGCAGTATTTGGTAGTAGAACCAGGTTTGGTTCCAATCATTGGATGGCTATGGTGTTTGGCGTGAGGAAAGTCTACTTCCTTCCTTTTCGGATTGAAGCGCCGCCCAGCTCCGTGTTAGGACCATCCGAAAATTCTGTCTGGCGGTTCAAGTGAAAGAAATCCGGAACAGCTCCACAGATGGTTCTTCTTGAAGATAGACTTCACGAAAACTTGGAAATTGCATATGTTTGACACAGAGTTGGACCAATATCCTGTGGATGGAGTTGAAAACTTGCAAGGACATCCGGAAGAATTTTGATCCGGCGGGCAGAATCCCGGTCTAAGTGCTGCATAAACACAATTACTTCTCCTTCTTGCGGATCGGGAGGGCATTGGCATCGGGAACCCGCGATGGAGGACATTTTGGAAGCTAAAGCGCCGGTGGTAGCGCATCCGTTGAGTTGCGTCTCGGTGATCTTGGACCGGACCCAATTGCAAGCTGAGAATTGTTTGGCCATTCCGGAAGACTAAACTGCGAAAGGAAAGGAGAAAAACGATTCACCGTTAACGGTTCAGACACATTATACAATGTTAAACCGGCAATTTGGCAGCCAGTTTCCAATTCCGGTTTAACTGAGGACTAATGGAGCATGACGGATTAGCTATCAAAAGTCAAACCGCCCAAATAGAAGAAGCTGGAAAATCTGCTAAGTGTGGGATGAAACAGGTTTCACATGCGAATGGAGGTAGTTTGGATCTACGAAGACTCGATAATAAAAAATTCAGCGACCTATGCAAGCCTTATAAAGGGCAGGAAGGTTCGTGCATTCTAAACAAGAGGTCTCGAACAAAAGAAAGGTGTACAAAGAATTAAAGCGGCGGCGGGCGATCGCGCCACGAATGTATACTACAGTTGAATAATACGGCCATGGCGAGAGCAGGTATGAGAAACTAGGATGAGCGCCTATGAACTACGAGATGAGCAGGAACCTTGAGATGCGGATCTAGGGCTTGAAGAGGGCCTTACCCGTCATGAGAACAGCGGAGGAGCGCCGAGAGCCTCTGGTCCAATCAGGTTGATCAGCGGCCTGGCTGACGCCGGCGTTCGAAGGTCGGAGGCGACGGCGGAGCTTGAGCTGGAGCATCGCGAGGAAGAAAAAGCGGAAGAAGAAGAAAGGGCCCGCGGTCTATTTATAAAAAGCGGAGTAATTGACAAGCGCGAGAATCGAGGAGTTAAAAGCGGCGACGGTGCAGCGGTCGCCTCGATTTCGGGATAGTATTAAATGAAGGAATCTTCTTGTTTGGATTTCTTTATTAAGGATGGCGTCAAAGGCGCCCGTTCTTGCCGTGGTCGGAGGATAGCGTCACGGCGGTTCAAGTAGATGGCGGTTTACTGAAATATGAAGGGAGATTCAGAGTTTCCTAAGATGTTGAAGATTAACATGAAGCGGTTCAAGTCAATCTGGGGCCTAATGTTGGGGATATAACTCTGAATATAAACCATACTGAAGGGCGGTTTACCCTAAATCCATAATTAGGGCCCACGAAGGCATGAGGCCCGAGCCCGAGGCGGATTAGGGTCCATAAATGTAAACCGCCTTAGTCATGTAACTTGTCTTTGTAAGATAAGAGAAGAAGAGACCGAGGCGGACACTTGTATGAGCGGACTCGGGACTCTATAGACCGGCCAAGCGTCAACCCGTGTATATAAGGGGCGACCCGCCGGCGGTTTAAGGGACGCACAATTGAGGCTTAGGAGAAGCTATTGCTCCCTAGTCGCCGAAATAACATCAAACCCATCACAAACCAGACGTAGGCTTTTACCTTCATCGAAGGGGCCGAACTAGTATAACTCTCGTGTCTTTGTGTCCGCTTTAACCCCTCTAAGTTAACCCGTACGATGGCCCTGCGACTAAGTCCTTTCACGAGGACATCTGCCGTGACAATTCCACGACAGCCGGTGCAATTCTCATGAAAATCCTGACATAAAGGGGGTAATACTCCAGGGTGGAACAGAATCAAAACTGAATTGCATTTGACCTGCGGAATACAACTGTTTTGTCCCAGTCCTGGAAATGGATAAGGTACTGGAGTTTGTTTCTCCTAGTCATTCTGGAATAGAATGGCTTGACGAACCACAAGAGTAATAGGCATCGATAACACGAGTGCACGACTACTCCTGACTAACAATTGACAGACGAGGGTCGGAATACAACTAAGGAGGGTCAACTCAAGGAACGTATAACTTTCTGAGTTGTGTATGCATAGGTTAGTATGTCGAATCAAGTTCAATAGGTTTCTTCCAGATAACCCATGCAAAAGGTAGAACTAGCAGAGTCACAGTATGAATGGAGTACTCCTCAAGAGCACCCTGGTTGTGATCTTTTGATCCAACAAACTTCTGCCATAAGTGGTTCATGGTATTGGAAGAAGGAAATACCACGGACCTCGAGGACTATCACAAAGTTACCAACATCCTAAAGGAACTAGCAAACACTATCAACAGGAGGTAAGTAGGGTGAATCTCGGGTTCAAGAACCCAGGAATAGAATACATACTAACTAATAACATCACGGGATGCTTTCGAGATTCATGGCCAGAATCATCACACGGGGAACACAAAACATGGCTAGTTTACTAGGTGACTCCCTAAAACACCTAGGTTCATAATAATAGCTCCAACATATATGACGAGGCAGCGGAGTACCTCAACACACTAATTTGTGTGATTAATCTGGCCCAGATGAACATTAGAAACGAAGAGAAGGGATTTGCAAATGCATCAGACTATTTAGAAATGCAGGATGACTCGGACAGCATAACGGCTGTAAATGCTCAAAATGATTTGAGACATCCTGCAAAATAGTGGCATGACCACTCAACATCACAATATCAAGGTTCTGAGACCAGCTATGAACATAAGGAAGTAGTAGAAACTGAACTGGGCTTAAAACCAACAATCTTAAAGGTCTATGGATTAGTAACACGTCATCCTGATAGAAAGAAGAGAAAGCCTAGTTCCTTAATCCCCGTAGAAAAGAAGAGGATGACTCATATCAGAAGGGCATAAGGTAAAGAAGTAAAAAGAGCCTTATGTTCCCTTCCAAAATCAATTCCCTTACATAACTAAAGCATTTCTAGACACAACTTCGACCAGTTTGGCTTGGTAATCCTACAAGCAGTCAGGCTCTGATACCAAATCTGTCAGGACCCCGATTCCAAGTCACATCGATCTAGCTGGTAACACCTCATATCACTTTGCGGCCACACGCACGGTATTCCCACGGGTGTCGCCTTACCATGGCCGGGGACCGTTTGCGCCTTTTGGCTCACATATATGATAGTGTCGCTAGCATCCATATGACAGAGAACCCGGGCCGACATGGCTAGTCGTGAACCCAAAGCGGCACTAACCCATGGGGACAGGCATACATGAATCAACCGAGCATGTCGGTCGCCAGCGTGTGAATCGGGCTGTAGCTTTGGCTAACAGGACTCAGGGAACCCGGCTGTAGCAGCTAGGCAGGACTCGGATGTCACCGCGTGACATTTCCCGAAGGACGAGACACAGAGCGAAGTGAAACACATGCCGGCAGTCAAGCGTCTGGCGGTAGTCTTTGGGCTAGCAGGACTCCGGTGAACAGGGCTGAAGCGGACTACTATGGCTTAAGGAAGCACTAGAATACATTTCCCCATAAGACAGGCTGCCAAGGATAAAAAACTAGATTGTCGGATCCCACACATACCAAGCATTTCAAACATACACACAATATGCTCGATATGTGTAAATACAACATGGCATCACAACATAACTCTACGACTCAAGTATTTATTCATTAGGCTCCGAGGAGCGAGATACTACAAACATGGGTCTCATGACCCAACATTCAGAGCATACAAGTCAAAGCACAAGCGGAAGCTTAACATGTCTGAGTACAGACATCTACAAATGAAAAAGATTAGAAGCCTGACTATCTACCAGATCTTGCCGGGGGCACAAGATCGTAGCTGAGGTATCAAGCTAAACGTCGAAGTCCACACGAAACTACTAGCGAGACTAACGTCTCTCTGCAAAACATAAAATAAGAAAACGTGAGTACAAATGTACCCAGCAAGACTTACATCAGAACTAGCTACATATGCATTAGTATCAACAAAGGGGGTGGTGGAGTTTGACTGCAGCAAGCCAGCTTTGACTCGGTGGCTATCCTAACTACGACTGCAAGTAACTCTTTTGAGGTGGCGCACACGAGTCCACATATTCACCATATCAATACACCACTATGGACCCGCTCCCGTCTCCCTACGAGAATGCCATCCATAGCACTCACGCTTATCTTGCGCATTTTAGAGTATCCACTTTCACTTGTCTATGAACTGTACAGGCAACCCAGAAGTCCTTTTCCGCGGACACGGCTATTCGAATAGATCATATTAACCCTGCAGGGGTGTACTTCTTCACACACGCTCTCGCCACTTACCACCATGTACACGTCGTGTATCTCGTCAACCTTCAAGCGGAAGCCTGGCGAGGGAGTCGGCCACGACCTGACTAACCACACAAGTCTCTCATCCAGGTTTATTGCCTATTCAGGTTCCATCCGCGAGGAGATCCGGCCGGGGTGTCGCTCACGTCCCCAAACGATGTGAGCAGGGTTCCCGAGACACCAAACGGGCGCCCGGTACACCGTGCCACCGTGTATCTACCGCATCATAGCCCACCCCTAGGGTCAGCGCTACGCACGGCCTCCAACACATATCCTACAAACACCAGAAACTAGTTGCAACTCCTGGACAGAGATCAAGTTGATTAATAAGTCGAGAGAGCTTGGAGCGCCCGGAGCCCAATGTGTGGTAGTAATTGTTCATGGATCACAAACACGAACTCAGTTCACGAGGGCGGTTCAATGAGACAACCCACCATGTACTCCTACATGGCCTCTCACCGCTACCTTTACCAAATCGTATTCACACTTAGCTCTCAACAAGAGGACATGTTCACACACCTCCGATTCATCCCGGATGAATCGGACTGACACAACTCTAAGCAATAGCAGGCATGACAAACAAGCATGAATGAGTAGGCACATCAGGGCTCAAACAACTCCTACTCATGCTAGTGGGTTTCATCTATTCTTGTGGCAATGACAGGTCATGCGAGAAGATAAAGGGTTCATCTACCGCAGCATGTAACAGTTGAATCGTTGTTGTCCTAATGCAGTAAAAGAGAGCAGGAGCGAGAGAGTGGGATTGTATCGGAATGAACAAGGGGGTTATTCTTGCCTGGCACTTCTGAAGATAGTATATCTCTTCATCAGTGTCATCGATCTCATCGTCAGAACCACGTCTATCGAGAGGGGATACATTGGCAAACAAGGAAGAACACAATCAATGCAATGCACAATATGATGCATGATCATGACATGGCAATATGTTGTGATTTGAGCTAATGCAACTAGCAACTGATTAAATGAAGTTGGTTTGAATACAAGATTCAAATTCAAACTCCATATGTGATTATGCAAATGCCATTTAATTGATTTGAACTAAATAGTGAACAAAAGTTGTTCTAACATGCATGAAAATGGTACAATGGATAGATTGCATTTTTTGATAATTTTTCATATATAACTTATTTCATTCTGAGTTACGGTTGAATTTATATGAATTTTAGAAGTTTATACTATTTTCTAGAATTTCCCATATAAGAATAAATCCAGAAAAGGATTTAATGCGTCAGTATGACATAGGTGTGACGTCAGCAGGTCAATCTGGCGCCTCAGTCAAACCGACCGATGGGGTCCACAGTAAGTGATCTGGGCTGGTTAGTGACGCTGACTGGTGGGGCTGGTCAACAGACACGTCAGCACAGTCAACTCGGACTGGTGGATTGCCGGATTGCCGGATCCCTTTCTCGACCTTTTTTCACACAAAGTATTCAATACAGTGCGGATTGCCGGATCACTCTGGCCGCACTAAGCGTACCTGGGGGCTTCCTATACGGAAGCTAAAAATGATTACTCACATGGCTTTCTGCCCATCACATATGCATTCTTTTTCCATATGTGCCTTTTCTTCACCATTATATGCATCGATATGACTTAAGATGTTGCCAAGCTCGGTTGCCTGGCTCTTGTGTTTATGCCCTACGTTCCCGTTAATTCGGCTAGGGCATAAGGGGAGCACCTCTGCGATTGTTACTGCCGGTTCAGCCAGATATTTACCTCAGACTGGGTGAAGCCAAAAGCTAGCTTCCTTAAGAGAATATTCGGTTGGTGAACAAAAGATGTGTTCGTTTATTAGAACTTAAATCCCCAGAAGTCTTGTATCCTACGCCATCGTTCGCGATGCAGGCATGCGATCGTCGCAGATGCGTACCGAGAAAGGAACCCCTAACGGAACTATTCTCCCGGAAGTTGTTTCTTACTATCCATGTAATATAACATAACTAGTTGGGTACTTATGCTTTCAAGCACTTATGACCCCTACGCCTTGTTTCCACGCATACCCGGTTTTGTATAACGAGTGGGTATTGGACACACCGGACTATAGGATCCGGGGCTGAAGCGAAAAGGTCCGCCATGACAAATGATTTTAATCCGGCTAGGGGCTAATCATGCCCATTAAATTACACAATCACTTGGACTGACTATATTCCTCCTCTATACCGTCCAACAGGCTATCTAGCTTACAATCCTGTTGAGAATACTTAGCGGCTAAAGCTACCTGGTCATACACCAGACTCACGGGAATTTCTTGCCCATCGGGCCCCTTGATCCTACTTCGCCATATGGTTGGGTCCAGCTTGGTGTAGCGCGTCTTCACCATAGCCCAGACTTCTCTTGCACCTTGCCGACAAGCGGACACCTTCCAGAGTCGGAAGCGCCGTCGTGCTCCTTGAAGCATATGCACAAGCTCCGCCATGCCATTCGGCAGCAAGCTTGATGGCCATAAAGCCTGAGCAACACCCTGCATCACTTGCCGAGCTCGCTCGTGCAGTTGCGAAAGGTCTTGCAGTAAATCACTTGCAGATGAGGGCATCTCCTCCTCAGGGCGACCCATTAACATTCCTGCAAGCAAAATTCTTTCAATATACTTCCTCGCCGAACTATACTACAGTTCGTCTAGGCACTTACCATAAATGTCGCGTCGAAGCCTCTTGTTCTCCTTCACGGAGTCCGCCAGCTGAGCGCGGAGATCTTTTAACTCAAAGTCCAGCTGGACTTTGGCATCTTGAAGATCATTCTTCTCCTGCCTAACTCGCGTAAGAATGCGCTCGCCAGCCTCCAGCTGCTTTTTGAGATGCGATGCATCCTCTCTTACGCCCTCCGGATTCACCTCGGGATTGTCTGCAGAATTTTCTTTAGACTTGTCACATCAGCCATTTACTAACTGGTGCATCTTCGTGCAATTGTGACAATTGTTACCAGATGAGGGCTTTTGGGGTTCCTCTAATTTGGCAACTGCGGCCCTCAGTTCGGCCTTGCATCCTCCAGCTCCCGAGACAATTGCTCGTTCTTCTCTACAAGGACCTGTGCATAGATTGATCCTTAAAACTGTTGTTCCAACTGTTTCAAGTCTCAGGGGCTACTGCTATACATACTTATCAAAATTTCTTACCCCTATGTCTTTGGTATACTGGTTTGTCGCTTGGGCAAGCCCGCCCGAGCAGCTTCGGACATATCGGTCCTTGAATTGAAGGCATTAAAAGCCTCTTCGGAAAAGATGTTGTTCCGGAGCACGGCCCTCCGGCGCCGGTGATTCATGGCGCTCTCCACTTCGGAGTTCGTGGTCGAACGTATATCCGCATCCTCCGTCGGGGAACTATGCGGTGCTGGCCCTGTGTCCGCCTCCGCCCCCGAAGCCGGTTCTGGAACCCAGCTGGTGGAGGCGTGATTGGTGGGGTCTCCGGATATAGTCCGGTTATTCCTCTTCCTGCCACACACAAAGGGCGCTGTCACATTTCAAATTCTATAATTACAGGACAGGTTACTACTTTAACTCTGTAGCAGTGTGTCAACCCTCACCGCCTTCCTCTTGAGCCTGCCCGATCCGGATGCCCGTTGTTGACGAGTCCCTAGGGGCTTGGCCCCTCGCTCCGTCCGTCGTTTCTGCAAATAGAATGACGCCTCATGGGTAAATTATAATACCTAGGAGGAGTCCTCTTCGAAGGATAGGGTTTTCTAGTTCGGCTTACATGCGACGCGGGGAGCAGTCCAGGGTGGTCGGCCGTAATGGCCACTAGGGCGCCATCCCAGCTCGCTTGATAGAATACCCCGCTGGCAAGCTCCAAAGTGATATCCGGATCCACTTTAAGTCTCGGATCTAGGGCCCTTCCAGGGTCCTCTGGTTGCGGGGAGGGGCTGAAGATTCCTTCTACGGCCCTCCTCGGTTCTGCTTTCGAAGCATTAGCGCAAGTAATCTTAGCGTAAGAACGCTAGAGTAAGTAAAGCAGGGAAACAGAATGGCAACCTACCCACGCTGGGGGGTTGTACATGGAGAATCCGTCCCGCGTTTTGATGCGAATGAATTCCTCCTCTTCCCCTTTGTACAAATCGGACAATATCCTTGCCAAAGCGGCAGTAGAGTCCGGACCCTTACAGTCGCAGCGGGTGGCGTCATCTTCCCGGTTGAAATGCCACATGGGCTTCCCCCGATATTGGAGCGGTTGCACGCCTCGCCTTATGCATATCGCCATAACCTCAACTATCGTCAGTCCGGATTTGGCCAGTAACTTTATCCTGTTCATCAGGAGGAATATTTCCCTTGTGTCCTCTTCTTGTGGGCCCTGGGGGTGCCAGCTTAGGCGTGCCCTCGGCGGGGTGTTGCTGAACTTAGGGAGACCTGTCCGGACTGGATCCGTAAGGGGAACGTCGTCTATATAGAACCACTCTGAAGGCCAGTTTTCTGGTGCCTTCTCAGGAGTGCCGGACAAGTACCCGGTCTCGGCAATGCGCCATACTTCGGCCCCGCCCACTTGACATAGGGACTCCCCCTGGGTGCAGGGGACGAGGCAGAACAGCTTCCTCCATAATCCGATGTGTGGTTCACAGCCTAAAACAGCTCGCAAAGGGCAACATACCCCGCTATGTGCAGAATAGAGGCAAGGGTAAGATTGTGTAACTGGAGGCCATGGAACTGTGAGCCCGCCAAGAAAGCAGGTGGATAGGGAACCCGACGCCCCTCAGCAGATGTGGGATGAGGCATATACGCTCCTCCGGAGATGGGTTAGGAGATCCCTCAGCTTGTTCCCCTCCGTCATAAGTGGCTATTCCAGCTCGGACGGGGGCCATGAACGCCGGTGGGAGAAACCCTTGGGTTTGTAACTCTATCAAGCGGCTGTGGGGAACTGAGCACTCTCCCCAATCCCCGACTTGGAATGAGAAGGGCGAGCAGAAGAGCTGCCACGGCCGGCCATGCTGGAATGGCTTTTCGCGAAGCGCTCTGTTGGATGCTAGCTCTGGGAGGAAGAGTGAGGTTTGGATCTGAGAATCCCCGTCCCTTCAAATAGACGGTTAGCCCGGAGGATCGAGTGTGGTAAAGGGAAAAATGCCTCGACTCCTCGCATTCGCTCGACACGTGGAGATAGTCATTACTGAGGCACTGAAGCCGAGGAGCACAACATGGATTGGAGGCCGGACACTATTCGTCGTAACAGGTACTTGGAGTATTCGAAGAAGGAACCCGCCTTGCAATGCCGAGGACAGTACTGCGCACCGGACTCATCGTCATTGAAGCGTGGTTCAGAGGCTCTTGAGGAGTCTGGATTAGGGGTATCCGGACAGCGGATTGTGTACAACGTCTGGACTATTGAAGCGTGAAGATACAAGACTCAAGACTTCGGCCCGTGTCCAGATGGGACTTTCCTTGGCGTGGAAGGCAAGCTTGGCGATCCGGGTATTGTATTTCCTTCCTTGTAACCGACTCCATGTAAACCCTAGCCCTCTCCGGTGTCTATATAAACCAGAGAGGTTGGTCCTTAGAAGGCCGATCACAATTACAATCATACCATCATAAGCTAGCTCTTAGGGTTTAGCCTCTACGATATCGTGGTAGATCTACTCTTGTACTACCCATATCATCAATATTAATCAAGCAGGAAGTAGGGTTTTACCTCCATCAAGAGGGCCCGAACCTGGGTAAACATCTGTGTCCCTTGCTTCCGGTGACCATCAGCCTTGACGCATAGATCGGGACCCCCTACCCGAGATCCGCCAGTTTTGACACCGACATCTTCCCCGGCTCCTGTTCGTTCCCGTCCGAGGCATCACCATCGTCATCCGCCATGGTTCGCTCGCTGCGGTGCCGCCCTCCGGTGTTGTCAACATGGTCAACAACCGAGAGGAATAAGGAGATGAATGTACATGGTGAGGATGACTGTAGGCACCCAGCAGCGCGCGCAATAATTTTTTTTTCAGGACGGAGAACGGGAGAAGGGTATCAACTGGGTTGTGCGGGAGATGTGGCCCGTCTAGCCCAGGCTTTTATTTCATATGTTTAGCACATGACCAGCCCAGTTCGTTTTTTTTCCTTTCTGAAAATGGCTAGCCCAGCTATTTTGTTTTTTGCAGAATAACCAACGTAGGCCTACTTGATTTTCTATGCCCTGTTGGGCCGGAAATCTTTCAAGACGAGGAGGGATGCATTTTGCCCAGAAATTGGGCTATAAGTAATAATAAATGGGCTGTAAAATGAAAAAAATACATCAAACAGGCAACTAGTTCCAAAATACTTTTTTCCTTCGGATTTTGATATTTTAAATTTCATTGTTTTTGTGCGGGTAAAATTTCATTGGATTTAAATTAAGGTATGTTTAGTTTTTAAATTAATTTGAATCTGGCTAGAAATTTCAGGCTGTATGCTGTTCGTGACATATTTGGAGGCTAACTTGTGGGTCTACTAGGTTGACGTGTACGAAAGGCTTTGTCAACTTAGTCCACATACGATTCTAGCAGCAGTGACTGTTGGTTGTTAATCCAACGGCCATGCTGCTTCTTCAATATCTGATCTTCTTGCTCCAGCCGCCCAAATAGGCCGCACCGCCCCACCCTACTCCATTGCTGGCCAGGCCATTCCTCTACTCACCCACACCTCCTATTATTTTCCGGCGACGGCAGCCGGACCAGTAAACCCTCATACTCCCCACCGCGTGGGCAACCACTGCCGAGTCTTCCCCGGCTCCGTGTCGTTCCCTTCCTAGGCCTCGCCCTCGTACACCGCCCTGGTGCTCTCGGCGCGGCGTGATCAACATGGTCAACGAACGACATCCATCGGACATGGACTGTACGTGGAGAGGCTGACAGCTGGGTCCACGGCCGCACATAGGGAAATGCCTCCTTATTACGCGCAAAATAATGATTCCTCCACCTGACATCTGGGACCCATCGGAAGGGCCTCTATATTTCGCGAAAAAACATTTCACCACTGACAGGTCAGACCCACCAGCTATATCTTTGCACGCAAGGAAGTGCCTCCTTATTACGCACAAAAAAATGAATACTCCCCTGCTAGCTGGGACCCACCATAGTGGGAGGCTGACTTGTGGGCCTACTAAGATGACAGGTATGGAGGGCTTTGTCAACTTAGTAAATATGAGCAATTCTAGCTCTAGTGACCGTACGATGTCCATCCAACGACCATAGTGCTTCTTCAACCTCTGGTCTTCTTGCTCCAGCCGCCCAAACAAGCGTCGGCCGTGCCGCCGGCTCCTGCCTCCCGTGTCCGGATGTGCTGCCACTGCTGGCCATGCCATCCCTCTATACTCACCCACACCTCTTGTTATTCTCCGGCGACGGCAGCCTCGCACCGCAGCCGAAGCAGTCAACCCACGTACTCCCCTCCGCGTGGGCATCCACTGGCGCGTCTTCCTGATAACCCACAAGTATAGGGGATCACAACAGTTTTGGAGGGTAGAGTATTCAACCCAAATTTATTGATTCGACACAAGGGGAGCCAAAGAATATTCTCAAGTATTAGCAGTTGAGTTGTCAATTCAACCACACCTAGATAACTTAATATCTGCAGCAAAGTATTTAGTAGCAAAGTAATCTGGAAGTAACGGTAATGATAGCAAAAGTAATATTTTTGGGTTTTGTAGTGATTGTAACAGTAGCAACGGAAAAGTAAATAAGCGAAGAACAATATGTGAAAAGCTCGTAGGCATTGGATCGGTGATGGAGAATTATGTCGGATCACGGTTCATCATGTAACAATCATAACATAGGGTGACAGAACTAGCTCCAATTCATCAATGTAATGTAGGCATGTATTCCGAATATAGTCATACGTGCTTCTGGAAAAGAACTTGCATGACATCTTTTGTCCTACCCTCCCGTGGCAGCGGGGTCCTAATGGAAACTAAGGGATATTCAGGCCTCCATTTAATAGAGTACCGGACCAAAGCATTAACACATAGTGAATACATGAACTCCTCAAACTATGGTCATCACCGGGAGTGCTCCCTATTATTGTCACTTCGGGGTTGCCGGATCATAACACATAGTAGGTGATTATAGACTTGCAAGATAGGATCAAGAACTCACATTTATTCATGAAAGCATAATAGGTTTAGATCTGAAATCATGGCACTCGGGCCCTAGTGACAAGCATTAAGCATAGCAAAGTCATAGAAACATCAATCTCAGAACATAGTGGATACTAGGGATCAAACCCTAACAAAACTAACTCAATTACATGATAAATCTCATCCAACCCATCACCGTCCATCAAGCCTACGATGGAATTACTCAGCACGGCGGTGAGCATCATGAAATTGGTCATGGAGGATGGTTGATGATGACGACGGAGATGGATCCCCCTCTCCGGAGCACTGAACGGACTCCAGATCAGCCCTCACGAGAGAGTTTAGGGCTTGGCCGCGGCTCCGTATCGTAAAACATGATGAATCCTTCTCTCTGATTTTTTTTCTCCCCGAACACGAATATATGGAGTTGGAGTTGAGGTCGGTGGAGCAACAGGGGGCCCACGAGGCAGGGGGGCGCACCCCCCACCCTCGTGGACAGGTGGAGGCCCCCTTGACGTGGATTCTTCTTCCAGTATTTTTAATATTTTCCAAAAAAAGTTCCGTGGAGTTTCAGGTCATTCCGAGAACTTTTGTTTCTGCACATAAATAACACCATGGCAATTCTGCTGAAAACAGCGTTAGTCCGGGTTAGTTCCATTCAAATCATGCAAGTTAGAGTCCAAAACAAGGGAAAAAGTGTTTGGAGAAGTAGATACGACGGAGACGTATCAACTCCCCCAAGCATAAACCTTTGCTTGTCCTCAAGCAATTCAGTTGATAAACTGAAAGTGATAAAGAAAAACTTTTACAAACTCTGTTTGCTCTTGTTGTTGTAAATATGTAAAGCCAGCATTCAAGTTTTCAGCAAAGATTATAATTAACCATATTCACAATAACATTTAAGTCTCATGTTTACTCATGTCAATGGCATAACCAACTAGCGAGCAATAATAATAAATCTCGGATGACAACACTTTCTCATAACAATCATAATATGATATAACAAGATGGTATCTCGCTAGCCCTTTCTGAGACCGCAAAACATAAATGCAGAGATCAAGGACTGACTAGACATTGTAATTCATGGTAAAAGAGATCTAGTCATAGTCATACCCAATATAAATTAATAGTAACGGATGCAAATGACAGCAGCGCTCTCCAGCTAGTGCTTTTTAATAAGAGGGTGATGACTCAACATGAAATTAAATAGATAGGCCCTTCGCAGAGGGAAGCATGGATTTGTAGAGGTTCCAGAGCTCGATTTTAAAGCAGAGATAAATAATATTTTGAGCGGCATGCTTTCATTGTCAACATAACAACCAATAGATGGTGATATCTTCGATGCTACACACATTATAGGCGGTTCCCAAACAGAATGGTAAAGTTTATACTCCCCCTCCACCAACAAGCATCAATCCATGGCTTGTTCGAAACAACAAGTGCCTCCAACTAGCAACAGTCCCAGGGGGAGTTTTGTTTGCAATTATTTTGATTTAGTTTGCATAAAGCATGGGACTGGGCATCCCGGTGACCAGCCATTTTCTCGTGAGTGAGGAGCGGAGTCCGCTCCTCTTGAGAATAACCCGCCTAACATGGAAGATAAGGACAGTCCTAGTTGATACATGAGCTATTCGAGCATACAAAACAGAATTTCATTTGAAGGTTTGGAGTTTGGCACATACAAATTTACTTGGAACGGCAGGTAGATACCGCATATAGGAAGGTATGGTGGACTCATATGGCATAACTTTGGGGTTTAAGGGATTGGATGCACAAGCAGTATTCCCGCTTAGTACAAGTGAAGGCTAGAAAAAGACTGGGAAGCGACCAACTAGAGAGCGACAATAGTCATGAACATGCATCAAAATTAATAAACATTAAGTGCAAGCATGGGTAGGATATAATCCACCATGAACATAAATATCGTGAAGGCTATGTTGATTTGTTTCAAATACATGTGTGAACATGTGCCAAGTCAAGTCACTCGAATCATTCAAAGGAGGATACCACCCTACTATACCACATCACAACTATTTTAATAGCATGTTGGCACGCAAGGTAAACCATTATAAACTCCTAGCTAATTAAGCATGGCATGAGCAACCATAATCTCTAATTCTCATTGCAAACATGTTTATTCATAATAAGCTAAATCAGGAACGATGAACTAATCATATTTACAAAAACAAGAGAGGTCGAGTTCATACCAGCTTCTCTCATCTCAATCAGTCCATCATATATCGTCATTATTTCCTTTCACTTGCACGACCGAATGGTGTGAAAAATAATAATAGTGCACGTGCATTAGACTAAGCTGGAATCTGCGAGCATTCAATAAACAGGAGAAGACAAGGCAATATGGGCTCTTGCTTAAGTCAACAATGATGCATATAAAAGCCACTTCAACATTTTCATCATGGTCTTCTCCTATCGACCCCCAAAGAAAAGAAAAGAAATAAAACTATTTACACGGGAAAGCTCCCAACAAGCAAAAGAAGAACAGGAAATCTTTTTGGGTTTTCTTTTAATTATTACTACTACAGCAAGAAAGTAAACTAGCTAAAAGCTATTACTAATTTTTTTCTTAAGATTTTTCAAACACACAAGAAGAAAGCATAAAAAGGAAAATAAACTAGCATGGATATTACAGTGAAAAATTATGAGCACCGACAACTAGCAATGAGTGTGTGAACATAAATGTAATGTCGGTGGGAAATACGTACTCCCCCAAGCTTAGGCTTTTGGCCTAAGTTGGTTCATTGCCACGGATGGCCTGGCGGATATCCATAGTTGTAGTTGGGGTCGTACTGAGTAGAAGCCTCAGATTGCCACTGGTTGGCAATTGCCTCAGGGTCCCACTGGTAATTAGACTGTAGTATAAACAGTTTCTTGCAATTTTATCATATTGGAAACATGGAGAGGCGGAGATGTAGTTCCTCTCTCATAATAATTGCAAGTAGGAGAAGCAAGCACATGCATATTATACTCATCAAAATCATCATGTGTAGTAGTAAAAGGCAACCCATCAATATAATCCTTAATAAGGGCAAACTTCTCCGATATGGTGTAGTCGGGTGAATTCAAAAAGATAATAGGACTATCATGTGTGGGTGCAATAGCAACAATTTCATATTTAACATAAGGAACTATAGCAAGTTCATCTCCATAAGCATAATTCATATTGGCATCTTGGCCACAAGCATAGCAAGCATCATCAAAAAGGGATATTTCAAGAGAATCAACGGGATCATAACAATCATCATATCATTCATCCTTCGGTAAGCACGAAGGGAAATTAAACAATGTATGAGTTGAAGATTTACTCTCATTAGAAGGTGGGCACGGGTGATCAATCCGCTCTTCCTCCTTTTGTTCTTCGCTCTCATCCTCATCTTTTTCATCCAATGAGCTCACAATGTCATTAATTTCTTCTTCCATAAGCTCCTGCAAAATATTAGTCTCTTCTTGGACAGTGGAGACTTTCTCAATAAATGCATCAATATTGGAATTGAATTCATAATTCTTATAGCAATATTTAAGGATAACTAAATTTTCAGGTCTATAAACAACATAATAAAGATTTTCAGACTCTTTGAACAAAGATTCAATTTCATAAGCACCCATAAAAGCAACAAATTCTTCTATTTGTTCCACATCACAGTAATCATATATACCTCTAGCATAAGAAGCCAAGGTTTCATTATCATTAAATTTGCATGAAAAGGGAAGGTGTGGAGCCTTCATCCTAGAGCAACAAGTATAATCATAACTCAAGCATACTTGCCGAGCATACCACTTCAACATATAAATTTGATCCCATAATAGTTTCCCTTTTTGAGTCAAGCGATAATCCCTAAAGTATTCACGTTGATCCAATGTGTCTCCCATTACTAGATTGAATGGGGTTTTCTCAGAATTATCAAAGTAGTACATAATGTCTGTCACATAACGAGCATCGAGGGTTTTAGGAGGTTCCCCATCTCCATGAGTAGCAAGTAAACCTAATTTTTTTTGGTATTTTGTGCTCCATATCCATAACTAAAGATAAAGAACAACTAAGAACAGCAAATAAAAATTACTTAGTGATAAAGCAAACAAGCACACACGAGAATATTCACCCCATGCTATTGCTCCCCGGCAATGGCGCCAGAAAAAGGTCTTGATAACCCACGAGTATAGGGGATCAATTGTAACGTCTTTCGATAAGTAAGAGTGTCGAACCCAACGAGGAGCTAAAGGTAGAACAAATATTCCCTCAAGTTCTATCAACAACCGATACAACTCTACGCACGCTTAACGTTCGCTTTACCTAGAACAAGTATGAAACTAGAAGTACTTTGTAGGTGTTGTGGGATAGGTTGCAAGAATACAAAGAGCACGTAAATAAAAACTAGGGGTTGTTTATATAAAGAAGCAAAAGTTAGTATAGCAAGTGTGGAAAAGTGGTGGTAGGAGTTGCGAAATTGTCCCTAAGCAATTGACTACTTTACTAGACCGATAGCAAGTTTTATGTGGGAGAGGCCACTGCTAGCATGTCATCACTGACTTGGAATTCTATGCACTTATGATTGGAACTATTAGCAAGCATCCGCAACTACTAACGTTCATTAAGGTAAAACCCAACCATAGCATTAAGATATATTGGTCCCCCTTCAATCTCGTATGCATCAATTTCTATGCTAGGTTGAAGCTTCTGTCACTCTTGCCCTCCAATACATAGTGCTACAACATACAACTAACCCTATGGTGTGATCCACGCGCACGCTCATATGATGTGCACCAAAGGACAGCAACATAACCACAAGCAATAAATCAATCATAGCAATTCACCAATAACCGACAGGACAACAAAAATCTACTCAGACATCATAGGATGGCAACACATCATTGGATAATAATATGAAGCATAAAGCACCATGTTCAAGTAGAGGGTACAGCGGGTTGCGGGAGAGTGGACCGCTGTAGATAGAGGGGGGAAGGTGATGGAGATGTTGGTGAAGATGGCACGGGTGTTGGTGAAGATCGCGGTGATGATGATGGCCCCGGCGGTGTTTCGGCGCCACCAGAAGCGAGGGGGAGAGAGCCCCCCTTCTTCTTCTTCTTCCTTGACCTTCTCCCTAGATGGGAGAAGGGTTTCCCCTCTGGTCCATGGTCTCCATGGCGTGGGAGGTGCGAGTGCCCCTCCGAGATTGGATATGTCTCTCTATCTCTCTCTCTGTTTCTGCGTTCTCGAATTCTTCCCTTTCGCCGTTTCTTATATATCCGGAGATCCGTAACTCCGATTGGATTGAAACCTTCGCCAAGATTTCTTTCCAAAAATTATCTTTTTTGCAGCCAAAGAAGAGCAGCAACCGCCTTACGGGGGGCCCACGAGGGTCAGGGGCGCTTCCCCCTGCCTCGTGGCCACCTCGGGCACCGTCTCGCATTGATTCTTCCTCCCATATTTCCCAAATATTCCAACAATATTCTCCGACCGTTTGTATTCTGTTTGGATTCCGTTTGATATGGGGTTTCTGCAAAACATAAAACATGAAACAAACAGGAACTGGCACTGGGCATTGGATCAATATGTTACTCCCAAAAATAGTATAAAAAGTTGCCAAAAGTATATGAAAGTTGTATAATATTGGCATGGAACAATAAAAAATTATAGATACGACGGAGACGTATCAGGACACGGAGCTAATTTGAGGTGACAGTAAAAGCCGATTGCTCCTAGTCTTTGGGGAACTACGGAGAACCCTTAGAGAGGCTACGTCCATAGGGAAACCCTTAATTATCATGAGTTGTAACCCTCTGGGGGAGACTATGATGGTGGCGTGTGTGGCACGAATTCTACCACGAGTAGAACGTGTATTGTACCCGGCTCTACCCAGCATAATCATCAAGAGTGGCTCAAGTATCTGGTATATACTATGCTTATGCATATGTGCGCTAGAAACATATCAATGGGGATTCCGGACTCCCTAAGAACACCTTTTCATTCTGTTGTTTCACCCGTCATTACGATTCCTGTATTTCATTTAGTTTTATGTTCTTTAGTCACAAGTCAAAACACTACTCAAAAATCATTTATATCCGCCCTCACTCTGCTTTGAGTCTACAATTATCTGCAGGAACCAAATTACATGATTCTCTACAAGAGGAAAAAGTATGATTCTTTTGCTCCCGGTGGGATCGATACTCTTACTTCGAAAAGGCTACAACTAAACCCTATGCACTTGAAAGCCATCATACTCCACCGCCGATTCCTTGACGGGCAGGTGCTTATCTACCGCCTTAGCTAGGCGCAACTCCTCCTCCCGGCGCTCGTCACTCTTTGTTGCGTCCTACATATCCATCTCCCGCTCGTTGATCTCATGAGGAAGGGGCTCCATGGCCTCTATCGCCGCTTCGTGGCCAAGCATCTCGGCCTCCGCCTCCGCTGCCTCTTCGGGCGTGGGGGGCTGGTTGGGTTCCCAGGAGGCCTAGAATACTTGGCATGAGCTTACTTGATCTGGGTGTGGATGGCCTTGATCCAGGCCAGGGCGACCTCCGTTGCATAGATGGCTACTTGAGCGCTCTCCGCTTTTGTAGCCGCCCAGCCATCTCGACTACTATAGCTGCCCTGTCGGCTGCCGTAGACACCCTCTCGACGGATGCAACCAAGCTCTCAGTGTAGGCAGCCACGCTCTCGGCAGAGGCGGAGCCCCTCGGGGCCGACGCGGATACCGTAGGGTCCCTCACAAAGCGTCTCTGCGGCGTCATTCTTTGCAAGAAGAGGTTGGGGAATGGGGATCGAGGATTTGGGTATTCGGGGGTGAGCGGCACTTGAGCTAGATGAAGCCGACGAAGCTTATGGAGGAAGACATAAATAGACCCACGAATTTTCATCGCAAACAGTTCCTATAATCAAATGTGTCTGGCGTAGTTGAATTTTTGTATTAGCTCTGAAAGACTAATGTGGGGTACATGGCAACTCACAGTGTTTTAATTGTACGAATTCTTTTTGTACCATGAACATGCACAAATACAACTATCATGTTAAAATTTTGAAATTTTCAGGGTTAATTTGACCTTTTTAAGACATTAAGTGAGTTTCTAGCCATATAATGGTCGTAATTCAAATTTGAACTACATGTACATGCAACAACAAACCATCATGGTTTGGAAAGTCATATTCGTGTCCTTCTGTGCAAGTTTATGTCCTATGCAGTAAATTCGAAGGAATTTGCAATCATATTGGTGTCATGGCTAGGACACAAACATTGAGAACCATGGTTTTTAAATTCCAATGAATTCAAAAATGATCTGAAATACATGAAACCTTGCTTGATGCCATGACATGGTACCAAGATGTCGTGGTAAAAAAATTGGCATGTTTGATGAAAGGTTTGACGCATATCTCTCACAAATCGAAGCATCTCACGAGAAGACTCGTGGTTCCAGAGAGAACAATCCATGTTTGATGACGAATCGATGGCCGCTGCCTCTTATGGCCTTGGATTTTTTTCTACCATTAAAAACAATTGTCATGTTAAAGTTTGGAAACTTTCAGGGTTCATTTGATATTTTTAAGACATTAAGTGAGTTTCTAGCCATATAATCGCCGTAATTCAAATTTGAACTACATGTACATGCAACAACAAACCATCATGGTTGGAAAAAATCATATATTGTGTCCTTATGTGCAAGTTTATGCCCTGTGCAGTAAATTGGACGGAATTTTCAAACATATCGGTGTCACGGCTTGCACAGAAACATTGAGAACCATGGTTTTAAAATTCTAAAAAATTCAAAAATGATCAGAAATACATGAAACCTTGCTTGATGCCATGACATGGTACCAAGATGTTGTAGTAAAAAAATTGGCCTGTTTGACATCGTACCACTCACAATTTCGAGCATCTCATAAGAAACACTCGTGGTTCCGAGAGGGAACAATGCATGTTTGATGACGAACCGACGGTCGCTGCCTCTTACGGCCTTGAATTTTTTTCTACCGTTAACATGCACGAATACAACTGTCATGTTAAAATCTGGAAATTAAAAGGCCCATTTGACCTTTGTCGTGGGAAAACACGGCCACCTATGGGACCATCAGCCCCTTATGGTTCGGCAGGGGGAAGAACACATTGCACAACGAGCGGAGGGCATAGAGCAACACGGCAGAGATCACACGGGCAGTATTTACCCAGCTTCGGGCCGCCGCAAGGCGTAAAACCCTACTCCTGCTTTGGTGGATTGATGAGGGGACCGTAGTGGAGACGCAGCGCTCTAGCCCGGCAAGATTGCCTCAGGGCGAGAGCAGCTACACATGTATGAGTGTACAAAGTCCGAATCCTTTCTAAGGTTGCCACGGCCCTCCTTTTATAGATCAAGGGTCACCGCAATGGCAAATCAGTCATTGTGTA
The DNA here is from genome assembly GCA_021605205.1 of Aegilops longissima. NCBI lineage: Eukaryota > Viridiplantae > Streptophyta > Magnoliopsida > Poales > Poaceae > Aegilops > Aegilops longissima. The sequence goes on from CM038682.1 coordinate 472,878,810, forward strand.
CTGATTAGATAGCAAACAGTGCTATCATACCTAACTCTGCAGGCACGACAGGGCGCATTAAATGCGCCGCTTAGTGTCACATCGAAGCGTAGCCCGTCAAGCCTTATCGGGCCGTTCGGCCACCTTCTCATGTGCCTGCGTGACACATCTCTGGATGGGTGTCATTTGGAGGTAATTTCCTTAGGAAGTGGCTGCCACGTGCCAAATGACAGCGACCTAGTTACTTGGGGGCTCGACACCGCACCATCGATGACTTGCGTTGCTATGAGGTGGATCGGTGGAGCCTTAGCGGGGTAGTCTGCCCTTGTCGTGCCCGGCAGGCCTGCCGGGCGGTCTTGAGACTTGTCTTCAGGGCAATCCTCGACCTTTCTAGGCTCGCCTGCCCGGCAAGGGAGGTGTTTCCTTAGTGGTATCTTGCTTCTTTAGCTTGACTTAGTCTTCTTGATCTGCCCTTCGATTTCTCAAAGATCTAATCTCTTCTACTTGGTCTGGTCTTGGATGTTCCAACTTTGCTCTTAAGCCTATGTACAGTCTGGGCAACACACCTGGGGTTTGTTGCACCGACAGGAGCCCCCGGGCCTGGCCTGAACGCGTCGCTGGGCATCGTCGGGGTAGGCCCTATCCAGTACACAGGCGAGAAGGCAGTAGTAGCTTGTCCTTTGAGATCTTCTTTCCTTCCTCATTAATCTGAGCTTGAATCAGTTTCCAGTTTCCCCGCACATCGCGTAACGCCAATTGTAGTGGGAGAGATAATGTGTCGCGATCCATGGGTCACCCATGTCCCACGTTCACGGGGCGGTAACTGTCACCCCATTATCTTTCCCGCTCCTGGCGCCTCCGTGCTACCTCCTGAGCACTGCGTTGGATTTCATTGAAGAGGAAAGGGTGATGCAGCAGAGTAGAGTAAGTATTTCCCTCAGTTTTTGAGAACCAAGGTATCAATCCAGTAGGAGGCTACGCGTGAGTCCCTCGTACCTACACAAAACAAATAGCTCAACGCAACCAACGCGATTAGGGGTTGTCAATCCCTTCACGGTCACTTACGAGAGTGAGATCTGATAGAGATGATAGATAATATTTTTGGTATTTTTGATATTAAGATGCAAGATAAAATAAAAGGCAAAGTAAAAAAGCAAAGCAATAATAAAGTGATCGAAGATTATTATGTTGAGAATAGACCCGATGGCCATAGATTTCACTAGTGGCTTCTCTCAAGAGCATAAGTATTCTACGGTGGGTGAACAAATTAATGTTGAGCAATTGACAGAATTGAGCATAGTTATGAGAATATCTAGGTATGATCATGTATATAGGCTTCACGTTCGAGACAAGTAGACCGACTCCTACCTGCATCTACTACTATTACTCCACTCATCGACCGCTATCCAGCATGCATCTAGAGTATTAAGTTCAAGAAAACAGAGTAACGCCTTAAGCAAGATGACATGATGTAGAGGAATAAATTCATGCAATATGATAAATACCCCATCTTGTTATCCTCGATGGCAACAATACAATACGTGCCTTGCTGCCCTACTGTCACTGAGAAAGGACACCACAAGATTGAACCAAAGCTAAGCACTTCTCCCATTGCAAGAAAAACCAATTTAGTAGGCCAAACCAAACTGATAATTCGAAGAGACTTGCAAATATAAGCAATCATACATAAAAGAATTCAGAGAAGATTCAAATATTGCTCATAGATAATCTTGATCATAAACCCACAATTCATCGATCTCAACAAACACACCGCAAAAATAAAATTACATCGAATAGATCTCCACGAGAGAGGGGGAGAACATTGTATTGAGATCCAAAAAGAGAGAAGAAGCCATCTAGTTACTAACTATGGACCCGAAGGTCTGAGGTAAACTACTCACACTTCATCGGAGAGGCTATGGTGATGATGTAGAAACCCTCCATGGTGGATTCCCCTTCCGGCGGAGCTCCGGAACAGGCCCCAAGATGGGATCTCGTGGGTACAGAAGGTTGCGGCGGTTGAATTAGGTTTTTGGCTCCATATCTGATCGTTTGGGGGTACGTAGGTATATATAGGAGGAAGGAGTACGTCGGTGGAGCTTCAGGGGGCCCACGAGGCAGGGGGGCGCCCTCCACCCTCGTGACCGCCTCCCTCCTTTCTTGATGGGGGGTCCAAGTATCCTGGATCATATTTGTTGAGAAAATCACGTTCCCGAAGGTTTCATTCCGTTTGGACTCCGTTTGATATTCCGTTTCTTCGAAACACTGAAATAGGCAAAAAACAGCAATTCTGGGCTGGGCCTCCGGTTAATAGGTTAGTCCCAAAAGTAATATAAAAGTGGAAAATAAAGCCCAATATGGTCCAAAACAGTAGATAATATAGCATGGAGCAATAAAAAGTTATAGATACGTTGGAGACGTATCAGGCATCCCCAAGCTTAAATCCTGCTCGTCCTCGAGTAGGTAAATGATAAAAAGAGAATTTTTGATGCGGAGTGCTACTTGGCATAATTTCAATGTAACTCTTCTTAATTGTTGGATGAATATTCAGATCCGAAAGATTCATGACAAAAGTTCATATTGACATAAAAATAATAATACTTCAACCATACTAACAAAGCAATTATGTCTTCTCAAAATAACATGGCCAAAGAAAGTTATCCCTACAAAATCATATAGTCTGGCTATGGTCTATCTTCACCACACAAATTATTTAAATCATGCACAACCCCGATGACAAGCCAAGCAATTGTTTCATACTTTAGACATTTTCAAAACTTTTTCAATCTTCACGCAATACATGAGCGTGAGCCATGGATATAGCACTATATGTGGAATAGAATGGTGGTTGTGGAGAAGACAAAAAGAGGGGAAGATAGTCTCACATCAACTAGGCGTATCAACGGGCTATGGAGATGCCCATCAATAGATATCAATGTGAGTGAGTAGGGATTGCCATGAAATGGATGCACTAGAGCTACAAGTATATGAAAGCTCGTCAAAAGAAACTAAGTGGGTGTGCATCCAACTCGCTTGCTCACGAAGACCTAGGGCATTTTGAGGAAGCCCATCATTGGAATATACAAGCCAAGTTCTATAATGTAAAATTCCCACTAGTATATGAAAGTGACAAAATGAGAGACTCTCTATCATGAAGATCATGGTGCTACTTTGAAGCACAAGTGTGGTAAAAGGATAGTAACATTGTCCCTTCTCTCTTTTTCTCTCATTTTTTTATTTGGGCCTTTTCTCTTCTTTTTTATGGCCTCGTTTTTTTCGTTCGGAGTCTCATCCCGACTTGTGGGGGAATAATAGTCTCCATCATCCTTTCCTCACTTGGGACAATGCTCTAAAAATGATGATCATCACACTTTTATTTTTCTTACAACTCAACAATTACAACTCGATACTTAGAACAAAATATGACTCTATGTGAATGCCTCCGGCGGTGTACCGGGATATGCAATTAATCAAGAGTGACATGTATGAAAGAATTATGAACGATGGTGTCGATGTCAAAACCGGCGGATCTCGGGTAGGGGGTCCCGAACTGTGCGTCTAGGCAGATGGTAACATGAGACAAGGGACACGATGTTTTTACCCAGGTTCGGGCCCTCTCGATGGAGGTAAAACCCTAATCCTGCTTGATTAATATTGATGATATGGGTAGTACAAGAGTAGATCTACCACGAGATCAGACAAGCTAAACCCTAGAAGCTAGCCTATGGTATGATTGTTGTTCGTCCTATGGACTAAAACCCTCCGGTTTATATAGGCACCGAATAGGGTTAGGATTACACAGAGTCGGTTACAATGGTAGGAGATCTACATATCTGTATCGCCAAGCTTGCCTTCCATGCCAAGGAAAGTCCCATCCGGACACGGGACGAAGTCTTCAATCTTGTATCTTCATAGTCCAGGAGTCTGGCCAAAGGTCATAGTCCGGCTATCCGGACACCCCCTAATCCGCGACTCCCTCAGTAGCCCCCGAACCAGGCTTCAATGAGAACGAGTCCGACGCGTAGATTGTCTTCGGCATTGCAAGGCGGGTTCTTCTCCAAATCCTGTGTACCTGTTGGAATAGTGTCCGGCTTCTCGTGAATATCGCGCTCCTTGGCTTCCACGCCCAATAATGGCCATCTTCCACGTGTTGAACGAATGCGAAAAGCCAGGGTATTTTTACATTTACCCCCCTAGCTGCGCAAATGAGCTGTCTATATAAGAGACGAGGATCTAGATCCGAATCACACCATCTTCCCTTCGTGAGCTTTCATCGAGCGCATCGTAAATCCATTCCATCATGGACGATCGACGCGGCTCCTCCTCTCGCCCTCCCAGTCCTCAGCCTGGAGATTGGGAGATATGCTCCGTCCCGCACAACGAGCTAGTGATGCTCCAAACCAAGGGATTTCTTCCCCCGGCCTTCATGGTTCCGGTTCGAGCCGGACTCGCCACCTATAAGGGCGGTAAACAAGCGGAGAGCGTCCCCAGTCCCAGCCAAGGAGAGCGGGTATGCCTTGTCCCTTATTTGATAAGAGGGCTCGGATTTCCAATTCATCTGTTTCTCCGGGGGCTCCTGGAGTTCTATGGCCTCCAGTTGCACAACCTTACGCCTGCCTCCATTCTGCATATTGCGGGCTTCGTGGCCCTTTGCGAGCTGTTTTTGGGCATCGAGGCTCATTTCGCTACCGTGGAAGAGGTTGTTACGCCTCGCACCCGTTCTCGGGAGGGGTCGATATATCAAGTGGGCGGAGCCGAACTATGGCGCATCGTCGGGACCGAATATCTATCCGGAACCCCAAAGAAGGCGTCCAAAGACTGGCCTTCGGAATGGTTTTATATAGAAGATGTCCCCCGGACCCTGTTCGGATCGGCCTCCCAGAGTTTAGTAATGCTCCTTTGAAGAAACGCCTAAGCTGGCGTCCACGGAGCCCCCAGAGGGAAAATGACAGGGACGTCCTTTACCTGATGAGCCGAATAAGGTTGTTGGCTCATTCCGGACTGACCATGATCGGGGTCATGGCCACATGCATTATGCGGGGGGTGCAGCCGCTCCAGTATAGAGGCCACCCCATGTGGGATTTCAATGGGGAGGATGATGCCACCCGTCATGGCCGTAAGGGGCCGGGATCGGTCGCCGATCTGATGAAGATCTTGTCCGCATTGTACAAGGGAGAAGAGGAGGAATTTCTTCGCGTCAACCCTCAGGACGGATTTTCTATGAACAATCCTCCAAGCTGGGTAAGCGGACATTTTTGCCCATCCGATCCATATTCCCATAGTCAAGTATCTCATTTTGTGATTTCGACGCAGGAACTGCGCCAGGCCGTAAAGGATATAAACAGCCTGCCTCCACAACCCAAGATCCGAAGCGGTTCCTCGATCCGCCTCCCAAGAGGATCCGGACATATCGGTGGAGCTGATTGATGGGGTATTTCACCTGGCGAGCATTGATAATGCCCTAGTTGCCATTACGGTCGATTACCCCGGAATACTTCCAGCCTCGCAGGTAACTGAGACCGAAGCCCCTATACTTTGAGAATGATTCATCCGTTCTTATTTTTGATCATCGTATGCCAACGGTGTTTTGCAGGGGGGAGCCCTTGAGGCGGAAGGCCGAGCCTGCGGCGGCTAGCCAACGAGGGGCAGCGCGGCCCAGCAGGCTAAAAAGAAGTGCGGTCCGGATCGAAACGCCGGTGCAACGGTATGGCGTGTCACCTTATTCCCAGGTTTTATTCCGGAAGGCATACTAATGCTCGTGCTCTTTTCAGGAAAAAGAGCGCTCGCCGGACTATATCCGGAGAGGTTGCCCATCGAGCCTCCGCCAGCCAGGCTTCACAGCCAGGCCCAGAAGCGGAGGCAAACATGAGGCATGCGTCGGATGCTCCTCCGACAGAGGATGCCGACAGATTGTCCGCCACCAACTCCGAGGTGGAGAGTGCCATGAATCACAGGCGCCGCCGGACAATTCTTCGTGACACATGTTTCTCCCAAGAGGCGTTGAACGCCTTCAATTCGGGAGATGCGCACCTCCGTGCCGCTCAAGATGGTCTAGCCAGAGCCACGGAGCAGTATGTAAAAGACATACGAGTGAGGAAATTTAACAGTTATATATGCCAGTAGCCCCCGAGACTTGAAATAGTTAGAATAACTGATTTAAGGATCATTTATTGTGCAGGATCTTACAGAAAAGAATACCCAACTATCCCAGGAGCTTGAAGAGTGCAAAGCCCAACTTGAGGCCGCACAAGCCATGACATGGGAAGCCAAAGAGACCCCTCCGTAACATATGCTTTAAAAGATAAGTATGTTGTGAAGTGTGGCGGTATATAGATCTGATAATAACATTGCAGATGGCGTCGGGGTAGATCCGGACAAGCAACAACTCTTGCGCCGGTTAAAGGCTGGCGAGAACGTGCTTACGAGGGTGATGCAGGAGAAAAATAATCTCCAAGATGCCAACACCCAGCTGGGTGAGGAACTAAAAGATGTTCGTGCCCAGCTGTCGACTCATTAAGGAGAATCGGTGGCCGATGCGGCATTTTAGTAAGTGCTTAAACGAACTTTGAAAAATGAGTTCAGCGAGGAAGTCGACTAACGAGTTATGTATGTAGGTATGCTCACAGAGCCGTCCTGCAGAGAAATGCCCGGTTCTACGGGTGACCTTCTTCCGAAGTTTACAACCGCATTTAACGAAGTTCGGCAGTGATGAAAGGTGTCGCCTGTGCCTTGTGGCCATCTGTCTCCCTGCCCAAGGCCTTGGGGAGCTTGAGAGAGGCTCCAGGAACGGAGGCGCTTCCTATTATGGAAGATATCGGCCTGCCGTCAAGGCGCCAGGGAGGCCTGGGCCATGGTGAAGACGCGGTACACGAAGGCTGACCCAAACCACATGGCCGAGGATGGACCTGTGGGGCCAGATGGGAAGGAGATCCCTGTGAGCTTAGTGTACGGCCAGGTAGAATTGGCCGCAAAGTATTCCCAGCAGGACTGTAAACTAGACAGCCTGTTAGATGGCATTGAAGAGGAATACAATCAGTCAAATTGACTATGTAATTTAAGGTGACATGTAAAATGCCTTCTAACCGGATTGTAGATCATTTGTCATAGCGGACCTTTTTGCTTCAACCTCAGGACCCAATGGTCCGGAGTGTGTCCGAATACCCTCGTGGTTATATAAAAACCGGGGCATGCGTGGAGACCAGGCGTAGGGGTCATTAGTGCTTTATCAGACAGGTGCCCAACTAGTTATGTTATATTACATGGCTAGTAAGAAACATCTTCCAGGGAGAATAGTTCCGTTAGGGGTTCCTTTCCCTGGGAGGCATGCCCTAAAGTGCATGTCCGGACTGCGAAAAAAGCAGAAAAACATCTAGGGGCAGATAAACAAATAGGTAAGAAATCTTCTTTTAGTTCACCGACCGAGTATTCTCTTAAGAATGCTAGCTTTCGGCTTCACCCAGTCTGAGGTACACATCCGGCTGACCGGCAAGAATAATTGCAGAGGTGCTCCTTTACCACCTAGCCAAACAATCGGGAACGAGGGGTAGCACAGGAGCCAAGCAACCCAGCTTGGCCAAAACTTAAGTCATATCGATGCATATAATGGTGAATAAAAGGTACATGCGAAGTGTGACACATGTATTGGGCATGAAGCCCTTATAATTAAGCTTCGTGAAAGAAGCCCCCAGGTACAATGAGCGCGGATAGCGCGTCAAGTGTGTGCGAACAATGCGCTAACGAGCCTTCAAAGGCTGGAAAGAAAAAGGAGGGAGAAGGAGAAAATAGAAGACAACTAAAATGTAAAATATGGACAGAAGAAGGAGACGAGCTCAGAATCCGGCGCTAGGCGTAGAATCTTCGGAGACGGGCTGCGTTCCATGGGTTCGGCTCGAGTCGGTTATCTGATGCATCTCACGGACGGTACGCTCCACTGGTCAGGACTTGGTCGATGATAAATGGACCTTCCCATTTGGGCTTTAGTTTGTCATTTTTCTTGCCCGGCAGGCGTAGAACTAGCTCGCCAACATTGTAAGTTTTGGCCCGTACTTCTCTGCTTTGATATCTTCAAGCCTGCTGTTGATAGAATGCGGAATGGGCTTTTGCTACGTCACGCTCCTCCTCCAAGGCATCCAAACTGTCCTGCCGATCAAGCTCGGCTTCTCTTTCTTCGTATATGCGCACGCGAGGTGAGTCATGAATTATGTCGCAGGGCAGAACTGCCTCTGCGCCGTATACCATAAAGAATGGTGTGAATCCGGTCGTGCGATTCAGAGTGGTCCGCAGCCCCCAGAGTACGGAGTCGAGCTCCTCTACCCAGTGCGTGTTAGATTCCTTGAGGGACCGCACTAATCTGGGTTTGATGTTGCTCATAATTAGACCATTTGCTCGCTCAACTTGACCGTTAGTTTGAGGGTGATAGACTAAAGCGTAGTCGAGCTTAATGCCCATGTTTTTGCAGCAGAGTTTTACCTCGTCGACTGTAAAGTTCGTGCCGTTATCAGTGATGATGCTGTGGGGGACACCGTAACGGTGTACGACCCCTGATATGAAGTCTATCACCGGTCCGAATTCGGCTGTCTTGACAGGCTTGGCCTCTATCCATTTGGTGAATTTATCCACCATGACCAGTAGGTATTTTTGCTTGTGGGTTCCCCCTTTAAGGGGTCCGACCATGTCAAGCCCCCATGAAAGTGCGTTATATCGACTAGAGGGGGGGTGAATAGGCGATTTTTATGAATTTTACAAATTCTTCACTGAGGAATTTGCCAGTGAGGAAATTCCTTAGCGAAGAAATACATGCAGCGGAATAAGTACTCAGAAGTAAACATAGCAGATTACAAGCATAGTCATCATGATGAAATGAAGACAATCACAGAGTACTGAAAGCGTAATCACAGGATAACACAAGATGAAGACAAAGCAGATCAAGAAATTGAACTGAGGAAATTGAGAAAGTCTTGATCAAAGTCTTCAAACACAGATATGACAAACACTCAACACAAGAATGAGGAAATGAAAGGGTTGAGGAAATAGAACCAGTTAGGTTGGTGAAGACAATGATTTGGTAGACCAGTTCCAATTGTTGTCTCGGTTATGCGTCTGGTTGGAGCGGCTGAGTATTTAAACTCGAGGACACGCAGATCCGGACACCCGATCCGAAAGCACGCAGCTCGGGACACCAAGTCCTCACCGTATTCTCCTTGAACTAAGGCCACGCAGACCTCGTCCAATCACTCGTGGTAAGTCTTCAGCGACTTCCAAACCTTCACATACTTGGTCACTCGGCGATCCACAATTCCTCTTGGATGCTCTAGACCGTGACGCCTAACCGTCTGGAAGAAGCACAGTCTTCAAAGGTAAAAGCGTCGGATCCACGGGATCAATTTCTTGATGATGCTCAATCACTTTGGGTTTGTTGGGGTTTGGTTTTGGGTTTTCCTCACTTTGGGTTTTTCCTCACTTGATGATTTTCGCTCAAAGTCCTCGAGAGGATGGGTTGCTCTCAAATGACAAGTGTCAAGTTCTCTCGAGCAGCCAACCAACTAGTGGTTGTAGGGGCGGCTATTTATAGCCTAGGGAGCAGCCGACATGATAAGACATAAATGCCCTTAAATGATATGACCGTTAGGTGGAGATATTTTGGGACGGTGGCCAAGAAGACAAAGAACGGTCGGAAATTGAAATATCAAATTCCTCGGGCTATCATGTTCCTCATTGTAGGCAATTCAAGCCTTTGGCGAATTCCTAACTCCTCGATCGAACAAATTCTCGGTGACGGTAAGAGCTTCGTCTCACATCAAGAAATTGTTGAACTGTATGAGATTTCAAAAGCTTCACTCGAAGGGATTGGTAGGTGTAGGATTTTGAGTTGAGCATCAAATGGAAATTTTCCTTAGTATTTCCTCGACCCCCTTTAACGAAGACGGTGTTTCCTATGACTCAAGAAAGAGAAAATGAAACTACGAAAACAAAAGTCTTCACGCTTCATGTTCCTCATATGAATACCAAGTCTTCAAGGTCACACCAATTTCTTCACTTTCAAAGTCTTGTAAAATCTTCGAATATCAAATTCTTGATTGAAGAAATTCATTTTTAAGGGTCGACTTTTTCTGTAAATATCAAACTCCTCATAGACTTATAGACCTGTGTACACTTACAAACACATCAGTTACTTAACCTATAAGTCTTCAATACACCAAAATCACTAAGGGCACTAGATGCACTTACAATCTCCCCTTTTGGTGATTGATGACAATCTGAGTTAAGTTTTCAACGGGATAAACATATGAAGTGTAAATACTGATAATGAGGATTTTGATTGCAAGATATAGAGGAACTCCCCCTGAAGATGTGCATAGTGAGGAATTTGCTTTTGAGGCAATGCACATTTGAAGAATTGAATCATGGAGATCTCCCCCTATATCTTGTAATTCATACACGCATTTAACATATAGTATGAGGAATTTGAAATGCATGATGAAATATGGTGCTTGATGATATGCAGAGCATGCAAAATAATGCATAAAGAGTATCAGAGCCCAATGCGTATGAGGATCAGAGCATAACAAGGATCAACGCATATCAATACTACTGTAATCAGAGCATAGAGCAAAAGCATAATGCATCAAAAGTATCAAAGTACCATAGGGTTTAAGATTACAACTCGATCCAATAAAAGGTTTCGGAAGAACGAGAGTTGTAACTTAATAAAATATTGTATATAGACAAAAACGAGACCCGCTTGAAGACTAACTCAAATTTCTCCCCTTTGTCATCGAATGACCAAAAGGATCGGCGAGGACTAACGCTCTTGAAGAATTTCAAGTTGAAGACGGGCGCTTGAGATTGTCGGGTTGTTCGTTGAAGTAGGACCAGCAGCAGTGTCTTCCAAATCTTCATTTTCATCAAGTCGCGAGATGAAGAATAGGAGCTGGCCACTAAGGAAGGAACTTTGACTTTCTTGAATTTCTTCGAGGAGGTGCAGACCAGTCAAATTCTTCCTTGAGTCCCATTGATTTCAGTTCTTCTTCATTGTAGACATGTGAAAGAACAGCCCAAAGCGCTTGAAGGTTTCATGAAGATAGTAGTGGTTTTCTTCTTTGCATTGTGAGTTGAGGTCATGTTGTAAAGAAGAGTGCCAAACCGACGTTTGACCCACTTGTGATTGCGATCAACCTTCCGATGAAGACGAGGAGTAACTCACGATCGGTCATCACCACAGGTGCGATAGCTTGAGGACTATGCTTGGCGAGGTATTTGTTGCTTTGAGTCATGTGTGGCGAGTCATCATTGGTGGAGTAAGATGCTGCTTTAAACTGTCCATCCAATGGACGAATGCCTTCATCTATCACAGCAGCAGCCTTTCCCTTTTCATCACCGAGGCAATTGGCCGCTTGAGGACTTCAATCGGGGCGGTAGCTGCAGTGGTTCAAAGTGTCACCTTGTAATTCGGTGAAGATCTTGACTGATGAATCTCATTATCCAAGGCGCATAAGGTTTCAGCTCAAAAGGTGACATGGCAATGTTAGCGAGTCCTCATGAAGAAATCATGGAAATTGACGGAACGCCATGGATGATGTTGAAAAGCATATTCTTCATGATGCCAACGACCTCTTCATCATTCGAGTCGTGGCCCTTGATAGGACTCATAGTCTTCGTCAGAATTCGATAGACTGTTCGAGGCACATATAACAATTCCTTGACGAGGAATTTGGTCCTTGAGCTTGCCTTGGTTTCAAAGGCTTCATCAAGACTTGCATATAGTGATTTGAAAGTTCCTTTTCTTCATAGATGCGACGTGCACCATCAACTGGAGGATCGAGTGGAAGAGCAAGCAATTCACTTGTTGGTGCCTTGTAGTGGGTGTTTTCGGTCATCCAATCCAAGACCCATGAAGTTACATCTTGAGATCTCCGGTGATGTGCAGGTTGCATAGAATCGAAGAATTAGCTCTTCATTCCAATCACAAATATCGGTGCAGAAGTTTAGAAGACTGCATCGTGAAGAACACTTAGGACGGGCTCAAAGTCGGCAATGACTCCATATCCACATGAGGAATATGAGCATGATCAAGATTTTGTCCTTGTTGAAAAGCACCGAGGAATAGAAGTTGGCTTGGTGGCAGTCGTAAGCGCCTCTTCCTAATCCAAGCAGAATCATAGGGATTATATTCGATGAAGAACACATGCTCAAAGAAAGAAATCCTTAGCCTTGAACTTTTGCTTGGTCGAGAACGGATTCTTACGCTTTGGCAGAGGGTGTCGATCGGTTGCATCACCACCTCTGGAACCGTAAGTTCAGGTTCTTCACTTGAGGAATTTCTTGATCCTCAACTTGTGCGATCGAGGATTTTCAGCAGCAGCAGCAGTTTCATCGGCGCTAGTGGCTGGAATTTCTTCATGCACAGGACTCGTGGGTTGATTTTCTTGAGTCGATCTGGGACAGTCTGTGCGGGGAGTGAGGAACTTGTTGAAGCGGGGTGAAGAGCGGAGTATTGGGATGTTGATTTTCCCAAAATCATCATTGATTCCGGAGTGGTGCATCCAATATCCACATCTTCATTTTCAATTTCCTCAAGACCATCTTGAGGAATTTCATGGTCCGATGAGAGGAATGACTGGGTTGAAGGGACAGCTTCCACTTCAATTTCTTCATCAATTTTCTCGCATGAGCAGGAGATTGATGTTCTTCATCAGATTCGGTTGGCACTTCATATTCTTCTCCAAAAGGAACTACTTCCTTTGAAGGTATGGAGGAAATTGGAATAGCATCAATCGGGTTTTCAACGGAGCTGGTCATTGGCTTCATTTTCTTCGCAGCCGAAGAATCTGACGCAGCTGATGCTTTTCTTTTCTTCACAGCAGCTCGTTCCGCAGCCTTTGTTTTCTTCACATCAAGAGCAGATGGAAGAACTGGAGTGGGAGTTGGCGCAGGAGGAGCTGAGGAATTTGGTGCAGTTTCTTCAGGAAGAACTGATGCAGTTCCCCTGTCATGAGCAATTTCTTCAGGCGCACCACTAGTGGGTGCCCTGGCAGTTTCTTCAGCGGCTGGAATTTCTTCATCAGCCCTGGAATCAGCATTTTCTTCAGCAGGCTGAGCTTCAGCGTTGCTGGCATTTTCTTCATTAGGCTGAGCAGATGCTTCAGCCTGAGGATTTTCATGTTGCTCAGATGCAGCAACACTTGTGAGATTCTTCGTCAGATTGACGAATCTGGTCTTGACAACTTGCCAATCAGCATAGTACGTGTCAAAGTTCTTGCTGAGGTTCTGAATTTCAGTTTGGACTTGAAGAAGTTCCTCAGGTGTCATCTTGACTACATTTTTCTTCAAGAACCTCTCCTTCTTGTATTGAGCCTTCTTGATTTCCTTCGCCTTCTCGAACTTCCATTTTTCTTCAGCGATGAAGTGAGTCAACATATGACTTTGACCAGGTGTCAAAGGAAGATCAGCGAGAGGGTATTGGGATTGTTGTGCGAGGTCGATGAAATCGAGGACTTTCTTCGGTCCAAAAGCAAAGGCACAGCTGTTCCCTTGGCTCTTGCGGCTCTAGCTTGCGGTCTCGATGATTTCTTCAAGTTCTTCATCGATGCCTCATCATCGATGGCACGTGGACGACAAGCTGTTTCTTCCTTGGACTAGGCCGAGGACCACGTCCATTGTTGCTTTTGTCTTCAGCAGCGTCGGGCCGATGAAGAATTGAAAGCAGGTGAGGAATTTGCAGAGGTGCTCGAGGCAATTGAAAACCAGCAGTCCTTTGACAAGTCGCGAGATGCACAGAACCGAAGGTTTGGACGGAACAGTGAGGACTTTGATGGAACGAGAGCAGTGTGAGGAATTTGCTGCCGAGGAATTTGCCTTGAGGGAGCTGCTGAGGAACTTGGCCGTGAGGGCACAGATGAAGAAGCACTTGGCTTATTGGCAGACTTCTTTTGCATCGATTTCCTCGGCTTGGCCGAGACCTCGATGCAAAGCAGCGGCAGAATCCTCATTGAATTTCTTCACCGCTTCCTTTGCTTGCTTAGCCAACTTAGCTTGGCGTTTAGCCCATTCCTCAGGAAAGTCCTCACCGCGTTTGACGCTAGTGGGATCAGCTATTTGGCCTGGTGCCAAAGGAGCTCTTGGGCATGGAGGATTTAGCGAATTTCTTCATGTACTTAGGTGTAACATAGCGGTATTCCTTCCATTCCGTGCCCATCTCCGCTCAATCTTCGAATACGCACCTTGCGTTGATTTTTGCTTTCCTCATCTGGTGTGCAATAGTCAGCATATATTTCCTCAGGGATTTCGAATGCTGTCATGACCTCAGGTTTCTTTCCTCCCTTCTGCGGCTTCTTACCATCCGCCATTTTCTTCAGGTGAGGAAATTGAACAATTGAGTTCTCTGAAGAAGTGTGCAGTTTTTCTTCGAGGAACGCTGCAAATGAGTTAAGTTGATGAGAACCTAGGGATTCAGCAGCAGACATTTGTACTGTGAAGCAGAGTATAGGTGCGAGGAATTTGAAGAGGTCATATGCGTTCTCGGAGGGTTTTTCAAAAGAACAAGTTTGAGGATTTTGACCAGATGAGCCTTGAAGAATTTCAATAAGCGTTCTTTATCTTAGGTTCGAGTTGTATAGATCAAGATCCACACAATTGAGGAATCTTGAAGAAAATCATAGCTTAGAGAAATGAGTCAAGAGATTTGAGGTGTTCATATGTGTGAGGAATTTGAAATAAACACCTTTGAAGAATTTGAAGAAAATTTGAGAATCAAAGCGAGTAAATAAAAGTAACTTTTAATTTACTCAAGTGAAGAACACGATTTAACTGAGATGAACAGTTGAGAAGTTCGTCTGTTCAGATCTTCTCGCCCTAACTTGGCAGAGGAAATCAGCTACGGCGACGGCGGAGTGAAGAAATTCCACGGTCGGCGCGAGTACGTCGGCGAAGAGGTCAAGGCGGTGAAGCTTTTCCTCACCGGCTGACGATGGAGAAGCGGCGGCGCTAGGGTTTTGAGGAGCTCGGCGGGAGAGAGGTCGGCGGAGTAAAAGAGTGAGGAAGGGAGAGGGGTATTTATAGCCACGGTGAAAAGCGGCTCGTCCAAGATTTAGGACGACGTGCCTGACCGCTTCCTTCTCACGACATGTGTCACCCACGTCTGATGTAGTGGAGATCGTGTGCGATCGTGGGTGGATATAATAATGCATCGTGGGATGCGGAGCGGTTTGAGCGGTAAAATCGAAGTTTGGATAAGATTCGTTTTAAAGTTCCGTTCACAATTTCTTCACTGTCAAGGACACAGTGAAGAATTTGAGCGAGTTTCAAAGTAGAACGCACATGAAGAATTTGTGAATGGATTGGGTTGAGTATAGCATAGAGGGAAAGGGTCGATCACATTCACTTAGCGTAAAAAGCGACTTGAAGAAATAGCCATAAGTGAATCTGTAGAGGACATAAATCCATATATATATATAGCCAATGAAGAAAGGCGACGGAAGCAGTGAAGATTTTGCAAAGTTGAAGAATTTGAAAAACTGAAGAATTTCAAAACTGAAGAATTTCAAAAGCGAGGAAAACTCAAATTGAAGATTTTCAACTTTGGTGGTGGCGTGACCCATCAGTATAAGAATGATGATTTCAGACACGCATACAATTGTCGAGGGTTACGAGAATCAAATTCTTCATTAATTTCTTCACACTTAGAGTGTTATTCTTCATTGATTGAAGAAAACGTTTCTTCATGTGTTGCACATCTAAGTCATCAATTTTGCATAAGTGTTAGGATGTGTGTCCTTTTCAAAGAACATTCAAGATTCTAAGATATTTAGCTCACACCGCAACTTGCTAAATCTCTTCTCATCCAAGGGCTTAGTGAAGATATCAGCTAGCTGTTCTTGATCTTCACATGCTCGATGGAGATGTCGCCCTTCAACACATGATCACGAAGAAAATGATGACGAATTTGAATGTGCTTTGTCTTGAGTGCTGAACTGGGTTGTGAGCAATCTTGATGGCACTCTCATTGTCACGAGAGAGGCACATTCTTCACGTTGATGCCGTAGTCCTTGAGGGTTTGCTTCATCCATAGTAATTGAGCACAACACGAGCCAGCAGCAATATATTCAGCTTCAGCAGTGGACAGTGATACGCAGTTCTGTTTCTTCGAGGACCAACAGACCAAAGATCGTCCGAGGAAATGACAAGTACCAGATGTTGACTTGCGGTCCACACGATCACCAGCATAGTCGAGTCGAATATCCAATGAGATCAAAAGTAGAGCCCTTGGGGTACCATAATCCTAGTGTTGGTGTGTGAGCTAGATATCAAGAATATGCTTCACAGCCTTATGGTGTGATTCCTTGGTGTAGCTTGAAATCGGGCACACATGCAAACACTAAGCATTATATCTGGCCTAGATGCACATAAGTACAATAAAGAACCAATCATGGAGCGGTATACCTTGTGATCAAGTCAATACCATTTTCATCGATTGCATAGATGGCCATTTGTGGGCATAGGAATTTTGACTCCTTTGCAATCTTGCATGCGAATTTCTTCAGGACATCTTTGAGGTATTTCTCTGAGATATGAATATGCCATTGTGTTGTTGATTGAATTTGAAGACCTAAGAAGAATTTCAACTCTCCCATCATAGACATTTGATATTCTTCACTCATCATATAGGCAAATTCATCACTATAACGTTGGTCAAGACAGCCAAAGATAATATCATCAACATATATTTGGCACACAAACAGTTCACCATCATAAGATTTAGTAAAGAGAGTAGGGTCGAGTGAACTGGTGTGAAGCCATTCTTCACGAAGAATTCCTTCAATGTATCATACCACGCCCGAGGGGCTTGCTTGAGGCCATAGAGAGCCTTATTTAGTCTGAAGACTTTGTCGATTCTTTGGATCTTCAAAACACAGGGGTTGAGCAACATATACTTCTTCCTCAAGCTTACCATTGAGGAATGCACTTTTCACATCCATTTGATATAAAGTGATATTGTGATGGTTAGCATAGGCGAGTAATATGCGAATAGACTCAAGTCTAGCAACAGTGCAAAAGTTTCATCGAAATCAATTCCTTCAACCTGCGTGTAGCCTTGAGCTACTAGTCGTGCTTTATTCCTCACCACAAGACCATTTTCATCTTGCTTGTTGCGATAGATCCACTTTGTGCCAATGATATTATGCTTGCGAGGATCTGGACGTTTGACCAGTTCCCAGACGTTGTTTAGCTCGAATCGATGTAATTCTTCTTGCATGGCCTGAATCCACTCCGGCTCGAAATGCTTCATCTACCTTAGTGGGCTCTGTGATAGAGACAAAAGCATAGTGCCCACAAAAGTTAGATAAGTGTGAAGCTTTTGAGCGAGTGAGAGGACTGGCGCTTCAATGTCATCGATGATCTTGTCAACTTGCACTTCTTTTGCAACGCGAGGATGAGCTGGTTGTCTTCGAGGAATTTGATCATTTTCCTCGGCACCATTTTCTTGACATTTTCTTCAGTGCATCAGCTCGGCGTTCTTCGCGTCAGGATGAATTCTTCAGCAGTTTCTTGAGAGGAATGACATCCTCGGTTGCCTTGAACTGATAGAATCCTCGGTGCTGGTTAATCTAACACTGAAGGTAGGTGCTCTCTTTGCGAGCCATTAGTTTCATCGAACCGCACATCTACTGATGTCAACAATCTTGTGAAGTGCGATGTTGAAGACTCAGAGGTGTGCGAGTCCTTTCCGTAACCAAGCATAAAACCCTCATGTGCTTTCGTGCAAATTTAGAGTGTGGTGAGGATCTCTAATCCAGCATTTAGCATCAAGACTTTGAAATAACTTACATTGGGTTTCTTGTCGTGAGGAGTTCATAGGCAGTCTTCTTGAAGAATTTGTGAAGATATACTCTGTTGATGATGTGGCACGCAGTGTCAATTGCTTCAATCCGAGAAGCGACTAGGCGTTTTGTATTCATCAAGCATAGTGCGAGCCATCTCAACAAGAGTTCTGTTCTTGCGCTCCACGATGCCATTTCTTTGAGGAGTATAGGGAGCAGATAACTCATGAGTAATACCAAGTTCATCAAGATAATCCTCAAGTCCGAATTCTTGAACTCAGTTCCATTGTCACTTCCGATGT
This sequence comes from Aegilops longissima, assembly GCA_021605205.1. Classification (NCBI taxonomy): domain Eukaryota; kingdom Viridiplantae; phylum Streptophyta; class Magnoliopsida; order Poales; family Poaceae; genus Aegilops; species Aegilops longissima. The sequence goes on from CM038682.1 coordinate 472,896,907, forward strand.
GCTTGATCTTCACACCAAAGTTGGTTGAAGCCCTCGAGGAAAATCGTTTGAAGATTTCCTACACTTGATTTTTGTAAGTAATAATGTGTACCCAAGTGTAACGAGAGTAATCATCAACAATAACAAAGCCATAAAGAGATGCTTCATTGACGACAGCTGAGTAATGATTGGGACCAAAGAGGTCCATGTGAAGCAATTCGAAGGGACGAGTAGTGGTCATGATAGTCTTATTTGGATGCTTGGCCTTGGTCATTTTTCCAGCTTCACGGGCTCGCATAAGTGATCCTTGAGGAATTTGACATTCTCAATGCCAATGACATGCTTCTTCTTATGCAAGCGTGTGCAAATTCCTCATGCCTGCGTGACCAAGTCGTCGATGCCATAGCCAGCCTTACGAAGCTTTTGCAAGTAGACACACGGCTGGTTGTGGTCCTGTGGAAAAATCAACAATATACAAGTCTCCTCTCCTAAAGCCTTGAAGACTTTGGAATTGTCGACTTCCATAATCACAACACAACGATACTTGCCAAAGATAACAACCATATCAAGATCACAAAGCATTGAGACCGACATGAGGTTATATCCTAAAGACTCAACAAGCATGACTTTGTCCATGTGCATGTCCTTAGAGATAGCAACCTTATCAAGTCCCAATACGACTTTTGCCTTTGTCGGCAAAGATGATATGCTTCAGATGTGGCGGTGATAAGGAGCATCCATCAATAGATTCTTGTCACCGGTCATGTGATTTGTACATCCACTATCGAGAACCCACTCGGTGGCTTTGGGTTGATCATCCTGCGGATGAATTAGTACAACTTACGATCTCATATACTTCATCGGTGAAGAATATGATATCAAGTTCATCGATGAATTTCATCGATCGGTATTTAGATAAGCAAGTATGAGGACGTGTGAAATGAAAGTTCATTTCATCATGATTAGCCTGCGTCCTTTCAGGCAATTTTGTTAGGCCCCCAGCAAATTCTTCAGACGTTTAAAACACGTCTGGAGACCTGACCCTGCAGAAGAGATTAGTTCTTTTTCTTCACCACCCACATTTGAAGGGGTGGCAAAGAGTTCATCATTCTGCGAGCACCATATGAGAATGGTGGCATAGAGGCCAAACCATTTCGTTTCACATAAGAAGGGTTAGGGTAAGCATATGAATAAGCAGAGAAATTCTTCGAGGACTTATGAACATATTGGTTTGAAGAATAATGCACATATTCATAGCCCTTAGCTCTACCTGCGAAGCAGAGTTGTTAGCACGATGATAATCATATGAGGACTTTGATCCTTTTGAGGAATTTGATCCACGTGAGGAATTTGGTCCGTATGAGGACTTGGATCCATATGAAGAATTTTGTCCATATGAAGAATTTGATCTGGGGTTCCTTTTCTTCACTGATGGTGTCATGAGGACATTCACCTGAAGACTTTCAAGGCACTTCTTGGGAACCCAGATTTTCTTCATAGGGGGACCGTTCCTGCAGTTAGTGCCAACATATCTAGCAAATACTTCACCATTCTGATTTTTGAACAGTTTATAGTTTGAGTTAAATGACTCATCATCAGAATGAGGAAATTCACATGTAAAACCAGATAAGGTAGATGGATCAACTGGAGGTCCCTTTGCAGCAACCCATGAGGTTTTGGGATCCGCTCGGGCTTCGAAGACGTTCCATCAACATTGAGTTTCCTCTCAAAGGCAATACCCTCTTTCCTAGGGTTCTGTTGAGGATCTGCTTTTAAGCACATCACAAAGAGTCGATGCCCTTTGAGGCTTTTGTACATGCTGTCATGTACAATTCCTTCAGCCCTGCATCGTCAGTGATACTAGCAATGTCCTCAGATGAGGAATTAGTGATAGCAGAGGCAGGTGAAGAATTTGTAACAGTTGAAGCATTTGAACATTCAGGTGAAGAATTAGCAGATTCACGTTCAATGCACTTTAAGCATGGAGGAACAAATTCTTCTTGAGAAGCGCTGATTTGTTGAGCAAGTAATGAATCGCGCTCCTTCTGAAGATCTTCATAACTCGCTCTTAGCTTCTCAAGATCTTGCTTTCTTTTGAAGAAATTCATAAGAAAGTTTCTCATGATCAGATAAGAGAGTGTTATGATGACCTTGAAGGCTGTCAAGCCTAGACGAACTTCTCAAGATTTTCGATTAGGGCTTGAGTGCGATCCATTTCTTCACCTAACATATCATCACTCTTATCTAGCATGTTTTGAACCTTTTCAAAAGCCCTTTGTTGTTTTATAGCAATCTTAGCAAGTTTAGAGTAGCTGGGCTTGAGATTCTCATCGATTCATTTTCACTAGATTCGGAGGAGGTGTAATTTAGTACCTTAGCACCTTTTGCCATGAAGCAATAGGTGGGAGCGTAGTCATCATTTTCCTCATCGGGCTTGTCGGTGGAGTCATTTCTTGATGTTGAAGATGGATTTGCTGACGAAGCGATAGTAAGAGCCGGACTAGCCACACAGATTCGGATTCTTGAGACTCCTCCTCTTCCTCATTTTCCTCGATTCAGCTTGAGTCCATTTCCTTGCCAATGAATGCCCGAGCCTTTTTGGAGCTGCTCTTCTTGTGAGAAGAAGGCTTTGAGGATTTTGATGATGAAGATTTTGATGATTTCTTCTTCTTCTTCACGTCATCGTAAGCTGTAATCCTTGTGTTTCTTCTTCTTCAATTCCTTTTCCCATCGAGGACAATCTTGGATATAGTGACCAGGTTTCTTGCATTTGTGGCAAAGTCTTCGCTTATAGTCACTAGATGAGGAATCACTTGCTTCTTGAGGATTTTCCAAAACGACCACGTCTTGTGAATTTCTGGAATTTCTTCACGGCGGTGCTAGCTCTCGCCAAATTCTTGAGGATCTCCAAGGCTACTACCAGATTCTTCACTCTCGATTCAGATTCAGCCTTGGCCTTGTGGCACGTGTTCTTCCATAGCCGTAACCATAGAGATCTCTCTTTTTGAGCAAGTGGAACTCGTGAGTATTTAGCCTTCGAGGATATCGGCAGGATCAAGAGACTTGTAGTCAGCTCGTTCTTGTATCATCGGTGCGAGTGTCAAATGAGGAATCAAGCGATCTTAGCAATTTCTTCACCACCTCATGGTCGGTGATTTCGGTGGCACCAGTCCTTGAAGCTCATTTGAGATGTCGGTGAGGCGATCAAGGTTTGTTGAACATTTTATTTGTCGAGTCTTTTGAAGCGGTTGAAGAGATTCGAAGAACATCAACTCGAGAGTCACGCTGAGTTGAAACACCTTCATTTACTTTGGACAGCCTGTCCCAAATGAGTTTGGCAGATTCCAAAGCACTCACTCTTCCATATTGGCCTTTGCTCAAATGGCCACATATGATATTCTTCGCTTGAGAATCGAGTTGCTTGAATCTCTTCACATCAGCATCATTCAGAGAGGGTGTGGTGAGGAAACACCTCTTGTCACAACATACCGTAGATCGTTGTCAATTGCTTCAAGATGCATTCGCATTTTGTTCTTCCGATGGGGTAGTCCGTCCCATCGAAGGTAGGACACCTGCTGAGACCTTGATCATACTGCGGTCGACATAACTAAAACTCGGTGGTTAAACCAAAATCACACAGAACAAGGAGTACCTGCTCGATACCAATTGAAAGTGCGTTATATCGACTAGAGGGGGGGTGAATAGGCGATTTTTATGAATTTTACAAATTCTTCACTGAGGAATTTGCGGTGAGGAAATTCCTTAGCGAAGAAATACATGCAGCGGAATAAGTACTCGAAGTAAACATAGCAGATTACAAGCATAGTCATCATGATGAAATGAAGACAATCACAGAGTCTGTAAAGCGTAATCACAGGATAACACAAGATGAAGACAAACAGATCAAGAAATTGAACTGTGGAAATTGAGAAAGTCTTGATCAAAGTCTTCAAACACAGATATGACAAACACTCAACACAAGAATGAGGAAATGAAAGGGTTGAGGAAATAGAACCAGTTAGGTTGGTGAAGACAATGATTTGGTAGACCAGTTCCAACTGCTGTCTCGGTTATACGTCTGGTTGGAGCGGCTGAGTATTTAAACTCGAGGACACGAGTCCGGACACCCGATCATCGAAAGCACGCAGCTCAGACACCAAGTCCTCACCGATTCTCCTTGAACTAAGGCCACGCAGACCTCGCCCAATCACTCGTGGTAAGTCTTCAGCGACTTCCAAACCTTCACATACTTGGTCACTCGGCGATCCACAATTCCTCTTGGATGCTCTAGACCGTGACGCCTAACCGTCTGGAAGAAGCACAGTCTTCAAAGGTAAAAGCGCCGGATCCACGCGGGATCAATTTCTTGATGATGCTCAATCACTTTGGGTTTGTTGGGGTTTGGTTTTGGGTTTTCCTCACTTGATGATTTTCGCTCAAAGTCCTCGGAGGATGGGTTGCTCTCAAATGACAAGTGTCAAGTTCTCTCGGAGCAGCCAACCAACTAGTGGTTGTAGGGGCGGCTATTTATAGCCTAGGGAGCAGCCCGACATGATAAGACATAAATGCCCTTAAATGATATGACCGTTAGGTGGAGATATTTTGGGACAGGTGGCCAAGATAAAGAACGGTCGGAAATTGAAATATCAAATTCCTCGGGGCTATCATGTTCCTCATGTGTAGGCAATTCAGACTGGCGAATTCCTAACTCCTCGGTCGAACAAATTCCTCAGTGACTGTAAGAGCTTCGCTCTCATCCATCAAGAAATTGTTGAACTGTATGAGATTTCAAAAGCTTCACTCAAGGGATTGGTAGGTGTAGGATTTTGAGTTGAGCATCAAATGGAAATTTTTCCTTAGTATTTCCTCGACCCCTTTAACGAAGACGGTGTTTCCTATGACTCAAGAAAGAGAAAATGAAACTACGAAAACAAAAGTCTTCACGCTTCATGTTCCTCATATGAATACCAAGTCTTCAAGGTCACACCAATTTCTTCACTTTCAAAGTCTTCAGAAAGTCTTCAGAATATCAAATTCTTCAGTTGAAGAAATTCATTTTTAGGGGTCGACTTTTTCTGTAAATATCAAACTCCTCATAGACTTATAGACCTGTGTACACTTACAAACACATCAGTTACTTAACCTATAAGTCTTCAATACACCAAAATCACTAAGGGGCACTAGATGCACTTACACCCCAGACCGCAAAGGGCCACGTGATGGGTATAGTTTTGAGGGCGGTGGGTGGCATGTGGCTTTGGTTGGCAAAGAGCTGGCATCCGACGCATCGTTGGACTAAGTCCTGAGCATCTGCCCGGGCCGTCCGCCAATAAAATCCTGTACGGAAGGCCTTGCCTACAAGGGCCCGGGCTGCGGCATGGTGCCCGCCGAGTCCGGCATGAATTTTAGCAAGAAGATTCCGCCCTTCCTCTTTGGAGATACACCTTTGAAGGACTTCGGTTGTGCTTTTCTTATAAAGCTCTCCCTCATGGACTTTATAGGCTTTAGATCGCCGCACTATGCAGCGGGCCTCGTTTTGGTCCTCGGGAAGTTCCTGCCTAGTTAGGTAGGCTAGGAATGGTTCAGTCCACGGGGCAATGACTGCCATTATTACGTGGCTGAGGGTGTTATTTCGTTGGCAGAACCACCAACTGTGTCAGAATGTTCGGTGTGGGGCAGTGCGGTTGGGTCCGGGTTGTTATATCCGGACTCTCCCTCCCATAATAGAGATGGCTTGAACAGCCTCTCTAGGAAGATGTTGGGGGGAACAGCATCGCGCTTTGCACCGATGCGTGCCAACACGTCTGCTGCCTGGTTGTTATCCCGGGCTATATGATGAAATTCGAGCCCCTCAAACCGAGCTGACATTTTTAGTACGACATTGCGATAGGCTGCCATTTTCGGATCCTTGGCATCAAAGTCTCCATTTATTTGGGATATCGCGAGGTTCGAATCCCCGCGCACCTCTAGGTGTTGAATGCCCATGGAGACTACCATCTGGAGACCATGTAGAAGGGCCTCGTATTCGGCTGCGTTGTTGGAGTCCGTATACATTATCTGGAGTACGTATTGAATTGTATCTCCGGTTGGGGACGTCAGAACGAAGCCAGCTCCCAGGCCAGCCAACATTTTGGAGCCATCGAAGTGCATTATCCAGTTGGAATATGCGCCGTACTCTTTAGGGAGTCCGGCTTCGGTCCATTCAGCGACGAAGTCGGCCAAAACTTGCGACTTAATAGCCCTCCATGGCTTATAGGTTATGTCGAACGGGAGGAGCTCAATGGCCCATTTGGCAATCCGGCCCGTCATGTCGCGGTTGTTTATAATGTCGTTAAGGTGTACTTCGGAGGCTACTGTTATTGAACACTCTTGAAAGTAGTGTCGCAGCTTCCGGGATGCCATAAACACCGCGTACGCTACCTTTTGATAATGCGGGTACCGCGACTTGCATAGAGTTAGGACAGTGGACACGTAGTAAACTGGTTTTTGAAGGGGGAACTTGTGTCCGTCCGTTTCTCGTTCGACAACGAGCATCGCGCTTACAACTTGATGAGTTGCCGCGATGTATAATAGCATTGGTTCGCCCATGTTGGGCGCGGCCAGGACCGGGTTTGTTGCCAATATGGCTTTTATTTCTTCGAGTCCGGCCGTGGCGGCATCCGTCCACTCGATGTGTTCGGTGCGTCGGAGGAGGCGATAAAGGGGTAATGCCTTTTCTCCCAAACGAGAGATAAAGCGGCTTAGAGCCGCCACACATCCAGTCAATTTTTGTATTTGTTTGAGGTCTTTGGGATATCCAATTGTGACAGAGCTCGGATCTTGGCTGGGTTTGCTTCAATTCCTCTACCGGATATGATGAAGCCCAAGAGCTTTCCGGCTGGTATGCCGAAAACGCATTTTTCCGGGTTGAGCTTGATGTCATATGTTCGGAGATTATAGAATGTGAGCCTCAAGTCATCTACTAGAGTTTCAACATGCTTGCTTTTGACGACCACATCGTCTATGTATGCCTCCACTATTTTGCCGATCTGGTTTGCCAGACATGTCTGAATCATGCGCTAATATGTTGCGCCGGCATTTTTGAGCCCGAAGGGCATTGTGTTGAAGCAGAATGGCCGTATGGAGTGATGAATGCCGTTGCGGCTTGGTCAGGCTTTGCCATCTTAATTTGGTGGTAGCCGGAGTATGCGTCGAGGAAACACAATGAATCGTGTCCTACGGTAGCGTCGATGATTTGATCGATGCGGGGAGGGGGAAGGGATCCTTTGGGCAAGCCTTGTTGAGGTCCTTGAAATCGACGCATAGGCGCCAGGATTTGTCCTTCTTTGGTACCATCACCAGGTTTGCTAGCTAGTCCGGATGTTTTATATCTCTGATGAATCCGGCCTCAAATAGTTTGGCTAGCTCCTCTCCCATGGCATGTCTCTTGGGTTCGGAGAAACGCCAAAGAGCCTGTTTGACTGGCTTGAACCCTTTTAGGATGTTTAGTGTCACATCCCAGATAGACCATGCATTAGGGTGTGCATCATGTTTAAATTTCATCTGAATTTGAAATGGGGAAGGCAGGAAACCCCAGAACACCCCCTTAAAATAACTAGGGTTTACTAAAATTTATTTCAATGAATGAATGCCCTTCAAAATGCTCATCCTCTTTGTTTGGGTTCAGGATCCATGTCAAAGAAGGTGGAACATTTTCTAGGTCACCTAAGGGTTCTAGATTTAAATCACAAGTTTTTGAAATGGGCATTCTAAACTATGGAAAATATTTTAAGTGTTCAAAATTGTTAAACTAAAATGTTTCATGTTGGGAATATTCCAACAAGTGACCAGGAGCATTTTGGTAATTTTGAAAAGGTTTTGGTATTTTTAAAACCCTAAACAGAATTGCAGAAATAGGAAAAGATAAAATAGGAAAAATCTTACTGTCGCCAATGACCGCCCACCTGCCGCCCAGCCCAGCAAGTGGCAGCTTAGCTCGGCCAATGAGCTGCTTGGCTCGGCCAGCAGCAGGTTGGTGCCGGCATGAGCGCAGGGCGCCACGCAGCACCCCCGCCGCCTCGCCGCCTGGGCGACCCACGCGTCGTCTCCCGACCTCCCAGACACCTCACTTCCCCCCCTGCCTCTCTCTCTCGCTCGCCCTCGACCTGGCCGACGCCATCGCCGACACGCCACCGTCGACGCCGTGCTCCCCGCCGTCCACGCACCTCCCCGTCATGTCTGGCAGCTCCGCCGCACCCCGTTACCCCTAGCCAGCTAGTTCTCCTCGCTCCAAAACACCCCGAGGCCACTACTCCGACCTCGCCCGAGCTCAAGGCCGCCGGAGATCCCCATCGTCGCCGCCGCCGCATCAGTCCACCCCCGACCCCGACGAAGCTTCCCGCAGGTTCACCGTGAGCCTAGCTACCCCTCCATCCTCTCCGTTCTCTTCTTCTTGCACCACAGCGAGCACTCGGTGATCACCCGAACGCACCGCCGCGGCGCTCGTCGCCGACGAGCCTCCGGTCACCTATTGGCCACACCACTATGCCCATCGCACTCACCACACCTCCACGAGTCTAACCGTGCACTCCCCGCGCCTCGCCGGGCCCTCTAACCCCAAACCCGTCGGTGGCCGAGCCCCGGTCGCCGCCCGACTCGTCGCCGGCGCCCACTCCGGCCACCCCTAACCCTACCGACTCCACCACTAACCGCGGCTCACCTCCAGCTACACCAGGTGCTCCCAGCGCCCATTTGGAGCCGGAAAGTGCAAAGCACTTGCTCCGCGTCTGGCCTGCCTCGGCGGCTAGACGCCGTGAGTTGACCTCACCCGTGGGCCCTGTTGACCCTCTGGGTCAATGACAGGTGGACCCCCTCCGGTTAAACTAATTAGGGCTAGTTTTAATTAAAACTAATTAGCTAAACTAACCTGACATGCGGGTCCCACTGGTCAGTTTGACCTGGACGACCCCGTTGACCCCCTGACGTCATGCTGACCTCATGCTGACGCATTAATTCAAATTCTGGAATTATTTTTATATAATAAATTCCAGAATATAATTCAAATTTCAAATGCTTATAACTTTTATTCTATAACTCCAAATGCAAAGATTTATATATGAAAATTTATCAGAAAAATACACTCTATCCATTGGTACAGGTTTCATGCATGTTAAAACAAGTTAACTATGCTGAACAACCAGATTAAGATTTTGCACCATTAGCACTAACTCACATGATCTATCATTTGAATCTTTGGTTCAAATGAGATCATCCTTGTCCCTCAATTTGCATTAGGCCAACACACATTCATCTTGCCATGTCATAGCATGCATCATATTGTTGCATATTGGTTGTATGTTTATTTTGGTGTGTTTTCATGATAGGTTCTGCCTCAAGATAACCTCGATTACCCACGAAGGGCAGCTCCTACCCAGTTCCATCGGGCAAGCAATTCATTGATCATTCGATACAAACCCATGTTCTCGCTTCGCTCTCATTTTCTGCATTAAGACAACGCGATTCAACTGCTGTGTGCTGCGGTAGTTGAACCCACTTCCTTTGCATGACTGTCATTGCCACAAGAACTAGATGAAACCCACTAGTATGTGTAGGAGTTGATTGAGCCATGTTGTGATTCCTACCATGCTATGCTTGCTATGCTTAGAGTTGTGTCAGTCCGGCTCATCGGGATGATGAACTGGAGTGAAAGGTTGTGTTGGTTCGAGAGTGTAAGTGTTGAACACGATTTGGTAAAGGTATCGATGAGAGGCCATGTAGGAGTACATGGTGGGTTGTTTCATTGAGGCCGAACTTAAGAACTGAGATCTGTGTTTGTGATCCATGAACTAGCTACTACCACGCATTGGGCCCGAAACCAATGGACCCTCTCGGCTTCTTAACCACCCCTGCTCATAGTCAGGGAGTTGCAAGTAGTTTCGTGTTTGTAGCATCTTTGGGCCGCACGCAACGCTGACCTTAGGGGTGGGTTGTGTTGCGGTAGGCACCGTGGTTCTGTACCGAAAGTGCCCGTTTGGTATCTCGGGAACCTGCACACATCGCTCGGGCTGTATGGGAAACCTCGGCGGACTCCTGCGGATGGAACCCGAATAGGCGATAACTGGACTAGGGACTTGAGTGTTTAGGTAGGCTGTGGCCGACACCCACGTTGGGCTTCCGCTTGAAGGTTGCAGTACATGTCGTGTAAACGATTTATAAGTGGTGAGAGCGTGTGTGAAGAAGTATACCCTGCGCAGGTTAAATATGATCTATTGAATAGCCGTGTCCACGGAGAAGGACTTCGGGTTACCTATATCAGTTCATAGACAAGTAAATGGATACTACTAAAAGCCTCAAGATAAGTGTGAGTATCGTGGATGGCCCTCTCGGGATGACGAGAGAGGATCCACGGTGGAGTATTGTGATGGTGAATAGTGGACTCGTGTACGACAAAATGCTTTACAAAGTGTGTCACGAGGATAGCTTAGCCAAGAGTCAAAGCTGGCTTGCTGCATTTAACTCCACTTCCTTCCTTGAGAATGTGCATGTATGATAGGATTCGTGGTAAGACTTGCTGAGTACTTTTGTACTCATGTTTGCTTAATCAATATTTTTCAGAGGACTATACTACCCTCCGACGGATTCTATGTAGATGTTGACTTGACGAGTAAGCTAGCCACCGGTGGCGATCTAAGACTTGTGAAGGGCCATGTAGATAGAAAGGCTCCAACAAGCTTTCTTTCTTTCTAGAGTCGTACTCAGACTACTTTGCTTCCGCATGTGCTTGTATGATTGTATGACTTGAGTGTTGGGTCATGTGACCCTACACCTGTATGATTATGTTATGTATGGCTCCTCGGAGCCTCTTAAATAAAGTACTTGAGTTGTAGAGTTTTGTTGTGATGCCTTGTTGTATTTACTCATATCGGGCATATTATGTATGATTGAAATGCTTGGTATGAGTGGGATCCGACAATCTAGTTGTTTATCCTTGGCAGCCTCTCATATGGGGAAATGTAGTCTCGTGCTTACGAGCGATAGTAGTCCGCTACAGCCGGTTCACGGAGTCCTGCTAGCCCAGACTACTGCTTGGACACTTGGTGGGCGGCATGTGATTCATTTCGTTCCTATGTCTGTCCCTTCGGGAAATGTCACGCGGTGATACTTGAGTCCTGCCTAGCCTGCTACAGCCGGGATACCGGAGTCCGTTAGCCCAGTGCTACAGCCCAAGTTCATACGCTGATGACCGACATGCTCAAGTGTTTCATGTATGCCTGTCCCCATAGGTTAGTGCCGCTTTGGGTTCACGACTAGCCATGTCGGCCCGGTTCTTTGTCATGTGGATGCTAGCGACACTATCATATACGTGAGCCAAAAGCATAAACGGTCCGGGCCATGGTAAGGCGACACCTGTGGGGATACCGTGCGTGAGGCCGCAAAGTGATATGAAGTGTTACCAGCTAGGTCGATGTGACTTGGAATCGGGTCCGACAGCGTTGGCATCGAGCGGGGCTGCTGTAGGTCCGCTAAGCCAAACTGGTCGAAGTTGAGTCTAGAAATGCTTTAGTTATATGTAGGGGAATTGATTGTGGGGGGGAACGTAAGGCTCTTTTACTCCTTTACCTTATGCCCTCTGATCTGAGTCATCCTCTTCTCATTCAACGTGGGTTTAGGACTAGGCTCTCTTCCTCTATCAGGCTCACGTGTTACTATCCGTAGTACCTTGTAGGATTGTTGGTTACATCCTCAGTTCAGTGTTACTAAATTTTAGTATGCTACCATTTGAACCAGAACCTTGATATGATGTTGTTGAGTGGTTTTGCAAATCTGATTTTGAATGTCTCAAATTTGATTTGAGCATTTACAGATGTTATGCTGCCCGATTTTCCCTAGAAATTCTAATGCCTTTGCATTATGGCTGTGCTTTCAGATGGCCACCCGTTCCCAGAACCAAGTGGTTCGCCTGACTCGCTGCATTGATGTGTGCGGTCACACGGCCATGTTGGTTAGGGTGATGATTGAGGCTGGTTATCGATGGTATCCTGAATATACCGTCGAGGAGCAGTTCAGGGATTTCAATCAAAGCCAATACCTATGCACGGTCCGGATTTATCCATCCTACCCCGGAGCTACTGAGCCACTTCACTGTTCTTATGGGCTCGGAATCACTATTGGAATGTCTGTACAAGATGCAGCCTATTCCATGATGACTATCATTCGAGCCAGACTGCTTTGTTGAGCAACACCGACTTCCGCTATATGCCAAGATCTCTTCCTGGGCGCATGGCTACCTGTGGTTTGTACAGTGATGCAACCCATGAGGACTCACCTCCGCACCACTACTTGAGTTCTTTGGAGGACAAGGACCGTGAGAACCGGGCCTTGCGAATGGAGCTGTTTAATGCCCGCTCGACCACTTTGGGCTACTCGACTAGGTTTGCACTGCCGTGCAAGCCGGATGTATGGACATGAGAGATTTGTACCTGTGCAAGGGCGAGTTTGCGGACTTCATGGAGTGGCGTGAGGTTGGAGGCATCACTCCTCCTCGTGGGCCTCTTCGCCACCGCTTGTTGGTCCACGGCCACATCCGAGTCCTTATGGTCCACAGTGCCCCACAGATTGTCTGCTTCCGGACGATCATGTTCCACTTCAGTGTCAGGTGGTGACTTCTACGAGAACTACTATGGAGCTGCCTGAGATAGTAGTAGTATTCCTAGTATGGTAATAGTTGTGTTCCACCGTCCGGCGTGACTCGTGGAATACGACTTAGTGTGTATCGTTCCGGAAGTGTAGAAAAATAATGTATAGGAGTTGGAATGCTTCCGATGAGATGTAACGCCTTTCCTTATAGTTGTACTCCGTCAGGCTTGTACTAAACTATGAATGGTGTGTATGACCGTTGGTATATATATATGGCAGTTTATATTACCATGTCATACGGATGAACATCTTGCATTCCATACTGTCCATTACCTTCCGCACTTCCTTGTTAAATTCTGCCATCCTGGTTTAAACCTTGATTTGTCTCCCAGGATGGTCAACACTCGAAATTCTCCTGCTGTTCCAGAGCAGGGAGAGGCCAGTGCAGCCAGAAATGTGAATCTGCCGCAACCGCCATCCTTGGCTGAGGTGATGCTGGAAGCAGAACGCAATAAGCGCGAAACCAACCGCTTATTGGAGCGGATTGAACAAAACACAGCACGCCAGCCAAGAAACGATGGAGTTTCACTCAATGACTTCGTCAAGTTATATCCTCCAAAATTCAAATGCTCCGTCGAGCCACTCGACGCCGATGATTGGCTCCGCAGTATCCATCACAAGCTGCGTTCCGCCAATGTGTCTGAGGCTGACAAAGTTACCTTTGCCGCCTATCATCTGGAAGGCCCTGCCAGTCTCTGGTGGGAAAACTATGAGGCTATGCGTCCGGCTGGACAAGTTACAACTTGGGATGAATTCAGTGCCGCCTTCCGCGAGCACCATATTCCAGAAGGACTTATGGACCGCAAACGTGAGGAATTCTGCAGTTTCACCCAAGGCCGGCTGAACGTGGATGCCTACAGCCGTGAATTCGGGAGGTTAGCACGTTATGCTCCCGAAGAAGTTTCTACCGATGCTAAGAAGCAGGCGAGGTTCCGTAAGGGACTTAGCCCTGAGCTACGCCGAGATCTCCGTCTGCATGAATGTACCTCTTTCGGCTAGTCAATAAGGCTATCAGCGCCGAGACTGGGCAGACTGATTTCGAGGCTTCACGCAAGCACATCCGTGATTCTGGATCGTCATCCGGCTCTGGTTCCCAGAAGCGCCGGGTTTGGGTCCCAAATACGGCTCTACCACCCAGGTACACCCCGAGGCCATCCTTCGAGGCGCCTCGCCCCAACCAGCCGTATTTTCCACCCAAGACATATGGAGGTCCAACTGCTAATGTGGCCCCACGGCCAAATGTGATCACTTGCTTCAAATGTGGAGAGACGGGCCACTATATTCGAGAGTGTCCCCAGAACAATCCCAATCAAGCAGGAAAGTCTCTGGCGCGGCAAGCCAGCAGAAAGGTTCCCTATGCCAAGCCAGTTGCCACCGCTCGTGGCCATGTCAACTATGTCTCTCGCTGAAGAAACCTATGAGGATCCCAACGTCGTCCTCGGTACGCTTCTTGTTAATTGCCATCCGGCAACTGTTCTTTTTGATACTGGAGCATCTCATTCATTTATTTCTGAGAGCTATGCTCGATTGCACAACACCACATTCTGCGACATGCCTACCTCCATGGAAATCCAAACTCCTGGTTCTAGATGGCAAACCTCTAGAATAAGTCATGGGAATGAAATTCTTGTCGGCAGATTAGTCTTTCTCGCATCCTTAATAGCTCTTAAGCCCTCGGACATAAACATCATCTTGGGTATGGACTGGATGTCAGCCCATTATGCTAAGATTGATTGCTCTACTAGAACCGTTCAACTTACCCATCCTTCGGGTAAAACAGTGGATGTTTTAACCCGAGTGTCTAAGCGCCAGCTTTACTCCTTAAATGCCAACCCTCTTCCAGATCTCGAAGATATTCCGGTAGTCCGTGAATTCCCGGATGTCTTTCCGGAAGAACTGCCAGTGTTCCACCGCGGGGATGTCGAGTTCGTGATAGATCTTGTTCCGGAACCGCCCCAATCTCTAGAAGACCTTATAAGATGGCACCCTAGAACTAGCTGAACTTAAGAAACAACTCGATGAGTCCTTGCAAAAGGGTTTCATCCGTCCTAGTTCATCTCCATGGGCTTGCCCGTCCTCTTCGTCAAGAAGAAGGATGGTACGGATCGGATGGTTGTAGATTACCGACTGTCAATTTGGTCACTATCAAGAACAAGTATCCGCTCCCGGGATCAACGACTGTATGATCAGCTCGCTGGATCCTCGCCTTCTCCAAGATGGATTTGAGGTTGGGCTACCATCAAATCAAAATCAAGAACGGGACATACCTAAAGCGGCCTTTGTCACTCGTTATGGCCAATACGAGTACACCGTCATGTCCTTCGGATTAACCAATGCTCCAGCCACCTTCTCTCGGTTAATGAACTCCATCTTCATGGAGTATTTGGATAAATTGTCGTGGTATACCTCGATGATATACTCATCTACTCCAAGAATGAGGAAGAACATGCGAACATCTAAGGCTAGTATTGATGAAACTTGAGAGCACCGCCTTTATGCCAAATTCTCTAAGTGTGAATTCTGGTTACCGAAGTGACCTATCTAGGACATGTAATCTCTGGTAAGGGTATTGCTGTCAATCCCGAGCGAGTTCAAGCCGTCCTTGATTGGACTCCACCTGAATCGGTCAAGCAAGTTCGGAGTTTCCTCGGTTTAGCGAGCTATTGCCGCCGCTTCGTCGAGAATTTCTCTAAAGTTGCTAAACCTCTAACCGAACTCCTCAAGAAAGATAAGAAGTTCGAGTGGACGCCACAGTGCGAGATCAGCTTTCAGGAGCTGAAAAGACGCCTGACATCTGCACCCGTACTTGTTCCACCAGATTTTTCTAAGGACTTTATTATCTATTGCGACGCCTCGCGACAAGGACTAGGTTGCATACTCATGCAAGATCGTCATGTGATTGCCTACGCATCTCGACGATTCGCCCACATGAGGATAACTATCCCACACACGATCTAGAGCTTGCAGCGATGGTTCATGCACTCAAAACCTGGCGACATTACCTTCGGGTAATCGTTATAAATCTACACCGATCACCAAAGTCTGAAATATATCTTCACCCAACCGGATTTGAATCTCAGGCAAAGACGTTGGGTCGAGTTGATTACAGATTTCGACTTAGGAATATCCTACACCCCAGGCAAAGCCAATGTCATGGCTGACGCACTAAGTCGCAAATCTTATTGTAACAATTTGATGTTACAACAAAGTCAACCAATTCTCCACGAGGAATTTCGTAAGCTCAATCTTCACATTGTTCCTCGAGGATTCCTCTCCACCCTGGTGGCGAAACCTACCCTTACGGATCAGATCATCAAAGCACAGAAGGTAGATCCGGGAATCTCCCGTATCAGGAGGAACATCAAGAAAGGAGTCGCAGATTGTTTCTCCATTGATGAACAAGGTGTCGTGTTCTTTGGAGACCGTCTAGTGGTCCCCAAGGTGCGCAACCTGAGGCGATTGATCCTTAAGGAAGCTCATGACTCTCCTCTCACCATTCATCCTGGTAGTACTAAAATGTATCAAGATCTACGCCAGAGGTTTTGGTGGACTAGGATGAAGAGAGAAATCGCTCAATACATTGCTAACTGCGACGTCTGTCGTCGAGTTAAAGCAGAGCATCAACGGCCTGCTGGTACCCTTCAACCTTTGGAAATTCCTGAATGGAAATGGGATAAAATCGGTATGGACTTCATTACCGGGTTTCCCAGGACCAAGAGAGGGAATAATGCTATCTTCGTTGTTGTTGATCGTCTTTCCAAAGTAGCCCACTTCCTACCTGTTCGTGAGAGTATAACCGCTAGCCAGCTAGCTGATTTGTACATCTCTCGAATAGTATCTCTTCATGGTGTTCCATTGGAAATTAACTCAGACCGTGGTAGTCTCTTCACCTCTCGATTTTGGGAAAGTTTCCAAAACGCTATGGGAACTCGTCTCTCCTTTAGCACCGCTTTCCATCCCCAATCAAGTGGTCAAGTAGAACGAGTCAATCAAATCTTAGAGGATATGCTTGAGCTTCATCATCTCTTTCGCATGAATTGGGAGAAATGCCTTCCATTCGCCGAGTTCGCTTATAACAATAGTTATCAAGCCAGTCTGGGCAAAGCCCCTTTCGAAGTTCTTTATGGACGAAAATGTCGAACGCCTCTTAACTGGTCAGAAACCGGGGAGAGACAACTCTTTGGCCCGGATATGATTCAGGAAGCAGAAGAGCAAGTTCGCGTTGTTCGTGAGAATTTGAAAACAGCCCAATCTCGTCAGAAGAGCCAATATGACCGCAAGCATAAGCCTATGGCTTATGAAATTGGCGAGAAGGCTTACCTCCGGGTTTCCCCTTTAAAGGGAACCCATCGATTCGGTATCAAGGGCAAGTTGGCTCCTCGTTACATTGGACCCTTTCGCATTCTTGCCAAACGAGGGGAAGTTGCCTACCAATTGGAACTACCTCCGCATCTTTCCAAGGTCCATGATGTCTTCCACGTTTCCCAACTCAGCGTTGCTTCTCGGATCCTATCCGTGGAGTGGACCACTAAACGCTTGATCTCCAAGATAACCTCACCTATCGAGAATATCCCGTTCAGATCCTCGATCAAGCCGAGCGTACCACTCGACGCCGGAATATCAAGTTTCTAAAGGTTCAATGGTCAAACCATTCCGAGCAAGAAGCAACTTGGGAAAGGGAGGATCGTCTTCGACTTGAGTACCCCACCTTTTTCAAGAGCAGATTCTAAATCTCGGACGAGATTCTTTTGAGTGGGGGTGAGTTGTCACATCCCAGATAGACCATGCATTAGGGTGTGCATCATGTTTAAATTTCATCTGAATTTGAAATGGGGAAGGCAGAAACCCCGTAACACACCCCCTTAAAATAACTAGGGTTTACTAAAATTTATTTCAATGAATCAAATGCCCTTCAAAATGCTCATCCTCTTTGTTTGGGTTCAGGATCCATGTCAAAGAAGGTGGAACATTTTCTAGGTCACCTAAGGGTTCTAGATTTAAATCACAAGTTTTTGAAATGGGCATTCTAAATTATGGAAAATATTTTAAGTGTTCAAAATTGTTAAACTAAAATGTTTCATGTTGGGAATATTCCAACAAGTGACCAGGAGCATTTTGGTAATTTTGAAAAGGTTTTGGTATTTTTAAAACCCTAAACAGAATTGCAGAAATAGAAAAGATAAAATAGGAAAAATCTTACTGTCGCCAATGACCGCCCACTGCCTGCCCAGCCCAAAGAGCCAGCCGCCAACAGCTGCTTGGCTCGGCCAGCAGCAGGCTGGTGCCCGCCGGCGAGCGCAGGCGCGCCACGCAGCTGGCCGCCGCCTGCCTCACCCCTCGCCGCCTCGCCGCTGGGCGACGACCCCTCTGCGTCGTCTCCCGACCTCCCTGACACCTCACTTCCCCCCGCTCTCTCTCTCGCTCGCCCTCGACCTGGCCGACGCCATCGCCGACACGCCACCGCCGACGCCGTGCTCCCCGCCGCCCACGCACCTCCCGTCATGTCTGCAGCTCCGCCGCACCCGTTACCCCTAGCCAGCTAGTTCTCCTCGCTCCAAAACACCCCGAGGCCACTACTCCGACCTCGCCGAGCTCAAGGTCGCGGAGATCCCCATCGCCGCCGCCAGATCAGTCCACCCCGACCCCGACGAAGCTTCCCGCAGGTTCACCGTGAGCCTAGCTACCCCTCCATCCTCTCCGTTCTCTTCTTCTTGCACCACAGCGAGCACTCGGTGATCACCCGAACGCACCGCCGCGGCGCTCGTCGCCGACGAGCCTCCGGTCACCTATTGGCCACACCACTATGCCCATCGCACTCACCACACCTCCACGAGTCTAACCGTGCACTCCCCGCGCCTCGCCGGGCCCTCTAACCCCAAACCCGTCGGTGGCCGAGCCCCGGTCGCCGCCCGACTCGTCGCCGGCGCCCACTCCGGCCACCCCTAACCCTACCGACTCCACCACTAACCGCGGCTCACCTCCAGCTACCCGTAGGTGCTCCCCGCGCTCCATTTGGAGCCCGGAAAGTGCAAAAGCACTTGCTCCGCCGCGTCTGGCCTCGCCGGCGGCTAGACGCCGGTGAGTTGACCTCACCGTGGGCCTGTTGACCTCTCGGGTCAATGACAGTGGACCCCTCGGTTAAACTAATTAGGGCTAGTTTTAATTAAAACTAATTAGCTAAACTAACTCGACATGCGGGTCCCACTGGCCAGTTTGACCTGGACGACCCGTTGACCCCCGACGTCATGTCTGACCTCATCATGGCGCATTAATTCAAATTCTGGAATTATTTTATATAATAAATTCAGAATATAATTCAAATTTCAAATGCTTATAACTTTTATTCTATAACTCCAAATGCAAAGATTTATATATGAAAATTTATCAGAAAAATACACTCTATCCATTGGTACAGGTTTCATGCATGTTAAAACAAGTTAACTATGCTGAACAACCAGATTAAGATTTTGCACCATTAGGACTAACTCACATGATCTATCATTTGAATCTTTGGTTCAAATGAGATCATCCTTGTCCCTCAATTTGCATTAGGCCAACACACATTCATCTTGCCATGTCATAGCATGCATCATATTGTTGCATATTGGTTGTATGTTTATTTTGGTGTGTTTTCATGATAGGTTCTGCCTCAAGATAACCTCGATTACCCACCAAGGGCAGCTCCCTACCCAGTTCCATCGGGCAAGCAATTCATTGATCATTCGATACAAACCCATGTTCTCGCTTCGCTCTCATTTTACTGCATTAAGACAACGCGATTCAACTGTTGTGTGCTGCGGTAGTTGAACCCACTTCCTTTGCATGACTGTCATTGCCACAAGAACTAGATGAAACCCACTAGTATGTGTAGGAGTTGATTGAGCCATGTTGTGATTCCTACCATGCTATGCTTGCTATGCTTAGAGTTGTGTCGGTCGGCTCATCGGGATGATGAACTGGAGTGAAAGGTTGTGTTGGTTCGAGAGTGTAAGTGTTGAACACGATTTGGTAAAGGTATCGATGAGAGGCCATGTAGGAGTACATGGTGGGTTGTTTCATTGAGGCCGAACTTAAGAACTGAGATCTGTGTTTGTGATCCATGAACTAGCTACTACCACGCATTGGGCCCGAAACCAATGGACCCTCTCGGCTTCTTAACCACCCCTGTTCATAGTCCGGGAGTTGCAAGTAGTTTCTCGTGTTTGTAGCATCTTTGGGGCCGCACATAACGCTGACCTTAGGGGTGGGTTGTGTTGCGGTAGGCACCGTGGCCCGTGTACCGAAAGTGCCCGTTTGGTATCTCGGGAACCCTGCACACATCGTTCGGGGCTGTATGGGAAACCTCGGCCGGACTCCCTGCGGATGGAACCCGAATAGGCGATAACCTGGACTAGGGACTTGAGTGTTTAGGTAGGCTGTGGCCGACACCCACGTTGGGCTTCCGCTTGAAGGTTGCCGAGTACATGTCGTGTAAACGACGATAAGTGGTGAGAGCGTGTGTGAAGAAGTATACCCCTGCAGGGTTAAATATGATCTATTCGAATAGCCGTGTCCACGGAGAAGGACTTCTGGGTTACCTATATCAGTTCATAGACAAGTAAATGGATACTACTAAAAGCCTCAAGATAAGTGTGAGTATCGTGGATGGCCCTCTCGGGGATGACGAGAGAGGATCCACGGTGGAGTATTGTGATGGTGAATAGTGGACTCGTGTACGACAAAATGCTTTACAAAGTGTGTCACGTAGGATAGCTTAGCCAAGAGTCAAAGCTGGCTTGCTGCATTTAACTCCACTTCCTTCCTTGAGAATGTGCATGTATGATAGGATTCTGTGGTAAGACTTCTTTGAGTACTTTTGTACTCATGTTTGCTTAATCAATATTTTCAGAGGACTATACTACCCCCTCCGACGGATTCTATGTAGATGTTGACTTCGACGAGTAAGCTAGCCACCCAGGTGGCGATCTAAGACTTGTGAAGGGCCATGTAGATAGAAAGGCTCCAACAAGCTTTCTTTCTTTCTAGAGTGCGTACTCAGACTACTTTGCTTCCGCATGTGCTTGTATGATTGTATGACTTGAGTGTTGGGTCATGTGACCCCTACCTGTATGATTGTGTTATGTATGGCTCCTCGGAGCCTCTTAAATAAAGTACTTGAGTTGTAGAGTTTTGTTGTGATGCCTTGTTGTATTTACTCATATCGGGCATATTATGTGTATGATTGAAATGCTTGGTATGAGTGGGATCCGACAATCTAGTTGTTTATCCTTGGCAGCCTCTCATATGGGGAAATGTAGTCTCGTGCTTACGAGCGATAGTAGTCCGCTACAGCCGGTTCACGGAGTCCTGCTAGCCCAGACTACTGCTTGGACACTTGATCTGGCGGCATGTGATTCATTTCGTTCCTATGTCATCCTTCGGGAAATGTCACGCGGTGATACTTGAGTCCTGCCTAGCCTGCTACAGCCCGGGATACCGGAGTCCTCATAGCCAGTGCTACAGCCCAAGTTCATACGTTGATGACCGACATGCTCGAAGTGTTTCATGTATGCCTGTCCCCATAGGTTAGTGCCGCTTTGGGTTCACGACTAGCCATGTCGGCCCGGGTTCTTTGTCATGTGGATGCTAGCGACACTGTCATATACGTGAGCCAAAAGACGCAAACGGTCCCGGGCCATGGTAAGGCGACACCCGTGGGGATACCGTGCGTGAGGCCGCAAAGTGATATGAAGTGTTACCAGCTAGGTCGATGTGACTTGGAATCGGGGTCCTGACATTTAGGCTGGGCTCGGCCAGCCGGCGTGGGATCCCTGGCATGTCTGAAGGGTGCCAGGCAAAAATGTCCCAATTTTCGCGTAGGAATTCTCTTAGTGCGGCGTCTACATCAGGATTTATTGTGCCCCGATGGAGGCCAATTTTGTAGGGTCCGTTGGATGGACTTGGAATTTGACTATTTCGTCCGCTGGTTTGAAGGAAGTGGAGTTGGATCTCTTATCGAGTATCACATCGTCCCTATTCACCGTGGAGCGCAGCGCAGTGAGTTCCTCGGCCGCTAGGGCTTCGGATAGTGCCTCAAGGGCCAATGCGGCTGTCTTATTTTCAGCGCGGAGTGCTCTGTCCAGATCACTAGCAAGAGTGATGATTCTGTTGGGCCCGGGCATTTTGAGCTTCATGTACCCATAATGGGGTATAGCTTGAAAAATTGTGAATGCCTCTCGCCCTAATAGAGCGTGGTATCCGCTGCTGAATGGGGCCACTTGGAACGTGACTTCCTCGGACCTGTAATTATCCGGCATGCCGAACACCACATCCAGTGTGATTTTTCCTGTACAGCGTGCTTCCCGACTGGGGATTATTCCTCTAAAGTTTGTGCTGCTTCGCTCAATGCGGCTCCAGTCTATTTCCATTTTTCGGAGGGTTTCCTCGTAAATGAGGTTCAATCCACTACCGTCGTCCATGAGTACCTTGGCAAGGCGAAAGCCGTCCACTATCGGACTGAGGACCAATGCAGCTGGTGCTCGGGCTGTTCGAAATTTAGGTTCGTCACTGGCATTAAAGGTAATAGTCGTGTCACTCCATGGATTTATTGTTGCTACTTGGTAGACTTCGGCAAGGCTACGGAGTGTTCGTTTCCGCATATTATTTGATGCGAAAGTCTGAAGACTGTTAATACCGTACTGGTATCCCTGGGCTGGTGCTCTAGAGCTAGAAGCTCTTCGCCACTTTTGGCCACCTGTCGTAGTATCCAACATGCTCTAAGTCTATGAGTTGGAGTGGCGCCCTCTGTACTATGAATTTTACAGGGTCCATTGAGCCATCCCTCCAGTACGGTTCCATGCCCTATAGAGGGTTTTTGCTTTTTGGTGTTTAACCCAGGTGTCTGGCGATGTGCACCCTTTTATTTCGGACTGGGGTTGTATTCAAGGCCGGATTGTCCCAAAATCTTGCTTCGGTTTTCCAGGCGCTTTCCATCGCACAGTACTTTCGTACTATGGACGCCAAGTCGGCAAAGCGTGTGATGTCACGGCGACTTATAGCATTAAGGATCCCGTTGTCCGTGCAATTATTGCAGAAGAATGAGATTGCGTCCTCCTCGCGGCAGTCCTTTATCCTGTCCATAACCAGGAGGAATCTGGCCCAGTAATGGTGTACTGTTTCTGCGGGCTCTTGCTGAATTTGAGATAGGTCGCTTATGTTTGGGTGGGCGGGTGGAATTAAATCCGGAACCGCGCCCAATCTGAGGCTTAAGGGCCAAGGAGCTTCCGAATTTGGAAGCTTGGATTCTTGGATGTTGTCCAATGAATCTAGCCCGCTGCCCGACTTTAGGTTCAGGGCTTGCGTGACGTCCTCTCCTGCGCGTGAATCCGGCATGGAGGGATCGGGAATCCGGACGTAGCTAGTCCTTAAGATAGAAGAAGGGTCGCCGTATTGTTCCTCTACCACAGCAACGTGGTGGGTAACCTGGGAGAGTTAATCTCTCTTAGATCGGGTTTAGGCCCAATCTGATCATAGTCTGTAGCGACTCCCAGGGCGGCGATACGATCCAAGAGCTCGTTTAAGGAAGAGAGCTCCATCGGATCTAACTGCTCGGCGAGCTCCGAGTTAACGTGAAGATTGCTTTCGATGACCCGAGAAGTCATCGTCGGCGCGGCGGCCGAACATGTGGTCATAAGAAGACCGCCTAGCCGGAGAGTTTGGCCGACAGCCAAAGCTTCTTTAGCAACAGTGCCGTCTTTAAAGACAGGATGAGGCATCCTTCCTGACGACGACGACGGTGTCAAAACCGGCGGACCTCGGGTAGGGGGTCCCGAACTGTGCGTCTAGGCGGATGGTAACAGGAGACAAGGGACATGATGTTTTTACCCAGGTTCGGGCCCTCTCGATGGAGGTAAAACCCTACTCCTGCTTGATTAATATTGATGATATGGGTAGTACAAGAGTAGATCTACCACGAGATCAGAGAGGCTAAACCCTAGAAGCTAGCCTATGGTATGATTGTTGTTCGTCCTACGGACTAAAACCCTTCGGTTTATATAGGCACCGAATAGGGTTAGGGTTACACAGAGTCGGTTACAATGGTAGGAGATCTACATATCCGTATCGCCAAGCTTGCCTTCCACGCCAAGGAAAGTCCCATTCGGACACGGGACGAAGTCTTCAATCTTGTATCTTCATAGTCCAGGAGTCCGGCCAAATGTCATAGTCCGGCTATCCGTACAACCCCTAATCCGGGAGTCCCTCAGGTGGCTTTGCCACAAATACGATGTCAACTACATGATCATGCTAGCAATATGGCAATGATGGAGCGTGTCATAATAAACGGAACGGTGGAAAGTTGCATGGCAATATATCTCGGAATGGCTATGGAAATGCCATGATAGGTAGGTATGGTGGCTGTTTTGAGGAAGGTATATGGTGGGTGTATGATACCGGCGAAAAGTGCGCGGTATTAGAGAGGCTAGCAATGGTGGAAGGATTGGAAAAGTGCGTATCATCCATGGACTTAACATTAGTCATAAAGAACTCATATACTTATTGCAAAAATTTAGAAGTTATCAAAGCAAAGTATTACGCGCATGCTCCTAGGGGGATAGATTGGTAGGAAAAGACCATCGCTCGTCCCCGACCGCCACTCATAAGGAAGACAATCAATAAATAAATCATGCTCCGACTTCATCACATAACGGTTCACCGTACGTGCATGCTACGGGAATCACAAACTTTAACACAAGTATTTCTCAAATTCACAACTACTCAACTAGCATGACTTTAATATCACCATCTTCATATCTCAAAACAATTATCAAGCATCAAACTTTTCTTAGTGTTCAACGCACTCAAAAGAAAGTTTACAAATCTTGAATACCAAGCATATTATTATTAAGCAAATTACCATGCTATTTAAGACTCAAAATAATCTAAGTGAAGCATGAGAGATCAATAGTTTCTATAAACAAATCCACCACCGTGCTCTAAAAGATATAAGTGAAGCACTAGAGCAAAACTATAAAGCTCAAAAGATATAAGTGAAGCACATAGAGTATTCTAACAAATTCCAATTCATGTATGGCTCTCTCAAAAGGTGTGTACAGCAAGGATGATTGTGGTAAACTAAAAAGCAAAGACTCAAATCATACAAGACGCTCCAAGCAAAACACATATCATGTGGTGAATAAAAATATAGCTCCAAGTAAAGTTACCGATGGAAGTATACGAAAGAGGGGATGCCTTCCGGGGCATCCCCAATCCCCAAGCTTAGGCTGTTGCCACTCCTTGTTCCGTAATCCATGAAAAAATTTCACCCAAAACTTGAAAACTTCACAACACAAAACATAACAGAAATCTGGTGAGCTCCGTTAGTGAAAGAAAACAAAAGACCACTTCAAGGTACTGTAATGAACTCATTATTTATTTATATTTTTGTTAAACCTACTGTATTCCAACTTCTCTATGGATTATAAACTATTTTACTAGCCATAGATTCATCAAAATAAGCAAACAACACACGAAAATTAGAATCTGTCAAAAACAAAATAGTCTGTAGTAATCTGTAACTAACGCAAACTTATGGAACTCCAAAAAATCAGCCAAAATAGGACGACCTAGGAAATTTGTTTGTTGATCAGCATCAATTGGAATAACTATTTTATCACGTTCTGGTGTTTTTTAACATTTGTTTTCGTGAACAGAAAGTTTCTGGAAATTACAGCAAGATCAAATAACTATCATCCAAGAAGATCCTATATGTTTAACTTGGCACAAACACTAATTAAAAGATAAAACCACATCTAAACAGAAGGTAGATGGATTATTTATTCCTAAACAGAAACAAAAGCAAAAAAAAGCTAAAATAAAATTGGGTTGCCTCCCAACAGCGCTATCGTTTAACGCCCCTAGCTAGGCATAAAAGCAAGGATAGATCTTTGGTAGGCAATCCATAAGTGGCTCTCATGATAGATTCATATGGTAATTTTATTTTCTTCCTAGGGAAGTGTTCCATGCCCTTCTTTAATGGAAATTGGAATCTGATATTCCCTTCCTTCATATCAATAATTGCACCAATCGTTCTATGGAAAGGTCTACCAAGAATAATAGGGCAAGAAGGATTGCAATCAATATCAAGAACGATAAAATCTACGGGCACATAATTACTATTTGCAACAATAAGAACATCATTAATTATTCCCATAGGTTTCTTAATAGTGGAATCCGCAAGGTGCAAATTTAGAGAGCAATCATCAAAATCGCGGAAATCTAGCAAATCACACAAAGTTTTGGGAATAGTGGAGACACTAGCACCCAAATCACATAAAGCATAAAATTCATGATCATTAATCTTGATTTTAATAGTTGGTTCCCACTCATCATAAAGTTTTCTAGGGATAGAAACTTCCAACTCAAGTTTTTCTTCATAAGATTGCATCAAGGCATCAACGATATGTTTAGTAAACGCTTTATTTTGACTATAAGCATGAGGAGAATTTAGCACAGATTGCAACAAGGAAATACAAGCAATTAAAGAGCAACTTTCATAATTAAATTCCTTTAAATCCAATATAGTGGGTTTAGCAACATCTAGGGTTCTACTCTTTTCAATCCCACTTTTATCAATTTCATCATCAAGATCTAAAAACTCCGAATTTTTTGAATGCCTTCTAGGTAAAGGTGGATCATATTCAGTTTCATCAAGATTCATATTGCAAAACAAAGATTTAATAGGGGACACATCAATAACTTTTAGATCTTCATCTTGATTTTCATAGGTGTTGGAAGAACATGCTTTAATAAAGGCATCTTTCGTAGCACGCATCCTAGCAGTTCTTTCCTTGCACTCATCAATGGAAATTCTCATGGCTTTGAGAGACTCATTGATATCATTCTTAGGAGGAATAGATCTAAGATTTGAAGAATCAACATCAAGATAAATTCTATCAACGTTCCTAGCCAATTCATCAACTTTAAGCAATTTCTTTTCAAGCAAAGCATTAAAATTCTTTTGCGAATTCATAAACTCTTTAACACTAGTCTCAAATTCAGAGGGCATCTTATTAAAATTTCCATAAGAGTTGTTGTGCGAATTTCCATAATTATTATAAGGATTACTAGGATAAGGCCTAGGATTAAAGTTCCCTCTATATGCGTTGTTACCAAAATTATTCCTACCGAAAAAATTCACATCCATAGATTCATTATTATTCTCAATCAAAGTAGACAAAGGGATATCATTAGGATCAGAAGAAACACTCTTATTAGCAAATAATTTCATAAGTTCATCCATCTTTCCACTCAAAACATTAATTTCTTCTATCGCATGCACTTTTTTATTACTAGACCTTTAGTGTGTCATTGAGAATAATTAACCATAATATTATCTAGGACTTCAGTAGCATCTCCTAAAGTGATTTCCATAAAAGTGCCTCCCGCGGCCGAATCTAAAATATTTCTAGAAGCAAAATTCAATCCGGCATAAAATTTTT
The DNA here is from genome assembly GCA_021605205.1 of Aegilops longissima. NCBI lineage: Eukaryota > Viridiplantae > Streptophyta > Magnoliopsida > Poales > Poaceae > Aegilops > Aegilops longissima. The sequence goes on from CM038682.1 coordinate 472,924,038, forward strand.
GTATAATCATCCATAAATTCAAACCATGAGTAGGACAATTACGTATCATTAATTTCATTCTTTCCCAAGCTTGTGCAACATGTTCATGATCAAGTTGCTTAAAATTCATAATATCGTTTCTAAGAGAGATGATCTTAGCGGGAGGAAAATACTTAGAGATAGAAGCATCTTTGCACTTGTTCCAAGAATCAATACTATTTTTAGGCAAAGACGAAAACCAAGCTTTAGCATGATCTCTAAGCGAAAAAGGAAATAGCTTCAATTTAACAATATCATTATCGACATCTTTCTTCTTTTGCATATCACATAAATCAACGAAGCTATTTAGATGAGTAGCGGCATCTTCACTAGGAAGGCCGGCAAATTGATCTTTCATAACAAGATTCAACAAAGCAGTATTGATTTCACAAGATTCAGTATTTGTAAGAGGAGCAATCGGAGTGCTAAGGAAATCATTATTGTTGGTATTGGTAAAGTCACACAATTTGGTATTACCTTGAGCCATCGTGACAAGCAAGCAATCCATAACACGAGCAAACAAAAGGCAAGCGAGAAAAAGGCGAACGAAAAAAGAGAGGGTGAATAAAACGGCAAGGGTGAAGTAGGGGAGAGGAAAACGAGAGGCAAATGGCAAATAATGTAATGCGAGAGATAAGGGATTGTGATGGGTACTTGGTATGTTGACTTTTGCGTAGACTCCCCGGCAACGGCGCCAGACATCTTCCTGCTACCTCTTGAGAACTGCGTTGGATTTCCTTGAAGAGGAAAGGGTGATGCAGCAGAGTAGAGTAAGTATTTCCCTTAGTTTTTGAGAACCAAGGTATCAATCCAGTAGGAGGCTACACGCGAGTCCCTCGTACCTACACAAAACAAATAGCTCAACACAACCAATGCGATTAGGGGTTGTCAATCCCTTCACAGTCACTTAGGAGAGTGAGATCTGATAGAGATGATAGATAATATTTTTGGTATTTTTGATATAAAGATGCAAGGTAAAATAAAAGGCAAAGTAAAAAAGCAAAACAATAATAAAGTGATGGAAGATTGATATGATGAGAATAGACCCAGGGGCCATAGATTTCACTAGTGGCTTCTCTCAAGAGCATAAGTATTATACGGTGGTTTAACAAGTTACTGTTGAGCAATTGATAGAATTGAGCATAGTTATGAGAATATCTAGGTATGATCATGTATATAGGCATCACGTCCGAGACAAGTAGACCGACTCCTGCCTGAATCTACTACTGTTACTTCACTCATCGACCGCTATCCAGCATGCATCTAGAGTATTAAGTTCAAGAAAACAGAGTAATGCCTTAAGCAAGATGACATGATGTAGAGAAATAAATTCATGCAATATGATAAATACCCCATCTTGTTATCCTCGATGGCAACAATACAATACGTGCCTTGTTGCCCCTACTGCCACTGGGAAAGGACACCGCAAGATTGAACCCAAAGCTAAGCACTTCTCCCATTGCAAGAAAAACCAATCTAGTAGGCCAAACCAAACTGATAATTCGAAGAGACTTGAAAAGATAACCAATCATATATAAAAGAATTCAAAGAAGATTCAAATATTGCTCATAGATAATCTTGATCATAAACCAACAATTCATCGATCTCAACAAACACACCGCAAAAAGAAGATTACATCGAATAGATCTCCACGAGAGAGGGGGAGAACATTGTATTGAGATCCAAAAAGAGAGAAGAAGCCATCTAGCTACTAACTATGGACCCGAAGGTCTTAGGTAAACTACTCAAACTTCATCGGAGAGGCTATGGTGATGATGTAGAAGCCCTCCGTGGTGGATTCCCCTTCCGGCGGAGCTCTAGAATAGGCCCCAAGATGGGATCTCGTGGGTACAGAAGGTTGGGGAGGTGGAATTAGGTTTTTGGCTCCATATCTGATCGTTTGGGGGTACGTAGGTATATATAGGAGGAAGGAGTACGTCGGTGGAGCTTTGGGGGGCCCATGAGGCACGGGGGCGCGCCCTAGGGGGGGTGCGCCCTCCACCCTCGTGACCGCCTCCCTCCTCTCTTGACGGAGGGTCCAAGTCTCCTGGATCATTTTTGTTGAGAAAATCACGTTCCCGAAGGTTTCATTCCGTTTGGACTCCGTTTGATATTCCGTTTCTTCAAAACACTGAAATAGGCAAAAAACAACAATTCTGGGCTAGGCCTCCGGTTAATAGGTTAGTCCCAAAAGTAATATAAAAGTGGAAAATAAAGCCCAATATGGTCCAAAACAGTAGATAATATAGCATGGAGCAATCAAAAATTATAGATACGTTGGAGACGTATCACTCCGCCACGTGTATTGCATGCATTGCGCAAAGTTGGTGGCCGATGCGAAGGGCGCGGGAATGAGCTCCGTGGCAGAAAGCCAGGCGTCGTGGATTGGTGCAGGGGGTCAACCTTGATTCCTCGAGCCGTTGATGGCGAGGAGGAGCTAGACTGGATGAACGGGGCGGCTACCTTCATGGAAAGATCTAGCCCCCATGCCCCGATCGCCTATAAAAAGGGAACGCGGGCAGCTCGTCGATCCATTGCCTACCACACTTCTGCAGCTTATCGAATGTTCTTGTCTTGAGTCCTCGCAGCACTTCAGCGTTCGCCCACTCACCTTGTCCATTGCTCCTTGGATGGGCAACAGAGGCAAATGAGATCTTGCTTCCGAGGGTATGAACGTATTGCATGAAGGCACGACTCGTGAATTGGGTGCCATTGTCGGTGATGATTCAGGCAGGGATCCCGAAGCGGCACACCAATCCTTTCAAGAACTTGATAGCTGAGTGTGGGGTCACCTTCCTCACGGGCTCCACTTCCGACCACTTTGTAAACTTGTCGACTGCAACGAACAGGAGTTCAAAGCCCCCGGTAGCACGGGGGAAGGGTCCCAAGATGTCAAGCCCCAGACCGGTAATGGCCATGACAAAGGGATTGTTTGGAGAGCTTGATTAGGCTGATTGATATTCTTGGAGTGGAACTGGCAGGCTTCACACTTGGTGACTAGCTCAATTGCATTTTGGAGGGCTCTTGGCTAGTAGAAACCTTGCCAAAAAAGCTTTTCCAACCAAGGCCCTTGATCCGATGTGGGAGCCGCACATACCCTTTTGTATCTCTGCTATCAGTTCCTTTCCTTCTTCCCGGCAAATGCACTTCAATTTCACACAGTTGGGCCTTCTTCTGTATAGCATGTCGTCAACGAACTGATACATACTGGCCCTCTGGGCTACTCTCTCAACTTGTTCTTGCTCTTTGGGAAGTTCTCCTGTTTGGAGGAAACGGGTGATGTGACATGCCCAAGTTGGAGCCTGAGGCTCGGCAACGAGGGCCAGTGGCACCTCCTCATTCACGGGAACGCACTCCTCAACCGTAGAGGTTGGTAGATTGGTGGAAGGGTGGAGCTTGCCGATCGAAGGGGAGTTGTTCCCGCCAAGCTCTCTGTCGGGGGCTTCGGGAAGCTTTGCCGGGAGAGGCTTGCCGGAGTCCAGTTTCCTCCTCTTTCTGGCCATTGCTGCCAGGGATACGGAGGGTTGATTCAGATGGAGAACAAATGTCCCTGGTTCCATAGAGAGTTTTTGTGCAGCAAACTTTGACAGAAGATCAGCAATGTTGTTTTCCTCACGGGGTATATGCTCTGTTTGCAATCTGTCAAAGTGCTCCTCCAACTTCCTCACTTCCTCGACGTATGCCTCCATCAATGGGCTTTGATAATCCTTGTTTACTTGTCTTACCACAAGTTGTGAATCTCCACGGATGATCAGCTTCTTGATTCCCAGTTTTGTCACAATTCCGAGCCTGACAAGGAGCCCTTCATACTCTGCAGTGTTGTTGGTAGCCTTTTCCCTAGGAAAATGCATCTGAACGACGTACTTGAGGTGCTCCCCAGTGGGAGCAATGAAAAGTACATTGGCTCCTGCACCTTGTAGGGAGAAGGCACCATCAAATTACATGATCCATTCATGGGGCGCTTCCTTTCCAAGGATGATTGTCTCTAGCACTTCTTCATCAAGGGTTGGCGTCCACTCCGCAATGAACTCTACTAGTGCTCTGCTCTGAATAGTTGACGTGCTTTCAAACTTCAAACCAAAGCTGCATAACTCCAAAAACCCATTCAACAATTCTGCCAGTGGCCTCAGGGTTTCGGAGTATGCATTGCAAGGGGAAGCGGGTGACAACCGTGATCTCGTGGGCTTGGAAGTAGTGATGCAGTTCCCTTGAGGCCATGATGAGGCCAAAAATCAACTTTTGCACATCAGAGTACCTCGATCTAGCCCCCTGTAGTAGGGAGCTGACGAAGTGCACTAGGCGCTGCACCACTTTCTTCCTTGCCGCGACCATGGAGCTGCCTCCGCTGCCTTGCTCTTCCTCGCCTTGGACTGCCTCTGACCTTTCCCTGGACGGGTTCACTTTCCTTTCCGGAGGGGATGGCGGCGGTGGCTGCTGCTTCATCTACCTCCCACTGTGCCAATAGTGTTGCACTAACCACTTGATTGGTCGCTGCCAAGTATAGCAGCAACGGCTCTTGTCGTTTGGGAGCGACTAAGGTGGGAACAGAGGAAAGATAGGTCTTCAAGTCTTGTAGCGCAACGTCTACCTCTGGGGTCCACTCCACGGGCCCTGCCTTCTTCAAGATTTTGAAGAATGGCAAGGCGTGCTCGGCGGACTTGGAGATGAACCTGCTCAGTGTGGCAACACATCCGTTCAGACGTCTCACGTCTTTAACAGTCTTGGGTGCTTGAATCTGCTCGATAGCCTTGATCTTGTCGGGGTTGGCCTCTGTCCCCCGGTGGGATGCAAAGAAGATAAGTAGCTTGCCGGAAGGAACGCCAAACACACACATCTCCAGGTTCAACTTCAAGTTGATCTTGCACAGATTTGCGAAGGTCTCTTCTAAGTCCTGAATGAGAGTCGATTTGTCCTTGGTCTTGACCACTATATCATCCATGTAAGCTTCAACATTTCTGTGCAGCTGGGACTCAAAGCCAATCTATACTGCTCTTTCGAAAGTGGATCCGGCGCTCTTTAACCTGAAGGGCATCCGTACAAAGTAGTACGTGCCACATGGGCTTATGAACGCGGTCTTCTCTTCATCTTCTTTCGACATGAAAATCTGGTCAGAGTAGGCATCCAGGAAGGAAAGTAGGTTGCACCCGGAGGTGGAATCGACAATCTGGTCGATGCGCGGCAAGGGGAATGGGTCCTTTGGGCATGCTTTGTTCAGATCTGTGAAATCTATGCAGAGCCTCCATTTCCCATTAGCCTTGCGCACCACCACTGGATTTGCTAGCCACGTTGGATGCAATACCCCTCTGACCAAACCAGCTGCCTCGAGTTTCTTGATCTCCTCGGCAATAAACTGTTGCCGCTCCAAAGCTTGCTTCTGGACCTTCTGCTTGACAGGTCGGGCATGTGGCCAGATAGCAAGGTGGTGCTCGATTACCTCCCTGTGAACACCGGGGATGTCAGATAGTTGTCATGCAAACACATCAACATTCACCCACAGGAAGGCAACAAGCGCGCTTTCCTATTTGACGTCGAGGGTGGTACTGATGGTAAATGTACCATTAGTGCCAGCCAGCCGTGCCGGGACCTTCTTCACAGCGGGTGCAGCAACTTTTGATCTCTTACTATTGGAACTCTCCGGCATGTCATCAAAAGGCGCGGCGCACTCCGAAGAGGTACGCTTCCCGGTTTCCTTGCTGTCATCCGTGTTGGCTTTCTTCTTTTTCTTGCTTTCCGTGGCGGGAGCAGCAACTTCCACGGCCTCTGCAGCAACTGCTTCCCGGTAGATCTTGTCTACGCATGTGATTGCATCTTTCTTGTCTAATGGAATGGAAATGACGCCCATTGGCCCTGGAATCTTCAGAGTGTTGTAGGCATAGTGGGATGCCGCCATGAATTTGGCCAGGGCTGGGCGGCCAAGGATTCCATTGTATGCAAGAGAAGGTCAACCACATCAAACACGATCTTCTCAGTCCGGTAGTTTAACTCCCCTCCTAATGTCACCGGCAGTGTGATCTTCCCCTTAGGACGACTCCTGCCGGGGTTGATCCCTTGGAACGTACCAATAACCTTGAGCTCTTCATCTGCTATCTGGAGTTTGCTAATGACCTTTGGAGAAATCAGATTCAACCCGGCCCCTCCATCAACCAACATCTTTGTGACTTTGAGGTTGAAGATTGTTGGTGAGACCAACAACGGCAGACACCCTACCGCGGTGGTGCGGTCAGGGTGATCCTATTCATCAAAGACAATGGGTGTGCGGGACCACTTGAGTGACTTCCGAGAATCTGCCGCTGGCTCCATGGCATTGACTTCATGTGCCCACTGTTTAAGCTGGCGGTGAGAGGAGTGCAAAGATGCACCCCTGTCAATGCATAGGGCGTCAGTGGCTTTCTGGAATTCCTGCTCGTTGGTTTCCTCTTCATCTCCTTCATCACTCTCGTCATCACAATCCTTCTTATCATGGCCCCTGTCGGGTTTCCCTTGATACTAAAGAGCCTTGCCGGGGTGACTTGCTCTGCCGCCTCGGCCCTTCCCGCCAGCGCCATCTTGTCTTTCTCCTTATCACGCTTCTCGTACTTGGCCCTCTGCTTCTTGACGAGCTGCTCAACCTGATGACATTCCTGAAGATCATGGTCCTTGGTCCGATGGGTCTTGCAGTATAGCCCATCACCCTTCCTAGCCTTCTCGGCAGACGCGGCTTCTCGGCAATCTGTGGACGCGGAAACTTCCTTGCCAGGAACCTCGGCCTTAGCCTTCTTGCCGGTACTAGGCGCGCTCGATCCTTCAACAGTCATCACTGCTTTGTCCTTGCGCTTCTTGTTCTTCTTCTTCTGATTGGTGGCGTCGTCGTCATCCTCTGAGTCGATGTCGACACCATCTTCTTCACCGGGGAGCCGCCTGCCCTCCTCTACGCGGGCACACTTATCCACTAGTATGTATAGCTCATTCACCGTCTTGGGCAGCCGCATGTTCATTTTGGAGCGTAACCTGCGGTTGCGCATGTTGGACAGGAATGCAGCTATCATAGCTGCCGGGTGGATGTCTGGAATGTCCCTGTGTACGCGACTGAACCTCTGCATGTACTTCCGCAAACTCTCTCCTTCCTTCTACGGGAGGAGCTGTGATACGTCTCCGTCCTATCTACTTTTCCAAACACTTTTGCCCTTGTTTTGGACTCTAACTTGCATGATTTGAATGGAACTAACCCGGACTGACGCTGTTTTCAGCAGAATTGCCATGATGTTGTTTTATGTGCAGAAAACAAAAGTTCTCGGAATGACCTGAAACTCCACGGAACATCTTAGAAAAAATAATAAAAAATCCTCGCCAAAGATGAAGACGAGGGGGCCCACACCTTGTCCACGAGGGTGGGGGGCGCCCCCCCCCTCCCCCCTCCAGGGTGCGCCCCCCTACCTCGTGGGCCCCCTGGAGCTCCTCCGACGCCAACTCCAACTCTATATATTTGCTTTCAGAGAGAAAAAAATCAGAGAGAAGGAGTCCGTTCGGGGCCGCCGCCAAGCCCTAAAACCTCTCGGGAGGGCTGATCTGGAGTCCGTTCGGTGCTCCGGAGAGGGGGATTCGTCGTCGTCGTCATCATCAACCATCCTCCATCACCAATTTCATGATGCTCACCGCCGTGCGTGAGTAATTCCATCGTAGGCTTGCTGGACGGTGATGGGTTGGATGATATCTATCATGTAATCGAGTTAGTTTTGTTAGGGTTTGATCCCTAGTATCCATTATGTTCTGAGATTGATGTTGCTATGACTTTGCTATGCTTAATGCTTGTCACTACGGCCCAAGTGCCATGATTTTAGATCTGAACCTATTATGTTTTCATGAATATATGTGAGTTCTTGATCCTATCTTGCAAGTCTATAGTCACCTATTATGTGTTATGATCCGACAACCCCGAAGTGACAATAATCGGGGTACTTCTCGGTGATGACCATAGTTTGAGGAGTTCATGTATTCACTATGTGCTAATGCTTTGTTCCGGTTCTCTATTAAAAGGAGGCCTTAATATCCCTTAGTTTCCATTAGGACCCCGCTGCCACGGGAGGGTAGGACAAAAGATGTCATGCAAGTTCTTTTCCATAAGCACGTATGACTATATTCGGAATACATGCCTACATTACATTGATGAATTGGAGCTAGTTTTGTGTCACCCTATGTTATGACTGTTACATGATGAACCACATCCGGCATAATTATTCATCACCGATCCAATGCCTACGAGCTTTCCATATACTGGTTTACGCTTATTTACTTTCACGTTGTTACTGTTACAATCACTACAAAACACCAAAAATATTACTTTTGCTTTCATTACTCTTTTGTTACCATCACCACTATTACCATACTACTTTGCTACTAAATAATTTGCTGCAGATATTAAGTTATCCAGGTTTGGCTGAATTGACAACTCAGTTGCTAATACTTGAGAATATTCTTTGGCTCCTGAGGAAGTCCTTGATTAGGGGTGTCCGGATAGCCGGACTACCATCATCAGCCGAACTATCATTGGCCGGACTATCATCATCGACCGGACTCCAAGACTATGAAGATACAAGATTGAAGACTTCTCCCCGTGTCTGGATGGGACTTTCCTTGGCGTGGAAGGCAAGCTTGGCGATACGGATATGTAGATCTCCTACCATTGTAACCGACTCTATGTAACCCTAGCCCTCTCCGCTGTCTATATAAACCGGATGGCTCTAGTCCGTAGGACAACAACATCAACAACCCTTACAATCATACCATAGGCTAGCTTTTAGGGTTTAGCCTCCTTGATCTCGTGGTAGATCCACTCTTGTAAACATCCACAATATCAATATCAATCGAGCAGGACGTAGGGTTTTACCTCCATCAAGAGGGCCCGAACCTGGGTAAAACATCGTGTCCCTTGTCTCCTATTACCATCCGCCTAGACGCACAGTTCGGGACCCCCTACCCGAGATCCGCCGGTTTTGACACCGACATTGGTGCTTTCATTGAGAGTTCCTCTGTGTCGTCACCGATAGGCTTGATGGCCTCTTCAATCAACAACGACGCAGTCCTGGGTGAGACTTTTCTCCCGGACAGATCTTCGATTCGGTGGCTTTCGCTGCTGGGCCAACTCGCAGCCATCTGGAGCAGATCGAAGCTACGCCCCTGGCCGTCAGGTCAGGTTTGGAAGCCTAAACTTCACGGCCGATATCCGCGGAGACTTGATCTTCGATGGATCTGAGCCGCAGCCGAGCGTGCTGCACTGTCACAATGGGCACGACCTAGCTCTGCCGCCGGACAGCACCTTGGAGGCTGCACACGAATCCGCTCCGAATCATAGTCCGGAGCCGATCGCTCGGATCGAGGACGGATGGCTGGACACCGCCTCGGGAGCTGCAACTTCTACGGCGATAGAGCCGATCACCTACCTTGTCCCGCGTAAAGCTCATGACTCCGAGGTGCCGGACTCCCTGCCGGACTCCGAACCTCCTGCGCCCCTGCCAGTCGAATCCGATTGGGCGCCGATCATGGAATTCACCGCTGCGGACATCTTTCAGCACTCGCCCTTCGGCGATATCATAAATTCACTGAAGCATCTCTCGCTATCCGAGAGCCTGGCGAACTACGGCCAGGATGGTTGGGATGCGGACGACGAAGAAATTCAAAGCCCACCCACCACCCGTAGCCACCGTCGGCGATTTAACCGACGTACTCGACTACGACTCCGAAGACATCGACGGTATGGACGACGATGCCGGAGACTACCAAGAACCAGCGCCTACAGGACACTGGAAGACCACCTCGTCATACGACATATACATGGTGGACACCCCAAAAGATGGGGAAAAAAGCAGCAGAGGCCGATTCCTTAAAGAAACAGCCCAAGCGCCCGGCGTCGTGGCGCCGCTCTAAATCCCGCCACGGCAAGAATGGAGATTCCGCACAAGAGATAATAACACCCCGTAAAGTGCCGAAGACAACTCCCTCCAAAGACGATCCAAAGGCAGGAGGAGGGAAGCAAGCCCTCACGAGAGGCGGCGATTTAAGAGGTCGAGGATGACAATTACTTACCTCCCTCCGGAGGCGAGGCAAGCCTCGGCGATGACAAATTCGTCGTGCCTGAGGATCCCGTCGAACAAGAGCGTTTCAGACGCAGGCTAATGGCCACGGCAAACAGCCTAAAGAAAAAGCAGCAACAGCTTCAAGCTGATCAAGACTTACTGGCCGACAGATGGACCGAGGTCCTCGCGACCGAAGAGTATGAACTCGAACGCCCCTCCAAAAACTACCCAAAACGCAAGTTGCTCCCCCGATTAGAGGAGGAAGCGTACAAACCTCCATCACCAGCGCACAATACGGCAGACCGACCACCTCGTGGCCGCGACAGAGAGGCGTGCAAGCCCTCCATCAAAACCGTAACCCGGCATCGCTCAAAAAGCACGAAGCCACGGGGGAACGCGCCGGACTTGCGAGATATATTGGAGGACAAGGCAAGACAATCCAGATCCATCTACGGATCACGTGGGCGCCCCAAGACCCACGACGAATACCGTCGCGCCGGATATAACTACTCCGGCCGGGCCGAACACAGCAGACAACGCTCTCTCGAGCTACGTCGCGATATTGATATCTGAGGCGCCAGACACCCACTATGCTTCACCGACGAAGTAATGGATCATCAAATCCTGAAGGGTTTAAACCCGTTAATATCGAATCCTACGATGGCACAACAGACCCAGCGGTTTGGATTGAGGATTATCTTCTCCATATACATATGGCCCGGCGGCAATCTTCACGCCATCAAATATCTCGCTCAAGCTTAAAGGACCAGCTCGGCATTGGCTTAACAACCTGCCCGCAGAGTCAATTGGATGTTGGGAAGACACGGAAGCCGCATTCCTCGACAACTTCGTGGCACGTGTATGCGACCACCGACGCAGATGACCTAAGCCACATAATCTAGCAGCGGACGAATCGGCCGTGCAATTTCGGACACGGTTCTTAACAAAGAAAAATCGAATCGTCGATCGTCCGGATGCAGAGGCCCTCGCTGCCTTCAAACATAACATCCGCGACGAGTGGCTGGCCGGGCACCTAGGACAGGAGAAGCCGAAATCCATGGCAGCCCTCACATCACTCATGACCCGCTTCTGTGCGGGAGAGGATAGCTGGCTAGCTCGCAGTAACAACCTCAGCAAAAATGCTGGCAGTCCGGATATCAAGGACCGCAATGGCAGGTTGCGTCGAAACAAAAACAAACGCCGCATTAACGGCGACAACAATGAGGATACGGTAGTCAACGCCGGATTCCGAGGCTCCAAGCCCGGCCAACGGAAGAAGCCATTCAAAAGAACCACTCCGGGCCCGTCCAATTTGGACCGAATACTCGACCGCTCCTGTCAAATACATGGAACCCCCGAAAAGCCAGCTAAACACACCAACAGAGATTGTTGGGTATTCAAGCGAGCAGGCAAATTAATCGCGAAAACAGTGACAAGGGCTACACAGCAATGACGAGGAAGAGACCCGGCCGCCGAACAACAGAGGACAAAAGGATTCCCCCTCAAGTTCGGACGGTAAACATGATATACATAACGATATTCCCAAGAGGGAGCGGAAGCGTGCACTAAGGGACGTATCTGCGATGGATCCGATCGCCCCAAAATTCAACCCATGGTCCTCTTGCCCGATCACTTTCGATCGAAGAGACCATCCGACCAAGATCCGCCATGGCGGATTCGCGCATTGGTTTTAGACCCAATCGTTGATGGATTTCACCTCACGAGAGTCCCGATGGATGGCGGCGAGCTGAACCTGCTTTATCGGGATACAGGCGCAAGATGGGCATAGACCCTTCAAGGATTAAACCTACAAAGACAACCTTCAAAGGTGTCATACAAGGTGTCGAGGCCAATTATGCGAGGCTCGATTACATTGGAAGTGGTCTTGGATCCCGGATAATTTCAAGCGAGGAGTTTATCTTCGACATAGTCCCGTTCATGGCGGCTATCACGCTCTTTCGGACGAACGCGTTCGCAAAATTCAACGCGGTGCCGCATTATGCATACCTTAAGCTCAAGATGCCAGGCCCTCGTGGAGTCATCACGGTCAATGGAAACACGAAGAGCTCCCTCCGAGCGGAGGAACATCTGATGGCTCTCGCGGCGGAAATGCGAGCAGCCTTTTAAGGCAATTCTCGAGTCCGCCGCTAAACGACCGGACATGATCAAACGCTACCGGAGCAACATCGACCAAGACCACCAGCACGCCCGAGCATGCGTAGTAATGCGGCCTCAACCCCAGCCCCGCAAAATTGTAAGAGAAGCTCTCGCGTACATAATTACGCCTTGGAGATACCATGGGCATAGGGGAAAGGCACAACCACAACAGACCAGTGCGGTTCGACCACACGGGGGCTCCCAAGTGTGTCGCTCTTTTTCTTTTATTTTCTCTTTTTATACAGAACTATGTCCGTGGCGACCTGCCGAACTCATGATGCAACAGCCAGGGAAGGACAAAGGCGCGGCGAACACTCGGTGGTCTCCATCACGAGCATTACATTTGTTAAATACAACATTCCGCTGCCTACCCTCGAGGGAGACGCCTTTAAATTCGTCCAATCCCTTGCTTTCCTCACTATTTGTATCATTCCGCACTCACAGAATATCTTCTCGAATAAAATGCAGCACTTTTTTGCCTATAATTGCATTACCTTATATATATACATATATGTTCATTTACGACATGTTGCATCCGTACATTTTGGTACAACCAAATACACCAGGGGCTTATGTTCTCCGCATTATGGTGTGATAAAGTCCGCACACTTTCACAAGTGCGGCACCCCGAACTTATAGCATTATATGAATCGGCTCCGAATCATGTCTTGGGTCAATAGTTGGGTTTGCCCGGCTCCCATGTTTGGCACCTTACGTTCCGTTCTATCGGCTAAGGTAGCACTGGGAGAACCACTACGATTGCGCCCCGGTTGAGCCGGGTTAACGCCTCAGTGGAGAAAGCTAAAACTGACTGTCATGATAAGGCGAGAGACTGGTCGCTGTTCGAGAGGTCATTTCGGGTCCTTAAAGACCTACGCCGCTTCGAGCGAAGTTCCGGATTATGTCCGACGAAGGCGTGGATAGCGCCCCAATTCGGTCCTCCGAATACTAGGGGCTTCGCCAAAATTTAAAATTATTGAATTCTATGGCTAAGTGAGAGTGTTCAAGCACTATAAGTCCGGTTGCCTTGTTCGTTGTGTTGAGCGCCTCCCTAGATGGACCCAAAAATGGGAACAAGAGTGCTCAAGTTTATCCCGAACACCCCAGCACTCGTGGCATGGGGGCTGAAGCCAACGACTTGCCATCTCTCAGATTTAATAAACGGCCGCACAGAAGGTAATATTTTAAATTAACAAGCGTTGCTTAGCGATATGAACAAAGTTTTCAGCGCATGGATAACACATTGCGAATTTACTCAAAATTACATCCTGGGGCACTCATCCGCAATCTTGCGGGCACCCTTCAGACAGCCTTATAGTAGATTTGGGCGACGATGTTCCTTGCCCGCTGGTGGCGCGTCGCTGATTAGCTTCTCCGCATCCAGCTTGCCCCAATGCACCTTTTTGCGGGCAAGGGCCCGACGAGCACCTTCAATACTGGCGGAGCCTTGATAACCTCCACCCAGGGCACGATCCACCAGCCGTCGACGAGGCGAAGTAGCTCCTGTGCATGGCCTCTCCGAGCCACAGCCGGACTATGAGGCCCTTCATGGCCTGCTCGGCCACCTTGTGAAGCTCGACCAGCTGCTTCACTGGTCGCTAGGGGCACTGAATGGCGGTCTCAAGATATCTTGAGACCGAAGACCTTCTCCGTTGAGCTCCCTCCTCGGCTCGGTAGAATGCGGCGGCATCGGACACGCCTGAGGCAGATCTGCAAACGCCTCGAGAGCTCCGAATTCGGGTAAGTAACACGTAATTTACATTCACATGCTTGCTTTGCATGAAAAATGCCTTACCCGCCGCTATCTTCCTCATCAACTCAATCTCCTGAAGGGACGTATGGGCCTCGGCCTTGGCAGTTTTGGCACTTTCGAGAGCCGAGGCAAGCTCGGACTTTTGAGTCTTTGAGTCACGCTCCAAACTCTCATCCTTTTCCATGAGAGCCTGGAGCTCTTGCCGAACCACCGCCACCCGCGCCTCTTGCTTTTCTCGCTCTGCCCGTTCCGTGGCCGCATTGCGTTCGGCCGCGGACACGGCCTCCTTCAGGGTTGCCACCTCGTTCGTGGCCCCTGCAGTACACATGTTATCCTTGTTATTTTTCGTTGCAACCTAAATCCTTTTCTGTAAGGTACAAGTTCAAAGTGGTGTTACTCACCTTCTTTGTCCTGGAGCTGCTTCCTGGCGCGGCCGAGCTCTTTCTCGGACCGCTCGAGCTCCTGCTTTAAAGCACCGACCTCCGTAGTTAGTGCGGCAGAGGTCAGCAGCGCAGCCTGCAACCCATATTGACATAATTTTTTAGCAACCCTGCGTATATCTTCTTTTTTTTAGATCCTCAGTCCGGCTTTTCTTTCCGAACACCGAACCGAGCATCAGGGGCTACTGTCTATGCGGTATTACATTGCATATTTTTAACTTCTTACCTCAAAGCCTGATAGAAGGCTATGCGAGCTTCGGTCAGCCCGCTTTTGGCGAGCTGCACTTTCGGATCACCGCACTCATAATAGTGCGGTGTTCTTCCTCGATGGAAGCGCTGCAGCGCCCCAACAAATTGCTCGGCGCCTCGGTTGGGACGGAAGCCGCCGGCGTCACGGTCTTGCCCTTCGTTCGAAGGGGCCGCCGGCCGGACTCCGGAACCACTACGGGTTCTGATGTGGAGTCCGGCGCAAAGTCCGGGAGGACGCCTTGTGGTGCCTCCAGAGCCTCCCCCCGATGGGTCCCTTCTTGGGATCCCACCTCGGCGTCCACGGCGTCACAAGGGGTGGAGGCGGTCGGGATGGAGTCTACATCCGACGAAGCCAACGACCCGCTCGATGAAGCGGGGAGATCATCACTGGCCGGACTACAGGTAGCATGCGGCATCAGAATGACACTATGTGACGCAGAAAAAGATATTATAAATCATTCAGGAATCCGGATACTTACAATCTCGCCGGAGGCCTGGCCCTTGAAGGCCATTCTTCCTCGCCAACGTTGATGTTGGCGGAGCTGTCCGGGAATAGTCCTTCCCTCTTGACCCTTGGCCTCCCCCCTGGGGAAGCCTTCCTCTTCCTCTCTCCTCCTCGGGAGAGAGTCCTCTTCTCCTCCTCATTTTCGGGAGGAGTCCGCCCGAGTCGTCGGACACCTGAAAACGGGCACTCTTTCGAGTACCGTGGCCTCCTTCTTGGCCTTCTTCTCCGGCACCACGTGCGGTGCGGAACCAGCAGCCCGCTAGGCAGGCGCCCACTGAATTTTTCGGCATAGGAGCCGGCGGGTAATCTGCTCCGCCTTCCTCATCCAGTCTGTCAAAGGAGAATGGGAAATTAAAACCCGCATAGAGTCAAACTATGAAAAACAAGTGTCCCGTAAAGGGGTAGAATCACTTACCTCGTCGGCCTGGCGCTGCGAGCGAAATCCGTGATCTTCAGTCGCGGATGCGGGGGCTTCGGCGCCCTTGAACAGCACCCTCCAGCGCCACGTGACGTCGTGGTCAAGAGCACGCTCGGCGCTGGTGCTGTTCCGGATCAAACTCCCACAGATTGAATGCCCGCTCTTGGCATGGGAGAATCCGGCGGACAAGCATGACCTGGACCACGTTAACCAGCCTGAGCTTCTTCACCAGCTTCTTGATACAGGCTTGGAGTCCCGTCAGCTCCTCCGAACTACCCCACAGCAAGCCCTTCTCTTTCCAGGAGGTGAGCTGCGTGGGGATACCAGATCTAAACTCGGGGGCCGCAGCCCATGTAGGGTCACGCGGCTCGGTGATATAGAACCACCCCGATTGCCACCCCTTGACGGATTCCACGAAGGCCCCTTCGAACCAAAGGACATTGGGCATCTTGCCCAACATGGCGCCTCCGCACTCCGCTTGAGTGCCCTTCACTACCTTCGGCTTGGCATTGAAGGTCTTGAGCCACAAGCCGAAGTGGGGCTGGATGCAGAGGAAGGCCTCGCACACGACGATAAACGCTGAGATGTTGAGGATGAAGTTCGGCGCTAGATCATGGAAATCCAGGCCGTAGTAGAACATGAGCCCCCGGGCAAAGGGATGTAGTGGAAAGACCAGTCCGCGGAGGAAGTGGGGAAGAAAGACGACCCTCTCATGTGGCCTGGGGGTGGGGATGAGCTGCCCCTCGTCGGGCAACCGGTGCTGCGATGTCGCGGAGAGGTATCCGCGCCACAGCAGTTTGGCGATGTGCTCCTCCTTAACGGTGGAGGCCAACCATTTACCTCCCGCCCGGACATGGTCGGAGAAGGTTGAGATGAGATGCGCGAACTTGGGCTCTAGAGCTCGAGTGCGCGGAGATGGATAAGCAAAGGAGGAAGAAGGCGTAGGTGAGAAGGTGAATCCTTATCCCTTATATAGGCGGACGAAGTCTGTGCATCCCCCAGCGGCCTGGTAAAACTCGCTTATCCCCCAAGCGTCACCATCAATGACGCGGTTGGGTTACCCACGTCCGTATTGATGAGAATCCCGGATTAAGGGGAAACACGATCTCTGCTTTGACAAGATGTGCCAAGGAAACCGCCTCGCTAAATGCGCTGAGGTGGTAGAGTAAAAAACAAATTCAAGTAATGGCTTGGTAGTGGTGTGACGTCATGCCACAAAAAAGTCAGCGGATTGAACTTGTGTATATATTATTATTCTCTCTACGGTGGAACGTGGAATTTATTTTGCGAGCGGACACTATCCTGGTGTTCACAATCTTCTATCATTCGGAGGAGGAACCCGCCTTGCAATGCCAAGCAATATCTGGCCGGACTTATCGTCATTGAAGCCTGGTTCAGGGGCTACCGAGGAGTCTGGATTAGGGGTGTCCGGATAGCGGACTACCATCATCGGCCGAACTATCATTGGCGGACTATCATCATCGACCGGACTCCAAGACTATGAAGATACAAGATTGAAGACTTCTCCCCGTGTCCGGATGGGACTTTCCTTGGCGTGGAAGGCAAGCTTGGCGATATGGATATGTAGATCTCCTACCATTGTAACCGACTCTATGTAACCCTAGCCCTCTCCGGTGTCTATATAAACCGGATGGCTCTGGTCCGTAGGACAACAACATCAACAACCCTTACAATCATACCATAGGCTAGCTTCTAGGGTTTAGCCTCCTTGATCTCATGGTAGATCCACTCTTGTAAACATCCACAATATCAATATCAATCGAGCAGGACCTCCATCAAGAGGGCCCGAACCTGGGTAAAACATCGTGTCCCTTGTCTCCTGTTACCATCCGCCTAGACGCATAGTTCGGGACCCCCTACCCGAGATCCGCCGGTTTTGACACCGACAGCTCCCCTTGTGTCGAATCAATAAATTTGGGTTGAATACTCTACCCTCGAAAGCTGTTGCGATCCCCTACACTTGTGGGTTATCAAGACTAATTTCTGGCGCCGTTGCCGGGGAGCATAGCTCTATTCTTTGAGTCACTTGGGATTTATATCTTCTGGACACTATGAAGAACTTGAAAGATGCTAAGACAAAAATTTATCCCTCAACCACGAGGAGAGGTAAGGAACTGCCATCTAGCTCTGCACTTGATTCACCTTCTGTTATGAGTAAGCTTGCGACACCTAAACCTGCTTCTGCTATTCGTTCGGATATGTCGCATCTCATTGATGATGCCACTTCTGCTATGCATGATACTTATGATGAAACTACTTCTATGCTTGATACTACTGTGCCCTTTGGTGAATTTCTTGGTGAACAAATTTCTAGGGCTAGAGAGAAAGAAATTATTGAAAATGATAATGTTGATGAAATTGATAATGAAGATATGCCTGTTATTCCTAAGGGTTATGTTTATGATATGGAATCTTCTGCAGCTATTTTTGCCTGCAAAGATAGAAACGAACTTAAGAGGCTATTAGTTAAATGGAGTAAAGAATCTCTTAGAGATAGAATGAAACCTGACCCTTCTTTTGCTACTTCACCTATTTGTGTTCCCAATAAGGATTATGAATTCTCTGTTGATCCTGATATAATCACTTTGGTTGAATCTGATCCTTTTCATGGCTATGAATCTGAAACTGTTGTGGCACATCTTACTAAATTAAATGATATAGCCACCCTGTTCACTAGTGATGAGAGATCTCGCTACTTTTATATCGTTAAAATATTTCCGTTCTCATTAAAGGGTGATGCTAAGATATGGTTTAATTCTCTAGATCCTGGTTGTGTGCGTAGTCCCCAGGATATGATTTATTACTTCTCGCTAAATATTTCCTGCTCATAAGAAACAAGCTGCCTTGAGGAAATATACAACTTTGTGCAAATTAAAGAAGAGAGTCTCCCACAAGCTTGGGGAGGCTTCTCAAGTTACTTAATGCTTTGCTGATCATCCTCTTAAGAAAAATGAAATACTTGATATCTTTTATAATGGACTAACCGATGCTTCCAGAGATTACGGATAGTTGTGCTGGTTCTCTTTTCAGGAAAGAACACGGATGAAGCTGAAATTCTATTGAATAATATGTTGACAAATGAAAATAATTGGGCACTTCACGAGCCAGCTCTGAGCCAATTCGAGCCTATTCCTAAACCAACTCCAAGAAGAGAGGTGTTCTATTTCTCGATCCTGAAGATATGCAAGAGGCAAAGAAATCTATGAAAGAAAAAGGTATTAAAGCTGAGGATGTTAAGAATTTACCTCCTATTGAAGAAATACATGGTCTTAATCTACCTTTGTTGAAGAAACATATGATCTTTATCCATTACCTATTGAAGAACCTCCGATCCCGATAACCCGACACGGTAGTAAAGGTAAATTCTCTCTATAGATTTGATGAAGGTGATATTCCTCACTATAAGTCTGCTAGACGATGCTTGGATGAGTTTGATAATTTTATTGTCAAACAAGAAAATTTTAATGCTTATTTTGGTAGACAATTGAAATATGATTCCAATATGGTTAAACACTTGGGTGATTATATGGCTAATATTAGAGGTGAACTTAAACTCATTAGCAAACATGATTCTATGGTTACCACTCAAGTAGAACAAGTACTTAAGGCTCAAAATGATTTGGTCAATGAAATGAATAGTAAGAAAAATGATTATGCTGTTAGAGTGGCTACTAGAACTGGTAGAATGACTCAGGAACCTTTGTATCCTGAAGGCCAACCTAAGAGAATTGAGCAAGATTCTCAGAGAAATAAAACTGATGTGCCTAGTTCTTCTAAAAGGAAGAAAAAGAAAAGTGATAGGACTTTGCAAACTTCTAGTGAACCTATTGCTGAACCATCTGAGAATCCAAATGATATATCTATTTCCGATGCTGAAACACAATCTGGTAATGAACATGAACCTAGCGAAAATAATAATGATGATGTTCATGATGATGCTCAACCTAGTAATGATAAGGATGTAGAAGTTGAACCTGTTGTTGATCTTGATAACCCACAATCAAAGAATCAACGTTATGATAAGAGAGACTTTGTTGCTAGGAAACATGGTAAAGAAAGGGAACCATGGGTTCAGAAACCCATGCCTTTTCCTCCCAAACCATCCAAGAAAAAGGATGATGAGGATTTTGAGCGCTTTGTTGAAATGATTAGACCTATCTTTTTGTGTATGCGATTAACTGATGTGCTCAAAACAAATCCTTATGCTAAGTATATGAAGGATATCATTACCAATAAGAGAAAGATACCGGAAGCTGAAATTTCCACCATGCTTGCTAATTATACTTTTAAGGGTGGAATACCAAAGAAACTTGGAGATCCAGGAGTACCCACTATACCATGCTCCATTAAAAGAAATTATGTTAAAACTGCTTTATGTGATCTTGGAGCCGGTGTTAGTGTTATGCCTCTCTCTTTATATCGTAGACTTGATTTGAATAAGTTGACACCTACTGAAATATCTTTGCAAATGGTTGATAAATCAACTGTTATACATGTCGGTATTTTTGAGGATGTGCCTGTTGTGGTTGCAAACGTTACTATTTTAACGGACTTTGTTATTCTTGATATTCCCGAGGACGATAGTATGTCTATTATTCTTGGAAGACCTTTTCTGAATACTGCAGGGGCAGTTATTGATTGCAACAAAGGCAATGTCACTTTTCATGTTAATGGTAATGAGCATACGGTACACTTTCCGAGGAAACAACCTCAAGTTTATACTATCAAATCTATTGGAAAAATTCCATCGATTATTTTTGGAGGTTTAGAATTTCCTCTTCCTACTATCAAGAAGAAATATGATATACTTATTATAGGGGATGTGCATATCCCCGTTGAGGTAACTTAGTGTTATTCAAAATTTCTCCGGTTCCATGTTATTTGGAATGAGTTTGTTAACAAGACTTGATCAACCTTGTTAGTGGATTCCTTTTGATGATCATGAGACGGATGAAACTAGAAGGCACAACCTTCTGTACCCTCTTTATACTTTCTGTTATTTAGTTGAAATAAAGTAAAAATAGTATTTTCTGTCTGTTTCCTGATTTATCCGTGCAATATAAAAATATCCTGAAAATAAAAGTCCTCAGAATGCCATGCCAATTTAATATGATTTTTTCGGGAATATTTGAGGATTTATGGTGCAAAAATTACCACCGGGGGAGCTGCCACCTGGCCACGAGGGTGGAGGGCGCGCCCTACCCCCCAGGGCACACCCCCTGCCTCGTGGGCCCACGGTGGCCTTCCTCCACTTATTCCTGCACCCATCCTATTCATGTTCCTCCCACAAACACGAATATCTGGCTCAAACACGAGTTCCAGCCCCCGTTGCTGTGATTTTCGATCTCCTTGCTCAAAGCACCTCTCACAAAACTGCTTGGGGAGATTGTTCCTTGGTATGTGACTCCTTCATTGGTCCAATTAGTTTTTGTTCTAGTGCTTTATTCATTGCAAATTTGTGCTGCATAGGTGACTATATTCTTGAGCTTGCATGTCAAATTTATATGGTTCCAAGTAGTTCTAATGCTTGATATAGGCTTTACGCACTTGTAGGAGTAGTTGCTATCAATGTTATTGAAGTTGGTTCACTTTTGTTTGAAGTTACTAAAAATTTCAGAAATTTTTCAGAGAAAACAATATGTTTAGGAAGATGTTCCAAGGTGGTTCTTCAAGGAAGCAAGGCCCTAGGCTTGCAATGCGCGATGCCGATGAGGAGCCCCCAAGGGATGCTCCCGTGAGGCATTGTGAATGGCCTTTGGGAAATTTTATGGATCGAGCGGGAATCAAATAAGAATTTAACAAATATTTGCGTAACACCGGTCTTGTGGACTTCGAGGCAGACAAATGCCCACAGTATCATGAGATAAAATCTCACTAGTTCATTTGTGAGGAAGTTTGAGTTTTCATCTTCGCGTAATTCCCCTTCTGTCATGTTTGATCTTTATGATAAATCTTATACCATGGACTTAGAGGAACTTTTGCTTGCAAACTCCCACAATGGGGTAGTACTGTTGATCCCCGTAAATCTGAATTTAGAGACTTTCTTGCTAGTATAACTGTGGGGGAATCTAGAGATATAACGCAAGCCACTATAGGGAGCATTCACTTTCCTGCTATACATTATTTTGCTCTTTTCATAGGTAGGTGCATAAATGCTAAGGATGAAGCATGTCACATGTGTGTCCCTGATCTCAGCATTCTCAGGAGTGTTGTGTTAGGAGACCAATCTTATCATATGGGAGCTATTGTAGCTCGTAGGTTGCATAATAATAGATATAACGGAGATTTCTTTGGAGGAATTTATGCAACCCGCTTAGCTAATTTTCTTGAGATAGACATTCGTGAGGGTGATATGGAGTTGCCCCCTACTTATTTAGATTTTGATTCTATGGTTTCCCACCAGTTTGTCGAGAGGACTGAATCACCTCTCCAGTATTGACTAATCTTTAACAAATGGCATGTTGTCTGTATTACTCTTCCTACTCCTGCCTTCTTTGATTCTCAGACAAAAGGAAGATATGTTATTACCAGAGAGGAGGCAGATGAGTACGAGAGGAGGGTGGAGGCAGCTCGACGCCACGCTGCAGCTCAGGAGGCAATAGCCGCTGCATCACAGTACGACCCCAGCTACACCTACGGGTATCCGCCAGGCCATCCCTGGCAATGAACCAACTTAGGCCAAAAGCCTAAGCTTGGGGGAGTACATATTTCCCACCGACATTACATTTATGTTCACACACACTCATTGCTAGATGTCGGTGCTCATACTCTTTCATTGTAATATCCATGCTAGTTTATTTTCTTTTTCCTGCTTTCTTCTTGTGTGTTTAATAAACTTTAAGAAAAACAAAAATATTAGTAGTAACTTCTAGTTAGTTTACTTTCTTGTTGTAGTAGTAATAATTAAAAAGAAAATCCAAAAATATTTCCCGTTCTTCTTTTGCTTGTTGGGAGCTTTCCCGTGTAAATAGTTTTATTTCTTTTCTTTTCTTTGGGGGTCGATAGGAGAAGACCATGATTAAATTGTTGAAGTGGCTCTTATATGCTTTATTGTTGATTTAACCAAGAGCCCATATTGCCTTGTCTTCTCCTGTTTATTGAATGCTCGCAGATTCCAGCTTAGTCCAATGCACGTGCACTCTTATTATTCACATCGTTCGGTCGTGCAAGTGAAAGGCAATTATGATGATATATGATGGACTGACTGAGATGGGAAAAGCTGGTATGAACTCGATCTCTCTTGTTTTTGTAAATATGATGAGTTCATCGTTCTTGATTCAGCTTATTATGAATAAACATGTTTGCAAATGACAATTAGAGATCATAGTTGCTTATGCCATGCTTGATTAGCTATGAGTTATAATGGTTTACCTTGCGTGCTAACATGCTATTAAAATGGTTGTGATGTGGTATGATGGGGTGGTGTCCTCCTTTGAATGATTTAAGTGACTTGACTTGGCACATGTTCACACATGTAGTTGAAACAAATCAACATAGCCTTCACGATATTTATGTTCATGGTGGATTATATCCTACTCATGCTTGCATCCAATGTTTATTAATTTTAATGCATGTTCATGACTGTTGTCGCTCTCTAGTTGGTCGCTTCCCAGTCTTTTTGCTAGCCTTCACTTGTACTAAGCGGGAATACTGCTTGTGCATCCAATCCCTTAAACCCCAAAGTTATTCCATATGAGTCCACTATACTTTCCTATATGCGGTATCCACCTGCCATTCCAAGTAAATTTGTATGTGCCAAACTCTAAACCTTCAAATAAACATTCTGTTTTGTATGCTTGAATAGCTCATGTATCAACTATGGATGTCCTTATCTTCCATGTTAGGCAGGTTATTCTCAAGAGGGGTGGACTCCGCTCCTCACTCACGAGAACATGGCTGGTCACCGGGATGCCCAGTCCCATGCTTTATGCAAACTAAATCAAAATTAATTGCAAACAAAACTCCCCCTGGGACCTGATGTATGTTGGAGGCAGTCGTTGTTTCGAGCAAGCCATGGATTGATGCTTGTTGCTGGAGGGGGAGTATAAACTTTACCATTCTGTATGGGAACCGCCTATAATGTGTGTATCATGGAAGATAGCGCCATCTCTTAGTTGTTATGTTGACAATGAAAGTATACCGCTCAAAATATTATTTATCTCTATTTCAAAATCGAGCTCTGGCACCTTTACAAATCCCTGCTTCCCTCTGCGAAGGGCCTATCTATTTACTTTTATGTTGAGTCATCATCATCACCCTCTTATTAAAAATCACTAGCTGGAGAGCGCAGCTGTCATTTGCATTCATTACTATTAATTCATATTGGGTATGACTATGACTGGATCTCTTTTACCATGAATTACAATGTCTAGTCGGTCCTTGATCTTTAAAGGTGCTCTGCATTTATGTTTTGCAGTCTCAGAAAGGGCTAGCGAGATACCATCTTGTTATATCATATTATGATTGTTTTGAGAAAGTGTTGTCATCCGAGATTTATTATTATGACTCGCTAGTTGATTAGGCCATTGATATGAGTAATTATGAGACCTGAGAATTATTGCAAATGTGGTTAGTTATAATCTTTGCTGAAAACTTGAATATTGACTTGACATATTTACAACAACAAGAGCAAACAGAGTTTGTAAAAGTTTTTCTTTTTCTCTTTCAGTTTATCAACTGAATTGCTTGAGGACAAGCAAGGGTTTAACCTTAGGGGAGTTGATACATCTCCGTCGTATCTACTTTTCTAAACACTTTTGCCCTTGTTTTGGACTCTAACTTGCATGATTTGAATGGAACTAACCCGGACTGACGCTGTTTTCAGCAGAACTGCCATGATGTTGTTTTATGTGCAGAAAACAGAAGTTCTCGGAATGACCTAAAACTCCACGGAACATCTTAGAAAAAATAATAATAAATCCTCGCCAAAGATGAAGACCAGGGGGCCCACACCCTGTCCACGAGGTGGGGGCCCCCCACCTCTAGGGCGCGCCCCCTACCTCGTGGGCCCCCTGGAGCTCCTCCGACGCCAACTCCAACTCTATATATTTGCTTTCGGAGAGAAAAAAAAATCAGAGAGAAGAAATCATCGCGTTTTACGATACGGAGCCGCCGCCAGGCCCTAAAACCTCTCGGGAGGGCTGATCTGGAGTCCGTTTGGGGCTCTGGAGAGGGGGATTCGTCGTTGTCATCATGATCAACCATCCTCCATCACCAATTGCATGATGTTACCCGCCGTGCGTGAGTAATTCCATCGTAGGCTTGCTGGACGGTGATGGGTTGGATGAGATCTATCATGTAATCGAGTTAGTTTTGTTAGGATTTGATCCCTAGTATCCATTATGTTCTGAGATTGATGTTGCTATGACTTTGCTATGCTTAATGCTTGTCACTAGGGCCCGAGTGCCATAATTTTAGATCTGAACCTATTATGTTTTCATGAATATATGTGAGTTCTTGATCCTATCTTGCAAGTCTATAGTCACCTATTATGTGTTATGATCCGACAACCCCGAAGTGACAATAATCGGGATACTTCTCGGTGATGACCATAGTTTGAGGAGTTCATGTATTCACTATGTGCTAATGCTTTGTTCCGGTTCTCTATTAAAAGGAGGCCTTAATATCCCTTAGTTTCCATTAGGACCCCGCTGCCACGGGAGGGTAGGACAAAAGATGTCATGCAAGTTCTTTTCCATAAGCACGTATGACTATATTCGGAATACATGCCTACATTACATTGATGAATTGGAGCTAGTTCTGTGTCACCCTATGTTATGACTGTTACATGATGAACCGCATCCGGCATAATTATCCATCACCGATCCAATGCCTACGAGCTTTCCATATACTGGTTTACGCTTATTTACTTTCCCATTGTTACTCTTACAATCACTACAAAACACCAAAAATATTACTTTTGCTTTCATTACTCTTTTGTTACCATCACCACTATTACCATACTACTTTGCTACTAAATACTTTGCTGCAGATATTAAGTTATCCAGGTGTGGCTGAATTGACAACTCAGTTGCTAATACTTGAGAATATTCTTTGGCTCCCCTTGTGTCGAATCAATAAATTTGGGTTGAATACTCTACCCTCAAAAGTTGTTGTGATCCCCTACACTTGTGGGTTATCAAGCTGCAAGTCGCTGGGCCGCCCTGGTTCTTGATGGCCGCCCGTGAAGGCGCCAACAAACTCGTGGCACAGGTCAGCCCAGGTCAAAATGGAGTTCTCTAGCAGGTGCATCAGCTAAGACCTCACGTTTGGCTTGAGTGCACAACCCCGATGACAAGCCAAGCCATTGTTTCATACTTTTGATGTTCTCAAACTTTTTCAATCTTCACGCAATACATGAGCGTGAGCCATGGATATAGCACTATAGGTGGAATAGAGAGGTGGTTGTGGAGAAGACAAAATAGAGAAGACAGTCTCACATGAACTAGGAGTATCAACGGGCTATGGATATGCCCATCAATAAATATCAATATGAGTGAGTAGGGATTGCCATGCAACAGATGCACTAGAGCTATAAGTGTATGAAAGCTCAAAAAGAAACTAAGTGGGTGTGCATCCAACTCGCTTGCTCACGAAGACCTAGGGCAATTTGAGGAAGCCCGTCATTGGAATATACAAGCCAAGTTCTATAATGAAAAATTCCCAGTAGTATATGAAAGTGACAACATAGGAGACTCTATATCATGAAGATCATGGTGCTACTTTGAAGCACAAGTGTGGTAAAACGATAGTAGCATTGCCCCTTCTCTCATTTTCTCTCATTTTTTATTTTTTTATTTTTTTATTTGGGCCTTTTCTCTTCTTTTTTATGGCCTCTTTTTTCTATCTTCTTTTATTTTTGTCCGGAGTCACATCCCGACTTGTGGGAATCATAGTCTCCATCATCCTTTCCTCACTGGGACAATGCTCTAATAATTATGATCATCACACTTTTATTTACTTACAACTCAAGAATTACAACTCGATACTTAGAACAAAATATGACTCTATGTGAATGCCTCCGGCGGTGTACCGGGATGTGCAATGAATCAAGACTAACATGTATGAAAGAATTATGGATGGTGGCTTTGCCACAAATACAATGTCAACTACATGATCATGCAAGGCAATATGACAATGATGGAGTGTGTCATAATAAACGGAACGATGGCAGGTTTCATGGCAATATATCTCGAAATGGCTATGGAAATTCCATAATAGGTAGGTATGGTGGCTGTTTTGAGGAAGGTAAATGGTGGGTTTATGGTACCGGCTAAAGTTGCGCGGTACTAGAGAGGCTAGCAATGGTGGAAGGGTGAGAGTGCGTATAATCCATGGACTCAACATTAACCATAAAGAACTCACATACTTAGTGCAAAAATATATTAGTTATCGAAACAAAGTACTAAGTGCATGCTCCTAGGGGGATAGATTGGTAGGAAAAGACCATCGCTCGTCCCCGACCACCACTCATAAGGAAGACAATCAAAACCGAAATCATGCTCCGACTTCATCACATAATGGTTCACCATACGTGCATGTTGCGGGAATCACAAACTTTAACACAAGTATCTCTCAAATTCAGAACTACTCTACTAGCATGACTCTAATAGCACCATCTTCATATCTCAAAACAATCATAAAGAATCAAACTTCTCATAGTATTCAATGCACTTTATATGGAAGTTTTTATTATACCCATCTTGGATGCCCATCATATTAGGATTAGTTTTATAGCCAAAGCAAATTACCATGTTGTTCTAAAAGACTCTCAAAATAATATAAGTGAAGCATGAGAGATCAATAATTTCTATAAAATAAAACCACCACCGTGCTCTAAATGGATATAAGTGAAGCACTAGAGCAAAATTATCTAGCTCAAAAGATATAAGTGAAGCACATAGAGTATTCTAATAAATTCCGATTCATGTG
This sequence comes from Aegilops longissima, assembly GCA_021605205.1. NCBI lineage: Eukaryota > Viridiplantae > Streptophyta > Magnoliopsida > Poales > Poaceae > Aegilops > Aegilops longissima. The sequence continues at coordinate 472,951,579 of CM038682.1, forward strand.
CGTCTCTCCCAAAAGGTTGTAACATCCCAAATTTTCAATTTGGAATGTTATACATAGGTCATTCTTGCACATCATATTTTATTGCATTTTCGTTCCGCAATCCTCGAAATCCTACGCAACTCAAGGACCCTCGGAGAGAGTTGGGGATTTCCCGGTTTTCATATTTGATTCCTATCAAATAATGAAATGAGGATTTTTTTTATTTTAATTATTTTTTCTCTCCGAAAAATATTTCATAATGAAAATATATGAGAGGAGATAATATGAATTCTCCAAAACAATTGAAATATTGGAGGAAAAATGTTAAAATCATTTATACGATTTTTGAGTTTATTTGGATTTTATTTGCATTGGAAAAATTGCACGATTTCAAAATTGCATTTTAGGGCCAAAAAAATGTTCATCTCGTTCTAAATATTTCATTTAGACGGTGAACAATTGTTTTGGCATTTTTAGATTTTTATTTTATTTTATAGGATTTATTTTTCTGTTCGGCGAAATTATTTTAAAAAACTTGAGCACCGATCGGGACGAAACCCAACCGGGCCGGCCCAACTCCCCCGCGTCGCCGCCGCCTTCCTTCAGCACATACCGCCGCCGACTTCGGACGAGGAGTCCGTGGGACTCCTCTCGCCTCGCGCCTTGCCCCTCCTCCAAGCCCCCCTTTAAATATCGCTACCGAGCCCACCACCACTACAACCGCAACCGCCGCAGCCGCCCGACCAGCGCCGCCTCCCGCCTTGCCGTGCCTCGCCGCCGCCGCCGTCGCCCGCCGCCCGCCGACCAACCCCGCCCCGCCGGCGCCACCTCGTCGAGGTACCGTGCCGGATCCGGGCCACCGGTTTAAAAAAAACCATTCGGTTTTTTTAGAAACCCTAGTTTTTTTCGGTTCGCCTGTTTTTCTCGATTCCTCTATTTAGCGCACGTTCGTCCGTACATTCATTTAAACAAACGGTTTTCTTCCGTTAGTTACAGATAACGAACGCTTGTTCATTAGTCTGTTCGTCAGTTTTCTTTTATCGGATTTATCTGCGATTATTTTCGATCGCGATTTCTGATCCGATCTTAGTTTCTGTTTATCTTTTCGCTCGTTAGTCGGAATTAGGCGATTCAAATGCCTAGAGTTTCGTCTCGAGACTCTCTTTCTGTTTAATCAACTTAAACAAGATTTTTGTACTATAAAATTTGACCTTAGTTCAGATTAGTAAATGGATCTTGTTTCTTTCGCCGTTTGAGTTTCGTTGCTCCGTTTGGTTTGATTCTTTTTGCGAACCGGAGTTCTTAAGTTGAACTTTCTGGTCAACCTCTTTTATTTGAGTTTTGCTTGTGCATCTTTGCTTGTTTCTTATGTATTTTATTGTTTGTTTGCGATAGAATTCCCGGAGTGCGAAGCGTGTTACTACGAGTCTCTAGGATTCGCGGATCGTCAGCAAGGCAAGTAACACATTGATCATACTCTTTTCATACCCAGTTTTTATGCATTAGTTCAATCCGCAAACATTGCATGATTAGGATGTCAATAACTTGTGGGTTGGGAAGTAACTGTTGAGGTAGAACCTATTGACCTGTTACTATCAAACCCTTGGGAGTTACTTCTACGCGTTGCTTATATTGCTATGCTATGCTCGTAGACGTGGTTTGGGTTTGAGTGAATCCATGACAGATGTGAGATTGTTAATTAATGGTTCAACTTAAGGTGGCAACTTAAATTAACATCTGGGTGGATTGAGGCACCTGGGGAACCCAGTGTTGTCTGTATTTTTTGGAAATCCCGGGGTACCCGTGTGATCTTCCTATGGACCGCCACCCAAACTTAAAGGGAACTGAGATGATTCATGCTAGAAACTTCCGTGTGCAGCCACAAGCTATTATGGGCTCTAGCATAGTTGAGTAAGTTACGTGAAGCTCTTGAAGAGGTAGATCAGCAGGTAGTGGGTTTTGTAGGTTTGGTTTGGTCTACCCGGAGTAGAGAGTTAATGTTTCTCAAAGACTATGTCTCGGTCATCCGTTTCTCAAATACCATGCAGTGCGAGAAATCCAACGGAAGCGATCGAGTCTTGTGGGGAAAAGTGTGCAAACCTCTGCAGAGTGTACAATCTAATCATGGTTAGCCGTGTCCCCGGTTATGGACAATCTTGAGTATCTAGCACTTGGGTTATCACATGTATCTCATCACTCTTAATTAATATTGTTGGGTTGTCAATTACTTTCATTGGGATTGAGTTGGGGTTACCTTCTCAATGTTTCAACCACCATGATAGTTAAATTAAAAATTTATTCCTTTGTTGTAGGGAAAAATTGGCTTTTCGCAAAACTATAACCATAGAGCTTTCCACTAGCCAAATATGCATGTAGTGATAGCATTATCCTGTTCTTGCTCTACTATGTTATATTGCCAGCATATTCCATGTGCTGACCCGTTTTCGGGATGCAACGTATTATGTTGCAGACTTTTCAGACGAGGAGTAAGGTTCGTTAGGTCGTTGCCGTGCAGCTCAGCTATGCCGTTGGAGTTGATGGACTCACTTTATCTTCCAAGCCTTCCGCTGTTATCGCATTAGATGGCCTTAAGCCATATTATTGTAATAAGTTCTCTTTTGAGACATTCGTTGTAATTGCTACTCTGTTATAAATCCTTCGAGTATTGTGTGTGTCAGCATTACTGATCCAGGGATGAAACTGAAGCACAGAGACTTGACCGCTTGAGGTCGGGTCGCTACAAAGGTGTGTTCAGCAAGGATGATTGTGGTAAACTAAAAAGCAAAGACTCAAATCATACAATATGCTCCAAGCAAAACACATATCATGTGGTGAATAAAAATATATCCTCAAGTAAAGTTACCGGTAGACGAAGATGAAAGAGGGGATGCCTTCCGGGGCATCCCCAAGCTTAGGCTTTTGGTTGTCCTTGAATTTTACCTTGGGTTGCCTTGGGCATCCCCAAGCTTAGGCTCTCTCCTCTCCTTATTCCAAAATCCAACAAATCTTTACCCAAAAACTTGAAAACTTCACAACAGAAAACTTCAACAGAAAATCTCATGAGCTCCGTTAGTATAAGAAAATAAACCACCACTTTAAGGTACTGTAACGAACTCATTCTTTATTTATATTGGTGTTAAACCTACTGTATTCCAACTTCTCTATGGCTCATACCCCCCGATACTACTCATAGATTCATCAAAATAAGCAAACAACACACGAAAAACAGAATCTGCCAAAAACAGAACAGTCTGTAGCAATATGTAATTTTTTAATACTTATGTAACTCCAAAAATTCTGAAATAAAATGGTGGGCGTGAGGAATTTGTCTATTAATCATCTTCAAAAAGTATCAACCTAAAATCACTCTCCAATAAAAAATTACAGCTAATCTCGTGAGCACAAAAGTTTCTGTTTTTTACAGCAAGATCGCAAAGACTTCACCCAAGTCTTCCCAAAGGTTCTACTTGGCACAAACACTAATTAAAATATAAAACCACATCTAAACAGAAGCTAGATGAATTATTTATTACTAAACATGAGCAAAAAGAAAATAACAAAAATAAAATTGGGTTGCCTCCCAACAAGCGCTATCGTTTAACGCCCCTAGCTAGGCATAAAGCAAGGATCTAAGTTTTGTCATCCTTGTCCAACTCTTCAATCAAACACTTAGGATCCTTCAGAGATTTATCATAAAGATCTTCAATAACAATACTCCTATCAATAGATTGAAAGATTTCATTCTTGCAAAAAGGATCTCTTATCACTTCAACAACATCTGGGTGAACAGTAATCATCTTAAGATCTCCATTATTATTATTACTAGAAGTTGCACCCTTGTTCTTGGATCTACCCCTCCTTACGTGAGTTTTCTCGATAGTTTTAGCGGAATCAAAAGATGTGCTTAGATTACTAAATATTTCTTCCAATTTATCAATCCGAGACGGACTTTCTTCTATTCCTTCATGGATTAAGGTACCCTTCTCTTTTAACAACTTAAAAATATCTCCTGCTTTCGACCCAATATTAGTGGCAAAATTATGCATCTTTTTATCTATAATTCCCATATGATCTTCGGTGAGCATTTTCTTTTCAATAGCATCTAGTCTTTCCATAACATGCTCAAGAGTCAAAATTGTTTCATTAATCATGAGGGGGAGTGATCCCACTAAATTTCCCATAGCATTAAAAGCATCAAGAGAGGGGCACAACAAGAAATTTCCACCGGTAATCATATCAAGGACGATTCCATACCAAGTGGTGATGCCAACATAAAAATAATGAAGAAGAACAACAGTGGATTGCTTACAGGTAGATCTATTATAAGCAATGCAAATCCTATACCAAGCATCTTTTAAATTTTCTCCTCCCCTTTGTTTAAAGTTGAGAACCTCGTTCTCGGGAGTGCAAGCAATAGAGGAAGAACTGTCCATAATAACTGCAAACAAGGTTGCAAACAAAAACAGATCCGGCAAGAAAATGGCGAATAAAACGGAAAATTTTGTGAAGTGGGGGAGAGGAAAATGAGAGGCGAATGGCAAATAATGTAATGTGAGGGAGAAGAATTTATGCTGGGTACTTGGTATGTCTTGACTTGGCGTAGATCTCCACGGCAACGGCGCCAGAAATCCTTCTTGCTACCTCTTGAGCATGCGTTGGTTTTCCCTTGAAGAGTAAAGGGTGATGCGGCAAAGTAGCGGAAGTATTTCCCTCAGTTTTGAGAACCAAGGTATCAATCAAGTAGGAGACAATGCACAAGTCACCTAGTACCTACACAAACAATCAAGAACCTTGCAACCAACGCAATAAAGGGGTTGTCAATCCCTTCACGGTCACTCGCAAAAGTGAGATCTAATAGAGATAGTGAAGTAAATATTTTTGGTACTTTTTTGTATAGATTGGAAAGTAAAGATTGCAAAATAGTAAATGAAACGCTATGTAAATAAAAGAGATGTAATATAATAGGAAAGAGACCAGTGGGCCATAGGTTTCACTAGTGGCTTCTCTCAAGATAGCATGTATTACGGTGGGTGAACAAATTACTGCCGAGCAATTGATAGAAAAGAGCATAGTTATGAAGATATCTAAGGCAATGATCATGAATATAGGCATCACGTCCGTGTCAAGTAGACCGAAACGATTCTGCATTTACTAATATTACTCCACACATGGACCGATATCCAGCATGCATCTAGAGTACTAAGTTCATAAGAACGGAGTAACGCATTAAGCAAGATGACATGATGTAGAGGGATAAACTCAAGCAATATGATATAAACCCCATATTTTTATCCTCGATGGCAACAATACAATACGTGCCTTGCTGCCCCTACTGTCACTGGGAAAGAACACCGCAAGATTGAACCCAAAGCTAAGCACTTCTCCCATTGCATGAAAGATCAATCTAGTAGGCCAAACTAAACCGATAATTCAAAGAGACTTGCAAACATATCAAATCATGCATATAAGAATTCAGAGAAGAACCAAATAATATTCATACATAATCTTGTTCATAAATACGCAATTCATCGGATCTCGGCAAACACAACGCAAAAGAGTATTATATGGAATAGATCTCCAAGAACATCGAGGAGAACTTTGTATTGACAATCAAAGAGAGAGAACAAGCCATCTAGCTAATAACTATGAACCCGAAGGTCTGTGTTAAACTACTCACGCTTCATCGGAGAGGCAATGGTGTTGATGTAGAAGCCCTCCGTGATCGATTCCCCCTCTAGCAGATCGCCGGAAAAGGCCCCAAGTTGGGATCTCACGGGTACAGAAGGTTGCGGCGGTGGAGAAGTGGTTTCGTGGCTCCCTCTGATGTTTCTAGGGTATAAGAGTATATATAGGTGAAAGAAGTGCGTCGGTGGAGCTACGAGGGGCCCACGAGGGTGGGGGCGCACCTGCCCCCCTGGGCGCACCCTCCTGCCTCGTGGCATTCCAGACTTCAACTCCTAGTCTTCTGGATTGCTTTCGGTCCAAGAAAGATCATCGCGAAGGTTTCATTCTGTTTGGACTCCATTTGGTATTCCTTTTCTGCAAAACTCTAAAATAGGCAAAAAAACAGAAACTGACACTGGGCCTCCAGTTAATAGGTTAGTGCCAAAAATAATATAAAAGAGCATATTAGAGCCCATTAAACATCCAAAACAGATAATATAATAGCATGGAACAATCAAGGCCTCTGCTAGCAAGCCTAAGAAGGCTATGCCAAAGAAACCAGCTGTCAAGCCGAGTTCCTCAACTGCAATGCCCTCTCGGCCAAGTTCCTCAAAGCCCTCACGGCCTATTCCTCAAGCAACATCTTCAAAGGCAGCTCCAACCTCCTCTGTTGCAAAATCCTCAGCAACTGCTGCAAAGTCCTCAGCACCTGTGCATATTGCCTCTTGCCAAAGGACTACAGGAATTTCAATTGCTTCAGGAGCCTCTGCAAGTTCCTCAGCTCCGCTTCAGTCTTAAACTGGTCAAAACTTGCTGAAGAAAAAGGCCACTGCTGGACAAGGCACGAGGCCAAGTCCTCACAAGAAGCAGGTTGCCTTTCAAGTTCCGTCAAGTGCCGATGAAGCTGATGATGAAGAATTGGCTGAGATCATCAGAGATAGGCAAGAAAGGGCCGCTAGAGCCAAAGGCAGTGCAGTGCCACTTATGCTGGATCCCAAGTTGATCCTTGACTTCATCAACCTCTGACACAAGGACCCTAACACTCCTCTGCCTGACTTCAACCTCACTCCTGGACAAAGTCATATGATGACGGCCTTTATAGGCGAAGAAAAATGGCAATTTGAAAAGGCCAGGCAAGTGAAGAAAGCTCAGTACAAGAAGGAGTATTTTCTGAAGAAGAATGTTGTGAAAATGTCTCCTGAAAAACTTGTGACTATGCAAACTGAGATCAAAGCTCTCAGTGATGAATTTGACACATATCGTGCAGATTGGCTAGGTGCCAAAGTCAGATTCGTCAGAATGGCAAAGTGATTCGCACCAAATGTTGCAGCTTCATCACAACAAAAAATTCCTCAGGCTGAGGCATCTGCTCAGCGTGCTGAAGAGAATGCAAGCACATCTGATGAAAATCAGACTGTTGAAGAAAATGAAAACACCAGGGCTGCTGAAGAAATTCCAGCCTCTGAAGAAAATGCCAGGGAAACCTCCAATGCTGCGCCTGAAGAACAAACCAGGCCAGATGAAGCATTTGTTGCGCCTGAAGAATCTGAACATGCCAGGGCAACTGCATCAGTTGTGCCTGAAGAAACTGAACCAATCTCATCTGCTCCTCCTACAAAGTCATCACAGATGAAAAATATCAATCTTCTTTCTTCATCACAAGCGAAGAAGACCGAAGCTGCGGAGAGGGCAGCAGTGAAGAAAAGGAAAGCATCTACGACTTCAGAGTCTTCAGCTCCTAAGAAAGTGAAGACTTTGATGAGCTCATACACCAACCCCATTGATGATGGTCCTATCTCAAGCATGCCATCAAAGAAGATTGTTCCCTTTGGTGAGGAATATGTCATTCCAAGTGACATAGATGAGGAAAATCCTTCTGCTGCTTCTTCAGAGCAGTTGGATGAAGATATTGAGTGGATAATATCCCTTCAACTCCGCTGGTATCATCGCCCATGCCCCAGTTCATAGCTGAAGAGGCAGGCGTTGAAGAAATTGATGAAGAAGATGAGGATGTGGACATTGGGTCAACAACTCCTATTTTGAATGATGACTATTGGGAAAGTCATCACCCCAATTCACCACTGACAACCCCACTGCATCAACTTCCTCAGTCCCTTGTCCAAATAGAAGAAATTCATACGGGCTCTGAAGGACATCAAACATCACTTCATTCTATCCCTGAAGAAGTTCCAGCCACTAGTGCTGAAGAAATGGAGGCCAAGGCTGCTACTAATGGAACTACTACTGAAATTCCTCAGCCTGTGGCTCAAGAAGTTGTGCATCAAGAGGCTGTGAAGACTTCAACTGTTAATCTTCAGCCCAAGCCACAGAATCCTCATACCAAGAAGCAGCAATTCAAAGCTGATGATTTCTTTGCTGAGCATCATTTCTTCTCGGATTACAATCCTTATGACTCTGCAAGACTTCGACGCAAGCGCTCCTGGACAGCCAGCCAGATGAATTTTTATTCCTCGCTGCTATTTGATAAATACAAGGTATTTGACCATGAGCAAATTCCTCATGTCGATATGGAGTCTCTTTTGTGCTTCACCCCTGTCCTCAGTGTTCTTCATGACGCTGGGCTGCTCAACTTCTGCACTGACATCTGCAACTGGAATGAAGAACTCATTCTTCAATTCTATGCAACGATGCACATCACTAGAAATGTTGAAGATGTGAATTCATGGGTACTCGACTGGATGTCTAAAAACACTCACTACAAAGCACCGGCCTCTGAATTGCTTCACACCATCCCAGTCAGTCCTCCCACTGAAGGTGCAAGGCTCATGTATGCAGAACCTGAACTCTCAAATCATTTGATGCAAGTGCTGATGAAGCCTTTGAAGGATGTCCAAGCTCTAAGGACCACATTCTTCGTCAAGGAATTGCTTTATGTGCCAAGGACAGTATATCGCATGTTGACCAAAACCCTCAGTCCGATCAAGGATCACAACTCTGATGAAGAAGAAGCTGCTAGCATAATGAAGAATCTGTTGTTCAATATCATTCATGGTATTCCTATCAACTACCACGATTTCTTCATGAGGACTTTGGCCAATGCTGCTCTGTCACCTTTTGAGTTGAAGCCTTATGCTCCCTAGATCATGAAATTCATCAGATCAAGTTCTTCAATTCATTATAAGGCTGATTTTCAAAATCATCTCAGCTATTTGCCCCCCATTGAAGTCCTCAAAAGGACTATTTCATCAGCTGATGAGAAGGGCAAGGCTGCTGTCACAGATGAAGGCACTCGTCCATTGGATGGACAGATTCCTAAAGCTACATCCTATTCCACCAATGATGAATCTGCAACACAAGATTCTGCCGCAAAAGCTTCAAAGCAAAATCCTCAAGCCACTGCTCCGCGTGTAATGACTGATCATGAACTTCTCCTCAGTCTTCATCAGAAAGTTGATAAAAATCATAAGTGGGCACTACAAAAAAAAGACACTTCCGTGATGATACGTGTTTGTCACAGTAGGTCACGTTTTCTGTCATGCATGTACATCCATGACAAATTTATGACAGAATCAAGATAGTCATACCTGTGCTGTCGTAGAAGTGTTCCATGACATTACCAAAATTATCATCACGGAAGTGTCCACTTCCATGACGATAAATGGCGCGTCATGTAAGTGCTTTCGTCAAGGGTAACCGACACGTGGCATCCACCGTAACGGGTCACCGTTAAGTTATCGGGTCCGGTTTCGGATCCGATAACCCGTTAACAGCCCGGACCAATGGGGATTTTCTACGTGTAAAATTCTCATTGGCCGGAGGAAACACATGTTGGCACACCGTTGGGACAGATGTCATCCACTCATTGGACAGGAGGCGCCTATGATAGGTCGACACATTGCACGGCCCAACAGTGACCCATTCCGATGAAAAAGGTCGGCCCAGTAAAATTAGCAGGCCGGCCCATATAAGTCCTACTTGTGTCAGGTCCATTTAAGCCCACGGTACGAGATGTGCCAATTCGGCCCGTCAATGGCCCGTTAAAGATTTGACACCATTGCAGCCCATCGTCAGTTCGAGCCTGTTAACAGCCCGCTATATATTTGGGCTCAATATCGGCTCGATGTGATTTCGGCATGTTAACGACCCATTCAAGGGATGGGCCAATTTTCAGGATGTACATCTTGCGGCCTTTTAGCGACCCATTTAAGTGTTGGGCCAATTTCCGGCCCAGTGTGTCTTTCAGCCTATTGACGGCCCATAAATGCGTTGGGTCATTTGTAGTCGGACCTTAGTTTTGGCCTTTTAGCGACCCATTTAAGTGTTGGGCCAATTCCCGGCCCGATGTGTCTTTCAGCCTGTTGACGGCCCATAAATGAGTTGGGCCATTTATAGTCGGACCTGAGTTTTGGCCTTTTAACGGCCCATGCTCTTCATGGTCCAATACCAGCCCAATTTCTCTTTCGGCCTGCTAAAGGCCCACAACCTGATTGGGCCATTTATCAGACGACGACTTTCGGCCTCTTAGCGGCCCATGCTCTTCATGGTCCAAGACGAGTTCATTGTCTCTTCGGCCTACTAAAGGCCCACAGTATAGTTGGGCCATATGTAGCCCGACCTTAGTAACGGCCTGTTACGGCCCGTGAAATCAAATGGGCCCACCTGTCACCGGTTTTGATGTCGGCCTGTTCACGACCCGGGAGGTAAGAGGGCCGACCACTAACTTTCGGCCTGGTAACGGCCCATTAACTTAATGGGCCCACTAAAGTTCGTACATGTCTTTAGGCCCAATTAGATAATTTGAGCCCATTACGACGAGCAATTATGCACAGGACCAAAACCGATCAAGCAAAGGTACGGCATACAGGAAAAAATGTTGCACATCCAGCATATATTACAGGACATTGCATCCACTAGGCAATCTGATATGTCCATTTTGCATCATGCTTTTATATCGATATTTATTGCATTATGGGCTGTTATTACACATTATGTCACAATACTTATGTCTATTCTCTCTTATTTTACAAGGTTTACATAAGGAGGGAGAATGTCGGCAGCTGGAATTCTGGGCTAGAAAAGGAGCAAATATTACAGACCTATTCTGTACAACTCCAAAAGTCATGAAACTCCACGAAAGTTATTTTTGGAAATAATAAAAAATACTGAGCGGAAGAAATACGTCAGGGGGGCCACCACCTGTCCACGAGGGTGGCGGCGTGCCCTACTCCCCAGGGCGCGCCCCCTGCCTCGTGGGCCCCCTGTTGGTCCTCCGGTGGCCATCTTCTGCTATATGAAATCTTTTGTCAAGGAAAAAAATCATAAGATGGAAAAAATCATGGGCAAGCTTACGGGACGAGACTCCGCCGCCACGAGGTGGAACCTTGGCGGAACCAATCTAGGGCTCCGGCAGAGCTGTTCTGTCGGGGACACTTCCCTCCGAGAGGGGGAAATCATCGCCATCACCAACGCTCCTCTCGTCGGGAGAGGGCAATCTCCATCAACATCTTCACCAGCACCATCTCCTCTCAAACCCTAGTTCATCTCTTGTATCCAATTCTTGTCTCATAGTCCGGGATTGGTACCTGTAGGTTGCTAGTAGTGTTGATTACTCCTTGTAGTTGATGCTAGTTGGTTTATTTGGTGGAAGATCATATGTTCAGATCCTATATGCATATTAATACTCCTCTGGTTATGAACATGAATATGTTTTGTGAGTAGTTACTTTTGTTCCTGAGGACATGGGAGAAGTCTTGCTATTAGTAGTCATGTGAATTTGGTATTCGTTCGATATTTTGATGAGATGTATGTTGTCTATCCACTATTTGTGTTATGTGAACGTCGACTACATGACACTTCACCATTATTTGGACCAAGAGGAAGGCATTGGGAAGTAATAAGTAGATGATGGGTTGCTAGAGTGACAGAAGCTTAAACCCTAGTTTATGCGTTGCTTCGTAAGGGGCTGATTTGGATCCACATGTTTCATGCTATGGTTAGCTTTACCTTAATACTTTTGTTGTAGTTGCGGATGCTTGCAATAGAGGTTAATCATAAGTGGGATGCTTGTTCAAGTAAGAACGGCACCCAAGCACCGGTCCACCCACATATCAAATTATCAAAGTACTGAATGCGAATCATATGAACATGATGAAAACTAGCTTGACGATAATTCCCATGTGTCCTCGGGAGCGCTTTTCTCTATATAAGAGTTTGCCCAGGCTTGTCCTTTGCTACAAAAAGGATTGGGCCACCTTGCTGCACTATATTTACTTTTGTTATTTTTTGCTCGTTACAAGTTATCTTATCACAAAACTATTTGTTACCTATTATTTCAGTGCTTGTAGGGAATACCTTGCTGAAAACTGCTTATCATTTCCTTCTGCTCCTCGTTGGGTTCGACACTCTTACTTATCGAAAGGACTACGATAGATCCCCTATACTTGTGGGTCATCAAGACTCTTTTGTGGCATCGTTGCCGGGGAGTGAAGCGCCTTTGGTAGGTGGAATTTGGTAAGGAAAAATTTATATAGTGTGCTGAAATTTACTGTCACTTGTTACTATGGAAAGTAATCCTCTGAGGGGCTTGTTCGGGGTATCTTCACCCCGACCAGTAGAGCAAAGAGTTGCTCCTCAACCTACTAAACCTACTGAAAATGAAAATGAAAATGTCCACTTTGATATTCCTTCGGGCATGTTAGAAAAACTGGTAGCTAATCCTTTTGCAGGAGATGGAACAAAGCATCCTAATGAGCACCTAATATATGTGGATGAAGTTTGTGGATTATTTAAGCTTGCAGGTATACCGGGTGATGTTATTAAGAGGAAGGTCTTCCCTTTATCTTTGAAGGGAGATGCATCGACATGGTATAGGCTATGTGATGATACGGGATCATGGAACTACAAACGATTGAAATTGGAATTTCATCAGAAATTTTATCCTATGCATCTTGTTCATCATGATCGCAATTATATATATAATTTTTGGCCTCGCGAAGGAGAAAGCATCGCTCAAGCTTGGGGGAGGCTTAAATCAATGTTATATTCATGCCCCAATCATGAGCTCTCAAGAGAAATAATTATTCAAAGTTTTTATGCTCGGCTTTCTGATAACAATCGCACCATGCTCGATACTTCTTGTGCTGGTTCTTTTATGATGAAGACTATTGAATTCAAATGGGATTTATTGGATAGAATTAAACGCAACTCTGAAGATTGGGATCTCGACGAAGTTAAGAAGTCAGGTATGACACCTAAGTTTGATAGTGTTAAATCTTTTATGGATATCGATGTTTTCCATAAGTTTAGCACTAAATATGGACTTGACTCAGAGATAGTAGCTTCTTTCTGTGAATCTTTTGCTACTTATGTTGATCTCCCCAAGGAGAAGTGGTTTAAATATCATCCTCCCATAGAAGTAAAAGTAGCTGCACCTATTAAATTTGAAGAAAAGACTGTCACTTATAATGATCCTATTGTTCCTACTTCTTATGTTGAGAAACCACTTTTCCCTGTTAGGATAAAGGATCATGCTAAAGCTTCAACTGTGGTCCGTAAAAGCAATATTAGAACTTATACACCTCCTGAGCAAATAAAAGTTGAACCTAATTTTGCGATTGTTAAAGATCTCTTGTCTGATAATATCGATGGGCATGTTATTTATTTTTGTGAGGAAACTGCTAGAATTGCCAAACCTTGTGCTAAAGATAAACATAGACCTGTGGTAGGCATGCCTGTTATTTCTGTTAAAATAGGAGATCATTGTTATCATGGCTTATGTGATATGGGTGCTAGTGCTAGTGCCATACCTATTGACTTATACAAAGAAATTAAGCATGATATTGCACCTGCTGAGTTAGAAGATATTGATGTCACAATTAAACTTGCCAATAGAGATACTATTTCACCAATGGGAATTGTTAAAGCTGTTGAAGTCTTGTGTGGGAAAACTAAATATCCTGCTGATTTTCTTGTTCTTGGTTCCCCACAAGATAGTTTTTGTCCCATTATATTTGGTAGACCCTTCTTGAACACCGTTAATGCTAAGATAGACTGTGAAAAGGATGTTGTTACTATTGGTCTAGGTGATATGTCTCATGAGTTTAATTTCTCTAAATTTAGTAGACAACACCGTTAAGAAGAATTGCCTAGTAAGGATGAAATTATTGGTCTTGCTTCTATTGCCGTACCTCCTAGTGATCCTTTAGAACAATATTTGCTAGACCATGAAAATGATATGTTTATGAATGAAAGAAGGGAAATAGATGAAGTATTCTTTAAACAGGAACCCATCCTGAAACACAATCTACCTGTTGAAATCCTAGGGGATCCTCCTCCACCCAAGGGTGATCCCGTGTTTAAGCTTAAACTGTTGCCTGATACTCTTAAATATGCTTATCTTGATGAAAAGAAGATATATCATGTTATTATTAGTGCTAACCTTTCAGAGCATGAAGAAGAAAGATTATTGAAAACTCTGAAGAAGCACCGTGCTGCTATTGGATATACTTGATGATCTTAAGGGCATTAGTCCCACTCTATGTCAACATAAAATAAATTTGGAAGAAGATGCCAAACCAGTTCGTGATCATCAACGACGGCTGAATCCTAAGATGAAAGAAGTGGTAAGAAAAGAAATACTAAAGCTCCTTGAGGCAGGTATAATTTATCCCGTTGCTGATAGTCTGTGGGTAAGTCCTTTCCATTGTGTCCCTAAGAAGGGAGGTATTATCGTCGTTCCTAATGATAAAGATGAATTGATTCCGCAAAGAATTATTACAGGTTATAGGATGGTAATTGATTTTCGCAAATTCAATAAGGCTACTAAAAAAGATCATTACCCCTTACCTTTTATCGATCAAATGCTAGAAAGATTATCCAAACATACACATTTTTGCTTTCTAGATGGTTATTCTGGTTTCTCTCAAATACCTGTGTCAGCCAATGGTCAATCAAAGACTACTTTTACTTGCCCTTTTGGTAATTTTGCTTATAGACGTATGCCTTTTGGTTTATGTAATGCACCTGCTACCATTCAAAGATGCATGATGGCTATATTCTCTGACTTTTGTGAAAAGATTTGTGAGGTTTTCATGGACGACTTTTCCGTCTATGGGTCCTCTTTTTATGATTGCTTGAGCAACCTTGATCGAGTTTTGCAGAGATGTGAAGCAACTAACCTTGTCTTGAATTGGGAAAAGTGCCACTTTATGGTTAATGAAGGTATTGTCTTGGGGCATAAAGTTTCTGAAAGAGGTATTGAGGTTGATAAAGCCAAGGTTGATGCTATTGAAAAGATGCCATGTCCCAAGGACATCAAAGGTATAAGAAGTTTCCTTGGTCACGCCGGTTTCTATAGGAGGTTCATTAAGGACTTCTCAAAAATTTCTCGGCCTCTGACCAATTTATTGCAAAAAGATATACCATTTGTCTTTGATGATGATTGTGTAGAAGCATTTGAAATACTTAAGAAAGCATTGATCTCTGCAACTATTGTTCAGCCACCTGATTGGAATTAACCCTTTGAAATTATGTGTGATGCTAGTGATTATGTTGTAGGTGCTCTTCTAGGGCAAAGAGTTGATAAGAAATTAAATGTTATTCAATATGCTAGTAAAACTGTAGACAATACTCAAAGAAATTATGCTACTAGTGAGAAAGAATTTTTAGCAGTTGTATTTTCTTGTGATAAGTTCACGCCTTATATTATTGATTCTAAAGTAACTATTCACACTGATCATGCTGCTATTAAATATCTTATGGAAAAGAAAGATGCTAAACCTAGACTTATTAGATGGGTTCTCTTGCTACAAGAATTTGACTTGCATATTATTGATAGAAAGGGAGCTGAGAACCCCGTTGCAGACAACTTGTCTAGGTTAGAAAATATTCTTGATGACCCACTACCTATTGATGATAGCTTTCCTGATGAACAATTAAATATCATAAATACTTCTCGTACTGCTCCATGGTATGCTGATTATGCTAATTATATTGTTGCTAAATTTATACCGCCTAGTTTCACATACCAGCAAAAGAAAAAGTTTTTCTATGACTTGAGACATTACTTTTGGGATGACCCACATCTTTATAAAGAAGGAGTAGATGGTGTTATTAGATGTTGTGTACCTGAGCATGAATAGGAACAGATCCTACACAAGTGTCACTCCGAAGCTTATGGAGGGCACCACGCTGGAGATAGAACTGCACATAAGGTATTGCAATCCGGTTTTTATTGGCCTACTCTCTTCAAGGATGCCCGTAAGTTGGTCTTATCTTGTGATGAATGTCAAAGAATTGGTAATATTAGTAGACGTCAAGAAATGCCTATGAATTATTCACTTGTTATTGAACCATTTGATGTTTGGGGCTTTGATTATATGGGACCTTTTCCTGCCTCTAATGGATACACACATATTTTAGTTGCTATTGATTACGTTGCCAAGTGGGTAGAAGCTATTCCAACTAGTAGTGCTGATCATAACACCTCTATTAAAATGCTTAAAGAAGTTATTTTTCCGAGGTTTGGAGTCCCTAGATATTTAATGACTGATGGTGGTTCACATTTTATTCATGGTGCTTTCCGTAAAATGCTTGCTAAATATGATGTTAATCATAGAATTGCATCTCCTTATCACCCACAGTCTAGTGGTCAAGTAGAATTGAGTAATAGAGAGCTCAAATTAATTTTGCAAAAGACTGTCAATAGATCTAGAAAGAATTGGTCCAAGAAACTTGATGATGCATTATGGGCCTATAGAACTGCATATAAAAATCCTATGGGTATGTCTCCGTATAAAATGGTTTATGGTAAAGCATGTCACTTACCTCTCGAACTAGAACATAAGGCTTATTGGGCTATTAAAGAGATCAATTATGATTTCAAACTTTCCGGTGAGAAGAGGTTATTTGATGTTAGGTCACTTGATGAATGGAGAACCCAAGCTTATGAAAATGCCAAGTTATTTACAGAAAAAATTAAAAGATGGCATGATAAAAGAATACAAAAGCGTGAGTTTAATGTTGGTGATTATGTATTGCTATACAACTCTTGTTTAAGATTTTTTGCAGGAAAACTTCTCTCTCAATGGGAAGGCCCCTACGTTATCGAGGAGGTCTATCGTTCCGGTGCCATAAAAATCAACAACTTCGAAGGCACAAATCCGAAGGTGGTGAACGGTCAAAGAATCAAACATTATATCTCAGGTAATCCCATAAATGTTGAAACCAATGTTATTGAAACCGTAACCCCGGAGGAATACATAAGGGACACTTTCCGGAACATTTCACACTCCGAAAAGGAATAGGTATGTGGTACGGTAAGTAAACCGACTCCAAAACAGTTTTTATGGCAATATTTATCCGTCTTGGAATATTTAGAAAAATATAAAAGTAAGAAGCAGTCCGGGAAGGACACGAGGCCTCCACGAGGGTGGAGGGCGTGCCCTACCCTATTGGGCGCGCCCCCCTACCTCGTGTGCTCTCCGGACTCCGTTTTCTTGTACGATACGTATTTTGGTCAGTAAAAATTCATTATATAATCTCCCGAAGGTTTTGACTCCTGTATCACGCAATTAACCTCTGTTCTTGTTTCGAGCTGTTTTTCTGACAGATCTAGATTATCATGACATCTCCAAGTGCCCCCAAGGACAAGTTCTTCGAGAAGGTCATCAACCCTTACCTCGCGGAGGTGCTGCGACACCCTCAAACCATTGAGATGCGTGATGGGTTGCTGCACATCCGTGATGTTGAGGGACCGAAGGGGACCGGAAGCATGGAGACGAGGCTCGAAGCAATGGATCAACAAGTTTTCAAGTGCCAGGGGATGGTGGAACACGGACTCAACTCCAACCACATGATGATCGCGGAGTTCACCAACAACCACAAGCTGGATGCCAACAACATTGGGGAGACCATCTTCAAGCTTCATGAGAAGATCGAGCACCTTCAAGCCCAAATCTATGACCTGCAAAACCAAAACTGTGAGTATGAATATAGATTCAAAAGGATGAGTTTGGCAACAGATTTGAGGATCCCGGAGACTCGATCATCCTTCTATGATGGTGAGCCTATGCCTTGGAAGATGGACGACAAGCCTGCATCATCAACAACCCCGCCACCTTCCTCACCAACAAAGGAGACATAATCACGTGGGTATGGGCACTCCCCTTGGCAACTGCCAAGCTTGGGGGAGGTGCCCCGGTATTGTATCACCATCACATCTCCTATCTTTACCGTTTTTCTTAGTTTGATCCTATTAGTAGTATCTTGATCTAGTAAAATAAAGTTTATGGTATGATCTAGTTTTGAGTTTTGCTTTATGATCCCTCTATGTAACCGAGTCAGTGAGCTATTTAATAAATATTAGTGTTGAGTCAAGGGCTTGATTATTTTGCTATGATCTAGAGTGAATAAAGAAAAGAGAAAAAGAATAAAAAAAGAAATACAAATAGATCATATGGATCTTATTGAGAGTAATGACTTCACATAGAAAGAGTATGATGATTAAAAATTGTTGAGAGTTGACAAACATAGCTTTGGTCATCGTTGCAATTAATAGGAAGTAATAAAGAAAGAGGGGTTTCACATATAAATATATTATCGTGGACATCTTTTATGATTGGGAGCACTCATTAAAATATGACATGCTAAAGAGTTGATGTTGGACAAGGAAGACAATGTAATGGGTTATGTTTTATTATATCTGAGAAAGTATATTGTCATGGATCATCCAACATGTTGAGCTTGCCTTTCCCCCTCATGCTAGCCAAATTCTTTGCACCAAGTAGAGATACTACTTGTGCTTCCAAACACCCTTAAACCAGTTTTGCCATGAGAGTCCACCATATCTACCTATGGATTGAGTAAGATCCTTCAAGTAAGTTGTCATCGGTGCAAGCAATAAAAATTTCTCTCTAAATATGTATGATTGATTGGTGTGGAGGAAATAAACTTTATACGATCTTGTGATGTGGAACAAATAAAAGCGACGGACTGCATAATAAAGGTTCATATCACAAGTGGCAATATAAAGTGACATTCTTTCGCATTAAGATTTTGTGCATCCAACTCTGAAAGCGCATGGCAACCTCTACTTCCCTTTGCGATGGGCCTATCTTTTATTATTATCTTCTACCTTATGCAAGAGTCATGGTGATCTTCACCTTTCCTTTTTATATTTTATCCTTTGGCAAGCACAGGATGTTGGAAAGATCTTGATAGATATATCTAATTGGATATGGGTTAGCATGAACTATTATTGTTGCCATTACCCTTGAAGTAAAAGGTTGGGAGGCGAAACTATAAGCCCCTATCTTTCTCTGTGTCCGATTAAAACTCCGTAACCACAAGTATTGCGTGAGTGTTAGCAATTATGAAAGACTAAATGATAGTTGAGTATGTGGACTTGCTAGAAAGCTCTGACATAGACTCTTTCTGATGTTATGATAAATTGCAATTGCTTCAATGACTGAGATTATAGTTTGTTGGTTCTCAATGAAGTTTCTGATTTATACTTTGCGTTGTGAATAGATTATTACTTGAGCATAAGAAATCATATGACAATATCCATATATGTTGCTGTTATGAGAATAATCATGATGCCATCATGTCTGTATTTTATTTTATCGACACCTCTACCTCTAAACATGTGGACATATTTATGGTTATCGGCTTCCGCTTGAGGACAAGCAAGGTCTAAGCTTGGGGGAGTTGATACGTCCATTTTGCATCATGCTTTTATATCGATATTTATTGCATTATGGGCTGTTATTACACGTTATGTCATAATACTTATGTCTATTCTCTCTTATTTTACAAGGTTTGCATAAGGAGGGAGAATGCCAGCAGCTGGAATTCTGGGCTGGAAAAGGAGCAAATATTAGAGACCTATTCTGCACAACTCCAAAAGTCCTGAAACTCCACGGAAGTTATTTTTGGAAATAACAAAAATACTGAGCGGAAGAAATACGTCAGGGGGGCCACCACCTGTCCACGAGGGTGGGGGCGCTCCCTACCCCCCAGGGCGCGCCCCCTGCCTCGTGGGCCCCCTGTTGGTCCTCCGGTGGCCATCTTCTGCTATATGAAGTCTTTCGTCCAAGAAAAAAATCATAAGCAAGCTTTCGGGACGAAACTCCGCCGCCACGAGGCGGAACCAATCTAGGGCTCCGGCAGAGCTGTTCTGCCGGGGACACTTCCCTCCGGGAGGGGGAAATCATCGCCATCGCCATCACCAACGCTCCTCTCATCGAGAGAGGGCGATCTCCATCAACATCTTCACCAGCACCATCTCCTCTCAAACCCTAGTTCATCTCTTGTATCCAATTCTTGTCTCATAGTCCGGGATTGGTACCTGTAGGTTGCTAGTAGTGTTGATTACTCCTTGTAGTTGATGCTAGTTGGTTTATTTGGTGGAAGTCATATGTTCAGATCCTATATGCATATTAATACCCCTCTGATTATGAACATGAATATGCTTTGTGAGTAGTTACGTTTGTTCCTGAGGACATGGGAGAAGTCTTGCTATTAGTAGTCATGTGAATTTGGTATTCGTTCGATATTTTGATGAGATGTATGTTGTCTATCCTCTAGTGGTGTTATGTGAACGTCGACTACATGACACTTCACCATTATTTGGGCCTAGAGGAAGGCATTGGGAAGTAATAAGTAGATGATGGGTTGCTAGAGTGACAAAAGCTTAAACCCTAGTTTATGTGTTGTTTTGTAAGGGGCTGATTTGGATCCACATGTTTCATGCTATGGTTAGGTTTACCTTAATACTTTTGTTGTAGTTGCGGATGCTTGCAATAGGGGTTAATCATAAGTGGGATTCTTGTTCAAGTAAGAACAACACCCAAGCACCGGTCCACCCACATATCAAATTGTCAAAGTACCGAACGCGAATCATATGAACATGATGAAAACTAGCTTGACGATAATTCCCATGTGTCCTCGGGAGCGCTTTTCTCTATATAGGAGTTTGTCCAGGCATGTCCTTTGATACAAAAAGGATTGGGCCATCTTGCTGCACTTTATTTACTTTTGTTATTTGTTGCTCGTTACAAATTATCTTATCACAAAACTATCTGTTACCTATTATTTCAGTGCTTGCAGAGAATACCTTACTGAAAACTGCTTATCATTTCCTTCTGCTCCTCGTTGGGTTCGACACTCTTACTTATCGAGAGGACTACGATAGATCCCCTATACTTGTGGGTCATCACAATCGAAGATTGATGCCAGTGCAAATAAATGAACAGAACCTAACGATCTACAATGTCACAATCTGCAACCTCAGCACGGATGACGCCCATAAGCATGTGGGCAAGTTCTTGCTGCTTTGCTACACTGTCTGTGAAAACATTGATCAGTTGTTGTTGTGCAAGAATGTGCAACTCTGATTCCTCCACCATTTCCATCATTGCTTCAGCCATCAATTGGTTCACAAACATACATTTTTTCCGTTGCATTCGAGATAGAGGAAACAGAACAGATTCAGATGGCGATTTTGGCATGCTTGTATTATTGATAGTGGAGAGTGTCTTGACCAGTGCGTCATAACATAAATTAGGAGGGGAACCGAATAGATTAATCATGAGTTATTGCCATATTACCTGGCCTAGATTTATTGGAAAGAAACAATCGGGTTGCCTTGCTGTTTTCAGAGTTTGTCTTCTTATCTTCAGCAGCCTGCACCAAATTAACACACTAGCATTGCTATCATTGGCCAGGTCAGATAATAGGAAAGCAACATTGACACAACGAACATTTGGGCAACTAGCCTACACCAAATTAAAGCAATATGGCACAGCTATCATCAGCCAGGTAAGGTAATACGAAAGCAACATTGACAAAATGAATGAATGGGCAACCAGAGCAGCACTACAATTCAGTAATGTGCATGATATGAGATAGTATAGTCATGCAGCTCAGTATGCAAAACTACCAGGCAGTTTTCCTTATAAAAATCAACATTGGCGCCTTTAACATTTTTCTACAACTAATTTGAGATCAAATAAAGGTTGGATTCACGCAGATTAACAAAATACATGCTGATCTAAAAATATAGTGATATACAACAGGTACTTACATCAGCATTGGAGCACAGAGAATTCCCAATGGAGGAAGTCTTCTATCGATTAACCTTATTTTCTAAAAGAGAGATGTGTAAGAAACATGTAGAAAATATGATCAGAATGCTATAAAATTTCATGATGCGAGGATACGCACATGCTTCTTAGAATGGAGTTGACATATTTTTGCTGGACTGGAGCGGGCTAGTTCTTTGGCCACTGGAATCTGCTTATTATCAATGGGATTTGGGTTTCTCTGTGCTGGAGCAGTATCTATGAAAACTGGAGTTGGTTTATTATCTCCTGGCGTTTGGATCTTTTGCAAAGACCTAGTTTGTAACCCTTCAGATTCTAACATAGACGTCTTTCCCTTGCATGTCTTATATAGAAGAATGGTGCTTCAATTATAAAACATGCTACAACAAAGATGGAATAGGTATTGAAGAATAGAAAGGCATGACATATTGACATGTATTCCCTCCATCCGAAAATAACTGGATGGGTCTAGGTGTATTTGAGTTCTAGATACATCCTGTTTTATCCATTTCCGCGACATGTAATCCGGAATGAGGGAGTATGATGTAAGAGCTAGGGATACGACAGGACAACAGTGTAAAAAAACACTACTTGAATGTAAAAATGTATGCTAGCGGAATACATACAGAAAAACACTAAGGCAACATATGCGTGTATGATTGGGAAACTAAGATGGCATTGCAAGAGACCACTAGAATAGCACTTCAATGTAAAAAAAACATGGTATGGTAGACAGATGAAGTACATACTAATGAATAACAATGCATAAGATATTGAGAAGCATGATGTCCAAACTAAGCAGATGGCATTTCGATAGAGTAGAATGGCAGTACTTGAATTTGAAAACATGCTATCATGAATGGAGTAGGTACTGAAAAACAAGAAGGCATGCCATATTTACATGCATGATCAGCAGGCTAAGCACAATGCATTGCAACAGAGTAGATGCACTCGAGGACATTATATGCATGTTAGAGCAAGCGCCTTATGGGGTGAATAGGATTCATCATCTTTCTGCAAGTCTTGTGAAGAACTGCCTTTATATGTTCCGTCATATTGGGTATCATTGACGTCAAGTTTGTTGGCCGTTACATTGCTCTGTGAGGTTCTTGTGGATAAATCAGTGTGTGCAATTATATCTGACATGCATGGAAGACAACTGGTAGTTAGATTTATGTAATGAGTGCCTGTAGGAGACGACATAAATAGTAGAACTGGGGTTAACTAGCAGCAACAGGTCTCAAAAACTAAAGGGAGAACATAGATGAAAGATACAGAATATGTATCGTTTGTACTCGAGATTAACTAGATGGCACACAAAAGTATTAAGGAACAACATAGGTTATACTAGAAGTGGTATAATACTATAATCACTAGCCTGTGGGATAGCATTGGCTGATGGATGATAACTATGGACCAGCATTACCTAAAGAACAAGTCTCTTAGCTGAACTATGGAACAACGTTAACTCCTGAACAAGACCCGTAAGAGATCAACATGAATATACAGTGAAATGTGATAATCTATTTTCCATGCTTAGATGAATAACAAAGCCATAAATATTACACACAAGTAAGATTAGGGTACAACCTATCTGGCCGCCATCCATAGGAGTGAGCATCATGTGCTGACTTGTCGATGGCCCTGCAGTTGTTGTGGCTGTCCATGTCGGGCACGCGCATTCGATGCAGGGAACTGTTGAGTGGGGACTATAGATCCCTTCTGGTGTATGCTTCCCTTGTTGGAGCAGCTGCGGTGAGTCGGAAGACGGTGTGGTTGAAGATGCAGAAAACGCATAATGTTAAGAATGACACATCTCTCTGATCTGAAGAAATACCCTAAGAGATCAACAGCAAGGTACGAGAGTGGTCACACGTCTGTTGACTGAAGACTAAATTGGGGTCACACGATTTTATTTTATTTTGGTACTGTCCGATCTACGCCGGATCTACCCTAAGAGATCAACAGCAAGGTACGAGAGTGGTCACACGTCTGTTGACTGAAGACTAAATTGGGGTCACACGATTTTATTTTATTTTAGTATCGTCCGATCTCGCGGATGGCTTGATGGCCGTCTTGTGCCTCCCGGCTGACACTATTCAGAATCTTCCCCGAAGAGCCAGCGACCACCGGCAGAGCAGCCTACCTCCGCCGTTCGTGGTCCCGACCAAAACCCCCCTCCCCGCCCCACCGCACTGTCGTGGTTGCGCCGCCCCCAGGCCAATCCACAAAGACTCGCCGTCATCCAGATCCGGCGGTAGCAGTACCTTCAACCCACGCAACTCTAAGATAGCCATCTAAGCGTTGCTTCCACGGTGAACTTGCGCCCCCGCACCCTTATGTTAGACACCAGCCAACCGGCAGCCTAGGAGCTCCGCCGGCTCGAGGGGTGCTGCTTCCCATTGGGAATCGATTGGCCCAGAATAAAATTCAGACAACTGATGCCTAAATAAAGTGATTTCAGATGAGGGTCCGGCTTATCTGGCGGCTCGGTGAAGTAGGCAGCTCCAGCTGCCTAGTCAGTGAGGCCGGCGCGGTTGCGGTGGCTACCGGCGGCAGAGAAGCAGGGATGTCGCGATGGTTGACGGCTACGATGAAGCAGCGTCAGGGCTTTCGACAGGTCCAAAGTTGGAGCCGCTCCAGCGCCGTGAACAACGGCGGGGGTGAATCGGCTCCGGTATGGTTCACGCGGCCGTCGTCGAGGCAGCTCCGGCAGCACGGAGTAAGAGGCACACGGCCCAGTGCGCGACGTGAAATGGGCAGCGTCTTCGGGATTAGAGAGGAGGGCGGCTGTGAATTTGGTGCGGTGGGGGCGCCATGAAGGAGGGGCTGAGGTTTCGCGGCTCGAGAGAAGGGAGCTTCCGGGGAGAAAGTGATTCGGCGCCCACGAGGTATGAATGGGGAATTGGGAGGGGGAACCATGTCTTACGGACGCATTTGTCTGAAATGTGGGGGGGAGTTACAGTTCTACCCCTGCCTTTAGGCTTCTCGGCTTGGTTCTATGTACTGAGGGTCGGGGATAGTAGAGTAACTTTGCTTCTCCCAAATAGTGGGCGCGAGCGATTTCGTGCGAGGAGGGTGTGTTTTGAAATATAGTGGGCGCGAGCGATTTCGAGCGAGGAGAGCGTGTTTTGAAATAGTGGGCGCGAGCTATTCCGGGCGAGGAGAGGGTGTTTTGCCGACCATGGTTTGTGAATTATTCGGGACATGCAATTTCGACCGAGGAGAAGGCGCGCTTGGATGAAGTTACGAACCTACCCTCAATGTACAACGGGCCAATTGATGTGTGTCCCACATAGGCCGGTAATTTCACATCTCCCATTTATTTGCTCGGGTGAATTCCACCGAGCAGAGGGTGTCTAACGGTTCGTTCAAATTTAGGGAGAACGAGCATCCACATCTACCTTACCAAGTCGATTCAAATCAAATTTTGAAATATTAGCTTGCCACTTCTTTTTTAGATGGAGAGATGATGCTCGGGAGTAATGTGTTTTTACATGCTCGTTGCTAGCGATTTACTATATGACAAATAATTGACCCACTCAAAACCGGGAATCAAACCCAAAATGAAATATCTCGATTCAATGAAATAGCTCGTTCACCAGGTCAAAATAGTGAACTAAATTCAAAATTGAACACCTCAATCGAGTAGCATGTTGTACAGTATTATAGTACTCCATGAACATGTTGAGAGTCAAATTAATGAACTTGTTTGATATAAGCATATCTCCATTCATGTGTGGATTGCAGACAACATGTTCTCCAATTTAAATATTTGAATGCAAGTAATATCGAAACATGGTTTATATGAGTCTTTGATGCATAAAACGCGACCTCCCCCTCTTCCAGACTCCTGCTCTCTCTCTCTCTCTCTCTCTCTCTCTCTCTCTCTCTCTCTCTCTCTCTCTCTCTCTGACAATCTTCAATTCTATCGCACGCATCCAACACACAAACCTTTTTGGTCCCTATCCCACTCTCTCCGTCTCTCTCTCTCTCTGTGTGGGGGGGTCTTTCTAGTCCGCATGCATATATACTCCATCTATAGGTCTCTCTCGCACACTATGTATGATTCTCTAGTCCAAGCTAAATATCTTGGGTGCACTCATCGTACGCATGCAAATTCCTTGGCTCGTTGCCCGTAACTATCTCAAGCACCACTCTGTTGTCTCGGAGCTCTTCCCTCTCTCTCTCTCAAACTCTCCATCTACCTGGGTCACACATACACATGCATATCTCACTCACACTCGATAGACCCATCTAAAACTCTATCTCTCTCCCTCGTTCTCTCTCCATCTCACACGCACACACACAATCTCATGCCTAGCCAAGTATGATGGTCTCTCACTCAAATGTAGGCACACGCAGTCCCCCTCTATATGTGTATGACTAGCTAATCTTAGTCTCCATCACAAACATGTGCATGGTCTATCTCGATTTCTCGGGGCATCTTTCTCTCGCGCACGCACCTCCCTCGATCCCCCACCCATATAGTCCCCTCACGATCTCGAGGGGATCTCTCTATCACAAACACACCCTCTCTCCCTCCCCATGCGTCCATGTTCTCCATGTGTCCCTCTCGACCTTTGTTCCTTGTTGGCCAGACCTCTATTGGACATGTGCTATAGGGTTGTCTCTCTCCGTTGCAAACAATCATGCACTAGCTATCTTCGTGTATCTCCTCACCTCGCTTTTCTATCTCGGAGATGCATGCGTGATACGTTTGCATAAGAAAGAAAAAACACAGTCTCTCTCTAATTTATCGTTTGTTGTCCCTTTCTCTTTCACACACATACTCTTTTTGCACACTCACTCATTCTCCTTCACACGCACTTGATCTCTCTTGACTTAGGCACTCTCTTCGGTCCATAGCATATAGATTTATTGAAAAGTCAAACATCACAAAGTTGGACCATGTACATGGAGAAAAACATTTACATCTAGAAAGGCAAACATATACCATTAGATTCATCATGAGATGCAGTTTTGTATGATGTATCTTTGGTATTGTAGATACAAATAACATTTGCGTAAACCTGATCAAAGTTTCCAAAGTTCGACTTCTAAAAAATTTACATGCATTGCATTATCGAGCGGATGGAATATCTCTTTCCCCCTCTCAGTTATCTGACACACCACTCAGCCTTATCGGGGCTCCTCTATCTCTCTCAAACTTTATATCTCCCTGGTTCACACATACACATGTCTCGCTCGCGCTACATATAGACCCATCCAACACTCTACGCCCTTGTTCTCTCTCTATGTGACACGCACCCCCCTAAGTACCATAATCCCTCACTCCATCATAGGCGCACGCACTCCCCCCCTAAGTATGATTATCTCTCACTAGCCATCTGGAACACATGTATTGTCTCCTTCCATCCATACGTCTATCTCGATATTTCTTGGGGTATCTTCTATCACGCGCACACCTTGTCACTCGATCTCCCACCCATGTAATCTCATCATGATCTCCACGGGATCTCTCTATGACAAACATACACTCTCTCCTCCCCATGTCTGCATTTTCTCCGTACGTCTCTCTCGACCTCTCTCCCTTGTTTGTCAGCCCCCTCTTGGCCACGTGCTAGGGGTCTTTCTCTCTCGGTTGCACACAACCACACACTATCTTCTCACCTTGCTTCCGTTGTCGAAGATGCATGTGTGATATGTTTGCATAAGACACACACGCCTTTTCTCTATTTTTATCGTGTGTTGTCCATGTCTCTTTCACACACGCACACACACTTTTTTCACTCACTCTTTCTGTTTCTCTCTCTCTCTCTCTCTCTCTAGTTAGGGACTCTCTCACGTACATAAGCATATGGATGTTTTGAAAAGTCAAACCTCATAAAAGTTTGACCAGGTATATGTGGAGAAAAACATTTACATCTGGAACGATCATTAGATTCATCACAACATGTACTTACTTCATACTATCATTTATCTTTGGTATTGTAGATATAAGTAATTTCTTTATAAACTTGGTCAAATTTTCAAAAGTTTGACTTTAAAAAAATGTTGGTACTACATTATCAAACGGAGGGAGTAGCTCTTTCTCTCTCTCTCTGCTATCTCTCATGGGCCTCCCCTCTCACTCGAACTCTCTATACTGACGGACTATACGCTCATTGTGTCAGCGTATAGCTCCGTATATTGTTTAGTTGACTGGTCAACCAGTCCACATGCTGCATTGTCAGCTCGTGTTCTCTATCTTCGTGTGCTGGCCCATGTGGCAGTGGGTGAAAATAAGTAAACTAGAGGCCCATCTGACATGCGGTGAAGTAAACAAAGTTGAAACCACTCGGGGTAGCACCCCGCACGCTAGTAAATTGAGGGCGCATTGAGGACACACTTATTCCGCGTGAAGGACGCACTCGCGCACAATTCACCACTGTGCGGCGGTATGCACAGAAGGACGCACTTGCGCACAACCAGAAGGCCAGCACACAACACACACCAACACATGTGTACACCGACGTCGCCGCCGATTGAGATGGACGGCGAGGCAGCCAACAAGCGGAGGCGGTTCGAGCCAAAACCGCATCCAGCAAGCCTTGACTTCATCAGCAGCCTCCCCGACGACATGTTGCTTGTCATCATCGGCCTCCTCCCCACCAAATCTGCCGTGCGGACCACCCTGCTCTCCCGGCGGTGGCTCCGCGTCCCCCTCAACCTCACCATCGACAGCTGCCTCTGCGAAAGGGATTGCAAATGCATGGCCGCAGTCTCCAAGATACTTTCATCGCACCCTGGGCCAGCCAGACGCCTTGACATCCGCATGTTCAGTACCAACTGCAAGGTCCAAGCCAAGTTCGACGAGTGGTTCTTATGCCCCACCCTAAATGAGCTCGAGGAGCTCAACTCTGAAGCTGGATGATGCCGCTCTCTATCGTTGTCCGCGATCCGCCTCACGCCAACGCTGCGCCGCGCCAGCTTCAGCTCCTGCTATCTTCCCCAGATTAATGTCGCGCCTGCCCTTCTTCTCCCTCAACTCAAGCAACTCCCTCTTCGACATTGGCATCTCGAAGCAGGCTATGGAGCACTTGCTCCGCAGCTGTACTACGCTCGAGTGCCTTCGTCTTGAGCAGATCCATGGGTTCATTAGCCTCCACATCGCCTCGACGAATCTCCGATGGATTTATATGTCTTGCTAGCCCCGCAACAAGACATCAATTGGGAAGAGATCACTCCAGCTGTTCCACATTATAGTCATTGAGAATGCGTCGTTCCTTGAGAGATTGCTTGTATCTGATCTAGAAGGTCCAACAAAAATCAGGCTCATTGAAGCGCTGAAATTGACAGCGTTGGTGTACTCGTCTGCAAAATTCTCCGAACTCTTTATTGGATCCGTAATCGTTCAGGTACAGCACTCACCTTCTTCTCCGTCTTCTTGAATTTCACATTTTTGAATTTCTTCTTGATGTATTTATGACCGCCTTCCAGAAAATGATTCCGACAAGCTTCACCCAGTCTATGCGCACAGTGGAGATCTTGGCAATAAAATCTATCGGCCCCAATCTGGATCAAGTTGTTGGATTCCTTACATGCTTTCCGTGCACGGAGAAGCTACTCATCGAGCTGAAACTTATTTCCTATTACTAAACGGTAATCACAACGTAGCTCAATTTTTCCTAATTTTCCCAAATTATGATGACAAGTGTAGTGTTCAAAATTGCATCTACACACTGCACCGAAAAAATGTTTTTAGTATCTCTTTCTCACGTGATCACCTGCATCGTTTTTTTGTTGTACTACTATAGTAGCCTAGGCTAGTCAGAGTGGAAAGTAACTTAGACTAGTAACTCTACGGTTACCTAAGAGCAAGTACTACCTCCATCCTGGTTTACTCTTCCTATTTTGTAGTATCAAAATTTGACCATAGATTTAACTGACAAAATGTTAATGCATCTCACTAAAAATTATATTGTTGGATTCGTATTTGAACATAATTTCAAATGGTATAATTTTTGGTGACATGCATTGGCATTTTCTTAGGTAAATCTATTTTTTAGAAAAGGAGAATGACCCCCGACCTCTGCATCTAGGAGATGCATGCGGCCATTTTATTGATTATTCTCGAGGACCTTACAAAGTAGAACAAAAATATGCCTGAATCCGCCATCTTGGCATCTTAGGTAAATCTATGGTCAAAATTTTACACTAAATACGAGGTAGTACAAAAGTGGGCTATAACGGCCCTCCACTATGTAGGCCAAAACACGTGCCAAATTCACTTGTGATGCATTTGGCATCGATGCCCCTCCATTGCTCACCTGGTGCCCCAATCTGGATCACCTACTTTGCTCCGGTGCCAAATTAACTCACGCAATGAAAAAACACTTGCATGGGAGAGAGAGAGGACTGAGGCAATAAAAAAACACTTGTTTGGAGAGTGAGAGGTTGGTGTAGTTAGTTTGATTGATTTGTTTATACATGTGGGTCTGTGTGCACAGCGGTGTCAACTCTCTCACATCGCGAGAGCGGTGCCAAAATCTTTTGATTTGACATCGATGCGTATTATGTGGCATACTTTTGAGAAATATGGCATCGGCCACATAGTGGAAGGCAACAAATGCTCAAGCTCTTCACGTGATCCTAGGTAAATGAGAGGAAAGAGAAAGAGAGAGAGAGAGTGAAAAAATATCACTAGCCAGCCAACCCTATCGTATGAGTGAATGATATTGGTACCTCTTGATGACATGGCAATCTTATACAGCCAGTTGCTCTAATCTGTTCTCTTCTTTTGCAGATAAAAAAAGACCCGAAAGTGAAAAATGTGCTGCACTATAACAATCTCATCGAATGCCTTGATCTCCATCTTACAGAAATTGATTTGATTGAATTTGTTTTTGAAACATCAAGTGGCCAGAGACTCGAAAATTTATTTGCCCATTAGTGACTTGTCAGGGCGGTGGATTTTAGTTTGTATGATAATTCTGCATCCACCTAAAGTAATGAAAGTTCTTATGTAAACTTCCTAGATTCCCTCTTCGTAGGTGCAGTATTACTCCTAACATTTGTAATATCAGTTTGAAACTTGTAATATTGCCGTGTCCTATTCCTGTGTTTTCAGAATCCTGCGAATCAAAGAGGTCCTGAGTTGGTGATGATGTTGTGCCTGCCACCTTTCACCAATAGCCGTCGGATCTAGATCTGACGCATACAAACCAAACTTCTCCAGTTTTGCAAAAAGATGCCCGCACTTGTTCCCTATTTACAAACAACTCCTTGCCTCTCACAATCAGCCTTATCTCCTCCCACCACATCTAGAAGGCCATGGAAAAATCTGGCGCGATGGCCGCTGCCGGGCCATCCACCCCCAATCTTGGTGTTCCGTGCAATGCACATGCATCTACGCACTGGAAATTATGTCGAACACGGCTAGTTGTAAGAAGTCTAGCTCTATAGCCATGATGATAGTGACTGCAGACGGTGAGGCTGACTTATGTTATGCCGAACACGGTGCCTATACTCAGGTGTCATCTCCGGCGCAGGGTCTTGTCACTTCACTGTGAAGAGCAGCACGTAATAATTTGGCAAACGGGTAGTACAGTGCTACTACATTGGTAGTACTACTACTAGTACTAGCACCACCGTCTGGATTTAGTAGTACTACCACGCCCATCTGGATTTAGTATTTGACTAGCAATATCTAGTAATGCATGTCACAAAAAATGTACTACTCCCTCTGTAAATAAATACATGGTGTATTGTTTTATTCCTTCCGGTGGATGGCTCAAATCTGAAGTCTCATCAATCAGACTACTATTGTACTCACCGAGCTCTTAGCTTTGTAAGCTACCAACAAAAAATTGCAATCAAAGACTACTATTTTACTCCCTCTGTACGGGTGCATTAGTCACGTTACGAAAACCAAATAGTAATCCCAAAACTTTTAGGCGCGGTGCATTAACTACCCACCTGGCCACCTCGTTCCCTGTTTCTTGCCACGAAAAAAGAAATCACCCAATACAAATACGAGACGTGGGGTGCGTATGCATCCAATGACTTGAGACTACTCCCTCCGTCTAGGTGTATGACTAGCTACAATGAAGAGTAACATACATTAGTAACATACACATATCCCTAAACTATGTTACTACCTTTCATAGTGGGTAGTAACATAAGTATGGTAACATGCAAAGCCTCATTTATTAGGTTATAGACTCATATTGCATTGGGACATGTCATGTTACAATAATAACTAGCTAATTACTCAAACTACCTCTCTCCTCATTAACTCATTGCCACATAAGCAAATTTGTTGAGTTGGACTCGATGTTACTCCTGAACTTACTCCCACTGTGGCTAGTCTAAGTCATCTTAGAGCAAGTGAAAAAGAGGAGTGGGCTCTCATGCAAGAGCCTAGCTATATGCGGATTCCTAGGCCGATATATAATAAATATTGAGAAAGAGAGAGAAGATGAGAAAAAGGTAGTACTCTTATAGC
The DNA here is from genome assembly GCA_021605205.1 of Aegilops longissima. Taxonomy (NCBI): domain Eukaryota; kingdom Viridiplantae; phylum Streptophyta; class Magnoliopsida; order Poales; family Poaceae; genus Aegilops; species Aegilops longissima. Next base: position 472,983,736 of record CM038682.1, read on the forward strand.
CAGTCTTATAGCTAACCTTATTGTATGAGTGGCTACAAGTGATGGCTCTACTATGACATGGCAACATCATATAGCCAGCAGCTGGCTATACTATTAAGTATTAACCATGCTCTTAGGTTGTGCACCGTGATCAAGACGAAGGGGAAACCGAGAGAACTTAATGTCTTTTTGCTAATTAATAGGATTACATGCATGTCATGTTTGGTAGTCTCAAGTCATTGAAAGCATGCACGGCCCACATCTCTCATTGGTTGATATCTCTACTCTTATAAAAAATGAGTTGGTGATGATGGTGTGCCTGCCATCCTGCAATATGGACCGTCTGATCTATATCTGACGGATAGAAAGCAAACTATGACAATTTTGCAAAAAGATACCCGCACCCCTCTCCACATTTGCAGATAAGGACTTCCCTCTTTCATCTTCATCTCCCACGAGATAAACAGCTCATATAAATGCATCGTGATGTTCCATGCAACGCATGGGCCTCTTGCTAGTGTCACGAAATAAGAAACGATGATGGAGTTAATGTACCATGCCTAAGTGTTTTGGGATAGAGGGGGCGCAGCTTCATTGACTTACTGCACCTGCATTTGGGTGAATGACACGTGGGCCCAACAAGTGGCTGGCCCACCTGTCATACAGCCAAAGGCAGGTGCAGTAGAGGGCCGAGGAGTAGATGGCCAACACACACGTGAAAGCAACACAGTCTGCACTTATCATATAAAGGCTCCCCGCCAGTCCAATCTATGAAATCATATGCACCTACGCACCCTAACCAAAGGCAAGAGTGATCACTCCAATCGCAAGATCAGTTGACAAGAAGCTACACCCATGGAGGCAATGAGCGCGAGCATCAGCCGACTGTGCCAGATGGTCTCCAGGTCGTGCTTAAGGCCGCCAGGGAGAGAGGCCGCTTGGACGACATCTTCGTCTCCTTGTTCGATAAGGTCCTCGTCGGCTTCCTCGACAAGTTCACTGTCGTCAAGAAGCTCGCAGACGACCTTGAAGTACGCCTCCAGCCCATGCGCCCAGGCTCTGCGATGCCCGCCACCCTCAACGGCCTCTATGGTGACAACCTCTTCGACGCACTGGTGGCCCTGCGACTGCCCGCCGTTGCGCCGGAAAATGTCCACCTCGAGGTCGCGCTCGCCGTGCAGCGCCTAGCGCAGCAAGACACCATCGGCATAATCACCCACGTCTACGCACAAATCGTCCACAAGGACTACTACGTGCCAGAGGAGGACGATAGGTCGCTGGCCTTCTTGAGCCACAGGGCAACCTTGGACGGCATTGTTCAGAAGCACGTTGAGCTCGCTGCCAACACCGCTGCTCCTCACATGTCGGTTGGTGACCCGGTGCACTAGGGCGTGAGGATGTCGTTGATGGATCCGTATGTATCTTTATCTTTTCGTCAAATCCATGTAGTAGTATATGGTACTACTAGTAATTATCTTACCTTTCGCATCAACTTCATAATTTTCGTACGTACTACATGCATGAACTGCGCCAGAACCAAACTTCTCATTACTCTAGGAAAAATCGTTATTTCTATCTATCCGTCGCGCCATGGAGCAGAACCAAATTTTACAAGTTACAAGTTCAAAAGGAAAAGCCTGATGTGTTCGCGTCGCACCCCCACACGGTTGGTCCGGCATGCTGGGAATGCGTGTTGTGTTGCATTTTCACTTACAAGTGGGACCGAAGTTGAGCAAACCGACTATCGGCAAACCCCCATCCCGCCCACCGCGTGATGGCTGAGAAAACAGGAGGGAGAAGAGATGGCTATAGCACGGACTCCAAGAAAATTGGTGCCGGATGGGACTCGTGTGGGTGGCGTGTGCCGTACTGCTAGACGTGAATGCTAGTTATGGCCCATGCCACCCCACTATATCGAGCCTACATCGAGGCGATAATGCTCCATCTATGAACAGCCTACGTGAAGTAACGTAATTTCCCTAACTATAATCCTCTCCCCCCTGATTTCAAGTGAGGCAGGCCCCAACCACTAGTCTTCATCCAATTAACTACCTCCACATCAACCTTTACGTAAAAACCTCACGTAAGTTTACGTAGGTCTGGCATTACTCATATCGAGGTGTTGGTTACGTAGAACAAATTTCCTGGAGTCCGTGCTCAGCCCTCCTCTATCTCTCTTCTCAGCCAGCTAGCAGACGCGCGGAGCCCATCGTCTGTTTGCTCACAAGTGGTCCCACATGTTAGTGAAAACGCAAGAGGACCCACTGAACCTGCACATCTTTCACCTTGGCGTGCTGGTGATGAAAAAAAATCCAATAAAGATCTTCGATGGCCGCTTTTGGAGTTACTCAAGAGTAGTAAGATTCTATTTATAGTTTAACCCAAGATGCACATCACGTGGCTTCAACTACCACTCCATTTTGTTGCATGACACGGCCTGGATGTTGGATGTCCCACGTGTCGGCAAAAGGAGGAAGAACTCGACCAAATCTTCTCCACATTTAGACCGGAGGAGTAGGAAACACGGCAAGACCTGTGCGTACATCATACTATGTACAAGCCCACCTCACGCAGTCATGCTATCACCATATTTCTCGGCCTCCGTGCGACATCTAGCTCTAGTTGATCTAACTAGAACTAACTATTGGTTGGCTCTATGTGATCTGGCAACTTCATACAATACGGATGTTGGCTATACTACTACGGCACTAACACTCCAAGAAGTGAGTCGAAAACCATTTATAAATTGAGTTTATGACATGCATATGCAAATGCACCATTCATTACATAAAACAAGTCATCAACACACAACGACAACGAGGATACATGTTGGATTATAGGTTAGTTCCAAAAAAACATTCTAGTAAATACTAAAGCTTTCCTTCTTCTCTTTTGCTGGTTACTTCTTGTAATCAACCTGTTGTAATTGTTCTTTATTTTTAATAAAGTTTTGATCTGTTGTGGGGGTTTTTCCCCACAGTTCCCAATCAAAAAAAATACTAAAGTTTTAATCACACAACAAATAACAAGCAATGAAATGAACTTCAACTCAACCACTCCTCGGCGTTGGAAACGCTTGCTTTGAACCAGAAGAGTTTGTCTCGGAAGGGCCAGCTACTGTCAATCACGAGAGCAATGCAGGACTGATCATCCAGGCTGAAGCGGCCTATTTCATGACCCATATTGTGATAGCCACGGTAGGGAAGCATAGCAATGTCCAAGGTATAGATACAGTTGGTTCTCATAAATGGTAGTAACGTTGTGTCAATAGCAGCTGGATCGCCTTTCACCATGATTGGGTAGTTTTGTCCAAGGAAGAGCGAGTTTCCTCCAAGAGTATCAATACTAAACCAGGGAGAAGGTGTTGGCGCTAGCACAGTAGTATCCATCCCGAATACCCTGCAACGGATGTTGGAATAGGTCCGGAGAGTGCGACCATGGGAGACAACACCTGCTTCCTTAGTCACATCAGCGGTGCCCTGTATACAAACAAGAAGAGGTGATCCATCAGAATAAGTTGCCAGGCGCCACTGAGTATATGGGTCCTCATGCTCGTGATCATCATCAACGTCATCTCCCCCTTGGTTATAAAATTTTTCAAGTATAGGTGGTGGAATGTTCACAGGACCTTGGAAACACAAGAAGGTTAATTAGTAAAGGGAAACTAGGTAACCCGCATGCATGTGGATGAAACAATTATAATTACGGTGGAAGACAAACATATCGAAAGCATAAGGACTCCATGCAAAAACAATGCCATGAGTGGTGGCAGCAAACACAAGACCCTCGTATTGAATTGCATCACAGTACTCATCCTTGTATAGAAACTGTTTTTTGATCAATATCCATCCAGTTGAACTATGAAGGAAGGCAACAAGCTTGTCGAAGATAGCAACAACTACATATTCCATTAAATCCCAAGAGCGGTCAGGAACTTGACAAATTGCTATCTTCTGTAGACAACAGTCACCATGACCGTAGTTGAAAGTACGGTCATAACCGGTGTGCTCAACCTCTGGGCAGTCTGAGATTTTTGGAAGTGGAACCCAGTGACGAGTGTACACATTCACAAGTTCCCACTCGAAGTTGGACCCAATATAAACAACCCAATCTCCATTTGCGTCTGCCCAAGCCTTACCCTCAAGCGGTGGCATCTTAACATCACACGTATCATTATCAAGAGGTACCAACTTGCACAAGGCGAGGCCTCCGTCATCCGCGCGCCAGTGAGCAGGGTCACGGTGAAGAAGATAGGGGAGATCAAACCGCTCCTGGACCCTTGGGTTCGTTGTAATGATGTTATTACTTGAGTCGAGAATGGTCTTGAACGAACCTGCCATGCTAGCCGAGGTGATGACGTCGCACCGATCAATGAGTTCCTTCACCATGTCATCATTCAGATTGGGGCAAGAATAACGGGGTCGTTTCCGGTCTGTTCCCTCCATGGAGAAGACGATCGAACAATGGCAGAAGGAAGGGAGAAGGCAAATGGAGGAGGGAGGAAGAGCGTGCGACAGCAGTTCCAAATCGAGAGGGAAAGGCGAAGAGTCGGTGGATGGTTGCCACGGTACACGAAGAGGCGCCCCGGCCTACATAGACGTCCCTTCAGAAATTGTACAAAAGGACTCGCCGTCGTCTCACTGACATGTTGGAACGGGACCACATGTCAATGAAGAGGCTAGTGGGGAGCAGACGGTTGCCACAGAGGTCACACACTGATGACAAGACCGTCCTGTCATACCTAGCACCCGCACGAGATACCTTCTGTCCCCCACACGAGCGAAGCCACTTCGCACCCCCACACGGTTGATCCGCCATGCCGCTAGGCCAACTCCAGCGCGTGCAGCTCGGGCGCGCGCTCGCTCAGCCCCCTTTCCCTCGACACCCCAGAGCTACCCAACCAAGGCTACGTGTTTTGCGCACTCGGCGGCCAGATTTGGAGCGGATCCGGTCGGGCTTGATCTAGCCCGGCTGTGGGAGGCCGCGCCGCGCCATGGACTGGCCGGGGACCGGGCCGGAAGGCCCCGGCAAGGCCGCAAGGCCGCATGTAGGTACTGACTCCTCCTCTAGCCGCTTGGATCTACACCGTCAGCAGTCCGCCGGCAGATACATGAATGGCGGTTGGCCGGGCTCGGTGCTGGCCCAAAAGCTCGTCGGCGCACTGTTGCCACTCATTACGTGCGACGATTGCCCAAAGAAGGTCTTGCGCTGTGTGTCTACAATGCCGGAACATCCCGGATGGGTGTTCATCAAGTGCTCAACCGATGGGGTATGTGCTACTTTAGCTTCAGTTGTGCTCTCGGATTAGACTAGTTGTTCTAACTTAAAATTTTATTGCGTAGAATGGATGCAAGTTTGGTATTGGAAAGAAGAGTACATCGATCTATTGATAGAGCACAATTTAGTAGATGTTCTAGCACTTTTAGCTAGCATAGAGGCTAGAGATGAGACTAGTGCACTTGTTGATAGAATATAGTCTAGACATGAGACTATATGTGAGGAAGCAATGTCTACTTCTTTACACTCGAAGAAAAAAGAAGCACCCAAGATTGAGCCTCCGCAAATCAACAATGAGTGCATCCAAAAGGCACTAATTCCACTTACAGGAGCAGTTATGGAAGTTGGATATCTTCTAAAATGTATACTTGTGGTTCTTGTTTTCTTTGATCTTGCTTTTCTATTCAAATTTTGGTGATGTATTTCCATGTACCAAAAATCAAATGATGAAAAAAAAGATATGTGTTTGCAAAGAAAAATGTACGTAGCCGGGATGCATCCGCGCGTTGGGCGCACGGCCACCGCATCCGAGAAATGGCCCGGACACGACCCCATTGCCCTACCCAAATGGACATAATCCGGGCAAAACGGAGGTCCATTTGGGGTCGTGCGTTGGAGTTGGCCTTACAAGTGGGATCGCAGTTGAGGAAACTGACTATCAGCAAACCCCCACCTCGCCCGCCGCGCGATGGCTGAGTTAGAGAAACGATGAGGTTGAAGAGATAGTTGTAGCACAGACTCCAAGAAATATGGTGTCAGATGGAAGTCGTGCTGGTGGCGTGTGCCGTACTCCTGGACGTGAATGCTTGTTCTGGCCCATGCCACCCTACTACATATATCGAGGATTCAAGCTACTGGTTACATACAACGAACACATTAACATATGGCCCACCTCACACTGTGGCCAAATTTCCTAGAGTCTGTGCTAGGTTAAAAAGTGTTCTTTGTGAGGGTGGGTGGCTGGTCTCAAGTTTAAAACTTGTTGTATTACGTATACGTAGACATAGAGATAGTGCAACCATTTTGAAAGTTTGAACCCAAACATCAGAATGCAATTTCTACTGGACTCATCCGGGACCTAGGATGATGGGATTCGCAGCTACAGTACACCCACCCGACGTGCGAAGCATGTGAAGCTAGTACAAATAGTAGTAGTACTATTGTTGATTGGAATCATCTGATAACCTATTGCAATGCACGTACAATTATGTATTCGGAAAATATATTTTTGCCTCGTCGCAGCACCCACTCAAAGAATCGACTCGAAAGCCATTCATAAATTTAGTAAGTTTATCACAGGCATATCATTTTATTACATACAACAGGTCATGAACCCACAACGACAACGACGATACATTCTAGTAAATACTAAAGTTTCCATCACACAACAAATAACAAGCAATGAAATGAACTTCAGCTCAACCACTCATCGAGGTTGGAAACGCTTGCTTTGAACCAGAAGTGATTCTCTGGGAAGGGCTGGCTATTGTCAATCTTGAGCCAACGCAGGACTGATCATCCAGGCTGAAGCGGCCTATATCAGGACGCATATTGTAATAGCAGCTAGGGAACCATAGCAATGTCCAAGCTATAGATACAATTGCTTCTCATAAATAGTAGTAACATTGTGTCAACAGCAGCTGGATCGCCTTTCACCATCATTGGACAGTTTTGTCCAAGGAAGAGCGAGTTTCCTCCAAGAGTATTAATACTAAACCAGGGAGAAGGTGTTGGCGCTAGCACAGTAGTATCAATCCCGAATACCCTACAATGGATGTTGGAATAGGTCCAAAGAGTGTGACCATGGGAGACAACACTTGCTTCCTTAGTAACATCAGTAGTGCCTTGTATACAGACAAGAAGAGGTGATCCATCGGAATAAGTTGCTAGGCGCCACTGAGTATATGGGTCCTCATGCTCGTGATCATCATCGTCGTCATCTCCCCCTTAGTTATAAATTTTTTCAAGTATAGGTGGTGGAATGTTCACAGGACCTTGGAAAGACAAGAAGGTTAATTAGTAAAGGGAAACTAGCTAACCCGCATGCATGTGGATGAAACAATTATAATTACGGTGGAAGACAAAGGTACCGAAAGCATAAGGATTCCATGAAAAAACAGTGCCATGAGTGGTGGCAGCAAACACGAGACCCTCGTATTGAATTGCATCACAGTACTCATCCGTGTATAGAAACTGATTTTTGAGCAATATCCATCGAGTCGAACCATGAAGGACGGCAACAAGCTTGTCGAAGATAGCGACAACACAAGCATTCCTATAACCCCAAGAGCGGTCGGGAACTCGACAAATTGCTATCTTCTATAGATGACAGTCACCATGATCATAGTTGAACGTATGTAGAATACCGGTGTGCTCAACCTCTAGGTAGTCTGAGATTTTTGGAACTGGAACCCGGTGACGAGTGTACATGTTCACAAGTTCCCACTCGCAGTTGTACCCAATATAAACAACCCAATCTCCATTTGCACCTGCCCAAGCCTTACCCTCAAGCGATGGCATCTTAACATCACACGTATCATTATCAAGCGGCACCAACTGGCACAAGGCGAGGCCTCCGCCATCCGCCGCCAGTCAGCAGGGTCACGGCGAAGAAGATAGGGGACATCAAACCGCTCCTGGACCCTTGGGTTCCTTGTAATGATGTTATTAGTTGAGTCGAGAATGGTCTTGAACGAACCTGCCATTCTAGCCAAGGTGATGATGTTGCACCGATCAATGAGTTCCTCCACCACTAGCGAAGTCACTTCCCGCCGACCCTCAGGTATGATACCTCTTTTCGAACCATACCCTTGTTCTATTGCCCCATCTGCCACGTCGCTGCATGTGGATCTTTTTCCACTCCACCATCTTCCCAATTTGCTATCCTCTACTCTGCTGGTCACGCAGACGAAAACCTTAACTTGCACTATTAAAGGAAACCCTACTTCATGCAGACTAATCCATGTCTGGTTGAATAAGGAAAGGACGGGAGACTGTACTGTCCAAGAGACTAGGCATCAAACCCGCATCTAGGTTGAATAGGGGGAAATCAGTAGCTAAAGAGAACAAAAATGGGACGTAATCCACATATTCTGCCTAGATATTTGTTGCTCTGGGCAACCATACCTCGCTCACCACTCTATGCGTCCGTGGAGGTACATCGTACTGGTGCTCCCACTATCCGAATGGGCCTCCCATGCTCTTATTGCCACTTTTTTGCTGTTAGTATAACGCCAGCGGTCAAGTCAAGCAATGCTACTGCTAAAGTGATGCCACATTTAACTAATGTCGCACTCAGTCTAATGCCACCGATAAATTTAAGCAATGCCATTTAATGTCACTGGATTATTTCAGGGTTAGCTGTTGATTGTGGATGTATTAAAGATTTTTTAGCTAAGGCATTCTAATGTTGTTACACAGCTAGTATACCAATGATGAATCTTGTTACTACCTTCAGATTTTTGCACTGTTAATGCTTATAGATTACATACCTCACTTTCATGAGATAACTCAATTTTTTTGTACAGTGTCAAGAGGAAAGGTCAAAAGTGGGCACCTCCTCCTCCGGCTGTTCTCTTGATTCATTCAATCAAGTTTTTATGTTTGATAGATTATCAAGATTGGGATAGCAATTTTTAGGTCCCCTCGAGTTTGAAATGATATTTACCTTGAAGGTACATGGTTTGCAAAAATTTTATACTATCATTAGTTAATAATGCTAGTTACCTTAAGAATTTTGTATTTGATTTAATGCTCTTGCACAGCTAGTATACCAATGCCGAAACTTGTTACCCTTACATTTCCTATTGTTAATTCTTATAGAAATCTTCCAATGCTAGAGCTTATGGAAATCTGTTCAGTAAAACCATTGTATTGTACCCTGTAATAAAATAACTACTCTACTGTTGCACTAGCCACTGGATTAGTGTATATTTGTACTATTCGAATGGTGTTGCATTAGCGTATGGACATATATAAAGTGTGGCAAGCTTTCCCAGATATGTGCTCAAGAAAACTACTACCTATTTTTCTAAATACTAGACGTTTGGGTACTTTTAATAGAATTGCAAAAACGTCTTATATTAAGGACCAGAGGGTGTAGAGTTCACTCAAATTATCACGGTAAATTTTGTCACACCTTTGTTAAAATTAATGTTCATTATGTTATCGGAGGAGGTTTGTATGTTTGTCTCTAATGCCTGTTGACTACATACCTGACATCATGATGTAATACTAAGGCATTTCCTTGTGTACAGTGTCACTGAATTGTCAAGGCGGTTATCATGCCCAATATGCGACCCTATCCAAAAGGAACTCGACGGTCCCACCAAGGATAGACCCGCATATTGAAACGCTTTTGCAAGGTGGATATCCTTACATCAACATTACATAATAGATGGGGATACATACATAAGGCACAAATGCCACAAGAATACATCAACACTTCATACAACAAGATCAACATCCGACTACGGATGAATCATAAACAGAAACTCAAACGACATCCACCCTGCTACCCCAGGCTGCCGACCTGGAACCTATCCCCTGATCGAAGAAGAATCAGAAGAAGAACTCCAATACAAGAAAACATCGCTCTCACGTCATGATCATCGCAAACCTGTACCTGCAACTGGTGGTGTAGTAATCTGTGAGCCACGAGGACTCAGCAATCCCATTACCATGGGTATCAAGACTAGCAAAGCTTAAAGGGAAAGAAAGGGGGGTAAAGTGGTGAGGTTGCAGCAGTGGCTAAGCATATATGGTGGCTAACATACGCAAATGAGAGCGAGAAGAGAAACAAAGGAACGGTCTTCAACTAGTAATGATCAAGAAGTGATCCTGAACTCCTACTTACGTCAGACATAACCCAGAAACCGTGTTTCCTCTCGATCAACCCCGAAAAGAGACACGGTTACGCACACGGTTGGTGTATTTTAGAAGAGTTTGCTTCAAGTTTACTACAAGCGGATATTAACAAATTCCCATCTGCCACATAACCGCGGGCACGGCTCTCGAAAGTTTATACCCTGCAGGGGTGTCCCAACTTAGCCCATGATAAGCTCTCGCGATCAACGAAGGATATTCCTTCTCCCCGGGAAGACCCGATCAGTCTCGAATCCGGCTACAAGACATTCGACAGCAATAAAACAAGACCAGCAAAGCCGCCCGATGCGCCGACAATCCCGATAGGAGCTGCACATATCTCGTTCTCAGGGCAACACCGGATGAGACTAGCTACGAGTAAAACCAGACCTCGAGTTGCTCCGAGGGGGCCCCGCAGGCAGCTCGGTTCAGGCCAGCACTTAGAGAAGCACTGGCCGGGGGCTAAAATAAAGATGACCCTTGGGCTCCGGAAACCCAAGGGAAAAAGGGCTAGGTGAGGCAAATGGTAAAACCAATGTTGGGCCTTGCTGGAGGAGTCTTATTCAAAGCGAACTGTCAAGGGGGTCCCATAAATCACCCGACCGCGTTAGGGACGCAAAATCCGGGAACATAATACCGATATGACGGAAACTAGGGCGGCAAGAGTGGAACAAAACACCAGGCATAAGGCCGAGCCTTCCACCCTTTACCAAGTATATAGATGCATTAATTAAATAAGATATATTGTGATATCCCAACAAGTAAACATGTTCCAACAAGGAACAACATCTCCATGTTCAACAAGGAACAAACTTCATCTTCACCTGCAACTAACAACGCTATAAGAGGGGCTGAGCAAAGCGGTAACATAGCCAAACAACGGTTTGCTAGGAAGGGTGCAAAAGGTTAGAGGTTCATGGCAATTTGGGAGGCTTGAGCAGCAAGTGATAGGTAGCGCAGCAAAGCGATAGAACGAAGCAACTAGCATAGCAATGATAGTAATGATATCCAGGGTAGCGGTCATCTTGCCTGAAATCCCGCAAGGAAGAAGAACGAGTCCATGAAGAAGACGAACGGATGAAGCCGAACCAAGCGTAGACGAACGAATCCTCACGATCGTAACGAAACAGGAACTAACAAGAAGAAGCACACAACATAGTAAACACACCACACATAGACAAGACATGATGCACAACAAGCATGATGCATGACGAGGCTACACATGGCAAGAGATGATGCAAACAAGAGCAACACATCAAAGCAAGTTTAAATGAGGCCGGGAACAACATATAACAATTCCGGTAAGTCCTCATATGCAAATTTCGAAATTGGTCCAGATCTGAATAAATCTTATGTTCAAGTTGATAAACAGCAATTTAATATGCACCACGAGAATCTACACGAAATTCTAGTCAAGTTACATATAAAGTTCATTAGATTCGGAGCTACGGCCTAGAAGATATGAGCAAAACAAGATAAACATGGCATTGATGCAAAATGCATACAAACATCAAGCAAACACCTCAAAACATGGATGCAACATGATAATATGAAACTACATGCAAAATCAAGCAAGTTTCATATAGAGCACACTCAAAACGGAGCAACGGTTCAACAAATACACTCTATACAAGTTTAAAGGACAAGCTGTCCAAAACAGCAACTAGGCATATTGCAAGCATCAAAACACTATGCTACAGCAACTGAACATAATAAAAAAAAGGAATGGGCACAATGTGCAGGTAAAGCATGATAAAACATGAACACTGAACTATCTCCAGAAATCACTAGAACATGCTCAAACACACATGCCAAGATTGCAAATAATAACAGTTTCAGACTTATCAGGAAATAACATCAGGTTGCAATGTTTAGAGCTATCAAACAACATGTTACAGGAACTTATAGATGCAAAAAAAGGCATGGCATGATACTACTAAATGCATAGAACAAAAGTCCTTTACTGACCATAAGCCAAAAGGGATCAGAAAATACAGTTGCAAGCATGTGAATATAGCAAAAACATAAACAGATTCAGACTTAGTGCAAAACTGGAGCATGGCATAAACAGATAACAAGTAGGCATGTTTACGAGCTCGATGCACTCACTATGAGGCATTGAATGACAAACTAAGAATACACCCAGCAACTAGACATGGCATAGAAGCTAGACATGGCAAGAACAACATCATAGCATACACGGATCAACTACAACAACCTTGGCAAAATTGAATAACATGTAAACAACCTGCCAGGAAACATTTTATAGCAAAAGCAGAGCTCGATTGACTCAAGCTATGGCACTCTATAATTGCAAACAAGGGCATGGATGGATAGTTAATAACCATATGTTCAAAACATCCTTACTGAAGTATCTCAAAATAAGCATGGATCTCTCGGTAGCATCAAGTTAACATGGCATAAAAATATCAGCAAAACAGGGGCTGAAATCAGCAACATCATGAAGCCTAGTTTGCATGCTTGTGCTAGTCACCGCAGAGATCACAAAAATACATGGCATACACCCCTGTAAATATGGCATGGCATATTACAAAACACATGTAGGACTCAAGTTCATAGGATGAACACATCAATCATGGCAAAAATGACAAAAGTGCATGTTCTGATAAGAATCTGAAACTAACATCACATAGCACTCTTCTAACAGCATTTCGGGCATCAATATGAGCTCAAATGTAAAAGATGCAATGAGATGAAATGATCTACTCTTCGAGACGAACAATTTGACATATTACACGCACGAAACGGAGCAACGATGATAGAGTTACGGCATGACGAACATGGCATGAAAATATTAGCAGATTCGGGACTTAGAAAAATAGACACCGGGGAGTCAACGCGGCACGCGAACCGAGGCGGCGGCGGATCTGGCGAAGCTCGGCGCCGAGTCGAGGGAGAGGCCCGGAGGAGGCCGGGAGGTCCGGAGGGGCTCGGGCCACGGCGGGCCGAGGTGGCGGGCAGGCGAGCGGGCGGGGCGCGGCCGGCGGCGGCGGCGGCGGGCGGCCGGCAGCGGCGGGAGACAGGCGTGGCGGCGCCGCTGCTGGCGTGCGGTGGGGAGGGAGAGGCGCGGGCGGCGGGCACGGCGCTGGGTGCCTGGCGGCCACGGGCGGCGCCGGAGGCGACGGCGGCGGCGAGGCGGGGCGGGGGGACGCGCCGGCGGTGGAGGCGGGCTCGTCCGGCCCCGATGGGCTCGGCGGCCCCGATCTGGGCAGGAGGGCGGCGTGGTGGAGACGGGCGGCGGGGCGTGGCGCGGCCTGGTTGGCTGGCGGCGGGCGGACATGTCCGGCCGTCGCGACGACGCGTCCGATGGCGACGGGCGATTTTAGGGTTTCGGGCGATTTGATCCGCGAATTTCGGGAGAGAGGGCATATATATAGGTAGAGGGAGCTAGGAGAGTCCAAATGAGGTGCGGTTTTCGGCCACGCGATCGTGATCGAACGATCGAGAGCATGGAGGGGAGTTTGGTGGGTTTTGGGCCACTTTGGAAGGGGTGTTGGGCTGCACACAAAGAGGCTTTTGCGGTTACTCGGTTAACTGTTGAGTACCAAACGACCTCCAAATGGCACGAAACTTGACAGCGGTCACGGTGCTATACCAAGGCCGCTGGCAAACCTCGGCCATTCCGAGAACGCTTAACACCCGCATACTAAAAGAGGTAAAAGGGGCGCCGGAGACATAGGAGTGCGGATTGCAAAACGGACAACGGGAAAATGCTCGGATGCATGAGGCGAACACGTATGCAAAATGAGATGCACATGATGACATGATATGAAATGCAGATGATGACATGGCAAAGTGCAACACGCAAGCAAATGACATGGCAACGACGGCGAATAACTGGCAGACACCTGGCGCATCGAATCCGGGGCGTTACAACACTCCTCCACTAATAAGAGATCTCGTCCCGAGATCTTAGGACCGAGACGGAAGAGAAAAAGGATGAGGTGAAACAAGAACTCAAGAGAAGAAGCAAAGGATCGAGAGCACTCAAGAAGAAGAGAGGAACGATGAGAATGACGAGAATCGAAAGCTCACGGAAGTAGATAGACTAGAAACCACTCGTTCTAACCGGAGTGGTTAGAATGAGAAAAGAAACGGATAAGACTGAAAGGATTTAGGCAGCACTCCGGTTGAAACATGGAAAGAAAAGAGTATGAGCTTCACCCAAGGAGATGGCACTTGCCGAGATGAACAATGCAATGCCTCCGGAAGAATTGAATGAAAAGAACTTAGAAGGAAGTATTGAATGGATTTGAATATCTGAGAAGAACGAAGAAATGCAAAACTCCAATTCAAAACAATACGGAGAATTTAATTGCACTTCGAGGCGCGAGAAGAAAAGATACTTGAACTTCCACCAACAAGAATCTTGATGAACACTTGAAGAATGAATTAAATCATGAAGAACCACAAGAACTCCGGTGACAAAAGGATGGTGAGATAGAATAAAGGATGAAAGAATAAGATGAGCCTTGCGATGATTCCGATGGAGGTTCCGACGAAATGGCCGAGGAAACTGAACTCCGGATAACAAAAGATAAAAACACTTGGAACTAGAATTTATTCATCAAGAACAAACTCCGAAGAAAGGGATTAATCACTTGGATGAAATAAGAATAAGATTTATTGTATGCTTATCCTTCATCAAATTAAATTGATGACAAGCAATGGATTTTACATACTACTTATTCTTCTTGAAAAAGATTAAGGGAAAAATGGCGCAAAACTTGAGAAAGTCTTCATGAACCACCGGTAGGATTCGAAAGAACGAATGAATTAAAGTGATAATCAAGGAAAAAGAATCTTGAACGAACCACCGTTAGAACTCGAAAATGATGAAAGGGAATGAATCACCGGGAAGAGTTAGAAGAACCAATAAGCTAGAGGGTATTTAGATTTAAAAGAACAAAGAGATCATGAACTGATTGACGAATGCTTGGACGAAGCACTGGAAGAATATTGAGATGAACGAAGCTGAAAACTTGGAACGAAGAAATATTCTGAAAAGATGACCTCCGGATGATTGAGACGGAAAACAACTCCTGAAATGCTCCGGATGGATGAAAAGAATTGCACAACTGGAAACAACTAGATAGGATAACATCGAGCTAGCACCGCGAACCTCTGGGAGAACGGACAAGATTGAAAGGAAAAAAAACTCTTCTTCGGTCTTCAGATGAAGACGAGAAACACCACCAAAATTACTGAGGTACTCCGGAAGAATGAAAAACGAAGAGGTTGAGCCAATAATGAAATGATTTGAAATTAATCTTGAAAAGGCATCTGACTGATGAAATTCATTCTTACGTCAGACTCCGAAAAGAATTGAGAATAACTCTGGGGAAATTAGAAGAGTCAGGTAAGATCCTGGGAAAAGACCTGAAGGTTAGGGCCCACTAAAAGAAAACACCGTTGGAAAGGGATGTTGAAGAGATAGATGATGCACCGGAACGATTGAAATATTTGCATGAGGTGACAACCTCGGATTAATTGGAACACCGACAATTCTCCTGAGATGACTTGAGCACTCCGGAAGGATAAACTGGCGAGAGGCGAACGAGCAAGGGGAAAACATTTGAGCCGAGGAAAAGAATATGATCAACCCGAAAAACTTGAATTGAGTCCACCGGAGAAGAAAAGAGATGAAGAATGTCGTACAAAACGAGAATTCACCGGTTGAAATAATTGAGGGAAGACTGAAGAGGCTCCACACGAATGGAATTGATGGTCGGAAGAAACTCGAACTGCGGGAATAATAGGGTGGGAGGGCGGGAAAACAAAGACAACTTGGAAGGGGAAACCGACGAATATCTTGAAGAGAAAAAACACCGGTTGAAATCATTGAGGAAAGAAAGCAAAGACTTCGCACGAGTAGGATGGATACTCGATTACGGACTCCGGTTCCGAGAAGAAGAAGGGTGGGCGGGTGGGAAAAGAAAACAACTGAGGATTGAACTTGACAACGATGAAGAGGCTCGAGTCAACTTGACGAGAAATGCACCGGATAAAAAGAGCTGAGGAACAACTACCGGAAAACCAACTGCGTGAACCTAAAGAAAAATTTGAAGGGGAAGAGAAGTAATTCAAAACACCTACGTCAAGATTCCTCACCAAAGCGACGACGGGGCTGAGGAGTAAAAAGAATTCCTACTCTCTGCTATAACTAGACTCAGAAAATAGTTTTCTTCTAGACTCAACAACGGCCAAACTACACGATCAATCAAGGGGGCTCCTAGGGTCGGTCGAGGCTCTGATACCAACTTATCACGCCCAATATGCGACCCTATCCAAAAGGAACTCGACGGTCCCACCAAGGATAGACCCGCATATTGAAATGCTTTTGCAAGGTGGATATCATTACATCAACATTACATAATAGATGGGGATACATACATAAGGCACAAATGCCACAAGAATACATCAACACTTCATACAACAAGATCAACATCCGACTACGGATGAATCATAAACAGAAACTCAAACGACATCCACCACGCTAGCCCAGCTGCCGACCGAACCTATCCCCGATCGAAGAAGAATCGGAAGAAGAACTCCAATACAAGCAAACATCGCTCTCACGTCATGATCATCGCAAACCTGTACCGCAATCGGTGGTGTAGTAATCTGTGAGCCACGAGGACTCAACAATCCCATTACCATGGGTATCAAGACTAGCAAAGCTTAATGGGAAAGGAAGGGGGTAAAGTGGTGAGGTTGCAGCAGTGGCTAAGCATATATGGTGGCTAACATACGCAAATGAGAGCGAGAAGAGAAACAAAGGAACGGTCGTCAACTAGTAATGATCAAGAAGTGATCACGAACTCCTACTTACGTCGGACATAACCCGAAACCGTGTTCTCCTCTCGATCAACCCGAAAAGAGACACTCCGAGTTACACGCTACGGTTGGTGTATTTTAGAAGAGTTTGCTTCAAGTTTACTACAACCGGATATTAACAAATTCCCATCGCCACATAACCGGGAACGGCTCTCAAAAGTTTATACCTGCAGGGTGTCCCAACTTAGCCCATGATAAGCTCTCGCGATCAACGAAGGATATTCCTTCTCCCCGGAAGACCCGATCAGTCTCGAATCCGGCTACAAGACATTTCGACAACAATAAAACAAGACCAGCAAAGCCGCCCGATGCGCCGACAATCCCGATAGGAGCTGCACATATCTCGTTCTCGTGGCAACACCGGATGAGACTAGCTACGAGTAAAACCAGACCTCGAGTTGCTCGAGGTGGCCCCTTGAACAGCTCGGTTCAGGCCAGCACTTAGAGAAGCAACGCCCGGGGGCTAAAATAAAGATGACCCTTGGGCTCCGGAAACCCAAGGGAAAAAGGGCTAGGTGAGGCAAATGGTAAAACCAATGTTGGGCCTTGTTGGAGGAGTCTTATTCAAAGCGAACTGTCAAGGGGGTCCCATAAATCACCCGACCGCGTTAGGGACGCAAAATCCGGGAACATAATACCGATATGACGGAAACTAGGGCGGCAAGAGTGGAACAAAACACCAGGCATAAGGCCGAGCCTTCCACCCTTTACCAAGTATATAGATGCATTAATTAAATAAGATATATTGTGATATCCCAACAAGTAAACATGTTCCAACAAGGAACAACATCTCCATGTTCCAACAAGGAACAAACTTCATCTTCACCTGCAACTAACAACGCTATAAGAGGGGCTGAGCAAAGCGGTAACATAGCCAAACAACGGTTTGCTAAGAAGGGTGCAAAAGGTTAGAGGTTCATGGCAATTTGGGAGGCTTGAGCAGCAAGTGATAGGTAGCGCAGCAAAGCGATAGAACGAAGCAACTAGCATAGCAATGATAGTAATGAGATCCAGGGTAGCGGTCATCTTGCCTGAAATCCCGCAAGGAAGAAGAACGAGTCCATGAAGAAGACGAACGGATGAAGCCGAACCAAGCGTAGACGAACGAATCCTCACGATCGCAACGAAACGGGAACTAACAAGAAGAAGCACACAACATAGTAAACACACCACACATAGACAAGACATGATGCACAACAAGCATGATGCATGACGAGGCTACACATGGCAAGAGATGATGCAAACAAGAGCAACACATCAAAGCAAGTTTAAATGGCATGATACTACTAAATGCATAGAACAAAAGTCCTTTACTGACCATAAGCCAAAAGGGATCAGAAAATACAGTTGCAAGCATGTGAATATAGCAAAAACATAAACAGATTCAGACTTAGTGCAAAACTGGAGCATGACATAAACAGATAACAAGTAAGCATGTTTACGAGCTCGATGCACTCACTATGGGGCATTTAATGACAAACTAAGCATACACCTAGCAACTAGACATGGCATAGAAGCTAGACATGGCAAGAACAACATCATAGCATACACGGATCAACTACAACAACCTTGGCAAAATTGAATAACATGTAAACAACCTGCCAGGAAACATTTTATAGCAAAAGTAGAGCTCGATTGACTCAAGCTATGGCACTCCATAATTGCAAACAAGGGCATGGATGGATAGCGAATAACCATATGTTCAAAACATCCTTACTGAAGTATTTCAAAATAAGCATGGATCTCTCGGTAGCATCAAGTTAACATGGCATAAAAATATCATCAAAACAGGGGCTGAAATCAGCAACATCATGAAGCCTAGTTTGCATGCTTGTGCTAGTCACCGCAGAGATCACAAAAATACATGGCATACACCCCTGTAAAGATGGCATGGCATATTACAAAACACATGTAGGACTCAAGTTCATAGGATGCACACATCAATCATGGCAAAAATGACAAAAGTGCATGTTCTGATAAGAATCTGAAACTAACATCACATAACACTCTTCTAACAGCATTTCGGGCATCAAAGTGAGCTCAAATGTAAAGATGCAATGAGATGAAATGATCTACTCTTCGAGGCGAACAATTTGACATATTACACGCACGAAACGGAGCAACGATGACAGAGTTACGGCATGACGAACATGGCATGAAAATATTAGCAGATTCGGGACTTACAGAAAAATAGACCTGGGGGGGAAAGTCAATGCGGGCACGCGAACCGAGGCAGCGGCGGATCTGTCCGGAGCTCGGCGCCGGAGTCGAGGGAGAGGCCCGGAGGAGGCCGGGGAGGTCCGGAGGGGCTCGGGGCCACGGCGGGCCGAGGCGGCGGGGGCAGGCGAGCGAGCGGGCGCAGCGCCGGGCGGCGACTGGCGCCGGGCGGCCGAGGCGGCGGCGGCGACTTGCGCGTCGCCGCTGCCAGGCGGCGCGGGCGGTGGAGGGAGAGGCGCGGCGGTTACGGCGGCGCCGGAGGCGACGGGCGGGGGACGCGGCGGGCGGCGGCGGCGGCTCGTCTGGGCCCGATGGGCTCAGCGGGCCCCGATCTGGGCGGGAGGGCAGGCGTGGTTGAGACGGCGGCGGGGTGACGTGGCGTGGCCTGGTTGGCTGGGCGCGGCGGCGGCGGACATGTCCGGCCGTCGCGGACGCGTCCGGTGGCGACGGGGGGCGATTTTTAGGGTTTCGGGCGATTTGATCCGCGAATTTCGGGAGAGAGGGCATATATATAGGTAGAGGGAGCTAGGAGAGTCCAAATGAGGTGCGGTTTTCGGCCACGCGATCGTGATCGAACGATCGAGAGCATGGAGGGGAGTTTGGTGGGTTTTGGGCCACTTTGGAAGGGGTGTTGGGCTGCACACAAAAGAGGCTTTTGCGGTTACCCGGTTAACCGTTGGAGTACCAAACGACCTCCAAATGGCACGAAACTTGACAGGCGGTCTACCGGTGATATACCAAGGCCGCTTGGCAAACCTCGGGCCATTCCGAGAACGTTTAACACCCTCACACGAAAAGAGGTAAAAGGGGGGCACCGGGAGACATAGGAGTGCCGGATTGCAAAATGGACAACGGGGAAAATGCTCAGATGCATGAGACGAACACGTATGCAAAATGAGATGCACATGATGACATGATATGAAATGCAGATGATGACATGGAAAAGTGCAACACGCAAGCAAATGACATGGCAACGACGGCGAATAACTGGCAGACACCTGGCGCATCGAATCCGGGGCGTTACAGCGGTGATGGCATTTTATTTTAGTTGAACTGCACAAAATATGCTTAAAAGAAGAGGAAAGGTCAGGAATGGCTCAATTTTTCAGAAAAAACTATGTATGCCTTCCTGACATCAGCCGTTGTTGCCTTATTTATTCCTTCAAACAGGTGGTTAGAAATAGTCTTGCTACCTTTTCTCATTAAGAAATTGGAACGCTTATATTTGTGAGTCTATGCTTCAACTAGTGCCACTTTTATAGTAATCACACTTTCAATATCTATGCAAACAGGGATGCTTGATTTTAGTGGAACTGCACAAAAAGTCCAAATGGTTCAACATTAGGAGCATGTTTTCTTCCAAACCTTTATATCCAATTGGTGGCACTATGAGCTATTCATTACGAAGGTACATGGTTTGCTACTATCTTGCTACTCTTTTTGTACTGTCATTAGATAGTAATACTACTGGTTTGCATGTGAATTTATTGGCAGGGTGGACTTACATTGGAGGTGCAGGATAGGATTCAATGATTGGATGCTCGACCGCCTGGCGGAGGAGCAGTGTATCGCCGGTTTGCGCCGCCAGCGGGACATGGAGCAGCAGCGCACCGACGCTCTGAGTTGCAGCGAGCGCCCGCAACTAGGCCGACTACGTGGAGGCGGCGCCGCAAATAGCCACGAGGCTGTCGGCACGCACGCAGCGTTAAATGACGCCGAATTTTACTACAAGCTCGTCAAGTGGGTTTCCGCTTAGAAGCAAGCTTCGTGGACCACGCTGGCATGGAAAGGGCCAGCAGCAGCAGCAACGCGCCCTATCGCACCTCTGGCAAGTCCGAGGCGAGGCGGAGGACGCCGGTGCCGGCGTTTAGCATGTACCGCAGATGGCGGTCGGCATCGTCTAGTTAGCTAAGAGTAAGTTAGTACTTGTACACTACTAGAGTATTAGTGGGAGTAGATAGTTAACTTGGCTATGATGGTTGTCAACCTGGAAGTTCAGTACTCTATATTTTGATTGGACCTGTTACTTTGCTCTAAATGTTGAACTTTCTGTTTGAGCATATGGAATGGGCTGTTATTTTTTAAATGGGTTGTATTTGTCCGCCACGGGTTTAGAGGCTGACTTGTGGGCCTACCAGGTTGACGCGTACACAATCAGGAGATGATTGTACATGGAGAGGATGACAGCAGGGACCCACCAAGGTCATGGTAGTACGCAAGCAAGTGCCTCCTTATTTCAAGCCAATAAAAAATGGCACCTCCTAATGGATTTCTGACATCTGGGTCCCATGCCATTGTCAATGTAGTCAATAAACGAGAGAATTGCACAACGAGCGGCTGACACTAGGGACCCAGCAGCTCGCCCAGTTATTTTTATTTTGGGTTAATTTGATAAATGCCACTCCAAATTTGGTGATTCCGAGAAATGCCACTGCAATTTCCAAACTTTGAAAAATGCCATTTCCAGTGCCATTTTTCGAAGTCAGGAGTGGCGTTTTTCAAAGTTTGCAAAAATTGCAGTGGCGTTTTTCAAAGTTTGCAAAAATTGTTGTGTCATTTTTCAAAGTTTAGAAATTGCAGTGGCATTTTTATGAATCACCATAATTGGAGTGGCATTTATCTAATTTGTTTTTGAGACGGAAGCAGGGTGTGAACTGGGTTGTGCGGGGCACTCTGGCCTGTCTGGACAGCCTTTTCTTTTATGTTTACCAAAGACCAGCCCGGTAGTTTTTTTCTTTCTTTCTAAAAATGGTTAGCCTAGTTTTTTTTTATTTGTCAAGTAAGTCGCTTTGTCAGGCCTGTTGGGATGCAAATCTTTCAAGACGAGGAGAGTTTCATTCGGCTGGCCGAGAAAATGGCCTATCAGCAATGAGAAATGGGCTGTACATTTTTAAAACACATCAAACCGGCAATTAGTTTCAAATTTATTTTTTTCTTTTTGAGATTTTAAATTGCATTGATTTTTATGCGTGAACAATTCGTTGCATTTTATATTGATATACATTTATTTCTAAAATCAGTTTGAATGTGACTCGAAATTTCGGGATTAAAAACAGTTCAGACCGCACCAAAATATGCAAAATTTCCTATACTTTTTTAACCGTGGCCACAATATGGGCTGTAATGCTAAGAAAAAGAATATGGGCTCAAAAAACCCTTAAGAATTAGCAAATGGGCTATAAATTATTAGAAAGAATGGCAGATGGGTTGTATGTTGTTTTCCACAGATTTGAGGCTTTCCTAAAAAAAAGGTTGACGCACAAGCAGTGACTTTGGATGTCCATCCAACGGTCGTCGTGCTTCTTCAATCTCCGCTCTTCCTACCCCAGCCGCTCAAACAAGAGCTGGCGGGACTGCCTGCTCCCTCCTCCTGCGGCCGGCTGCGCTTCCGCGCATGCCTCACCGCCCCACCGTACTCCCATCGCTGGCCTAGCCATCTCTCTACTTACCCACACCTGCTGTTATTCTCCGGCGACGGCAGACGAACCAGCAAACCCTCGTACTCCCCTCCGCGTGGGAAACAACTACCGAGTCTTCCCTGGCTCCGTGTCTTTCCCTTCGCCTCGCCGTCGTCCACCGCCCTGGTGCTCTCGGCGCGGCGTGGTCAACGACCGACATGTATCTGAAGTGGACTGTACGTGGAGAGGCTGACAGCTGGGTCCATGGCCGCACGCAAGGAAATGCCTCCTTATTAAGCGCAAAATAATGATTCATCTACCTAACATCTGGGACCCACCATAAGGACCTCTGTATTTCGTGAAAAAACGTTCCCGCGGCTGACAGCTCGGACCCACCAGCTATATCTTCGCACGCAAGGAAGTGCCTCCTTATTACGCACAAAAAATGAATACTCCCCCTGCTAGCTAGGACCCAGCATAGTGGGAGGCTGACTTGTGGGCCTACTAAGTTGACGGGGATGGAGGGCTTTGTCAACTTAGTCAATACAAACGATTCTAGCTCCAGTGACTGTACGATGTCCATCCAACGGCCGTAGTGCTTGTTCGACCTCTGCTCTTCTTGCTCCAGCTGCCCAAAGCAGCACCGGTCGTGCCGCGTGCTCCTGCCTCCCATGGCCGGCTGTGATGCCGCGAAGGCCTCACCGCCCCCTACTACTCCCACCGCTGGCCTGGCCATCCCTCTACTCACCCACACCCCTTGTTATTCTGTGGCAACAGCAGCCTCACGCTGCAGCCAAACTAGTGAACCCTCGTACTCCTCTCCGCGTGGGCAACCACTGCAGCGTCTTCCCTGGCTCCACGTCGTCCCCTTCCTAGGCCTCGCCGTCGTCCACCGCCCTGGTGCTCTCGGCGCGGTGTGGTCAACATGGTCAAGGAACGACTTTCATCGGAAGAGTATTGTACGTGGAGAGGCTGACAGCTGGGTCCACGGCTGCAGCAAGGAAGTGCCTCCTTATTACGTGGAAAATAATGATTCCTCCACCTGACAGCAAGGACCCACCGTACGGGCCATCGTATTTCATGAAAAAAACGTTTCTCCCCTGACTGCTGGGACCCACCAGCTACATCTTCGCATGGAAGGAAGTGCGTGACAGTCGGGACCCACCTGGTTGAAGCGTACGTAGCGTTGTCATTCTGGTCGCGAACGTGTACGTACATACTGGTCGATGTAGAAGCGTGCACGTGTCATAGTAGAGGCGCGCACGTAGCATGTACACGTACGTACAGCGGCCAGGGTGCAAGAAAGATAATACGGCCACGTACGTACATACGGGCGGGGTCTCGAACGCCTACTCGCGCATACGTACGGCCAGGGCTTGTGTACATGGCTGGGTCAGAACAGAGAAGCTGCGTTGTTGTCGTGTTCATGGGGAGGCAACCGGCTGGGTCGGAACGGAATGCGTCATCGTGTTCATCAGGAGCCAACCGGCTTGGACGGAACAGCCGATGAAAACGAGGCCTGGCGTACCACAGAACGGAGGAAACGGCCTTGTGTTCGACCGGCCACGGTCGAAACGGGATCCTGTTCATCGGGAGGGGTCTGGCGTACCGCAAAACGGAGGAAATGGACGTCCTACGATCGAAACGGGGTCCTGTTGATTGGGAGGGGTGTGGCGTACCGCAAAACGGAGGAAACGGACCTCCTACGATCGAAACGGGGTCCTGTTGATCGGGAGGGGTGTGGCGTACCGCAAAACGGAGGAAACAGACTTGATTTGGAGCGCTACGGTCGAAACAGGGGTCCTATTCATCGGGAGGGGTGTGGCATACCGCAAAACGGGACTCCACGGGTTACTGTTCATCTCCACCATCGACTGCCTCCACGGGCTCCTATTCATCCACCGTCAGCTGCCTCCACGGGCTCCTGTTCATCCACCATCGACCTCCTCCAGCCTCCACCTGCGAATGTTCATCCACGGGCTCCTGTTCATCCAGCCTCCACCGCTCCTCCACCGGCTCCTGTTCATCCAGCCTCCACCGCTCCTCCACCGGCTACTGTTTAGTGAGCCCTCTCCACGGGGTCCTGTTCAACCACCCCTCCACGGGCTACTGTTCATCCAGACCTCCACCGACTACTGTTCAACCAGCCCTCCACCGCTCATCGCTCAACCAGCCCTCCACGGGTCCTGTTCATCCAGCCCTCCACGGGTCATGTTCATCCACCGCTCGATCGATCGGGTCTGTTCATCCAGAAGCAATGGCCTTTACTACCACGGGTCCTGTTCATCCAACCCCCACCGAACTGTTCATCCAAACCCCTCAACAACGCCACTTTGTTCATCCAGGAAGGAGGCAACAATGTTCGATCGGCTTGATTAGCGAAGTAGCGGCGAATCGGTCGGGTTCGATTAACGAAGGGACCGATCGATCGCTCGGGTTCGATGCGTAGCTGCAGCTGTCAATCGGATTCGATTAGAGCCCAACGCCTCGCTTCGGGTTCGTTAGAGCGCAACGCCGCCACACGCTGCAGCGTCGAGAGAAACGCGCATCGCTCGGGCCCCCACCGCCCACCGTAACCGGAACTCCCCGATATTTTCCTCGCCCTCGCTTCTACCACGGTTTTTCGTCATGGACGGACCAAAGAATGTCATGCAGCTGCTTCTCCGGCCCGCCCAGGACGAAAAGCCCATTTTCTGTCATGATTTTTGTCATAGAAGTATGACCCCACCACATCTACGATGATACTGGGTTTTGTCAAAATTATCGTCATAGAAGTGTCATAAGTATGACAGAAAAAAATTCGGTCGGCCCATAATGTTACAGATGTGTCTCTTTTTTGTAGTGGGGTCAAGCATCAATTTGCTGCAATTCTTCAGAACATGACAGCCACTCAAAATACTGTGAAAGAAGAATCACTACTATTTGCATGAAGTCTTTGACTGCACTTGGGCTATTCTGTCTAATCTCTATAGTGTTGAAGATCTCAAGGAGATGGAATTTCAACAGGACTTTGACTGGGCACAGCCACCTTCGAAGAAATTCAAGAAGGTCAAAGTCCCTCAGCTGGTCACCAGCTCATATTCTTCATCACGCGAGACTGATGAAGCTGAAGACTTGAACGACACTGCGGCAGGCCCTACTCCAACGGAGGACCCCAACAACGCTGGCGCTCCTCCATTGACATCATGATGATATTCTTCAGGGGCGTTAGTCCTCATTTTTCGTCCCTTTTGGTCATTCGATGACAAAGGGGGAGAAATTTGAGTTAGTCTGCAAGCGGGTCTCTTATATGGGCGTTTTTTTGTTAAGTTACAACTCTTGCTCTTCTGAGGTGTTTGCTCTGATGAGTTGTAAACTTAAAGTCCTATGGTGCTCTGACTCTTTTGAACTGCTTTTCTGCATGCTTATTCCTCAAGTACCTTAAATGCACGCATGCTGAATTCGTCAGAGTCCATATTTCATCATGAATTTCAAATTATTCATATTATATGTTAAATGCATGTATGAATTACAAGATATAGGGGGAGATTTCCATGATTCTACTCAACAATGTGCATTTGCTATTCAAAGCAAATTCCTCAAATATGCACATCTTCAGGGGGAGTTCTTCTATATCTTGCAATCAAATTCCTCAATATCTGTATTTACACTTCATATGTTTATCCCCGTTGAAAACTTAACCTATATTGTCATCAATCACCAAAAAGGGGGAGATTGTTAGTGCATCTAGTGCCCCTTAGTGATTTGGTGTATTGAAGACTTATAGGTTAAGGGACTAATGTGTTTGTGAGTGTACACCGGTTCTATAAGTCTATGAGGAGTTTGATATTTACGACGAAAGTCGACCCCTAAAAATTAATGCCTTCAGTTGAAGACTTTGGTTTTCTTGAAGACTTTGATAGTGAGGAAATTGGTGTGACCATGAAGACTTGATATTCATGCGAGGAATATGAAGCGTGAAGACTTTTGTTTTCATAGTTTCATTTTATCTTTCTTGAGTCATAGGAAACACCGTATTGTTAAAGGGGGTCGAGGTAAAACTAAGGAAAAGTTTCCAAGTGATGCTCATCTCAAAATCCTACACCTACCCAATCCTTTCGAGTGAAGCCATTGGAAATCTCATACAGTTCACTCAATTTCTTCAGTGACAGGGATGAAGATCTTCTGGTCTCTGAGGAATTTGTTCTGACTGAGGAGTTAGGAATTCGCTAGTGCGGATTGCCTACAAGTGAGGAACATGATAGCCCTAAGGAATTTGACACTCAAATTTCCGACCGTTGATGTGCTAAGCACCAGCTGTCCCAAAATATCTACCCACCTAACGGTCATATCATTGAAGGGCATTTATGTCTTATCATGTCGGGCTGCTCCCTAGGCTATACATAGCCGCCCCCCTACAACCACTAGTTGGTTGGCTGCTCCGAGAAACTGACACTTGTCACTGAGAGCATCCCATCCTCCAAGGACTTTGCGCGAAAATCATCAGTGAGGAAAACCCAAACCCAAACACCTACAAACCCCAAGTGATTGAGCGTCACTGAAGAGATTGTACCTGTGTGGAACCGACGCTTGTTACCTTTGAGGACCGTGCATCCTCCAGATGGTTAGGCGTCATGGTCTAGAGCATCCAAGAGGAAATTGTGGATCGCCGAGTGACCGAGTCTGTGAAGCTTTGGGAGTCACCTGAAGACTTACCACGAGTGATTGGGCGAGGTCTGTGTGATCTTAGCTCAAGGAGAATACGGTGAGGATTGTGTGTCCTTAGGTTTAAATACCTAGCCGCTCCAACCAGACGTACGACTGTCACAGCAGTTGGAACTGGTCTACCAAATCATCATCTTCACCAAGCTACTGGTTCTATTTCCTCAGCCCTTTCATTTCCTCATTCATGTGTTGATGAACTTGATCGTTACTGTTTGAAGACTTCGGCTGAAGACTTTCTCAATTTCCTCATTCCTAATTCTTCAATCACTTTGTCTTCAGCCTGCTTATCCTGTTTACACGCTACTTACTTTGTATTCTTATGTTTCATTTGATCGTTACTCTTTTCACTTGTGCTACTGTTCTGTTATGCATGCATCTGAGTAGTTATTCCGATGCTAAGTAGTTTGTTGCTTAGGAATTTCCTCTCCTAGAAATTCCTCAATGACGAATTTGTAAAAATCGCCTATTCACCCCCCCCCCCCAGTCGATATAAGGCTCTTTCAAATATCTTTATCGGTCGAACCGTAATGACAACATACGTTATTTCCTTTGTCATCGGTATGTTACTTGCCCGAGATTCGATCGTCGGTATCTTCATACCTAGTTCAATCTCGTTACCAGCAAGTCTCTTTACTCGTTCCGTAATACATCATCCTGTAACTAACTCATTAGTTACTTTGCTTGCAAGGCTTCTTATGATGTGCATTACCGAGAGGGCCCAGAGATACCTCTCCGATACTCGGAGTGACAAATCCTAATTTCGATATATGCCAACCCAACAAACACCTTTGGAGATACCTATAGAGCATCTTTATAATCACCCAGTTACGTTGTGATGTTTGATAGCACACAAGGCATTCCTCTGGTATCTGGGAGTTGCATAATCTCATAGTCGAAGGAATATGTATTTGACATGAAGAAAGCAATTAGAATAAAACTGAACGATCAATATGCTATGCTAACGGATGGGTCTTGTCCATCACATCATTCTCCTAATGATGTGATCCCGTTCATCAAATGACAACACATGTCTATGGTTAGGAAACTTAACCATCTTTGATTAACAAGCTAGTCTAGTAGAGGCTTACTAGGGACACGGTGTTTTGTCTATGTATCCACACATGGATCAAGTTTCTGGTTCATACAATTCTAGCATGAATAGTAAATATTTATCATGATATAAGGAAATATAAAATAACAACTTTATTATTGCCTCTAGGGCATATTTCCTTCAACTTGCACTTCATACAATAAAGAGACAACCCTAAGGCTCCTGCCGGTTGTCGATATTACAAAACATGATCATCTCATACAACAACGTATATCACATCACGTCCTGAACATATCACATCACAACATGCCCTGAAAAAACAAGTTAGACATCCTCTACTTTGTTGTTGCAAGTTTTACGTGGCTGCTATGGGCTTCTAGCAAGAATCGTTCTTACCTACGGCAAAAATCACAACGGTGATTTATCAAGTTTGCTGCCTTAACCTTCTTCAAGGACCGGCCGTAGTCAAATTCGATTCATCTAAAGTAGGAGAAACAGACACCCGCCAGCTACCTTTATGTAAAACAAGTTGCATGTCTGTCGGTGGAACCGGTCTCATGTACGTGGACATGTAAAGTTGGTCCGGGCCGCTTCATCTTATAATACCATCGAATCAAAATAAGACATTGGTGGTAAGCAGTATGACTATCATCGCCCACAACTCTTTGTGTTCTACTCGTGCATATCATCTATGCATAGACCTAGCTCGGATGCCACTGTTGGGGAACGTTGCATGGAAAACAAAAAAATTCTATGCACACGCAAGATCTATCCATGGAGATGCATAGCTACGAGAGGGGGAGAGCATCTTCATACCCTTGACGATCGCTAAGCGGAAGCGTTTATCAACGCGGTTGATGTAGTCGTACACCTTCACGATCTATCCCGATCAAGTACCAAATGTATGGCACCTCCACGATCAGCACATGTTCAGCTCGATGGCGTCGTCGCCTTCTTGATCCAGCAAGAGGGGCGAAGTAGTAGATGAGTTCCGGCAGCACGACGGCGTGGTGACGGTGTTGGTGAAGAACAATCTCTGCAGGGCTTCACTCAGCACAACGGAAACTATGACGGAGGATAAATTAGAGGGACGGGGTTGCTGACACACGGCTTGGTGTATCTTGATGTGTTCTGGGTGCTAGCCCTGCCCCTCTATTTATATGTTCAGCCCTGGGGTCGAAACTTGGAGAAAGAGCCTACTCAAAGTCGGTTTTACCCACAAGGAAGAGTCCTTCTCGTACTTCCAGGACCAGACGCCACAGTCCTCGGCGTCTGGCCCAGACGCCATGGGCCTTGGCATCTGGCTTAGGGCCAGACGCCAGGGTCTTCGGCGTTTGGACCCTGACCTCTGTAGAACATCCTTTTGCACCGACCTAAGGCCCCGTGGGCCTTACCCCTTGGCCTAACCATATCATCCTATATATCAATCTTTACCTCCAGACCATTCCGGAGCTCCTCGTCATGTCCGTGATCTCATCCTGGACTCCAAACAACATTTGGCCACCAACATACATAACTCGTATAATACTATATCGTCAACGAACATTAAGCGTGCGGACCCTACGGGTTCGAAAATGATGTAGACATGATCGAGACACTTCTCCGGTCAATAACCAATAGCGGAACTGGGATGCCCATATTGGTTCCTACATATTCTATGAAGATCTTTATCGGTCGAACCTTATGACAATATATGCAATTCCCTTTGTCTGTCGGTATGTTACTTACCCGAGATTCGATTGTCGGTATCTTCATACCTAGTTCAATCTCGTTACCGGCAAGTCTCTTTACTCGTTCCATAACACATCATCCCGTAACTAACTCCTTAGTCACTTTACTTGCAAGCTTCTAGTGATGTTGTATTACCGAGAGGGCCCAGAGATACCTCTCCGTCCTACAGAGTGACAAATCCCAATCTCGATTCACGCCAACTCAATAGACACCTTCGGAGATACCTGTAGAGCATCTTTATGATCATCCAGTTACGTTTTGATGCTTGATATCACACAAGGTATTCCTCCGGTATCCGAGAGTTGCATGATCTCATGGTCGAAGGAACATGTATTTGACATTAAGAAAGCAGTAGCAATAAACTGAACGATCATATGCTAAGCTAATGGATGGTTCTTGTCCATCACATCATTCTCCTAATGATGTGATCCCGTTATCAAATGACAACTCATGTCTATGGTTAGGAAACCTTAACCATCTTTGATCAACGGTATTTGTTTATGTATCCACACATGTATTTAAGTTTCCGGTCAATACAATTTTAGCATGAATAATAAACCTTTATCATGATTTAGGAAATATAATAATAACCATTTTATTGTTGCCTCTACGGCATATTTCCATCAGCGCGCCACAGCCTATCTGCGTGGACGCGCCTATCTTGCTCGGCGGCGCACCATCGATCATGTTGTGCGGCGAGCTGCAGCCTCTCGATGTTGATGCGCCTATCTTGGTATGCGGTGTTGTTGCGCCCTGCGCCAAGGGTCTGCTCATTCCTAGCGATGACGCGCACCACGGCATCGTCCACCGCGTTGCTGGGGATGCCCTCGGCCTCAACGGGCCATGGCGCCTGCACCGGCTCGTTTTTCTCGCCGAGGAGGTTGATGGTAGAGGCGGCTCTTTGGTCGGTTAGCATGCTTGGAAAAGGTAGAGGGGCTATAGGCTGCGCTTGTGCCTCCGTGTGTCGCATGCCACTTAGGCTTATGCGCAATCGCTGGTGGTGGGAAACTGATGGGAAAGTGGCGGAAAATGGTGGCATGTTCATATAACGCCATCAATTAATGAAAACTTAGCAACGAAGGAAGCCTAACACGACCCGCGTGCGCATATTGCTTCCCCACGGGTGTGATTGATATACTCGTGTGCCCAACAAAGCACACAATTCACACTAAAGAATATATGTTGTTGTCCTGTCCACAAAGCATAGATGTTGTGACTGAGCAAATCACATCCCAAATGATTAAGCTAAGGAACGCGTTGGTAATGATTTCAAGAATCACAGAAAATTATTCATTAGCACGCGTTTGCCCATAATACATACAACTTATTAACATGAATTGTTTGTTTTATTACCAGTCTTTCCATATAATTTTGATTGCTGACATATTTCCCGATTATATACACATCTTGTTGTGGCGAATTGTTTGTGTTATTTTGGCTCATCGCAAGAAGTTCATCCAAGTGACATGTATGCCGTATATCGCACACATCTTGGTCTGGGTAGCTGCTTCTGTTTTTTTGGCTCATCGAAAACAGTTCATTCGAGTGACTTGTATGTCGTATATCGCACACATCTTGATCAGGGTAACCGTTATTGTTTTTTTTGCTTATCGCAAACAATTCCTATGGATCAATTGTATGCCTCGTATTGCACACGCAACTCTTATCTGAATCATGCTTGATGGATCAGCCATCCACACAGTTCATTTTATTGGTGACGATTTTATTACAATATCACTTGCGATTAATGCATCCCACAGGTCGAATGGTCTCTTGTACATGTGTCATCTTAAAACATTTCTGTAGTAGCGTAGACACCGACCACTCGGCCCCGCTGCTGCCCATCATTAGAAAAACAGAGTATCTCCCGCACGATGGTGATCGGATTTCTCACTGGCGGGTGAGCGGCACGCAGCGCACTAGTCTGGAGCCTGCCTATCTGGAATCCAACCATCGCCCTCATCGGCAAGCAAAATTGCTCTGCTACGCATCGGGGAGGAGAATCAAAATCTGAGTCTCCTTGGCGGATCCTGCTCTCCGTCGCGCGCTTGTGCTCACCATGGGTTAGGGAGCGGCAGCTGCAGGGACCAGAACGTGCGCCATTTCGCCCTCTGCGCTGGAGACCTCAAGCTCGCCTCCGCCCGTGCCCAAGCGACTATCTCTTCTAGTGAAGTTGATTCCCTAGGCACCATCCGATCCACCTCCACACAAATCCTGGTGACGAGTTTCTGGATCGAGTCGCGGTGAACTGGCCTTCGCATCGTCCGCGCCATGCACGCTCGATGCATCTCTCTGCCATGGCTTCCTCCGTGCAAATCCCCCTTCTCCCCTCGTGCTCCATCTCTCTCCCGCACAGCGAGGCCTGTAGGGTGCGGCGCACTGGTAAGAGGACTGGTGTTCGGTGGTTGGGGGGCTAGCTGCGGGCAGGACGCCGACGAGGATCACGGGAGTGTTAGGTGGAGGGGATAAGAGAGCAATTCGGCCCACCCGGGGGTTGAAATAGCATCGCCTAGGGGCGTGCCCGCGAAAATATTGGCATAGGGGCGGTCGGTTTCCCATCCGCCGCCCCAAGCTCACCCTAAACGCCATTTTTAAAAAAAAAATTCGGCCAAAATTTGACTAAGCACGACACATTTTTGGCTAAATTAGGCGATTTCATTGATGTTTGTACATAAAAACTTAAAAACATAATTTAAAAACTTAAAAAGATAACTAAAACCCGACGTCCGCCGCCCCTCCTACAGGCCGAAGAGCGCGTCGAAGGCGTTGTAGTCGCCGTCGTCGTCCTTCTCCTTCACGCCGCCGCCGTCCTTGCTGCACCCCTGCCCTAGGTCGCCTTGGCGAACGGGTTTGGTTGGCGGCGGCAATGGTGCGCCATCGTCACTATCCTCGAGGACGATGACGCCGTCCTCGTCGCGGCCACGACGCCAAGCAGCAATCTCTTCGAGGGCACGGCGTTGGCGCTCCGTCTCCAGCGGGAAGTAGTCCTCGCGCGCCCACTTGAGGGCGGCCTCATCAGCGGCTGCCATGTCGTCGGACTCGCTCTTCACAGCGACGAGCCCCGGCTCCGTAGTCGGCTTGACGAGGCGGGAGAAGGAGGAGCCACGGCCGCCCTCGTTCATGACGAGGGTGCCACCGCGGGTGCGCCGCCCGAGCGGCGTCTCCACGAGCTCGGCCTTGACGCTGACGAGCGCCGGCGTGCCGGAGGAGCAGGAGGAGGACGACGATGACCCACCCGCCATGCGCCTCGGCGACCATATGCCGCCATTTCCGGCGGGGGCAGCGCCGCCGCCGCATCGGAGCGGCGGCGGCAGTGTCGTCCTCGAGGTGCTCGAGGACGTAGTGCAGCGTCCGCCCGGGGACGCCCCACCACAGGCGGCGGTCGTCGGCGTTGTGGCGCCCCATCACCGGCGCGTTGTTGGAGGAGGCGATCTGCTGCTCGTGGCGGCGCTGGAAGTACACCGCCCAGCTGGCGTGGTTGTTGGCGGCGTACTCCGGGCGGTCGTTCACCTCCTCCTGCAGGGAGGCCAGGACGCGTGCGATCGCGCCGTGGAAGCGGTCGGCGTCTGGCTGCGGGGGGACGAGGACGCCTCCGGCGCTGATCCTCCACCGCCCTGGCACGCGCATGTCAGGCGGCGTTGGGTAGTTCGCCTCGTGGAGGAGGGACGCCTCCCACTCGTGCAGGGTACGGCGGCCGAAGCTGTTGGTCGCTGCACTGTCGCCGGGGAAACGCTCTCCCATCATCGGTGGATGTAGACGCGATGGCTGGAGGCGAGAGAGAGAGAGAGAGAGAGAGAGAGAGAGAGAGAGAGAGAGAGAGAGAGAGAGAGAGAGAGAGAGAGAGAGAGAGAGGAGAAGACGGGCTGCGCACCCCGACAAGGAGGGGGATCTTTTAGGCCCCCGGGGGGGAGGGGATGTGTATAGTGCAGCGTGGCGGGAAGGGGACGGCGCGTCATCGTGTCATCACTGCGTCGCCCGTGAGGAATCAATGGAAGGCTGACCGGCGGCAGCCTTGGCATTGATTTCCCGTGGAAAAACGAGGCGATGAGGAAGACGAGACGCGGCTGGTCACTAACTCGGCGAGCCCACCAGGCTTTCGCGCCAAAAACACTTCCCCTAGCACCCCAGCGTGCCAAGTTCAGCCTGGATCCACCGGCGCCAATTTCAAGCCTAACTGACGAAAAATGAGCTTCTGAGAACGCGTCTGGACCCCCTTTTTAGCACGGACGTTAAGAAGGGGCCTTTGGGCCTGTTAGGGGTGAGGCTGGACATGCTCTAAAGCAAGTCGCCAGACCATACATTTCAAACTCCCTTCCCTCCTCCTCCGCTATTTGTACACTTAATAAATCCGTGCGTTTGCTTTTGTTTTTGCACATGTGGCTTGACACCACGAGAAAATACCCACCGCATATGTGTTATAATGGTTTCAGCTTTTAGGTTGGCAGTTATCTGAGTTTTTGTATGTCCATTTCAGTGCTCATTCTCTCTTACCATTTTCTTCAGATGGCTAGCATTTTTGAGTAATGCAATGTGTGTGTTTTTTTTTTTAGAATTTTGTGTAGTAGGGAGGGGAAAGGGAGGGCTGGGCGGTTGATTATTTGTTACTCCCTCCATTCCCTTATACAAGGCCACTATAAAAAATACAATTTGCATCTATACAAGGCCACTAACAGTAATCGAGGCAAAAATTAATGATGTTTCCTCGTACTACCAACTTGTTTAATATTTGCATGCATGTAGTCATAATGACACTGTGCTACTTCCTTCCCATTCCTTCTTTGCATGCATGCGGGCGTATTAATGATCCCGGTTAACGAAAAAAATAATTTACTTGCGAAGCAGTTATTAAATTTTACCTTGGTACCTGTAATTTGAGTTTGTGGCCTTGTATAAGGGAATGGAGGGAGTACTGTGCTTGGGACCAGTGGCGGAGCTTGGGACAAAATCCTGGAGGGCCGATGGGCTTGGGGAGGTAACGGTTTTAAAGCCGACGCGTTAGGGACACGCTGGCGCAAAATAATTGTTTTGAGAGACAATTCCTTATTTGACACTCCCTTAAAATCACGTTTCTTATTTGATACTGGAAAAAATTTCTTCCCTATATGATCTATAGTCTTAATTTCTTTCCTTATATGACACTCTAGTTCATTTTGTACACGTGAAAAGACCTTTTTACCCCTTTACATAATGTGACCAAAAATATGTAGCATTGAGCCTAATTAGGGAAAATTCGTCTATGAGAGTGAGCACAGCTGAACATGTTATCTCCTTCATTGGTCTTTTTTAGGATGCGTGTGTATTCTGTATTCCTGAGAAAATGGAGGACGGGCTCAAAATTTACGCCAAGAAAATGAAAGAGAAAATTCCTTATTTGACACTGTCTTAAAATCTGGTTCCCTATGTGACACTGGAAAAGTTTTTCTTCCCTATTTGACACTAGTCCTAAATTTTATTTCCTATACGACATTTCCGTCCATTTTGAGCCTAAATGACACCTGAAAAGACGATTTTGCCCCTCATACGGTATGTGTGTCCGGGCGCGTGTGTGCTGTTGCGTGTGTGGGTGCACGCGCACATGTGTGCTGCTGTTGGTGCATGTGTGTGTGCATGTTTGCTGTTGCGTGTGTGTTTGCTACTGCGTGTGTACGTGTGTGCGCATGTGTGTGTGTGCGCTGTTGCGTGCCTATGTGCTGCCTGCGTGTGTGTGTATGTGTGTGTGTGCTGCGTGCGTGTGTGTGCGCGTGCATGTGTGTTGTTGCGTGTGTGTGCGCGTGCGTGCGTGTTGTTGCGTGTGTGTGCGCGTGCGTGTGTTGGTGCATGTGTATGTGTTGCTGCATGTGTGCTCCTGCCCTCGCACTGATGTTGCGCGTGTGCGCTATCGCCCCCCACACACATACCGCATGAGGGGCAAAAGAGTCTTTTCAGGTGTCATTTAGGCTTAAAATGGACGGAAATGTTATATAGGGAATAAAATTTAGAACTTATGTCATATAGGGAAGAAAAAACTTTTCCAGTGTCAAATAAAGAAGCAGATTTTAAGATAGTGTCAAATAAGGAATTTTCTCAAAATGAAACGCTTGTTTGAAAAAAAAATATGTTATCTCTAAATTTTTTTGTGCAAATAAACTTAATTTTCCCTAGATTACTACAGGAAACATTTAGTATTCGCTAGTTTTTTTTTGGATTGTTTAAAATATCAAAATTTGAACCAAAATAGCCATAAATCCATTCATCCAAATAAGCTCAAACTTTCCCAGATTACTAGAGCAAGGTAGTACTAGCCACTGACTAGAACTAAACTAGTCAAAGTCTACAGCAAACAAATGAAATCAGGCAGAGAAGAAATCTACGGATTAGAAATAAACCAAAGTAGCTAGCTAGCAGCACACTGCAGCACATCACTGAACAAAGCATAAATGAAATTAGATAGAGAGTCTAGAGAGAAATTAGACAGAGATGAAATTTAGCGGGAGCACATCACTGAACAAAGCATAAATGAAATTAGATAGAGAGTCTAGAAAGAGATTAGACAGAGATGAAATTTAGCGGGCAGGGGAGCCTCAGAGGTCCTCAGGCGTTGGGCGACGGCCAGGCAAGCTCCGAAGGGCCTGGGCCCTCGGCGACGAGCTGCCCGCCTCCCCGTTCTGTCTCGACCGACGTGTGTTGAGGTCTGCGCGGTGTGGCGAGCTCCGCGCCTCCGTGGCTGCGGCTGCGCCTGCCCCGGCAGTCCGACCTTGAGGTCAAATGTTTACATGACCTTGCATCGTACGCACATACGTACGCACGGTGCTCCTCGTGTTGCACAGTTGCATGGTGATGCATGCTGGTGTGCTCCCATATTTAACAAAATATAGCATGTATTATTTTCACAGATATGCTACTGCAGGTATACAATTTAACCGGAACAGTAGCAAATCGACCGGCATTGTCGACCGGTATTGACAATACCGGCATATCTAATGTCACATATGGATAATTCGACTGATTTTTTTAGAACAACTATTATCTTGTACATATTTGTGGTCACATTATACATATGAGTAAAATGGTCTTTTCACGTGTACAAAATGCACTAGAGTGTTATATAAGGAAAAAAAATTAAGACTAAACTTCATATAGGGAAGAAAATTTTCTCCAGTGTCAAAGAAGGAATATAATTTTAAGAGTGTCAAATAAGGAATTCTCTCTTGTTTTGAAGGTCTAAGAAGGGAGCCGGAACTCGGCCTGAATCAACAATTAAAAGAGTCATCTTTTTTTGCAGGCTGAGCCTGGAGTGAAAAACGCTAGTGTAAAGACTGGACTGGGCAAAAAGAAACGACTTGGACGAAATCGAAAAACAGAAAAACTGCCATCCAATGAGTAGGCTCCTTCCTTCCCGACTCTGCTCAAAAATAAAAGAAACGAAACATGAACTTCAGACTTTCAGATATCCAGAAGACCAGAACACTACCATCCATACAGCTCTCCCAGCGGCGAGTTCACTGCAATCAAGCATACAACAGACACAATACAAGTTGCGGCAGCATAATGTTTTAGTCTTACAACACGCAGACTCTTCCAGCAGTGCCAACTAGAACTAAACTGGGTAAAGGAGACAGACACGGCGCTCCTCTTCCTAGTCAGTTTCGTCTATCCAATCACCATAGATCCTGCTGATCTTGTCGGGGCCTTTCCATTTCTGGATTGGCCTCTGTAGCTGCCCGGACCTTTGGCTGGCCAAGGCGGAACGCTGTGACTGGCTGCCTAAATGGTACACGTCTGCATGAGGGGGCACCGCAGTGGATGCAGCAGCAGTCTCCACAGGAAGTTTCGAAGATGCCGCAGCCTGCTTCGAATCCGGAGTTGATGCAATGTCCCTCCCGTCAATGTCGACAAGTCCCCCACCGTACTTGTGGAGTTCTGCAATTACAACCAAAATATATGTCAGTAATGTAAACTAGATCAGGTAAATTATGTACATTAAGGCCCTGTTTGGTAGCAAAGTATTTTCTAAGCTTATGAGAATACTACAGTTTTTTAGATTACCAGTTATATTTACAATGGGTTGGTTGGTTGCCTTGTTTTGATACTACAGTATTTGCCAAACCATCGTTTTTTTTCTCTGTATTATATAAAAAGAACCCCAGACCTCTTTTTTTAGAACTGAGCAGCCGAAAAGAACGGCGTCACACGTTATTATCCTCCTCCCCACTATTCTCAACAAGTTGCCATGTGCAGGGCCGCTCTTAGGCTGATCAGTTGCTTAATGCAACGGCTAGCTCCGCTAGAAAACCGTGCGCGTTTGCTAGCTAACGGCTAGCCAGCTTTTACAACATCGCAGGACAGAACAGGTTCTCAGGATTGTGAATACTCTAAAATACTCTGTTATGTCAAGACCACAGTATTTCTTATACCTATAGGATAAATTATTGTACTCCTTTTTGCATTTTTACTGTAGTTTTTGCAATGCTTTACTACCAAACGTAGCCTAAGGCTCCACACCAAACAGGGCTTCAGTAAACAGCGGTTTATCTGATGATTCCAAAAGAAGTATGAACTCATAAGAAATAGACATGTACATAGCAGCACAAAGTAATTAGGTGTCTATTTGTAACCATCTAAGAAAATTCAAGCCATTAAGCATGAATCATGCACCAGGCATGCGTGCGACAGAAAAATGGCATATGTGGTGCCAGTACTACATAATTTCATTTATCTTGCAAATGCTCATGCAGGTCATGGGCATAAAATAGAAAAAATTGTGCAAGATAAGACCTGCAATGGAG
Organism: Aegilops longissima; assembly: GCA_021605205.1. Classification (NCBI taxonomy): domain Eukaryota; kingdom Viridiplantae; phylum Streptophyta; class Magnoliopsida; order Poales; family Poaceae; genus Aegilops; species Aegilops longissima. Next base: position 473,022,579 of record CM038682.1, read on the forward strand.
ATACCAATTGTCTACAGGTAATAATAAGGCAACACAGACAAAAACAACTAGCATCAGGGCAAGTGTGGCATCAGCCCATATGGCAATTATGTAAAACCCAATAGACCAATACCAAATCCGACTACACCTAGAATGACTTATTCTGAACCCAGAACTTAGAAGATCCACACCCAACATGGAAACCATAAAATATATCACAATAACACGCGGTCATTTTCCTAACCCATATAAGCTAATCAGTAATCAATGAGTTTGATGATCAGATTTTACTAGGAGCTAGCTTCATAAAGAAAACAATATCTAGTCATGTCGAATCTATTTTATTTCTGATATCTTCCTTGATCCATGGGTTTCTAATCCTACAATTACAAAGCAAGTAGTTTCATAACACAAATTGTTGTTACTTACAAACATGTATGTTAACACCACTGAAAATATTATGTACATTACTCTAAGACTTCATAAGCCAATTCCAGAGCAAGGTTCAAGATATCAGGGAATTTTTCCTATATGCTGGCGATGCTACTACCTGTAACCAACTTCTGTATAAAGCAAGTGACACAATTGAGAGCAATTGTAAGGATGAACCCAGTTGGATCATTCACCTATTTACCAGTGGACTGGATCCCAACTATTATTGTGCACAGCTAGACTGCTAAGCATCACATAGGTTGGAAACTAATTAAACTTGATATGGACCAAGGGCTGAGCATGCAAATTTTTGTGAATGTTATGTCACGCTCGTGAGTACCAAGATGTCGGTTCTGAACAATCTTAGAGACCCATAGAGAACTCATAAACCTGGCCTGATTTGTTCTAGTAGTCCAGTAGCTGTGTTGGAAAGTACATACTTCCAATCATAGAGTTTCAGGTAAGCTGCTGAACACAGTTGAAATCAGGCCTATGATGTATAGTCGTCAATTATAAAGAAGAAATAATTATCTGAGTGTACGCAAAAGTGTCAGGATAGGTTTAACATACGACATATGATGCATTGTGGTCAATTATAAAGAAGCATCACTTATCTGAATGTACGCAAAAGCAAGCATCAGAATTGACTAGAAAACTGTATTGCAGGTTCTATTTCAACTATAATGTGGGTTACAGTCTCATGGAATAAATGGACGTGAGTAAGGACAGACCCAGTGCTGGAAGGTTTGGGGAACGATTATACGAGGCAAGCCTTACCCCTGCACAGTACAATGCAGAGAGGCTGCATCGGACCCAGGACCTCTTGGCACAATGGGGGAGTACTTCACCACTGCACCAAGCCTATCCTCCATCAAATGGACATGAGTAACTTTATGGCCTCATTGTTTATATGAAATGTGAAGAAATTTCATGTAGAGACAAGGAAAATATATATGCAACCGTATGGTAGTAACAATTGAATAGGCTGTCTGCAAAATTTGGGGATTAAAGTCGATTATGAAAAGAAAAAGAGGCGCTCACCAGCAGCTCCATGAGCAAAGTGGCACTTGCTACCGAAGGGGCAGTAGCCAGTCATCTCCCACTTGTTACAAATCCTCGTCTTCCAATTCGACGGCTTCAGAATTGTCGGTCCATTTGGAGAGGCGGCGGCAGCAGCAGCAGAGTTGTAGCTGCCCCCGCCAACCGACGGCGATAGGCTAATCGCGACGCTCTCACGCGCCTTGGACTGCTCATCATGCAAGAAAGTGCATGCGTCGCCATAGGGGCATCCCTCCTCAGTGTAGAACTTCTTGCAGTGCCGCCCCTTGTACGCCCTGCCAGACACGCTGTCACCAGGCACCACGTTGGACGAAGTCATGATCGGGATCTGGTGCTCCTCTCTCTGTTCCGTCGCCTCCTCGTGTGCTGCCACGATCTCCTGCCAGTTGGGGGGCGGCTTGCGCAGCTCCTCCATCCCATGAGCGAAGTTGCAGTTTGTCACATACGGGCACGTCCCTGCTCGGAACTTGCAGCAGAGCTTCGTCTTGAAGAACATCTTCCCAATCGCGCGCGACTTGCTCGTGCTCCCCGCGTCGCCGCCGCCCGACGGCCCACTGCCCCGGGGCTTCTTGCCCGGCGGCGGCTGCTCGCTGCCGGCCCTTGAATGCGGCTGCGACGAGTTCCTGTCACCGCCATAGCCACCCCCGCTAAGCCCCTGCTCGCCGTTCCACTGGCTGTAGTCGTCCTCGGTGGCCCAAATCCCGGAGTCCCCGCCAGGAGGCGCCGCAGAGTTGGCCCAGCTTTCGGGACCGGCGGCGTCCGGGATGATATGGATGGCGTTGGTGTAGTCCATGGCCACTCTGTCAGATTCCGATGATGGAGCGCCCTCGCTCAGTTGGGGAATTTGGTTACAACCCTAGCTCGAGAACCCTAGTTACACATACGGGAAACAATATATCTATTTTGGGAGAATTGATTTTAACCCCCCCTGCGCGCTCCACTTTGATCTTGTACCCCCATGTTCGTGCGACTCGCTCTGAGCCCCCTGTTCCGACTCGTTCTTTGCTGATTGCCCCCTTCCTGTTGTTATGCGTTCAGTTTGCTACTAATGAAAGAAAAACTGGTGCAGTAATATTTCTATTTGTGAAACTGCCTCAATACACTAACACGCTAGATAAAAAAACCTCACAGCCACCGGTTCGCTCGCTCATTCCAGTTCTCCACCCTTGTTGCCTCGCCTCGCCATGCCGCCCTTTCTTTGCTCGCCGTCGCCTATTTGCTCGCATGTCACCCTTCTTGCTCCGCCGCCTCCATTCTTCGCCCCAAGGTAAGGCAAGCTTCCCTTCCCTTTTCCACGGAGTTGGTGTAGTTCCCCTTGTACGGACGTCTAAATCTTAGAAACCCTAGGTCTTGAGGAGATGGGGATTTGAGTGAGAGGGTTGGATCGGCAAAGGGTGTGATGGATCCGAAAAGGTAACATCATATTCCCTTGTTTTGGTTTGATGTATGCATGACTTTTGGTGTGAAATTTCGATTTTTTGTCTATATTGAATAGGGTCGATGCAATGTCATGCATGATTCTAATCAATCCAGTGTGACAAACCTAACCACGGGATGGTCTCGTGCAATGAAGTAGAAACCGTTGGTACCATTGTCGATTAGTCAAGTCTTGTGATCGAACACGAAAATGATGGGGATGAAAAGGGATTCGGATGAAAAGCCGTGGACGAGAAAGCCATGTTTGCTCTGTTGGGTTTGAAAACGAGGAGGAGGCGAGGAAAAACTAACCTTGGTCTGTTGTCACTCCTACTCCCGATTATGACTTGGATGATGTCAAAGGCGACTATTCTGTTGATGATAATGCTCGGAGGAGCCACTTATTGCGATGGGATGAGCGAAAACCAAAGATGGATATAGGGACCCCTTATCCCGATATGGCTGCGTTTAGAAAGGCTATAAAACAGTTCGCTATCAATGGAGAGTTCGAATATGGCACTAAAAAAATGAGTAAGCAAGGTTTGGGCTTTTGTAAAGGTCGATCCATGATAGGCCAACCTTGCAAATGGTCCTTAAGCGCTAGTTGGCGGAGAGACGAAAATTGTGTGATGGTAATAATTTTGTTTCTTTGGAGAGTTCGAATATTACTTTGTTTCTTTGCTTGTCATTGTAATGATCTTTCGATTTGAATCATTCTTTGTTGTAGGTTGTGAAGCATCAAAGCAGAACATATTTGTAGTTCAACGAGTGGAAAAGTGACTAGAATGACAAGTCAATCTTGGGTGGTGACAAGGCACAACTATGTAAGAAAGATCCAACCATTGGTCTTTGTGAAGATACTTAAAGAGTTCTGGGAAGAGCATCATGTCACACTTGACTATAACACAAAGTGTGGAAAGGCAAACAAAAGGCGACAACCAGCTTGTATGGGAGTTGGGAAGAAAGTTTGAGGATGTTGTACAACTACAAGGCCGAGATAGAATTGAGGTCTCCGGGAGTATTGTAGAGATTGATACAACCACAAGTGAAGGTGAAGTACATTTCACAAGCTATTTATTGCTTTCAAGCCATGCATAGATGGGTTTCGAATGGATGTAGGCCATATATAAGCATAGACTCAACTCACTTAAATGGCAAGTGGAAAGGTCACTAGTCAGTAGTCATGCTTTGGACGGTCACAATTGGATGTTCCGGTGGCGTATGGCTTTATTGAGTCCGAAAATGGAGATAATTGGGCTTGGTTCATGAATCAAGTGAAGAAGGCAATAGGGGACCCTCCGAGATTGGCTGTTTGTACGGATGCTTGCAAGGGTCTTGAAAATCTGTTAAAGGTTTTCCCTCAAGTGAGCGGCGTGAGTGCTTTAGGCATATGTGGCATAATTTTCAGAAATATTTTCATGGTGATGTGTTTGGACGGTTGTGGCTGCTGCTAGGGCATATAGGGCGGAAGAATATCAACATCACATGACAAAGGTGTTTGAGGCATCCGAGAAAGCATATCCTTACCTTAGGGATTACCATAATCTGTTATGGATGAGGTGCATGTTCAATCCTCGACATCAAGTGTGACTACATAAATAACAATCTTCTTTGAGTGCTTTAATTCTTGGGTGCGAGAAATCAAGGACTTGCCGATTGTTCACTAGTGATAAGATTAGAGAGATGATTATGGACCTATTTAGAAAGAGGAGAATGATTGGAGATAAATTGGTAGGAAAATACGCCATTTGTCATACACCAATTAAATGCAAAGACTCGAGGACTAGGACATCTCAAGGCTAAAGCATCGGTGATTGGAGTGGAGAAGTGAAAATGATAACAAAGGGGATGAAAGACATGTCGTCAAAACACTCACACATGAGTGTACATGTCTGCAATGGCAGCACACAGCAAGCCTTGTGACCATGCACTAGCCTTCATAAATGTTTTGCAAGCTCGCAACTTTGTGAACATGGAGGATTATGTGCATGAGTACTACTCGATTAGCGATTCAAGGCAGCATATGAAGGTGTAATTGAGCCCTTACGGACAAGAATCGGTGGCCACATGTTGATACAGGCTTTATGTTGCGTCCACCAATTCCAAAAGGCAAGAAAAAGGTCTTTGGAAGAACAAGAAAACAGAGGATGAAGAGTTGGTGGGAAGGTGGATCAAGGAAGGATCATTGAACAAATGCAAAAATGCGGGACGTAGGACATAGAAAGCCGGTTGTCCTCAAAATGGAACAAAGAAACGGTACAAACTAATACTTGTTGCTGTTTTCTACCTATAACACCATGGTTCTTTAACATGAAAATATCTCTAATTGCTTCTTTTTGTAGGAAAAGTATGGGGAAAAAGAATCCATCTCCATGGTTTGATGTCTCAGTTAGCAATGTGATTCCATCTACACCAACCAAGAGCAAGAATGTCGCCACTTGTAGTAGTCCTGGAGCTGTGACAAGAAGCCAGCGGCATCTCAAGCTAGTCTGGACTGTCACAAGGAGCCAAGCAACATCTGAAGCTGCTACTCCACCACCAAAGTCTCCAGCAAAAGGAAAGAAAAGAAAATGACTTCAAAGAGGAAGAAATTAAGCGATCTGTGATGAACTTGTGTTATTGCTATGTGTGAGGTGCAGACTCACTTTATTATTCTGTATGTGAGGTGCAAACTCTCCTTTTGGTCTGTGTAAGTGAGCGAGAGACTCACTATTATTCTGCTATGTGTGTGAGGTAGAGACTCACTTTAATTCATTGTGTAAGTGAGGTGGAGACTCACCTTTATTTGTTGTCATGCAGATTACTGTCGAACCTTCTTGAACTTATTATATATGCTATCATGGAATCATTGTGAGACTATATTATTTGTATTACATTCGTTTGAAAGGCTACATATCTGCAGACTTCTTTTTTCTCGTGAGAAACATAGCACAGTTGAAGCAATTCCTGTCATTTGAGGAAAAAATTGTGGGTGGGACGTTCAGACTAGGTAAAGAGATCTTTTTAAACTGAAGGGTACTTCTGTCCATTCTTATTTCTGTTTGATGATTAGATACTAACAAATGTGTTAAGCAGGCAAAAGGGGTTATTAGCAACCTTTGGACGGCCGGGGGGCTCGAGGCGAGTCGCACGAACATGGGGTACAAGATCAAAGTGGAGCGCGCAGGGGGGGTTAAAATCAATTCTCCCATCTATTTTATAGGACATTAAAACTTAACCGAGCATCCACCACCGCACGTCTTTTTCTGGGCTAAATGTCCTAAGGGCTGCTACTCCACAGGAACGAGAGACCTCTGGTTACGTGGGCCTATTCTCTGCCCCCAATTATCCTCCCTACGAGATACGCGAGAAAGGATGAACAGGGTCATTCACTTCGAGAGAAACAACAAGGGGGCATGTCGCTGCCTGGAGAAAGGGGAAAGGGATCTGTCTACACACGGGAGGCCGACATGGACGCCGCTACAAGAGACGAGGGGATGGGCCGATCGGTCTGGGATGGAGGGGGGGAGAGAGAGAGGAGGGGAACCAGTCGACACGGGGATGCAGGTCCACATCATGGTTGTTCTCTTAGGGAAACTAACCCATTAAGATTGAAGGACGCAATCGTTTTTTAGTTTTTATGCACAAAATCATGGCGGGGATGTGCACATCCTTTCCGTTGCTTTGGGGGTAAATGCATGCATATATTCTTCCTCCCATACCACTCTTCACTCGCCTCTTCACTTCGGCAGCACAACACCCTTTGCCATGATGCTCGGCTAGGTTTCTCTTTATTTCTTTCTAGTTCATATATGATTCCTCCTTCCAACCATGAAATTACATTGTCATGACATTTTATCAATTAAAAAATTATGCATACAGGAGATGTTCATGTTGGGTTTGGTCAACTGATTTGGGCAGATCTTGCAGCTTTGTATTGGCATTCTCTTCACTTCTGCAGCTCATAATCCATTTGCTTCTGGACAGGTAATTACTCCACACCTTATCCTTCCATGTGTTTATCATGCATGTTTTTACGCCACAGGATTGATTAGATTATATGCTTGGGTATTACTCACATCATGGTGCTACTTGCTATTCCATGGAGCGGGTTATTTAGAACACTGTATTAGAATGTGCAAAAATCATAGACATATTGTCATAGAGGTAGGCGAAGACTCGACATCTTTTGTTTCTATCCTTCAACAAGCAAAGCTAAATGATTATGTGGATAATTTCTTTGCTAAGTATCGACTGCAACTTGGCAGAGACTAGGTCATTGATGGCAAGCATCGATGTGCCCGTCTAATTTGGCCTTATAATATAGGGATATGAAGTGTATAATTGTTTGCAATGCTTTAAAATGGTATAGTGCTTTCTTGCAGCTTGTTTTTGCCTCTTTCCTTTTACAAAATCATGGTATGTAATTGAAAAGAGGAATTGAATTGGATTTCAAGAAAGCGGTGAGTTGTTCTTTTTTTTCTTTGGTCCAATGGACTTGTATATGATTCATGTTTAGGTCTCAAATGTGTGGAGGGTTTCTAGGATGGTTGGTGGATACATGTTGTGATTGACTATGGCCTCTTTTAGCTCCTAGAGAAAGCACTCTTGCAAATGCTCCCATCACAACATCTGATTTGGGCAGCATGCATAGTTGGTCTTCCTCTTTTGTCTAATCAACCAAGCGATTTGGGTGGTTGTCCCTTTGTTCTCCACCTTTTAAATAACCAGATATTGGTTACAAGAAAGCTCAGGAGTCGTCATGGCTTTCTCCTCTCTTTCTTTGCCGAATTATGCATAACAATAGGTCAAAGGTGAGATTTTTAAATTTTTGTTGCTATTTTGAGCAGTATATCAAACCATCTTTGTCCTGGTATGATTTAGGAAACACAAACCACTTCTACCTATTTATTACTGACATTAGCATGTCTTGGTTATTGTTCTTAATAGTCCAATTTTAATTGGTAAAGTGGGCCATGCTTATTATATTTATCTCAGTTTGTCAAATAGAACTTGTTACACTAACATGTTTTACTAAGTTTATGTTGATATCACGGGCATAATTATCTTGTATCTAATTTAAAGGTGGACCCTAGGGAACTTATGGTCCTCTTTTTCTTCTTGCATGACATTGGTTATCGTGTTTGTATTTCATAACAGATCTTCTCGGGTATTATTCGATTATTGCAGAGAGCTTGTCACATGAAGAGATTATGGGCTTAAGAGAGAAATTCTCAAATACCTAGATACTTTTAATAGCTAGGACAATTAGCCTTGAAGGGCTTGGTCTTCCAAATTCGGTACCACAATTGTTGAATAGAAGGCAGCTAATGGAAGCGGTATGTCAATATATTATCCTTGATGTTTAATATTTTCCTCTTTTGTCCCGTCTTTGTACGATTACATTTTGTATTTTAACGCCTTAACTCGTAACTTGCATATAATATTTTTTGCACTGGTACGTAACAACGATTAGTTGGAAGATGACATGCAGAAGTTGGTAAAAATAAAGAAAAATGATTATTGAAGCTGACACAGATCATGTGAGTAGATCCGGCAAGTCCTAAGCAGCACTACTGGATTTTGGATCAACATAAATTATACGATGCCTTATCACGGTCAAGAAGAGAAATGTGTATAATATTGGCATGATGGTGCAAGGTAGCTGTCGGGGAAGCTGATCGTAACCCACGAGCACCTATGGGACCGGCGGACCGAGCCCCTTTCGGTTCGGTGGGAGGCGGAGGTCGCCTGAAAAGAGCGATCGAGGAAGCACACGAGCAGTTACCCACTTGGAGCTCTCCGGAGAGATAATACTCCTCTGCTGCTTATGCGATTATGTTGTTTTCTTGCTAGGGAGCGCTGAGAGCTACAAGACCTAGCATGAGTGTCTCTGGTCTCGAATGAGTCGAACCCCCCTCGTTATGCATGGGCCTCCTTTTATATGTTCAAGGGTCTCCGGCAGTGGCAAGCGTAGACAAGGGCAAAACGGAAAATGAGTTGAGGTTGGTACAACTACTTTGTACAGTGTATTCTACCTAACTCGACGGCAAGGGACAAAGCATTAAATGCCCGTCCATGTCGCTTAAACAAAGGCTGTGAGGACAGTCATGTAACACCGGAGTAACTTTCCATATTTGTAACTCCAACTCTTGCCATTTTCGGCATTGATATATGATATTCCCTCTGTGGTTTGGTTTTCTTCTTTTGCATTTTGTCCATGTCATGCATTTTATCATGTCATCATGTGCATCGCATTTGCATACGTGTTCGTCTCATGATTCCGAGCATTTTCCGTTGTCCGTTTTGCAATCCAAGCACTCCTATCTCCCCGGCGGTCCTTTTACGTTTTTCCGTGTGCGGGTACTAAACCTTCTCGAAATGGACCGAGGTTTGTCTAGTGGCCTTGGTATACCACCGTAGACCACCGGTCAAGTTTCGGGTCATTTGGAGCTCGTTTGGTACTCAGCGGTTAACGCACTCTCGCAAAGGCCTCTTTTGAGTTGCAGCCCAACACCCCTTCAAAACAGCCCAATAACCCATCTAAGTCACTTCCATGCTCTCCGTCGTTCGATCACGATCGTGTGGGCGAAAACTACACCCCATTTGGACTCTCCTAGCTCCCGCTATGCCTATTTAAGCAAACTCCCCCGTCCAAATTCGCGGATCAAACCCCCCCCCCCCCCCCGAAACCCTAGATTTTCCTCTCCGCCGCCGGACGCGTCCAGCCGCCGCCGGACACGTCCGCCCGCGCCCTCGTCAATCGGACGCCGCCACCTATCCGCACCCAGACCACGCGCCGCCGCTGGCATGGCGAGCGGGCCCATGAAGCCCGCCGCCGCCCGCTCCCGCCTCGCCGAGGCGCCCGAGCTCCCTCCGCCGGCCGGCCCTCGCGCCGCCCGCCGCGCGCGCCTCCCGCCGCCGCCAGCGCGCCATCCCGCCGCCGAGCTCCGCGCCCGGCCGGCCGGCCGCCGCCCTCGCCGGCCGTGCTGTTGCCAGATCTGGCCGTGGGCGTCGCCTCCCGCCGTCGCCACCGGCTCGGCCGCCCGCTCCTCGCGCGCCGCCCGCGCCTCGCCTCCCCACTCCGGCGACCTCGGGAGCCGCCGTCGCCGATCCAGATCCAGCCCAGATCCGTTGACTTTTCTCTTCCCCTTTTTTCTTCTAAGTTATTTCGTCTCATGATATTTTGTGTCAGTTTCAACGTGCTATATCTCTGTCATCGTAGCTCCATTTTGCGCGTATAATATATCAAAATGTTCGCCTCGAAGAGTAGATCATTTCATCTCATTGAATCATTTTCGTTTGAGCTCATCTTGATGCCCGAAATGCTGTTGGAAGAGTGCTATGTGATGTTAGTTTCGTTTCTTAATGAACTTGCACTTTGTTATTTTTGCCATGATTATTGTGTGCACCCTATGAATTTGAGCCCTACATGTGTTTTGATATATGCCATGCCATCTTTACAGGGGTGTATGCCATGTATTTTTGTGATTCATGTGGTGACTAGCACAAGCATGCAAAGTAGGTGTCCTGATATTGCTGTTTTCAGCCCTGTTTTAGCTGATTTTGATGCCATGTTAACTTGATGATACCGAGAGATCCATGCATATTTTGAGATACTTCAGTAAGGATGTTTTGTAAAACATGTCTTGCTATATCCATCCATGCCTTTGTTTGCAATTATGGAGTGCCATAGCTTGAGTCAATCGAGCTCTACTTTTGCTATCAAATGATTCCTGGCAGATTGCTTACATGTTATTCAATTTTGCCTAGGTTGTTGTGGTTGATCCATTTATGCTATGTTATTGTTCTTGCGATGTATGTCTTCTATGTCATGTCTTCTTGATGTATGTATGCTTATTTTATCATATAAGGCTCTGTAGTGAGTGCATTGAGCTTGTAAACATGCCTACTTGTTATCAGTTTTTGGCATGCCATGTTGCTGAATCTGTTAACGAAACTTTTAATATTGACATGGGTGTTACTATATTTTCTGATCCTTTTTGGCTTATGGTCAGTAAGGGACTTTTATTCTATGCTTTGAGTAGATTCATGACATGCCATGTTTTGTTATTTTAAGTTCCTGTAGCATGTAGTTTTCTTGCTCTGAACATTGCAACCTGATGCTGTTTTGCCATGTCCAGCCTGGTATTTTATGCACTTTTGCCATGCTTGTTTGAACCTGTTATGATGTGAACTAGCCGTAGCTCAGTGCTCATCTTTTGTCAAGCATCTTGTGTATATCACTGCCATGTGCTTTGTTGATACGTTTGGGTGCAGTAGCTTAATTAATTGTTGCTTGCTATGTGGCATCATGCTGTTATTGGCAGATTTGCGCTATTCTTGTTTTACTTGTCATTTGCAAACCGTGCATCCGATTCCGGTGATCTTTATATCGATTTCAACGAAATCATCTCATCTTTCAGTGGCATACTTGGTTTGCCAAGTTGATGCCTGGTTCATCTTTACCTTCGGGCCTTTATCGCATTGCATATCACATCTCGCATATCATGTCATGTTTTGCATCATGTTGATTGTGCATTGCACCGTGATTTATTGTGGTTCCTTTGTTTGTGTTGTTGCTTTGGGTAGAGCCGGAGGCGAGTGCGTGAGCGAGGAACCTGTTGAGAACGCTTACGAGGATCAAGCTTTCGACAACTCGAGAACATTGCGAGCAAGATGACCATACCCTCGAAATCACTTCTATCTTTGCTATGCTAGATGCTCATTCTTTTGCTATGCCTATGCTGCGATGCCTACCACTTGCTATATCATGCCACCCATATTGCCATGTCAGCCCCTAACCATCCTTTCCTAGCAAACCGTTGATTGGCTATGTTACCGCTTTGCTCAGCCCCTCTTATAGCGTTGCTAGTTGCAGGTGGAGCCTTATGCCTGGTGTTTTGTTCCACTCTTGCCACCCTAGTTTCCGTCATACCGGTGTTATGTTCCTTGATTTCGCGTTCCTTACGGCTGGGTGATTTATGGGACCCCTTGACAGTTCGCTTTGAATAAGACTCGCCCGGCAAGGCCCAACTTTGGTTTTACCATTTTCCACCTAAGCCTTTTTCCCCGGGTTTCGCGAGCCGAGGGTCATCTTTATTTTAACCCGGGCCAGTTCTCCTTCGATTGCTGGTCCAACTTGAGCGATGTCCGGCGCCCTTGGGCAACCAGGGTTTATGCCAACCCGACGTCGGCTCATCCGGTGTGCCTCGAGAGCGAGATATGTGCAGCTCCTATCGGGATTTGTCGGCACATTCGGGCGGCTTTGCTGGTCTTGTTTTATTCTTTGTCGAAATGTCTTGTAGTCCGGGATTCGAGATTGATCGGGTCTTCCGGTAGAAGGAATATCCTTCGTTGACCGTGAGAGCTTATAATGGGCTAAGTTGGGACACCCTGCAGGTAATATCTTTCAAAGCCGTGCCGCGGTTATGAGGCAGATGGGAATTTGTTAATGTCGGTTGTAGAAAACCGAAGTTGACCTCAAATAAAATACACATCAACGCGTGTGTAACCGTGATGGTCTCTTCTCGGAGTCCGGAAGTGAACACGATGTTGGAGTTATGTCGGCGTAAGTAGTTCAGGATCACTTCTTGATCGCTACTAGTTTCACGACCGTGCTTTGCTCCTCTTCTCGCTCTCTTTTGCGAATGTAGCCACCATATGCTGCTAGTCGCTTGCTGCAGCTCCACTTTAAAACCCTGTCCTTCCTTTAAGCTTAAATAGTCTTGATCTCGCGGGTGTGAGATTGCTGAGTCCCGTGACTCACAGATACTTCAAAACAGTTGCAGGTTCCGGCGATGCGGTCACGGTGTGAAACCGAGCTCAAGTGGGAGTTCGACGAGGCGTGGTCGTTACTATGTGTCTTTTCCGATGATCGATGAGTGGTGCCCAGTTGGGACGATCGGGATCTGTGTAGCATTTGGGGTATCTTCTTTTATTTTGGTTCCGTAGTCGGACCTTGAGTGTACTCGAATGATGGATGTTTATTTATGTCTTTGTGTGAAGTGGCATTGTAAGCCAACTATGTATCTCTTTCCTTATTTATTACATGGGTTGTGTGAATATTACCTCACTTGCGACATTGCTTTCAATGCGGTTATGCCTCTAAGTCGTGCCTCGACACGTGGGAGATATAGCCGCATCGAGGCGATACAAGTTGGTATCGAGCCTTCCCGACTTAGGAGCCCCTACTTGATTGTTTCTTTGGCGTTGTTGAGTCTAGAATGGAAAATGTTTTGAGTCTTAGGATTATATATATCGAGAGTAGGATTCTTTTTACTTCCAAGTCCTTCATCGCTCTGGTGAGGTATCTGACGTAGAATTTTGACTCTCCTCTTCTCAAATTTCACTAAAAAATTTTAGGATCACGTGGGTATCTTGGAATCGTTCCGATGGTTTTGTGGCGAGAACATTGTTCTTGGTGCCTCGACATTTAGGGGTTGTGGCGGTGTCCGGGGAGTTGAGCTCCGAGGTGTTGTCGTCACAATTTTATCGTTGCGATTCTGGAATACGAGTTTTGCCGACATCGAAATCTCTTTTGTGCGAGTTGTTGGTGAGATAACCACGATAGCCCGATCTCGAGGCGAGTCTTGGGAGTATTGCCATGACTTGTATAACGGATGTTTTTGAAGGTCGAGGTACACGATTTCGAGGATTTCTTGGTTATGTGTTGACGGATGGATACAATTTGGATCTAGGTATTGTTAGCTTGGGTGATATATTTTGTGTCCCTGTATCCCCAACACCATATTGCATAACCAGAAAGTTTGGGAGTTTATAGGTGGGAATTCTAGTAGCTTACAAGATATTCTTTCCGGCGGATGTATGATTTGAGATTGGGGTTCAACGTCTAGTGGTCCGCCCATTCACGGTCGATTTACGATGGTCGCGAGGCGTCTTAAAGAATCCTTGGCTATGCTGATTCGGGGACGTCTTGTTTGTCATTCGTGACGTCCGCTATACGTCGTGTCCGTGTGGGCCCCACCATGAACACTTTGGGCGAAATCTCTATCATGTGTTTGTTCCGGCTCATTTTAGAAGCCAATCTTTTGTTTTCAGTTGTGATATTCGATTTGTTTCTAAGACAGATGTTGTTTCCATATCTTTATCTAAGTGGCTTCTCACCTTAATGGACGTGTGATGATTAACTTCTGGAATTCATTCGTTCCTTCTTGTTCGAATGTTTATTGTGAAGACTATATGTTGCAATTTCTATCCGTTGATTCTACTTATCTTTTGTCTATCAAAGGACTAACGGATGTCACCCTCTTGAGATGGCTCCGCCAGCGTCTCGAATCCGGATCGTAATGATGGGGATCGGTCGAACCTCCACCTCCACCTCCACCTCCGCCGCCGGAGGCACGGCAAGCTATCATGGCAGCCACCAATGCTAATGCTCGATGATTTTGCAGCTCTTGCAAGAAACGTACTCGAGGGCAAGGCAATCAAGGCAATCAAGGTCAAGGCAACAATCAGCCGCACTTTGCTACTCTCGGTCGGTTCCTCGCTAATCGGCGAAGTCTTTCGGTTTACGTGTTGAGGCCCAGACGGCGGCGATTGGTTAGTGGACATCTGCAAGCATTTTGATTGTAGCAATGTCGGACTGAGGACTTTGTCAAGTTTGCATCGTTTCAACTCAAGGATCAAGCTGCTGAGTGGTTCCGACAATACAAAGATTCGAGAGGAGGTCGTGTCATTACAGGATGAGTTCGCCGTGATTTGAGTTCATCACATTCCAAAAGTGTTGTTGAGAGCAAGCGTGAGGAGTTCCGCAATCTCAAGCAGGGCAACATGTCTGTCTATCAATACAATATCCAGTTCGAAGCTCGCTCGTTTTGCTAAGCAAGGCGTGCACGATGAAAAGAGTATGATCTATCAATTCAGAGGTGGTGCGAGAGAAGATCTGCAATTAGCTCTTGTGCTTTTGAGCGAGATAAGTATGATGATTTCTACAACATGGCACTCAAGCAAGAAGCTGCCCAGCTCAAATGTGAGGCTTCTAAGAAGAGAATCGGATGCAGATTCAGTCTTCTTCTTCCTCTCAAGTGGCAGCTAAGCGGCAGAAGTTCTACCTTCCTCCTCCTCCGTTCCGTCGGCCTTATCGTGAGAAGAACTCGGTGGCCGTGGATCTTCCCACCCACCCAACCCAAGCTATCAGAACAAGTCTAATTCTCAAGCTCCAAGGTCAAGTGCTCCTTACCACCGTCCGCTCTCTGAAGTGACTTGCTACAAATGTCGTGAGAAGGTCACTATCGAACAAGTGCTTCAACCAGAGGCGCCTTCCGCCTCCTCCTCTGTGAAATCTTCCAGCAATGCGGTGGTCAAGCATAATCCCAAGTCGCAAAGGTCAACATGATGAATGCAGCTCAAGCGGAGGAATCTTGATGTGATCATGGGTAATCTCTCGATTAATGATATTCTGCAAAAGTCTTATTTGATCTTGGTGCATCGCATTCTTTCATTTCAAGACCTTTTGCATCTAAGCATGAGTTGGTTTTCAAGATTTGCCTAAACCATTATCGGTTGTCTCTCGGGTAAATTCATGCATGCAAGCTCCATGGTTCGGATGTCTCTATCAAGATGGGCGATTATAGATTTCTGGCTAAACCAATTGTTCTCGGTGACTCGGATATTGATCTTATTCTCGGAATGGATGGCTTTATCGGCACAAAGCTCAGCTTGATTGTGCTGCTGTGGAAATTCAATTGACTCACTCTTCTAATGATGTGATCATCTATGCGCTCGTGATGAAATCATTGGTTGTTTTCTCTCAATGAGAAGGGCGAATGAATGCTATCTCTCGATTCGATCGTTTGTGAGTACCAAGATGTCTTTCGGAAGAGCTTCGGGTATGCCTCCTCATCGGCGATTGAGTTCGTTATCGATCTTGAGCACGGCTTTGAACCCGTTTGCAAGCGTCCATACAAGCTTGGACTGATGAGCTGAAGGAATTGAAGAAGCAGCTCGATGAACAAGAGCGTCTGGGTTTGATCAGACCGAGTTCATCTCCTTGGGGTTGTGGTGTTCTTTTTGTCCAGAAGAAGGATGGCACGGACCGACTTTGCGTCGATTACCATCCATTGAATAAGAAGACTATCAAGAACAAGTATCCACTTCCCAACATCAATGAGCTTTTCGAGCAACTCAAAGGTGCTACAGTGTTCTCCAAGCTTGACCTTCGTATGGGGTATCATCAGATTCGCATTCGTGAACAAGATATTCCCAAGAAGCATTTAGAACAAGCTTTGGTTCTTATGAATATACTGTCATGTCTTTCGGCCTTGTCAATGCTCCTCCTACTTTCTCTCGGATGATGAACTTCATATTCAACCCCTACACCAACGAATTCGTCTTGGTCTATCTTGATGATATTTTGGTCTTCTCCAAGAATAAGAAGGATCATGCCAAACATTTGCGATTGGTGCTAGACAAGCTCAGAGAGTATCAATTCTATGCGAAGTTCTCCAAATGTGAATTTTGGCTTGATGAAGTGCTTTATCTTGGTCATATCATCTCCGCCAAGGGCATCGCTGTTAATCCCGAGAAGGTGTCCGCAATTGTGAATTGGGAACCTCCTCAGAATGTCAAGCAGCTCATGATTTCCTTGGTCTTGCAAGCTATTGCGAAGATTCGTTGAGAACTTCTCCAAGATTGCAAAGCCTCTTTCCAACCTCCTCGAGAAGCATGTGAAGTATATACGGTCTCCGAGTGTGGCGTTGCTTTCAATACCCTCAAAGAGAAACTCGTCACAGCTCTGTTACGACTCCTCTGATGAATCCAAGCCATTTGAAGTTTTCTGTGATGCTTCTCTTCAAGGTCTCGGTGCTGTATTAATGCAAAGAGAAGAGTTGTGGCTTATACCTCTCGCCTTGATTGAAGCCCAACGAAAAGAACTACCCCACTCACGATCTTGAGTTGGCGGCGATTGTCCATGCATTGATAACGTGGAGACATCTCTTGTTGGGAAGGAAAGTGGACATTTTCACCGATCACAAGAGTCTCAAGTACATCTTCACTCAGCCCAACCTCAACCTCGAGGCAGACTCGATGGGTGAAATGATTCAAGAGTACAACCCAAGTATCGAATATACTCGGGCAAGGCCAACGTCATTGCATATGCTTTGAGCAGAAAGCTTACTTCAGCAGTCTAATCCTCAAGCCCTTTCGGCGGATCTCGTGAAGCTTTCCAAGCTGAATCTTCAAGTTGTTCCTCAAGGCTTTCTTGCCAACCTCATAGTCTCTCCTACTTTGGAAGATCAGATTCGTGAGGCTCAACCACGGATACCATGGTGAAAAAGGTGAAGCGTGGTATCGACAAGGGCATTTCAAGTACAAGTGCTTCCACATTGATGACAAAGATACCCTTTTCTTTGAGGACGGATTGTGGTTCCTAAGGGTGATCTGAGAAAAGTCATTATGAGCGAGGCTCACAATTCGCTTCTATCCATTCATCACGGAAATGCGAAGATGTACCATGACCTCAAGCAGTCATATTGGTGGACTCGAATGAAGCGAGAAATTGCTCAATTCATGAATGAATGTGATGTCTGCGAGAAGAGTGAAAGCAGAACACCAAAGACCAGCTGGTCTCCTCCAACCTCTTGCTATTCCGAATGGAAGTTTGATCATATTGAAATGGACTTCGTGGACTGGATTTCCAAAGTCCAAGCGTGGAAATGATGCTATCTTTGTTGTCATTGACAAGCTTACTAAAGTGGCTCATTTTCTTCCTATCAAAGAATCTATCACAGCAGCTCGGTTGGCGAGCTATACACCTCGAGGATTGTCTCCTTGCGGCATTCCACAAGTGATCTCTTGAGACCGTGGCAGCATCTTTACCTCCAAGTTTTGGGATTCTTTTGAAGGCCATGGGCACCAACATTCGTTTGAAAGACAGCTTTCCATCCTCAAACAAGTGGCCAAGTTGAGCGAGTTAATCAAATCCTTGAAGATATGCTCGGGGCTTGTGTCATTTCTTTCGGTATGAAGTGGGAAGATTGTCTTCCATATGCCGAGTTCTCCTACAACAACAGCTTCCAAGCGAGTTGGGGCAAGGCCCCATTCGAAATTCTCTATGGCGAGAAAGTGCCGTACTCCTCTCAATTGGTGCGAGACGGTGAGCGCCAACTTCTTGGCAATGACTTGATCCGAAGCGGAAGAAATGTGCCAAGTCATTCGTGAGAATCTCAAAGCAGCATAATCGCGCGGAAGAACTATTATGATGATAAGCACCGTGATGTGGCTTTTGAAATCGGAGACCATGTCTACCTCGCGTCTCTCAATGAAAGGCACTCGTCAACCCGGTATCAAGGGAAGCTTGCCCCTAGATCGTGGGTCCTTTCAAGATCATTGGCAAAAGGCGATCTAGCCTATCAACGAGCTTCCATCCAACTTTGAAGCGTGCGATGTGTTTCACGTGTCACAGCTTCGCAAGTGCTTCAAGACTCTGAACGCACTATCAACCGAAGAGATTGACCTTCAAGAAGATCTCTCTTATCATGAGCACCCGTTGCTATTCTTGAAGAAACCGAGCGCAAGACTCGCAACAAGTCAATCAAATTCCGAAAGTGAAGTGGTCACACCATTCCGACCGAGAAGCCACACGGGGGCGCGAGGATCACCTCCGTTCGAATATCAGGAGTTCTTTCAGTCCTAGATCTGGGGCGAGATCCTCTTGTAGTGGTGGAGTGTTGTAACACCCGGAGTAACTTTCCATATTTGTAACTCCAACTCTTGCCATTTTCGGCATTGATATATGATATTCCCTCCGTGGTTGGGTTTTCTTCTTTTGCATTTTGTCCATGTCATGCATTTTATCATGTCATCATGTGCATCGCATTTGCATACGTGTTAGTCTCATGATTCGAGCATTTTTCCGTTGTCCGTTTTGCAATCCGCACTCCTATCTCCCCGGCGGTCCCTTTTACGTTTTTCCGTGTGCGGGTACTAAACCTTCTCGAAATGGACCGAGGTTTGTCTAGTGGCCTTGGTATACCACCGTAGACCACCGGTCAAGTTTGGTCATTTGGAGCTCGTTTGGTACTCCAGCGGTTAACCGCACTCTCGCAAAGGCCTCTTTTGAGTTGCAGCCCAACACCCTTCAAAACAGCCCAATAACCCATCTAAGTCACTTCCATGCTCTCTGTCGTTCGATCACGATCGTGTGGTAAAACTACACCCATTTGGACTCTCCTAGCTCCCGCTATGCCTATTTAAGCAAACTCCCCGTCCAAATTCGCGGATCAAACTCCCCCCACGAAACCCTAGATTTTCCTCTCCGCCGCCGGACACGTCCGCCCGCGCCCTCGTCAATCGGACGCCGCCACCTGTCCCGCCCGCCACCGCGCTTGCTGGCCATGGCCAATGAGCGGGCCAGCGCCCGCCGCCGCCTGGGCTCCCCGCCTCCCGGAGGCGCCCGGCTCCCTCCGCCGGCCGGCCCTCGCCGCCGCCGCGCGTCGTCCCGCCGCCCGCCTGGCCGCGCCCGCCGCCGCCCAGCCGCGCCATCCCCGCCGAGCTCCGCGCCGCCCGGCCGCCCGCCGCCGCCCGCCCTCACGGGCCGGCCGTCGTCATCCGTCCGGCCGGCGTCGCCTCCGCCGTCGGCACCGGCTCCGCCGCCCGCTCCTCGGCGCCGCCCGCGCGCCTCGCCTCCTCCCACTCCGGCGACCTCGGGAGCCGCCGTCGCCCGATCCAGATCCAGCCGAGATCCCGTTGACTTTTCTCTTCCCCCCCTTTTTTCTTCTAAGTTATTTCGTCTCATGATATTTTGTGTCATTTTCAACGTGCTATATCTCTGTCATCGTAGCTCCATTTTGCGCGTACAATATATCAAAATGTTCGCCTCGAAGAGTAGATCATTTCATCTCATTGAATTATTTTCGTTTGTGCTCATCTTGATGCCCGAAATGCTGTTGGAAGAGTGCTATGTGATGTTAGTTTCTGTTTCTTAACAGAACTTGCACTTTTGTTATTTTTGCCATGATTATTGTGTGCATCCTATGAATTTGAGCCCTACATGTGTTTTGATATATGCCATGCCATCTTTACAGGGGTGTATGCCATGTATTTTTGTGATTTATGTGGTGACTAGCACAAGCATGCAAAGTAGGTGTCCTGATGTTGCTGTTTTCAGCCCTGTTTTAGCTGATTTTGATGCCATGTTAACTTGATGATACCGAGAGATCCATGCATATTTTGAGATACTTCAGTAAGGATGTTTTGTAAAACATGTCTTGCTCTATCCATCCATGCCTTTGTTTGCAATTATGGAGTGCCATAGCTTGAGTCAATCGAGCTCTACTTTTGCTATCAAATGATTCCTGGCAGATTGCTTACATGTTATTCAATTTTGCCTAGGTTGTTGTGGTTGATCCATTTATGCTATGTTATTGTTCTTGCGATGTATGTCTTCTATGTCATGTCTTCTTGATGTATGTATGCTTATTTTATCATATAAGGCTCTGTAGTGAGTGCATTGAGCTTGTAAACATGCCTACTTGTTATCAGTTTTTGACATGCCATGTTGCTGAATCTGTTAACGAAACTTTCAATATTGACATGGGTGTTACTATATTTTCTGATCCTTTTTGGCTTATGGTCAGTAAGGGACTTTTATTCTATGCTTTGAGTAGATTCATGACATGCCATGTTTTGTTATTTTAAGTTCCTGTAGCATGTAGTTTTCTTGCTCTGAACATTGCAACCTGATGCTGTTTTGCCATGTCCAGCCTGATATTTTGTGCACTTTTGCCATGCTTGTTTGAACCTGTTATGATGTGAACTAGCCGTAGCTCAGTGCTCATCTTTTGTCAAGCATCTTGTGTATATCACTGCCATGTGCTTTGTTGATACGTTTGGGTGCAGTAGCTTAATTAATTGTTGCTTGCTATGTGGCATCATGCTGTTATTGGCAGATTTGCGCCATTCTTGTTTTACTTGTCATTTGCAAACCGTGCATCCGATTCCGGTGATCTTTATATCGATTTCAACCGAAATCATCTCATCTTTCCAGTGGCATACTTGGTTTTCCAAGTTGATGCCTGGTTCATCTTTACCTTCGGGCGCTTTATCGCATTGCATATCACATCTCGCATATCATGTCATGTTTTGCATCATGTTGATTGTGCATTGCACCGTGATTTATTGTGGTTCCTTTGTTTGTGTTGTTGCTTTGGGTAGAGCCGGAGGCGAGTACGTGAGCGAGGAACCTGTTGAGAACGCTTACGAGGATCAAGCTTTCGACAACTCGAGAACATTGCGAGCAAGATGACCATACCCTCGAAATCACTTCTATCTTTGCTATGCTAGATGCTCGTTCTTTTGCTATGCCTATGCTGCGATGCCTACCACTTGCTATATCATGCCACCCATATTGCCATGTCAGCCCCTAACCATCCTTTCCGAGCAAACCGTTGATTGGCTATGTTACCGCTTTGCTCAGCCCCTCTTATAGCGTTGCTAGTTGCAGGTGAAGCTGAAGTTTGTTCCTTGTTGGAACATGGAGATGTTGTTCCTCTTTGGAACATGTTTACTTGTTGGGGATATCACAATATTTATCTGCTATAATTAATACATCTATATACTTGGTAAAGGGTGGAAGGCTCGGCCTTATGCCTGGTGTTTTGTTCCACTCTTGCCACCCTAGTTTCCGGCATACCGGTGTTATGTTCCTTGATTTCACGTTCCTTACACGGTTGGGTGATTTATGGGACCCCCTTGACAGTTCGCTTTGAATAAGACTCATCCAGCAAGGCTCAACTTTGGTTTTACCATTTTCCACCTAAGCCTTTTTCCCCCGGGTTTTCGCGAGCCCGAGGGTCATCTTTATTTTAACCCCCGGGCCAGTTCTCCTTCGATTGCTGGTCCAACTTGAGCGATGTCCGGCGCCCCTTGGGCAACCAGGGTTTATGCCAACCCGGCGTCTGGCTCATCCGGTGTGCCACGAGCGAGATATGTGCAGCTCCTATCGGGATTTGTCGGCACATTCGGGCGGCTTTGCTGGTCTTGTTTTATTCTTTGTCGAAATGTCTTGTAGTCCGGGATTCGAGATTGATCGGGTCTTCGGTAGAAGAATATCCTTCGTTGACCGTGAGAGCTTATAATGGGCTAAGTTGGGACACCCTGCGGGTAATATCTTTCAAAGCCGTGCCCGGTTATGAGGCAGATGGGAATTTGTTAATGTCGGTTGTAGAAAACCGAAGTTGACCTCAAATAAAATACACATCAACGCGTGTGTAACCGTGATGGTCTCTTCTCGGAGTCCGGAAGTGAACACGATGTTGGAGTTATGTCGGCGTAAGTAGTTCAGGATCACTTCTTGATCGCTACTAGTTTCACGACCGTGCTTTGCTCCTCTTCTCGCTCTCTTTTGCGAATGTAGCCACCATATATGCTAGTAAACTGCTGCAGCTCCACTTTAA
This sequence comes from Aegilops longissima, assembly GCA_021605205.1. Lineage (NCBI taxonomy): Eukaryota > Viridiplantae > Streptophyta > Magnoliopsida > Poales > Poaceae > Aegilops > Aegilops longissima. The sequence continues at coordinate 473,044,862 of CM038682.1, forward strand.
AACCCTGTCCTTCCTTTAAGCTTAAATAGTCTTGATCTCGCGGTGTGAGATTGCTGAGTCCCGTGACTCACAGATACTTCAAAACAGTTGCGAGTTCCGGCGATGCGGTGCAGGTGTGAAACCGAGCTCAAGTGGGAGTTCGACGAGGGCGTGGTCGTTACTATGTGTCTTTCACGATGATCGATAGTGGTGCCCAGTTGGGATGATCGGGGATCTGTGTAGCATTTGGGGTATCTTCTTTTATTTTGGTTCCGTAGTCGGACCTTGAGTGTACTCTGAATGATGGATGTTTATTTATGTCTTGTGTGAAGTGGCGAGTGTAAGCCAACTATGTATCTCTTTCCTTATTTATTACATGGGTTGTGTGAAGATTACCTCACTTGCGACATTGCTTTCAATGCGGTTATGCCTCTAAGTCGTGCCTCGACCGTGGGAGATATAGCCGCATCGAGGCGTTACTAAGTCGGGGCGCCACCGTCGCCACGATGGCAATCTTGTCGGCGCCGCTTACCGCCGCTCTCCGCTGGCGCACAGACCTCTTGACACGCTTGGCGCTGGAATGGCCCCATGGCGACACGTTGGTGGATGAGCTGGGCGGAGATAAAGAGTGGTTACTGCCGCGGCAAGCGCCTTGCATGGCTGAATCCTTGTCGCGTCCGGAAGCTTGTCGCTCACGAGCCTTCGGCAAGCTCCTCTTGCGGGGTCTTGTCTTCGCGTGCCTTGAGTGGCCTTCCGGCAAGCTCCTCTTGCGGGGCCTTGTCTCTTTGGCTTAAATACTTTGTTTTGAATGGCTCCAAAGGAACCACGGAGGACCTTGGTGGTCACCGGGCAAGCCCTGGCTGGGCGCTGCAACTGCCGTGCGAGTTCGGGATACTAGGGTACCCTACTCTAGTACACCGGCAGGAGCCCCGGGCTGGGCCACCACGGTGCGGCGCTGTTGGGCCAGGCCCAAAAGCGAGTCTGCGAACGCAGCGCGGACTAGATCACGCCGTCACTTGCCGGACCCACCACGTCCCCCACAGGCAGCCGCAGCGTCGAGCGTGGCGTCGTGGGAGAGATCGTGGGGGTTTCTTTATTCGGCATAGCGGGCGTCCGCCCCTCCCTCCTTATAAGCAGGGGAAGCAGGGGCAGGTCGCCCACCTCGCCATTTGCTATCTAATCTCGAAAACCACCGCTCCCCTTTCTTCTCTAGTGCGAAGAGAGCAGCGCTCACCCCATCGCCACCAGCGCCCAACAACGCCGCGGTCTCCCCACCACCTTCGCCATGGCTCGGCCGACAAGGGAAGGCGTGAAGTCGGCGGCGCGCAGCGGCTCATGGCGCTGCGGAAGGCGGGCCATCTTCCCCTCGGCTTCGCCGCGAAGAGTTGAGGAATGGTACTACCTCTTACGGTCGACGGCGCGCTGAAGCGCATCCGCGCGCGAAGGTACTCTCGGCCGCCCGATCCAGTCGGTTCAGCGGGTATCCCTTCTTGGCGCTCTTCTTCTATTGCGGGCTCTGCCGCCCTTCTCTAATTCTTCTGCGATGTCGCGAACACCTACGGGTTTCGCCTCCTTGATTTCCTCCCAATGCTGTCGACCATGGCGGTTTTCGCACATCTCTGCGAAAACTTTGTCGGAATCCACCCAAGCGTAGCCCTCTTCCGCCATTTCTTCATGCCTCGAGTAGAGAGAGAGAGCCCCTTGCGGAGGGATCGCTGGATCTCAAGAATCGGCAAGAAGGAGGCCTATCTGGAAGGAGAGCTCCGTAGCAAGTGGGAGGAGTGGAGGGCTGGCTGGTCTGGATCGTGAGGAGAACCGCAGCCATTCATTGCCCAGCGCCAAACCCCAATAATGCTGCGGCAATGATTGGAGCAACTTGGCGCGGAGGATGCTAGATTGAAGATCGCCGTTACCGGATCCTGCGCCTCGGGCTTGCGGACTCACTTGTAAGCGCGATTGGCGCGATTTCTTCGCCGCCCGCGCCATCCCTTGCAGGAGAGGAGGAGACCTGCTTGGGAGTTTGAACACGGCGGACATCATGAGGCTGCGTCCGGGCCTCAACTTCAACTTCACGGTCTTGGAGTTGGATGCGATCTTCTTTGGAGCTGTTCAAGCACGACCCGATCACCGAGTGGTTTAGGTTGCGAGGAGTCGTCCCATTGTGCAACAACTCTTCGCTCGACCGCATCCGCGCAATGATGCCATTGTGTGATTCGCATGGGATTGTTCCAACTTGGCAAGAGCCTTGAGACGGCGTCGTGCGGCGGTTCTTCGATAGCTTGGAAGAAGTGCCGATCCGCCCGACGAGCGAAGTGGCTCACCGTGACACTACCGGCGGACGAGATGCAACACATTGCCACGAGGTTGGAGGCGGCGGCAGCTGCTGCTTTGGCGAATTTAGTTCTTGTGGAGGCGGAGGCAGAGGCGGCAAGCCTTGTCGATCGAGAGGAGCTTGCGGCGAGGAGGGCAGGCCGAGCCAGTTGAGCCAAGCGAGCTGCCGAGGCGCCTCCTCCACACCTTCAAGTAGCTTGCATGGCGAGAGCCACAGCTCCACCAGAAGGCGTCTCCAAGGCGGGGAAGTGGCGGGCGGCAGGCAGACCCAACAACCGTCGCGCCCTGGCAGCGCAGCTCCACCGCGGCAAGCACTTTTGCCATGGGAGCACCTCACGCCCGCCCTTGACAAGCTGGGCGGGACCTTGCAGGGGCCACAACTCCAGCACACCAAGCGTCAGGGAGCCTACTCTTCCAGCTCGTCGCACGGAGGTGAACAGGTCGACCTCTCGCGCTTAGCTCGAGGAAGAAGAAGAGTAAGATCTTGTCGCTGTACTTGTAATCCTTCAATTTGTTGCTTCGTCTTGCATCTGATTTGCTTCATTCTGAACTCTTTCCTTTTTCAGGACGCTGGCCTAGAGAGCGTCGAAGAGAGCCAAGACCCCGGTGGTTGTCATCGAAGACGATCCCCCCGTGGCAACAGGAGGTGCGTCTGAGACCCCCTTGCCGGACCCGGCAACCCTTCCTCAAAGCAGCCCCCAGCACAGCCCCCAGCGTGAGTATACGGTTTACTTCTTACTGTTAGGTGTGCATGGGTGCTCCTTCTTTGTTGATATTTGACTGTTGATTTGTGTAGGAGCAGAGCAGCCTCATCAGGAGTGCCCGGAAGCCGCTCCCGAAATACCATCTGCTTCAACTACGCCGCCAAGGGAGGATTCTCCGGCAAGAGAGTGTTCTCCGGCAAGGGAGACTTCTCCGGCGAGGGGCAGCACCAGTGATCCTCCGGTGGTCGAGACCATGGCTGCAGATCCCATCGCAGGTAATCCTCTTGCGCGAAAATTTCCCTTGGGTTCTTTTTCTTCCAATTCTTCTTTTTGGATATTTTGCTTGACTTTTTCTTTCTTTTCTTGTCGTCGAGATCCATCCTCCATGAGCCGATGGAATTGAGGTCGCCCGGCGAGGAGGGCAGCGTGGCAACAGCAGCGCCGCCGTCGCCGAGGAGGAAACCGGTGCGGACGAGCCCGCCGTTGAAGAGACCGCCAAGGCTGCCGCCGCAGAAGCTGGCGAGGGGTCCGGCGATCATACTAACAACCCTGAGGTCGTAGGAGCACCGGGCGCTACACCGACCGCCGATCCCTCCGCCGCTGCCGCAGCGCCAGACTCCGAGGAGCCCAAGCCCGGTGCCTACTTGAAGGCTGGCGATGGCGTCTTCATCAAGCTCCACGGTGCGTCAAGCTCCAGGCGCCGGTCGAAGAGAGACCTTGACGAAGAGCTGCTTCGCCTCCGCTGGGCTACGCTGGTCGGCGCGCCAAGCAGCAGCAGTGGCGAGTCGAGGAGGAGCAGGCTGTTGCGGAAGCTCTTGTCGCTCTACCGCGCCCGACAAGCCAAGCTGGAATCCGGGAAGCACTTGTCGCGAGGGCGGGAGCAGACATGGAGAAGCTTGCGAGAAGAGCTCGGGCGCCAACCAAAAGCTCTCGGGCGTAGCGAAGAAGCGGGGCGACTTCATTGAAAGCGCACAGCCTTCATTCTTGAGAAGGCTGAGGTCGAGAGCAGCAGCGGCTTGCTGCCGAGAAGCTGTCTGCGCAAGAAGGCGAGTTGGCGCAGCGGAAGATCAATCTTGACAGCTATAAGGAAGAGCTTGCAGCGAGCAATCAATTGGCGGAGCCCTCAAGGAAGCAAAGATGTTGCCGCAGCTGCCGAGGCCGCCAAGAAAAATTGGAGACAAAGGTGGCCGGTGGAGCCGGTCTGCTGCGGAAAGCGGCGAGGCTTGCTGCACTCAAGCACGGCGTGAGAAGGGCGCCTACACTCTTGGCGAGCTGCGGGGCCGTCTCGCCGAGAGGAGCAAAACTCGGCGCTGCCAAGGACTCCAAGGCAGATCTTGAGCTGGTGACCACCTTGATGTAGACTCGGGCGGCGCCAAGGGCGGGAGGTGGCCTTGTTGGAGAAGATCAAGGCGGCGAGGCTGGCGGCGAGTGCCACAACCGCCAGAACACCTTGAGAGAGAGCGTGATGCCTTTGGGCGGAGGGTCTTGTAGATCTGCCGCCGCCATCGACAAGGAGCTGGCGGAGCTGGGGATGGTGGATCTCGGGTACTCCTCGATGGCGCCTCAACTCAGCGCCAAGCTCAGCTTGTTCTTCAAGGCGTGGTGGCGGCTCTCTAGCGACTCGGGAAGAGATCCCAAAGCAGCTGGTGAGAATCGCGCCCGAGATCTGTGCGGGAGCTCTCGGAAGAGTCTTGATGAAGGTGGCCTTCGCAATCCAGGCCTCAACCTCACCGGCGTCCTCAGGTCCTTGCCGCCCGGCTGCGGCGTTAAGCGCTCAAGGCCCTTATCGCACCCATTGTGGACAGGGTGAGCGGGATCAAGAGAGTCGATGGCGACCGCATAGATTAGGTCGCCCGCTTTATCTTTTCCTTGTCGCTGCTGATCATGTTTAGGAGAACAATTTATTAGATCTGCGACAAGCTATTTTGTAATATAACTCTATCTTGGGTAATAATCGCAATGTTATTTCCTTTACTTGATTCCTTCCTTTGTATGTTTGTGCCCTCGCTTTTAGGGAAATTGTCGGTATGGGCACCTTTGCCATGGCTGAGTCGCGGAACATCAATGACTTCTTTGGCGGTGCCGCTTCCGACAAGCAACCTTATCGCAACTAGTTGCAGCTCACTTAAGTTGTTGGCGGACTTGAAACAAAGTAAGGGCGCAAACTAGCTACGAGTTGGTTCCTCCGCACAGGTTTTCCATACAAAGTACTACCGTTCGAGGAAAATAACTTAAAGATTTAAAAACTGATTGCTCGAGACTTTGGCAACTTAGCTTTTACGTCGTTTGCTTCCGGTAAGGCGAAACTTCCTCGGCGGCGCTTGGTGACCCACCATTATCTTCTCCTTCCCCGGCTAACTTGTGGGCGAAGGAACCTTCCTTTCTTTGAGAAAGAGAAAGAAGAAAATAAAGTTATGGAGCCTTGTGGCTCGTTATTGCTTACGGGTGTGGATGCTGCACAAAATGTTAGATAACACATGCAAAATGATGATGAAAGCATGTAGTTGACAAGTTGTGCGCAACACATGAGCTTTACTTATGCACGGAGTCTGCGCCGGCTTTGTACAAAGGATTACATGCAACATCGGCAAGACTTGTACAAAAGGTGGTTGCGGAACAGGTTCCGACAACCGCCCTCTGAGTAAAACTTACGAAGATGTTTAATATTCAGGAGTTGCTCACGGAATGCCATCTTGGTCTCAAAGCGGACAGCGCCGAGCCTAGTGACTCGTTTCACCCGATAAGGGCCTTCCCACTTGGCGTCAACTTGTTGGAATTCTTGGCGGACTGAGCGCGCGAAGAACAAGGTCGCCTTCCTCGAAACCGGCACTAACTGCGGCTATGGTATCGGCGCAAAGCTTCTTTAATAACGAGCAGCTCGTCACAATGGCTGAAGATGGTCCTCCTCAAGGAGCAGCGCATCATCTTATCGCAGCTGCTCTTGCTCAAGCTCATCATAGCGAGCACTCGAGGTGACCCGTATCTGAGTTCCGTGGGGAGAACTGCCTCTACTCCGTGAACTAGGCGAAAGGTGTCGGCGGTGGCTCGATTTGGCGTCGTCTGATCGACCAAGAACCACCGGCAGCTCCTCAATCCAGTTTCTCCGCACTTGTGCGGCTTGTCGAAGTTTTGGTCTTGAGCCCTCGCAGCACTTCAGCGTTTGCCCTCTCCGCTTGACCGTTGCTTCTCGGATGAGCAAGCGAGCGAAGCGAACCTTGGCGCCAAGATCTTGACGTCTTTGCATGAAGGTGCGACTTCGTGAATTGTGTGCGTTGTTGGTGATGATCTGTTAGGAATTCCAAAGCGGCAAACAATCAACTGAAGAACTTGATTGCTTGTTGTCTGTCACCTTCCTCCTTGCTTCCACTTCGGCCACTTTGTGAACTTGTCGATTACAGCGTACAAGTACTCAAAGCCCGACAACTTCGGGGAAAAGAATTCGAGAATGTCGAGCCCCGGACGAAAATGGCAGGATAAAGGGATCGTCTGGAGAGCTTGAGCTAGGTGGTGTATCTGCTTGGAATGGGCCTGCACGCTTCACACTTGGTTACTTGTGCAGTTGCATCTGGAGGGCTGTCGGCGGAAGAAACCTTGCGGAAAGCTTTGCGGCAAGCGCTCTTCTTGCCAATGTGGTGAACACATATGCCTCCGTGTATCTCGCCAACAGCTACATCCATCTTCGGTGAATACACTTCAATTTCACACCGTTGAGTCTTCTTACGTATAGCGTCTTTGTCGACAAACTGGTACATACTTGACTGCGGGCTACTCTCTCCGCTTCTTCTTGCTCTTCGGGAAGTTCTCCTGTTTGAAGGAAATGGACAATCTGCTGCGCCATGTTGGAGCTTGCGGCTCGTCAACGAGGACTAAAGGCACATATGCTGCTGTGGGAACATCCAATTCTACGGCAAGAACCTGCGGCTCAGCCGGAGCTTGATGATCCTGGGCAAGCTTGCCGGAGCAAAACTTGTCGGGAGCGTCTGCTTCAACGAAACAAACCCTGAGGCTTGTCGGAGCAGACTGCTCCTCAACAGTATCGGTGTTGATCCTGGGGACCTTTTTGGTGGCGGCTTCGGAAAGCTCTGCCGGAAAATAGTACCAGAAATCAACTTCCTCTTCTTGTTCTGTCCAGTTGATGGCGTTACCGACGGTTGAGTCCCCTTGAGCACAAAGATCCCTGGTTCCACAGGTAACTTGAGTGCGGCGCACTTTGACAAGCCATCAGCAATGTCGTTCTGAGCCCTTGGAATATATTCCATCTGTAGGCCGTCAAAGTGCTCTTCTAGCTTTCTCACTTCATCAACGTAGGCTTCCATCAACGGACTCTGATAATCTTTGTTCACTTGGCGGACGACAAGCTGCGAGTCACCCCGACAATGAGCTTCTTGATCCCAAGGTCTACCGCAATCACGAGACCGGCAAGCAAACCTTCATACTCTTTGTATTGTTTGTTGCTTGTTCCTTGGGAAAGTGCATCTGAACTATGTACTTGAGGTGCTCTCCGGTGGCGCGACTAATAGCCTTGGCGCCTTGCAGCGAAGGCACCATCAAAGTACATCAGCCATTCTTTGCTGCTTCCTTGGCGGGATGCTCGTCTCGGAATTTCTTCATCTTGCGTTGGCGTCCATTCTGCTATGAACTCTGCCAATGCTCGCTTTGGATAGTTGAAGTGCTTTCAAACTTGAGGCCAAAGCTTGGCAGTTCAGTGCCCACTCGACAATCCTGCCCGTTGCTTACGGATTTTGCAATATTCTCTTGAGGGAAGCGGTGGCGATTGTTATCTCATGTGCTTGGAAGTAATGGCGTAGCTTTCTCGAGGCCATGAGGAGGCGAAAAGCAATTTCGCACACGGTACCTTGATCTAGCCCCGCAAAGGAGGCCGACAAAGTATCTTTGGGCGCTGCACCATCCTTTTGCGTCTTCTCGCACGCGTCTGCGCAGATCCATCATTATCGGGACGAGCTTGTCGGTGAAGCCCCCAGCTTGTCATTGGATGCATACGCCTTGGTTGCGGCTCATCATCGCCTCCCTTTCGCTACTAACGCAGCACTAACCACTTGATTGGTTGCCGCTATGTACAGCAACAACCTCTCTTGTGGCTTAGGTGCGACAAGTATTGAGTGGAGGGCAGGTACCTAAGTCTGCAGCGAGCCTCCGCTTGGAGTCCATTTCATTGGACCTGCCTTTTCAAAATCTTGAAAAATGGCGAGGCGCGTTCAGCAGAACCTAGAGATAAACCTGCTTGAGAGCAGCCACGCAACCGCAAGTCTTCGTACATCCTTGGCGCTTTGGTGCTTCAATCTGCTCGATGGCCTTGATCTTGTCGGGATTGGCTTCAATTCCCGGCGAGACACGAAGAACCGAGAAGCTTGCGGATGGGACTCCAAACACGCACTTCTCGAGGTTGATCTTGCGCAGATTTGCAAAGGTCTCATCTAAATCTTGAACCAGAGTTGTCCTGTCTTTGTTTTCGACCACTATGTCATCCATGTAGGCTTCTACATTTCTGTGCATTTGCGGCTCAAAAGCGTCATGGACTACTCTTGCAAACGTTGAACCAGCATTCTTTAGCCCAAAAGGCATCCGTACAAAACAATATGTGCCACATGGGGTGATGAATGCGGTTTTCTCCTCATCCTCTTCTGCCATGAAGATCTGATGATATCCTGAGTATGCATCAAGAAATGAAAGCAAATCACATCCAGCCGTGGAGTCAACAATCTGGTCGATGCGCGGCAAGGGAAATGGGTCTTTGGGACAAGCTTTATTAACATCTGTGAAGTCGATACAAAGTCTCCATTTCCCATTTGCCTTGCGTACAACTACAGGATTGGCCAACCACGTAGGATGGAGCACTCCTCTGACAAGGCCTGCTGCTTCCAATTTCTTGATCTCTTCTGCGATGAACTCTTGGCGCTCCACTGCCTGCTTCCTGACTTTCTGCTTGACGGGCCGCGCATGAGGACAGACAGCTAGGTGATGCTCAATTACTTTCCTAGGAACCCCGAGGATGTCGGGGCGGTTGCCATGCAAACACGTCGGCGTTAAGCCTGAGGAAAGCAACGCGCGCCTTCCTATTTAGGGTCAAGAGTGGTGGCGATGGTGAAGGTACCACCGGTGCCGTCCTCCTTGGTGGCACCTTCTTGGTTTTTGGTGAAGCTGCCATCGTCTTCTTGCACTTGCGGTGGAGCTCGATGGTGCGTCCTCGGCGATAACGCAGCACTCCGAAGAGGTGCGCTTGCGGAGTGGGCATCGAGCTCTTGCGGGCTTGGTCTTCTTCTTCCTCTCGGGAGCTTCGGTGACAAGTGACTTGCTATCTGTTGCAGCTGCTGCCTCGGTAAATCTTGTCGGCGCGAGATAAGAGCATCCTTCTTGTCGCCATGGACAGAAATGACACTTATCGGGCTGGCATCTTGAGTAAGTTGTATGCATAATGAGAGGCTGCCATGAACTTGGCGAGTCTTTGGGCGGCCAAGTATCCCATTGTAAGGCAATGGAAAATCAACAACGTCGAGCGTGACCCTCTCGATCCTGAAGTTTAGCTTCGCTGCCAAATGTTACCGCAACGTGATCTTCCCCTTGGCTTGCTCCTTCCCGGATTGATTCCTTGGAATGTGCGGTTTCTTGAGCTCATTGTCGGGGATCTGAAGCTTCGGAGCACCGCGGAGGAGATCAGTTTAAGCCGGCCCGCCGTCAACTAGCATCTTGGTGACCTTGAGGTTGCGGATAGTTGGTGAGACCAACATCGGCAAGCACCCGACCGCGATTATGCGATCGGGTGGTCCTCAATATCAAAGATGATAGGTGTCTTGGACCATTCGAGGCTGCGTGACTCTACGGACGGTTCTGCTGCATTAACTTCCGCATCCACTACTTGAGTTGGCGGTGTGAAGTATCGAGAAGCACCGCCGTCAATCTGAGAGGACCTCTGTGGCTTTACGAAACTCCTGCTCATCGGTGTCGTGCGTCTTCCATATCTTCATCGTCATCGTCATCTTCATCCTTATCGCGGCGGCGAGAGGTCTGTCTCCTTGCCGCTGCTTGGCCTTGCCTGCGGCGTCCTCCCGACCGGGTCGCTTCTTGCTAACTCCCCGGCACCTTCTGGGCCTTCTCCTTGTCGCGCCGCTTCGTACTCAGCCTTCGCTGTTCAACAAGCTGCTCGACCTTCTTGCAACTCTGGAGGTCATGGCCCTTAGTGCGGTGGATCTTGCGATCTTGCTTGTTACATCACTGCTTGTCGGTGGCCGCCACGACTTGGCGGTGCTGTGCAGCGGCAACCTCCTTGCGGAGCCACCAACTTTGGCTTTCTTGGCGGCACCACCGTTGCGGACTGCTCGACAACTAGTACCTCTTTGCCCTTCTTCCTTACATTGTTCCGTCGCGGCTCTTCTTCGCCGGGCGGTCTCCTCTTGTCGAGATCCTGCCTCTGCATTCTCTCACGAGTCTCCTCCTTCCTCGGACGTGCACACTTGTCGGCCAAGGCATACAGCTCATCGGCGTCCTTGACTTTGCACATCGCCATCTCTTCCCTCATCCTGCGGTTCCTGCGTTACGATGAAGCGACCGATCACCATGGCGGGGTGGACATCGGGATGTTGTAGTGCACACACGGCTGAATCTCTCGAATGAACTTGCGCAAAGACTCTCCTTCCTTACGGGCAAGTAGATGAAGGTCACTCTCTTGGCCATGAGGCTTGTGGCGCTGTGAAGGCGCCGACAAACCGATGGCATAGTTCTGCCAAGAGGATATGGGCTGTCCGACAAGTGCATGAGCCAAGATCGACATTGGGCTTGAGTACCGGCGGGAAGTAGTTGGCGAGGATCTTGTCGTTCGTCCCCTCGCAGCTTGCACCGCGATGGTGTAGATCTTTGAGGAACTCCGACGGATCGTCCTGCCATCGTACTTCTCTCGCACATCGGCTTGAAATTCTTCTTGCTAGGCCTTTGGACTTGCCGCAGCTCACAGTGAGCGCAGGGCAACCTACCGCGTACGGCAAGTCGCCTGGTTCCCCTGGCGCATGCATATCGACAGAGGTCCCATGCGCTGGTCAGATTGACGTTGCGCTTCTCTTCGGCGCTCGATGCGAGTTCGAGCGTCTTCTTGTTGCCGTTCCTGAAGAACTTGGCGCTGATCACGGCGAGCTCGTGGATCCGATGACGCGGTGGAGTCGCTGTCGAGGTGGATCCGACGAGTTGGCGATCTTGGCCTTCGGGGTGGAGAGTGCATGGTTGTTGCACCCCCACAGGTTTCGTCGCCACCGGCTCGTGCCTTATCGTCTTGCCGCGGCAGTGATGTAGTTGGTTGCCGCGGAGCGTCGCCGTTGGCAAAGCCGATGAGAATCTGGATGGTGGCCCTCCATTCGTCGACTTTGTCGGCTGTTGGAGGGTAGTCTAGGAGCAGTTGAGCTCTCACCAAGGCTTCCGCTGGAGTGGCGGGCGGCAGTGGTGAATGGTGCGAGGAGCGGGACATGCTCGGACTTCTAACTAAGTTAGAAGGAGCATATCCCGTCGAGCGACCGTACCCGCTTCGTCTTGCCGGCATCTTTGGCGTGCACGCTGGTCTTGAGGGCCTCGCGATCCTCCGGCTCGATCTTGATCCACGGCGTATGGTACTATGAATACCGGGGCGCTGTCGGTCCCGCGCCTCTGAGATGGGCGCGGTGCGTGTCTGACGCCGAGGTCTGCGCGGCCTTGTCCTTGGACTTGGCAGCGTCAAGAGCTCCTCGTCGGCGCCCGTTCTTCTGCGGTGTCTACCCACCACCCATTTGCTCCGGTGGTGGCGGGATCGGCGTGGGCGGCTCCGCTGCCGTCGAAGCCTTCTTCTTCGGTGGCATGTTGATGAAGATAGCGAAGATGTTGCTCGTGTGAGCGCGGATCAGGTTCACACAGCCTCGGCGCCCTACGGGCGCGCCAAAGATGTCGGGAAGCTGATCGTAACCCACGAGCACCTATGGGACCGGCGGACCGAGCCCCTTCGGTTCGGTGGGGCGGAGGTCGCCTGAAGAGCAGATCGGCGAAGCACACGAGCAGTTTACCCAGCCGGAGCTCTCCGGGAGATAATACTCCTCTGCTGCTTGTCTGATTATGTTGTTTTCTTGCTAGGGAGCGCTGAGAGCTACAAGACCTAGCATGAGTGTCTCTGGTCTCGAATGAGTCGAACCCCCTCTACATTGCGCATGGGCCTCCTTTTATATGCTCAAGGGGTCTCCGACAGGTGGCAACGTAGACAAGGGCAAAAACGGAAAATGAGTTGAGGTTGGTACAGCTACTTTGTACAGTGTATTCTACCTAACTCTGACGGCAAGGGACAAAAGCATTAAATGCCCGTCCATGTCGCTTAAACAGTGCAACAGGGACCGTCAGGAGCGCCACCGTTCGCCACGATGGCAATCTTGTCAGCGCCGCTTACCGTCGCTCTCTGCTGGCCGCACAACCTCTTGACACGCGCGCCTGGAATGGCCCCATGGCGACACGTTGGTGGATGAGCTGGAGCGGAGATAAAGAGTGGTTGCCTGCCGCGGCAAGCGCCTTGCCGCGGCTGAATCCTTGTCGCGTCCGGAAGCTTGTCGCTCACCGAGCCTTCCCGACAAGCTCGTCTTGCCGGGGTCTTGTCTTCCGCGTGCCTTGAGTGGCCTTCCCGACAAGCTCCTCTTGCCGGGGCCTTGTCTCCTTGGCTTAAATACTTTGTTTTTGAATGGCTCCAAAGGAACCACGGAGGACCTTGGTGGTCACCAGGCAAGCCCTGCCGCGGGGCGCTGCAACTACCCGTGCACGAGTTCGGGATACTAGGGTACCCCTACTCTAGTACACCGACAGTAGCAACAACCACCTTGTTACATTCGGCTGTGTACTTTGTTCGTTGCTTTATATATAAAGTGAGGCAAAAGTCTATTTTGAGAGAGGTAGCAATAACCATCTTCCTCTGTTCCACTCATTGCTTTGGTATTCACTCCTTTGCAGTACTACATAGTTGCCTTGTACCAAGTATTAATTGCATAGGATTCCATCTTATGGATACTAAGTAATGAAGTATTTGTAACTAGTTTATAATTAAGATTCTTTAACTTGATGCAGGTCCACAGTTCGAACAGAGTACATGATATTACTTGACATGGATATGAAAATGGTTTACCTCTGTATTTTGCAGGTGGACGAGAATGTCTTCCAATGGAAGGATCCAGTGATTTTTTATGGGTACTTCTTATAGTCAACAAAAAGTATCTAAAATGATTAGAACGCCATATTGAGATAGTACAACCATTGGCTTAATCAAGAAGTTTAACATAGTTTGTTGACTAGACAAGCACAAGGGATTCGCTCATATTCCCATCTTAGTGGTATGATTATAACTCTTTATAGCAATATTCTTCCTTCATGTTTTTACTTCAGATACTTTTAAACTGGCAAGTTCGTGATGTGGTTGGTTTTACTAAGTAGAATAACTGTGATTGTTGCGATTGGTTGATTGCTCACATATATATTGGAGAACATGGTTCATGTTCTTGAAATAAAATAGATTCTTAAAGTGAACCATGATGATGCTCTTTGCTATAGAGTAATGGCGATTTAGCTGAAAAGTAGGGGAAACAAACACTGTTCTGCCATTATAGTGTTCTCATACTCCACATGAAGAAAACTATACAGTGAACCATTATTGAAATATTGAAACTCACTCATGTATCTAGGTTTGTTAGTGAAGTTGAGAAAATCTCACTAGAAATCTAGGATAGGTCATTGAAACATTTATATTATGTGTCACGAAGGTCAGAAAAGAATATGCTAAATCTAAAATAAAAATATCCCTCACCACTATATTGAGTCATTTTATCGTAGAACCATTGAAAATTTATTGAATGTTGTACCATTTAAATGTTCTTAAATATTTTACCATTGAAATTTTATTGAATGGTTTACCATTTAAATGTTCTTCATTACTTTTACCATTCTTTTCTCAATGGATGGGCACATGTATGGCAACAAACACATTTTATTAATTACTACCACTATAAGTAATATTAGACATTTTTGTAGATAAAAGTAGGATGCAATAAATCATACATGCAAATTTGACTTGTTTTTCGCCTCCCATTTTTGATGGAAATTCATATTAATTTAAAATAGATTGTCCACTATAGATAGCCCATCTAATAGCTTGGTTGAGAGATCGAGTGGATTGGTTGTTGTTCCCATCCCCCTTCTTTTCCCCTGAGAGGTGAGCGGGTAGGGCCGATGTGATGTAGGGTAGAACCCTAACTGGCTCAATCTTTGACATTAGGAGGTGGAGAAGGATGAACTCAAGAAGAACAACCAAGAGAAAACACTCAAAGGCAAGAACACACAAGTCGCACATTCACTATCTCCACAAATCTCATACGAGCACATAGATCCACAATCAACAAAAGGAGCGACTAAAAGAGGCAGTTCTTCCCAAATCCATGGAGGAAGTGAGGTCTTGAGGGGGTAGATTTTCTCCACAAGGGAGGCCTTGATAAATCCTACTAGGGGCTCTTCTCCAAAGGAGACCTTGATCTCTAAAGGAGAGGGATAGTTATGAGAAAAAAGCTCTCTCTAGCTCTTTGTCTATGGTTTACTAACCCTACGAAGGAGGTAGGGGACAAGTATTTATAGTATAGAGGGAGAGAGGGATACATGGGCTGAAACCCTAATGGTTGCGCGCAGGCAGTACTAGGCATCTGGTGGCTTGTGATACGCCCATTTTGCATCATGTTTTCCTACTGTTATTTATAATGTTTTGAGTTGTTATTTCACTTTATGAAGTAATTCTAATGCCCTTTCTCTATTATTTTTTTGCAAGTCTCACATGAAGAGGGAGATTGCCGACGGCTGGAATTCCTGACCTGTAAAAGGTACAACAGAGATAGATATTCTCGGGGGCTCCAAATGACCTGAGAATTTACAGAGAATTATTTTGGAATTAATAATAAAATACTGGCGGAAGAAATACTAGGAGGGGACCCACCAGAGAGTCGCGAGCTCAGGTGGCGCCCCCCCTGGGGTGTGGTGTGTGAGCTCGTTTCCCCACCAGTAGGCCTCCAGGGCCCTCCTTCTCCTATATGGTGCTATTTTCCATAGAAAAAAAATCATAAGAAGACTTTTTGGATGAAGAGCCGACGTCTCGAGTCGAAACCTAGGCAGGAGCACTTTTGCTCTCCGGCGGAGCAATTCTGCCGGGGATACCTCCCTCCGGGAGGGGGAAATCGAAGCCATCGACATCACCAAGGAACCTCTCATCATGGGAGGACCAATCTTCATCAACATCTTCACCAGCATCATCTCATTGCTACTTGTGAGCTGCGTTGGGATTTCCTCGAAGAGGAGAGGATGATGCAATATAGTAGAGATAAGTATTTCCCTCAGTTATGAAACCAAGATTATCAATCCAGTAGGAGAACCAAGCAACGACTAGTAAATAGCACCTGCACACAAACAACAAATACTTGCAACCCAACGCGTAGAGGGGTTGTCAATCCCTCAACGGTTATGAGCAAGATTAAACGATATAGTTTTTGATAGATAGATCAAACAAAAATACATAATAAAATAAATAAAATAAAATTATAGCAAGGTATTTTTGGTTTCAATATATGATAAAAGATAGACCTGGGGCCATAGTTCTCACTAGAGGCTTCTCTCTTGAAAATAGCATATGGCGGGTAAACAAATTACTATTGGGCAATTGATAGAAAAGCAAATAACTATGACGATATCCAAGGCAATGATCATATATAGGCATCACGTCCGAGACAAGTAGACCGAAAAGATTCTGCATCTACTACTATTACTCCACACATCGACCGCTATCCAGCATGCATCTAGTGTATTAAGTTCATGGAAAAATAGAGTAACGCTTTAAGCAAGATGACATGATGTAGACAAGATAAACTCAGTATGAATAAACCCCATCATTTTACCCTTAATAGCAACGATACAAATGTGTCATGTCCCTTTCTATCACTGAGATTGACCACCGCAAGATTGAACCCATTACAAAGCACCTCTTCCCATGGCAAGATAAATCAATCTAGTTGGCCAAACCAAACCAATAAATCGAAGAAGAAATATGAGGCTATAGTAATTACGCATAAAAGAGTTTAGAGAAAACTCAAATAACATGCATGGATAGATCTGATCATAAACTCACAATTCATCGGATCCCAACAAACACACTGCAAAAAGTCTTTACATCGAATAGATCTCCAAGAACACCGGGGAGAACATTGTATTGAAGGTCAAATTGAGAGAATAAGCCATCTAGCTACTAACTATGGACTCGTAGGTCTGTGGTAAAATACTCATGCATCATCGGAGGGCTGATGTACAGCCCCTCTGTGATCGAATCCCCCTCCGACGGAATACCAGAGAAGGCCTCCAGATGGGATCTCGTGGTTCTGGAACTTGCGGCGGCAGAAAAAGTATTTCGGGTGTCTCTCTGGTGTCAGGGGAATATTTGACTATTTATAGATGTAGAATTAGGGTTTGATGTGCCACGAGGGGCACACAAGCCTAAGGGGCGTGCCCCTAGGGCTTGTCGCTCCCTCGTGGATCCTCTGACCTCCTCCTGAACCTTCTAGGGTGTCTTCTGGTCCAGAAAAAATCAATCCAAAGTTTTTTCTTCGTTTGGACTTAGTTTGATATTGATTTTCTGAAAAGCCAAAAACATGCAAAAAACAACAACTAGCACTGAGCACTAAGTTAATAGGCTAGTCTCAAAAATGATATATAATTGCATCTAATTACATATAATACATCCAAAATTGATACTTTAATAGCATGAAACAATAAAAAATTATAGATACGTTGGAGATGTATCAAGCATCCCCAAGCTTAATTCCTGCTCGTCCTTGAGTATGTAAATGATAAAAACATATTTTTTTATGTGGAATGCTACCTATCACATTCATCATATATTCTTTCCTTATGTAAAATGGATATTTGGACTTGAATGATTTAAAGCAATAGTCTAGAATTTGACATGAAAACATCAATACTCAAGCATATCGACAAACCATGTCTTTCAAAATATCAACGCTAAAGAAAGTAATCCCTAGCCCATTATGCTCAATCATTGATCCATTCATGAAACACACTCGAATATTAGCTACATCCAGTACACAAGTATGACAATAGTGTTCCCTAGTTGGTGCTTTATAAGAGAAGATGGAGACCCAAATAAAAATAAAAATTTGCATAAAAGTAAATACATAGGACCTTCGTGGAGGAAAACAGAGATTTGCATAGGTGCCAGAGCTCAAAGCTTAAATTGGAGAGTAAAAAATATTTTGAGAGACATGCTTTTCCTGTTAATGAAAACCATTGGGAATTCCCAATATCTTCCCTGCTAGACAAATTATAGGCGTTCCCAAACAGAAAGTAAAGTTTATTTCCTTTCCACCATTCTTTCACAATCCATGGCTAGCCGTATCCACAGATGCCTTCCATACCAACACTTTACAAGGAATTTATTATCATCATATTTTTTTTCATTTCGGGATTGGACATCCCTATTACCTGCCACACTCTCGTGCAATGACAGGTGAATAAACACTCATCATGAAAATAAAATACCTAGCATGGAAAATATTGGCCACCCCCTACAACTTCATGAGTGGCACAGGCACACAAACGAAAATTCCTTTCGAAAATTAGAGTTGGCAAATGCAAATTTACTTGGGACGTCGTGGAAATACCGCATATAGGTAGGTATGGTGGACTCATATGGCACAACTTTGGATTTTAGGAGTTGGATGCACAAGCAGCATTCCCGCTTAGTACAAGTGAAGGCTAGCAAATAGATTGAGAAGCAACCAACCAAAAAATGAAAACGGTCATAAATGCCCATTGAACATAATTAACACTGAATAATGCACCACAAGTAGGATATAACTTCATTGCATAACTATTGACTTTATGTGCATGCATAGGGAATCAAAAACCTTAACACCAATATTATTACTAAATCATAATTACTCACCAACATGACTCACATATCACTATCTCCATATTGCAAAACTATTGCAAGAATCAAGTTTATCATATCCAATGATCTATATGAAAGTTTTTATTATATCCCTCTTGGATATTCATCATATTGGGACCAAACTAATATCTTATGTTAATTACCATTGCTATTATCAACTCTCAAAAAGATATAAGTGAAGCATGAGACTGCGAATATTTCTTCAAAATTTTATTAACTCTCAAAAGATATAAGTGAAGCATGAGAGTATATTTCTTTAAAATTTCTCAACTCTCAAACTAATATAAGTGAAGCATGAGAGTTTATTTATTTTAAAAAATCAACTCTCAAAATAATATAAGTGAGGCATGAGAGTTTATTTCTTTAAAATATAACCACCACATGCTCAAAAAGATATAAGTGAAGCACTAGAGCAATCGCCTAGCTCAAAAAATGTAAGTGAAGCACATAGAGTATTCTAGCATGATATGCGTGTGGTTCTCTCAAACAAGTATGTTCAGCAGGGATGATTGTGACAAAATAAAAAGAAAACAAAGCAAAGAATCATATAGCACAAGACGCTCCAAGCAAAACTCATGACATGTGACGAATAAAAATATACCTCCAAGTCAATTTACCGATGGTCGTTAGAAGAAAGAGGGGATGCCTTCCGGGGCATCCCCAAGCTTAGTTGCTTGGCAGTCCTTGAATATTACCTTGGTGTGCCTTGGGCATACCCAAGCTTAGGCTCTTGCCACTCCTTATTCCTTCATCCATCGTGATCTAACCCAAAACTTGAAAACTTCAATCGCACAAAACTTAACAAACCCTCCGTGAGATCCATTAGTATAATAAAGCAAATTACCACTTTAAGTATTTGTCGGTGTACTAGAGTAGGGGTACCCTAGTATCCCGAACTCGTGCACGGACAGTTGCAGCACCCCGTGGCAGGGCTGGCCGGATGACCGCCATGATCCTCGGCGGCTCCTTTGGAGCCATTCAAGAACAAAGTAATCAAGACCCCGGCAAGAGGAGCTTGTCGGGAAGGCCACTCGGGGCGCGAAGGAAACAAGGCCCCGGCAAGAGGAGCTTGCCGAGAAGGCTTGGTGGGTGCCGAGCCCCCAAGCGCGACAAGGTTCCTGCCGCGGCAAGGTGCTTGCTGGGGCGGGCAACCTCTCTTCATCTCCGCTCCAGCTCATCCGCCAACGTGTCGCCACGGGTTTCTCGAAAAGCGTGTCGGACGGGCTGTGCAGCCAGCGGGAGCAGCGATAAGCGGCGCCGACAAGCTACCATCGTGGCAAACAGAGGCGACTTGACGGTCCTGTTACCTCGTTTCGGGCGATCGAGGCGGGCATTGATGACTCTTGTCCCTTGCCGTCGAGTTAGGTATAGATTATCAGACACTATACTGAGCAAAGTGTACCAACCTATGTTTTTACTATCTTACCCTTGTCTACTTGCCACATGTGGTGACCCCTTGTGCCTATAAAAGGAGGCCCAAGTGCAACGTAGAAAGGGTTCGGTTCGGTTCGGTTCAGCTCCGGCTTAGTTCATTTTACTCATACGAGACCACACTCAGGCTAGGTTTTGTAGCTCCCATTGCTCCCTAGCAAGAACACAAGATAATCTGCAAAGCAGCAGTAGGAGTATTATCTCTCCGGAGAGCTCCGAAGCTGGGTAAATCCGCTCGTGTGCATCGCCTCGATCCGCTCTTCGTGCAATCTCCGCCCCCCTCCGAACCACAAGGGACTCAGGTGTAACACCCCGGAAGTAACTTTCCATATTTGTAACTCCAACTCTTGCCATTTTCGGCATTGTGATATGATTTTCCCTCCGTGGTTGGTTTTTTCTTCATTTTGCATTTTGTCCATGTCATGCATTTTATATCACGTCATCATGTGCATCGCATTGTCATACGTGTTCGTCTCATGATTCCGAGCATTTTTCCCGTTGTCCGTTTTGCCATCCGGCACTCCTATCTCCCCCGGCGGCCCCTTTTACGTTTTTCCGTGTGCGGGTACTAAGCCTTCTCGGAATGGACCGAGGTTTGTCTAGTGGCCTTGGTATACCACCCGTAGACCACCGGTCAAGTTTCGGGTCATTTGGAGCTCGTTTGGTACTCCAACGGTTAACCGCACTCTCGCAAAGGCCTCTTTTAAGTCGCAGCCCAACACCCCTCCAAAATGGTCCAATAACCCATCTAAGTCACTTCCATGCTCTCCGTCGTTCGATCACGATCGTGTGGGCGAAAACTACACCTCATTTGGACTCTCCTAGCTCCCTCTATGCCTATTTAAACACCTCCCCCGTCTAAATCCGGGTCTTCTTCCCGAAACCCTAAAATTTTCATCCTCACACATCGGGGACATCCGCCGCCCGGACGAAGCCGCCCGCGCGTCGCGCCCGATCAGCGCCGCCACCTGTCCGCGCCGCGCCTCTCGCCGGGCCCAAGGAAACCGCTTGCCCAGCAGCGCCGCCCGGCCGCCCGCCCGCCGCCCGAGGCTCCGCTCCGCCGCTTCGCCCTGGCCGGCCTCGCCGCCCGCCAGACGGCCGGCCCCGCCGCCGTCCGCCTCACCGGCCCTCGCCCGCCGCCACCGCCGGTCGCTGCCATCTTCTTCTCGCGCCGCTCCGGCCTCGCCACCGGCCGCTCCGCCTCCTCGCCGGCCACCTGCACCACCGCCCGCCGCCCACCTCCTCCGGCGGCCCGGCCACCTCATCCTCCCGGCCGCGCTCGGCGCTCCGTGGTGCGCCGCCGCCTCGCCCGATCCGGATCTCGATCGGATCCGATCCCGTTGACTTCTTCTCCCCCTCCAATTTTCTTCTAAGTTTTTAAATTCGGAGATATTTTGTGTCATTTTCAACATAGCATAACTTTGCATATGTAGCTCCATTTTGCGCGTATAATATATCAAAATGTTCGCCTCGAAGAGTAGATCATTTCATCTCACTGCATCATTTTCATTTGAGCTCATCTTGATGCCCGAAATGCTGTTGGAAGGGGGCTATGTGATGTTAGTTTTGCTTTCTTAATGTAACTTGCACTTTTGTTATTTTTGCTATGATTGATTTGTGCACCCTATGATTTTGAGTCCTACATGTGTTTTGTAATATGCCATGCCATATTTCCAGGGGTGTATGCCATGTATTTTTGTGATCTATGTGGTGACTAGCACAAGCATGCAAAGTAGAGGTCCTGATGTTGCTGTTTTCAGCCCTGTTTAGCTGATATTTTGATGCCATGTTAACTTGATGCTACCAAGAGATCCATGCATATTTTGAGATACTTCAGTAAGGATGTTTTGTTAAACATGTCTTGCTCTATCCATCCGTGCCTTTGTTTGCAATTATGGAGTGCCATAGCTTGAGTCAATCGAGCTCTAGTTTTGCTATCAAATGTTTCCTGGCAGATTGTTTACATGTTATTCAATTTTGCCTAGGTTGTTGTGGTTGATCCACGTATGCTATGTTATTGTTCTTGCCATGTATGTCTTCTATGCCATCTCTTCTTGATGTATGTATGCTTAGTTTATCATATAAGGCTCTGTAGTGAGTGCATTGAGCTTGTAAACATGCCTACTTGTTATCAGTTTTGGACATGCCATGTTGCTGAATCATTAACTAAACTTGCGATATTGACATGGATGTTACTATATTTTCTGATCCTTTTGGCTTATGGTCAGTAAGGGACTTTTGTTCTATGCTTTGAGTAGATTCATGCCATGCCTTGTTTTGCTAGTATAAGTTCCTGTAGCATGTAGTTTTGCTGCTCTGAACATTGCAACCTGATGCTGTTTTTGCCATGCCCAACCTGATATTTTGTGCACTTTTGCCATGCTTGTTTGAACCTGTTATGATGTGAACTAGCCATAGCTCAGTGCTCATCTTTTGTCAAGCATCTTGTGTAGATCACTGCCATATACTTTGTTGGTACGTTTGGGTGCAGTAGCTTAATTTCTTGTTGCTTGCTAAGTGGCATCATCTTTGTTAATGGCAGATTTGTGCCATTCTTGTTTTGCTTGTCATTTGCAAACCGTGCATCCGATTCCGGTGATCTTTATATCGATTTCAACCGAATTCATCTCATCTTTCTAGTGGCATGCTTGGTTTGCCAAGTTGATGCCTGGTTCATCATTTACCTTCCGGAGCGCACATACGCATTGCATATCACTTCCCGCATATCATGTCATGTTTTGCATCATGTTGCTTGTGCATTGCACCGTGATTTATTGTGGTTCTTTCGTTTGTGTTCTTGTTTTGGGCAGAGCCGGTAGACGAGTACGTGAACGAGGAACCTGTTGAGAATGCTTACGAGGATCATGCTTTCGACAACTCTGAGAACATTGCAGGCAAGATGACCATACCCTCGAAATCACTTCTATCTTTGCTATGCTAGTTGCTCGCTCTTTTGCTATGCCTCTGCCACGATGCCTACCACTTGCTATATCATGCCACCCATATTGCCATGTCAGCCCCTAACCATCCCTTTTCCTAGCAAACCGTTGATTGGCTATGTTACCGCTTTGCTCGGCCCTCTTATAGCGTTGCTAGTTGCGGTGATGTGAAGTTTGTTCCTTGTTGGAACATGGAGATGTTGTTCCTTTTTGGAACATATTTACTTGTTGGGGATATCACAATATATATCTGCTATAATTAATACATCTATATATTTGGTAAAGGGTGGAAGGCTCGGCCTTATGCCTGGTGTTTTGTTCCACTCTTGCCACCCTAGTTTCCGTCATACCGGTGTTATGTTCCTTGATTTCGCGTTCCTTACACGGTTGGGTGATTTATGGGACCCCCTTGACAGTTCGCTTTGAATAAGACTCGTCCAGCAAGGCCCAACTTTGGTTTTACCATTTGCCACCTAAGCCTTTTTCCCCCGGGTTTTCGCGAGCCCGAGGGTCATCTTTATTTAACCCCCCCGGGCCAATGCTCCTATGAGTGTTGGTCCAAACTAGAGCCACTTGCTGTGCCACCCTGAGGAAAGTTGGGGTATCTTCGGTTGCCGTACGTAGTGTTCATCCGGATGTGCCCTGAGAACGAGATATGTGCAGCTCCTATCGGGATTTGTTGGCACAATCGGGCGGCTTTGCTGGTCTTGTTTTATTGCTGTCGAAATGTCTTGTAGTCCGGATTCGAGATTGATCGGGTCTTCCGGTAGAAGGAATATCCTTCGTTGACCGTGAGAGCTTATAATGGGCTAAGTTGGGACACCCTGCAGGTAATATCTTTCAAAGCCGTGCCCGCGGTTATGAGGCAGATGGGAATTTGTTAATTTCGGTTGTAGAAAACCGAAGTTGACCTCAATTAAAATACACATCAACGCGTGTGTAACCGTGATGGTCTCTTCTCGGCGGAGTCCGGAAGTGAACACGGTGTTGGAGTTATGTCGGCGTAAGTAGTTCAGGTCACTTCTTGATCGCTACTAGTTTCACGACCGTGCTTTGCTCCTCTTCTCGCTCTCTTTTGCGAAATAGCCACCATATATGCTAGTCGCTTGCTGCAGCTCCACCTTACTACTCTGTCCTTCCTATAAGCTTAAATAGTCTTAATCTCGCAGGTGTGAGATTGCTGAGTCCCCGTGACTCACAGATTCTACCAAAACAGTTGCAGGTGCCGACGATGCGGTCAGGTGGCGAACCGAGCTCAAGTGGGAGTTTGACGAGGAACGTGGTCGTTACTATGTGTCTTTTCACGATGATCGATAGTGGTGCCCAGTTGGGACGATCGCGGATCTGTGTAGTATTTGGGGTATCTTCTTTTATTTTGGTTCCGTAGTCGGACCTTGAGTGTACTCTGAATGATGGATGTTTATTTATGTCTTGTGTGAAGTGGCATCGTAAGCCAACTATGTATCTTTTTCCCTTATGTATTACATGGGTTGTGTGAAGATTACCTCACTTGCGACACTGCTTTCAATGCGGTTATGCCTCTAAGTCGTGCCTCGACACGTGGGAGATATAGCCGCATCGAGGGCGTTACAAGTTGGTATCAGAGCCGACCCTCGCGGTTACACGGATGGTTGCGGACAGGTGCGTGGTCATGTTGTTCATGACGTTTGTGACCCGTCGTGGCACCCAACATGGCACATGTACCGGACTGGAAGCACAGACGTTTGTGCCAAGAGGGAACGTTCCTGTGGCCCGACGAGGACGTCGATTCCTCTGAGTGGGGGTGTATGAAATAGCCTGGCTTATTAGGGATGATAGACTACTCATATCAATAAGGAATTCCTTCTTTTCCGGGATCCCATTCGGACAGAACTCCAAAGTTAAGCGTGCTCATCTTGGAGTAGTTTGAGGATGGGTGACCGATCGAAGTTGCTCCGGTGCGCATTTAGTGAGGACAAAGTGCGCAGAAAAGACTAGTATTGATCTGTGGGGCCAGTCTAGATCCCGCCAGGAGTAACGACCACCGGCGGGTGTGTCCGGGGCGTTACAAGTTGGTTTGGGCGAAATCTCTATCATGTGTTTGTTCCGGCTCATTCTGGAAGCCAATCTTTTGTTTTCAGTTGTGATATTCGATTTGTTTCTAAGACAGATGTTGTTTCCATATCTTTATCTAAGTGGCTTCTCACCTTAATGGATGTGTGATGATTAACTTTGGAATTCATTCGTTCATTCTTGTTCGAATGTTTATTGTGAAGACTATATGTTGCAATTTCTATCCGTTGATTTCAACTTGACTAATTGTCTATCAAAGGACTAACGGATGTCACCCTCTTCAGGATGGCTCCGCCAACGCGTCTGAATCCGGAACGAAATGATGGGAATCAGTCGAACCCTCCACCTCCACCTCCGCCTCCGGAGGCTCGGCAAGCTATCATGGCAGCCACCAATGCCAATGCTCGATGATTTTGCAGCTCTTGCAAGAAGCGTACTCAGGGCAAGGCAATCAAGGAAATCAAGGTCAAGGCAACAACCAGCCGCACTTTGCTACTCTCGTCGGTTCCTCGCTAATCAGTCAAGTCTTTCGGTTTACGTGTCGAGGCTACAGACGCCGACGATTGGCTTGTGGACATCTGCAAGCATTTTGATTGTAGCAATGTCGGACACGAGGACTTTGTCAAGTTTGCATCGTTTCAACTCAAGGACCAAGCTGCCGAGTGGTACCAGCAATACAAAGATTCCAGAGGAGGTCGTGTCATTACAGGATGAGTTCCGCCGAGATTTCAGAGCTCACCACATTCCGAAAAGTGTTGTTGAGAGCAAGCGTGAGGAGTTCCGCAATCTCAAGCAAGGCAACATGTCTGTCTATCAATACAATATCCAGTTCCAGAAACTCGCTCGTTTTGCTAAGCAAGACGTACCTGATGAGAAGAGTATGATTTATCAATTCAGAGGTGGTCTGAGAGAAGATCTGCAATTAGCTCTTGTGCTTTTTGAGCCAGAAAAGTATGATGAATTCTACAACATGGCACTGAAGCAAGAAGCTGTCCAGCTCAAATGTGAGGCTTCTAAGAAGAGAATCAGGGATGCAGTTCAGTCTTCTTCTTCCTCTCAAGTGGCAGCTAAGCAGGAGAAGTTCTACCTTCCTCCTCCTCCGTTCCGTCAGCCTTATCATCAGAAGAACTCAGGTGGCCGTGGATCTTCCCACCCACCCAACCCTGGCTATCAGAACAAGTCTAATTCTCAAGCTCCAAGGTCAAGTGCTCCTTACCACCGTCCGCTCTCTGAGGTGACTTGCAACAAATGTCAGCAGAAAGGTCACTATGCGAACAAGTGCTTCAACCAGAGGCGCCTTCCGCCTCCTCCTCCTGTGAAATCTTCCAGCAATGCAGTGGTCAAGCATAATCCAAAGCATGCCAAGGTCAATATGATGAATGCAGCTCAAGCAGAGGAATCTTCTGATGTGATAATGGGTAATCTCTCAGTTAATGATATTCCTGCAAAAGTCTTATTTGATACTGGTGCATCGCTTTCTTTCATTTCGAGACCTTTTTTTGCCAAGCATGAGTTTGTGACGGAAAAGATTCCTATTCCGTTGAAGATTGTGTCCCCGGGTAAGCAAATGACATCTAATATTTTTGTCCCGGATGTTTCTATCAAGTTGGGCGATTATAGATTTCTGGCCAAACCAGTTGTTCTCGGTGACTCGGATATTGATCTTATTCTCGGAATGGACTGGCTTTATCAGCACAAAGCTCAGCTTGATTGTCCTGCTAGGGAAATTCAATTGACCCACTCTTCTAATGATGTGATCATCTATGCCGCTCGTGATGAAACCATTCGGTTGTTTTCTCTCAATGAGAAGGGCGAATTGGATGCTATCTCTCGATTCGATCGTCTGTGAGTACCAAGATGTCTTTCCAGAAGAGCTTCCAGGTATGCCTCCTCATCGCCAGTTGAGTTCGTTATCGATCTTGAGCCTGGCACTGAACCCGTTTGCAAGCGTCCATACAAGCTTGGACCTGATGAGCTGAAGGAATTGAAGAAGCAGCTCGATGAACAAGAGCGTCTGGGTTTGATCAGACCGAGTTCATCTCCTTGGGGTTGTGGTGTTCTTTTTGTCCAGAAGAAGGATGGCACGGACCGACTTTGCGTCGATTACCGTCCATTGAATAAGAAGACTATCAAGAACAAGTATCCACTTCCCAACATCAATGAGCTTTTCGAGCAACTCAAAGGTGCTAAAGTGTTCTCCAAGCTTGACCTTCGTATGGGGTATCATCAGATTCGCATTCGTGAACAAGATATTCCCAAGACAGATTCGAACAAGCTTTGGTTCTTATGAATATCTTGTCATGTCTTTCGCCTTGTCAATGCTCCTCCAACATTCTCTCGGATGATGAACTTCATCTTCAACCCCTACATCAATGAATTCGTTTTGGTCTATCTGGATGATATTTTGGTCTTCTCCAAGAATAAGAAGGATCATGCCAAACATTTGCGATTGGTGCTAGACAAGCTCAGAGAGCATCAATTCTATGCTAAGTTCTCCAAATGTGAATTTTGGCTTGATGAAGTGCTTTATCTTGGTCATATCATCTCCGCCAAGGGCATCATCATTAATCCCGAGAAGGTGTCCGCATTGTGAATTGGGAACCTCCTCGAATGTCAAGGAGCTCCAGTTTTCTCGGTCTTGCAAGTTATTGCCGAAGATTCGTTGAGAACTTCTCGAAGATTGCAAAGCCTCTTTCCAACCTCCTCCAGAAGCATGTGAAGTATGTCTGGTCTCCTGAGTGTGACGTTGCTTTCAATACCCTTAAAGAGAAACTCGTCACAGCTCCTGCCTTGACTCCTCTGATGAATCCAAGCCATTCAAGTTTTACGTGATGCTTCTCTTCAAGGTCTCGGTGCTGTGTTAATGCAAGAGAAGAGAGTTGTGGCTTATACCTCTCGCCAGATTGAAGCTCAACGAAAAGAACTACCCCACTCACGATCTTGAGTTGGCGGCGATTGTCCATGCATTGATAACATGGAGACATCTCTTGTTGGGAAGGAAAGTGGACATTTTCACCGATCACAAGAGTCTCAAGTACATCTTCACTCAGCCCAACCTCAACCTCAGGCAGACTCGATGGGTCGAAATGATTCAAGAGTACAACCCAAGTATCGAATATACTCCGGCAAGGCCAATGTCATTGCAGATGCTTTGAGCAGGAAAGCTTATCGCAATGATCTAATCCTCAAGCCCTTCCACCGGATCTCTGTGAAGCTTTCAAGCTGAATCTTCAAGTTGTTCCTCAAGGCTTTCTTGCCAACCTCATAGTCTCTCCTACTTTGGAAGATCAGATTCGTGAGGCTCAACTTCTGGATACCATGGTGAAAAAGGTGAAACGTGGTATCGACAAGGGCATTTCCAAGTACAAGTGATTCCACATTGATGACAAAGATACCCTTTTCTTTGAGGACCGGATTGTGGTTCCTAAGGGTGATCTGAGAAAAGTCATTATGAACGAGGCTCACAATTCGCTTCTATCCATTTATCCTGGAAGTACGAAGATGTACCATGACCTCAAGCAGTCATATTGGTGGACTCGAATGAAGCGAGAAATTGCTCAATTCATGAATGAATGTGATGTCTGCAGAAGAGTGAAAGCAGAACACCAAAGACCAGCTGGTCTCCTCCAACCTCTTGGTATTCCAGAATGGAAGTTTGATCATATTGAAATGGACTTCGTGACTGGATTTCCAAAGTCCAAGCGTGGAAATGATGCTATCTTCGTTGTCATTGACAATCTTACTAAAGTGGCTCATTTTCTTCCTATCAAAGAATCTATCACAGCAGCTCAGTTGGCAGAGCTATACACCTCCAGGATTGTCTCCTTGCACGGCATTCCACAAGTGATCTCTTCAGACCGTGGCAGCATCTTTACCTCCAAGTTTTGGGATTCTTTTCAGAAGGCCATGGGCACCAACATTCGTTTCAGCACAGCTTTCCATCCTCAAACAAGTGGCCAAGTTGAGAGAGTTAATAAAATCCTTGAAGATATGCTCAGGGCTTGTGTCATTTCTTTCGGTATGAAGTGGGAAGATTGTCTTCCATATGCCGAGTTCTCCTACAACAACAGCTTCCAAGCGAGTTCGGGCAAGGCCCCATTCGAAATTCTCTATGGAAGAAAGTGCCGTACTCCTCTCAATTGGTCTGAGACAGGTGAACGCCAACTTCTTGGCAATGACTTGATCACAGAAGCAGAAGAAATGTGCAAAGTCATTCGTGAGAATCTCAAAGCAGCATAATCGCGCGGAAGAGCTATTATGATGATAAGCACCGTGATGTGGCTTTTGAAATCGGAGACCATGTCTACCTCGCGTCTCTCCAATGAAAGGCACTCGTCAACCCGGTATCAAAGAGAAGCTTGCCCCTAGATACGTGGGTCCTTTCAAGATCATTGGCAAAGAGGCGATCTCGCCTATCAACTTGAGCTTCCTCCAACTTTGCAAATGTGCACGATGTGTTTCACGTGTCACAGCTTCGCAAGTGCTTCAAGACCCCTGAACGCACTATCAACTTCGAAGAGATTGACCTTCAAGAAGATCTCTCTTATCATGAGCACCCCGTTGCTATTCTTGAAGAAACCGAGCGCAAGACTCGCAACAAGTCAATCAAATTCCTGAAAGTGAAGTGGTCACACCATTCCGACCGATAAGCCACCTGGGAGCGCGAGGATCACCTCCGTTCCGAATATCCGGAGTTCTTTCAGTCCTAGATCTCGGGACGAGATCCTCTTGTAGTGGTGGAGTGTTGTAACACCCCGGAAGTAACTTTCCATATTTGTAACTCCAACTCTTGCCATTTTCGGCATTGTGATATGATTTTCCCTCCGTGGTTGGTTTTTTCTTCATTTTGCATTTTGTCCATGTCATGCATTTTATATCACGTCATCATGTGCATCGCATTGGCATACGTGTTCGTCTCATGATTCGAGCATTTTTCCGTTGTCCGTTTTGCCATCCCAAGCACTCCTATCTCCCCGGCCCTTTTACGCTTTTTCCGCAAAGGGTACTAAGCCTTCTCGGAATGGACCGAGGTTTGTCTAGTGGCCTTGGTATACCACCCGTAGACCACCGGTCAAGTTTCGGGTCATTTGGAGCTCGTTTGGTACTCCAACGGTTAACCGCACTCTCGCAAAGGCCTCTTTTAAGTCGCAGCCCAACACCCCTCCAAAATGGTCCAATAACCCATCTAAGTCACTTCCATGCTCTCCGTCGTTCGATCACGATCGTGTGGGCGTAAAACTACACCTCATTTGGACTCTCCTAGCTCCCTCTATGCCTATTTAAACACCTCCCGTCTAAATCCGGGTCTTCTTCCCGAAACCCTAAAATTTTCATCCTCATACACGGACGATCCGCCGCCGGACGAAGCCGCCGCCTGCGTCCGCGCCATCAGCGCCGCCACCTGTCGCGCCGCCACCCGCGCCCACCGCCCATTGGCCAGGGGTTCGCCCGGCTGCAGCGCGCGCATGGCGACGCTGACGCCGCCCGAGGCTCCCGCTCCGCCGCCTACGCCGGCCGGCTGCGCCGCCGCCGCCCGACTGGCGGCCCCGCCGCCGTCCGCCTCACTGCCCTCGCCGCCGCCACGGCCGATCGCCGGCCATGTTCTTCTCCGCGCCGCTCGGCCTCGCCGGCGCTCCGCCTCCTCGCCGGCCATCCACCACCGCCCGGCCGCCCTCACCTCCTCCGGCGGCCCGGCCACCCTCTCCTCCCGCCGGCGCTCGCGCTCCGTGCCGCCGCCGCCTCGCCCGATCCGGATCTCGATCGGATCCGATCCCGTTGACTTCTTCTCCCCCTCCAATTTTCTTCTAAGTTTTTAAATTCGGAGATATTTTGTGTCAATTTCAACATAGCATAACTTTGCATATGTAGCTCCATTTTGCGCGTATAATATATCAAAATGTTCGTCTCGAAGCGTAGATCATTTCTTCTCATTGCATCTTTTTCATTTGAGCTCATATTGATGCCCAAAATGCTGTTGGAAGGGGGCTATGTGATGTTAGTTTCTGTTTCTTAACAGAACTTGCAGTTTTGTTATTTTTGCTATGATTGATGTGTGCACCCTATGATTTTGAGTCCTACATGTGTTTTGTAATATGCCATGCCATATTTCCAGGGGTCTATGCCATGTATTTTTGTGATCTATGTGGTGACTAGCAAAATCATGCAAAGTAGGTGTCCTGATGTTGCTGTTTTCAGCCCTGTTTAGCTGATATTTTGATGCCATGTTAACTTGATGCTACCAAGAGATCCATGCATATTTTGAGATACTTCAGTAAGGATGTTTTGTTAAACATGTCTTGCTCTATCCAACCATGCCTTTGTTTGCAATTATGGAGTGCCATAGCTTGAGTCAATCGAGCTCTACTTTTGCTATCAAATGTTTCCTGGCAGATTGTTTACATGTTATTCAATTTTGCCTAGGTTGTTGTGGTTGATCCACGTATGCTATGTTATTGTTCTTGCCATGTATGTCTTATATGCCATGTCTTCTTGATGTATGTATGCTTAGTTTATCATATAAGGCTCTGTAGTGAGTGCATTGAGCTTGTAAACATGCCTACTTGTTATCAGTTTTGGACATGCCATGTTGCTGAATCTGTTAACGAAACTTGCGATATTGACATGGATGTTACTATATTTTCTGATCCTTTTTGGCTTATGGTCAGTAAGGGACTTTTGTTCTATGCTTTGAGTAGATTCATGCCATGCCTTGTTTTGCTAGTATAAGTTCCTGTAGCATGTAGTTTTGCTGCTCTGAACATTGCAACCTGATGCTGTTTTTGCCATGCCCAGCCTGATATTTTGTGCACTTTTGCCATGCTTGTTTGAACCTGTTATGATGTGAACTAGCCATAGCTCAGTGCTCATCTTTTGTCAAGCATCTTGTGTAGATCACTGCCATATACTTTGTTGGTACGTTTGGGTGCAGTAGCTTAATTTCTTGTTGCTTGCTAAGTGGCATCATGCTGTTAATGGCAGATTTGTGCCATTCTTGTTTTGCTTGTCATTTGCAAACCGTGCATCCGATTCCGGTGATCTTTATATCGATTTCAACCGAATTCATCTCATCTTTCTAGTGGCATGCTTGGTTTGCCAAGTTGATGCCTGGTTCATCATTTACCTTCCGGAGCGCACATACGCATTGCATGTCACTTCCCGCATATCATGTCATGTTTTGCATCATGTTGCTTGTGCATTGCACCGTGATTTACTGTGGTTCTTTCGTTTGTGTTCTTGTTTTGGGTAGAGCCGGTAGACGAGTACGTGAACGAGGAACCTGTTGAGAACGCTTACGAGGATCAAGCTTTCGACAACTCTGAGAACATTGCAGGCAAGATGACCATACCCTCGAAATCACTTCTATCTTTGCTATGCTAGTTGCTCGCTCTTTTGCTATGCCTCTGCCACGATGCCTACCACTTTCTATATCATGCCACCCATATTGCCATGTCAGCCCCTAACCATCCCTTTTCCTAGCAAACCGTTGATTGGCTATGTTACCGCTTTGCTCAGCCCCTCTTATAGCGTTGCTAGTTGCAGGTGATGCTGAAGTTTGTTCCTTGTTGGAACATGGAGATGTTGTTCCTTTTTGGAACATATTTACTTGTTGGGGATATCACAATATATATCTGCTATAATTAATACATCTATATATTTGGTAAAGGGTGGAAGGCTCGGCCTTATGCCTGGTGTTTTGTTCCACTCTTGCCACCCTAGTTTCCGCCATACCGGTGTTATGTTCCTTGATTTCGCGTTCCTTACGGTTGGGTGATTTATGGGACCCCTTGACAGTTCGCTTTGAATAAGACTCGCCAAACAAGGCCCAACTTTGGTTTTACCATTTGCAGCCTAAGCCTTTTCCCCCGGGTTTTCGCGAGCCCGAGGGTCATCTTTATTTAACCCCCCGGGCCAACGCTCCTTTGAGTGTTGGTCCAAACTAGAGCCACTTGCGGTGCCACCCTGAGGCAACTTGGGGCATCTTCGGTTGCCGTACGTAATGTTCATCCGGATGTGCCCTGAGAACGAGATATGTGCAGCTCCTATCGGGATTTGTCGGCACAATCGGGCGGCTTTGCTGGTCTTGTTTTATTGCTGTCGAAATGTCTTGTAGTCCGGATTCGAGATTGATCGGGTCTTCCGGTAGAAGGAATATCCTTCGCTGACCGTGAGAGCTTATAATGGGCTAAGTTGGGACACCCTGCAGGTAATATCTTTCAAAGCCGTGCCGCGGTTATGAGGCAGATGGGAATTTGTTAATTTCGGTTGTAGAAAACCGAAGTTGACCTCAATTAAAATACACATCAACGGCGTGTGTAACTGTGATGGTCTCTTCTCGCGGAGTCCGGAAGTGAACACGGTGTTGGAGTTATGTCGACGTAAGTAGTTCAGGGTCACTTCTTGATCGCTACTAGTTTCACGACCGTGATTTGCTCCTCTTCTCGCTCTCTTTTGTAAATAGCCACCATATATGCTAGTCGCTTGCTGCAGCTCCACCTTACTACTCTGTCCTTCCTATAAGCTTAAATAGTCTTGATCTCGCTGGTGTGAGATTGCTGAGTCCCGTGACTCACAGATTCTACCAAAACAGTTGCAGGTGCCGACGATGCGGGCAGGTGACGCAACCGAGCTCAAGTGGGAGTTTGACGAGGAACGTGGTCGTTACTATGTGTCTTTTCCCGATGATCGTAGTGGTGCTCAGTTGGGACGATCGGGATCTGTGTAGTATTTGGGGTATCTTCTTTTATTTTGGTTCCGTAGTCGGACCTTGAGTGTACTCTGAATGATGGATGTTTATTTATGTACTGTGTGAAGTGGCGGCTGTAAGCCAACTATGTATCTTTTTCCCTTATGTATTACATGGGTTGTGTGAAGATTACCTCACTTGCGACACTGCTTTCAATGCGGTTATGCCTCTAAGTCGTGCCTCGACACGTGGGAGATATAGCCGCATCGAGGGCGTTACATCAGGTCCCATAGGTGTTCGTGGGACACGATCAGTTCTCCCCGACATCTTTGGCGCGCCAGGTAGGGGGCGTCGAGGCTGTGTGAACCCGATCCGGCGGTCACGCGAGCAACTTCATGAACATCTTCGTCAATATGGCGCCGAAGAAGAAGTCTTCGGCAGCAGCAGAGCCGTCCGCGTCGAACTCACCACCACCGGAGCTGTCAGGTGGTGGGGGAAACGCTGGCGGAGGAACCGGCGTCGTTGAGAGAGCCCACAATGCCGCCAGGTCCAAGGACAAGGCAGCACAGGCGTCGGCGTCCGAAGTCCGCACAGCGTCCCTTCGCAGGAGGCGCGGACCGACAGCGTCATGATGCTCGCGGCGCCATACGCCGCTGGATCAAGGCCAAGCCTGGAGGATCCCGAGGCCCTCGAGACCGCATGCACCCAAAGATCTTTGGTACGAAGCGGAGTACGGTCGCTTGGGCGGGATGCTGCTCCTCCTAACTTGGTTAGGAGTCCAAGCACATCCCGTTCTTCGCTCCGTACGCCGTTGCCGCCAACCACACCAGCGGAAGCCTTGGCTAGAGCTCAGTTACTTCTAGATTACCCTCCAACGGCTGATAAGGTCGACGAATGGAGGGCCACAATTCAGAGTCTCATCGGCCGCTTAACGGCAACGCCCCGCGGCAACCGAGTGCTTCGCAGCCGCGACAAGGCGACAAGGCGCGAGCTGATGGCGACGAGACTTGCGGGGGTGCACCCACCGTACACTCCCCTTCCCGAAGGCCAAGATCGCCAACTCGCCGGATCCACCTCGACAGCGCCTCCACAGCGTCGTCGGATCCGCGAGCTCGTCGCGACCAGCGCCAAGTTCTTCGAGAACGGCAAGAAGAAGACGCCGAACCCGACGAAGCGCCAAGAGAAGCGCGCCGTCAATCGACCAACGCGCCGGGCCCATCGTCGATATGCATGCGCCGGGGAACCAGCGACTTACCATACTGTGTAGGTTGCCCTGCGCTCACCCGTGAGCTGTGGCAAGCACGGTGGCCCGACAAGAAAAACTTCAAACCAGATGTGCGAGAAAAGTATGATGGCAGGACACACCCATCGGAGTTCCTCAAGATCTACACCATCGCGGTGCAGGCGGCGGGGGACGAGACGACAAGATCCTCGCCAACTACTTTCCCCACGGTGCTCAAGCCAAACGCCGATCTTGGCTCATGCACTTGCCGGATGGCTCTATTTCTTCTTGGGCAGATTTGTGCCACCAGTTTGTTGGCGCCTTCACGGTGGCCACAAGCCTCATGGCTGTGAGAGTGACCTCCACCTGCTTGCCTGAAGGAGGAGAGTCCTCGCAAGTTCATCCAGAGATTCAGCCGAGTGCACTACAACATCCCGGACGTCCACCCTGCCGCGGTGATCAGTGCATTTCATCAGAATGTACGAAACCGCAGGATGAGGGAGGAGATGGCGATGTGCAAAGTGAAAGACGTCAGCGAGCTCTACGCCCTGTCCGACAAGTGTGCACGCTGTTGAAGAAGGAAGAAGACTCGAGGAGAGAATGTGGGGCAGAATCGACAGTGAGGAGATCGCCCTGCAAGGAAGAGCCGTGGCTAAACAACGAAGGAAGAAAACCAAGAAGTACTAGTTGTCGAGCAGTCCGGCAAGGATGGTGCCGCCAACAAAACCAAGGCTAGTGGCTCCGGCAAGGAGGTTGCCGTAGATGCCGACCGCCAAGCTGTGGCGGCCGCCGACAAGCCTGACAGCTCCAACAAGCAGTACTGTAAAATCCACCGCACCAAGGGACGATCTCCAGAGCTGCAAGAAAGTCGAGCAACTTGTTGAGCTACAGAGAGCTGAGTACGAGCGGCGAGACAAGGAGAAGGCCCAAGAAGGTGCAGGTGCTGCAAGTAAAAAGAGACCCGGCCGGGGAGGACGCCGCGGCAAGGCCAAGCATCGGCAAGGAGACAGACCTCCCCGCGGCCGTGACAAGGAAGAAGACGAAGATGAAGATGACGAGGACATGGAAGACGACGAAGCTGACGAGCAAGAGTTTCAAAAGGCAACATAGGTCCTTTGCGTTGACGGAGGTGCTTCTCTGCATACCTCGCACTGCCAACTCAAACAATGGATGCGTGAGGTTAATGCAGCAGAACCCTCCATAGAGTCGCGCAAACCTCTGAAGTGGTCCAGCACGCCCATCATTTTTGACATTGAGGACCACCCCGATCGCATCACTGCGTCGGGTGCTTGCCGATGTTGGTCTCACCAACCATCCGCAACCTCAAAGTCGCAAAGATGCTGGTTGACGGCGGGGCCGGCCTGAATTTGATCTCCTCTGCAGTGCTCCAAAAGCTTCAAATCCCAGACAGTGAGCTCGAAGAAACTGGTACTTTCCAAGGAATCAACCCAGGAAGGAGCAAGCCTAAAGGGAAGATCACGTTGCCGGTAACATTCGGCAGCGAGCTTAACTTCAGAACTGAGAGGGTCACATTTGACGCTGCCGACTTCCCATTGCCCTACAATGGCATACTTGGCCGTCCAGCACTCGCCAAGTTCATGGCCGCCTCTCATCATGCCTACAACTTACTCAAAATGCCCGGCCCGATAAGCGTCATTTCTGTCCATGGCGACAAGAAGGACGCGCTTATCTCGCCGACAAGATTTACCGGGATGCAGCTGCCGCAGCAGTTAGCAAACCACTTGTCATTGAAGCTCCCGGGGAAGAAGAAACCACCAAGTCCGCAAGAGCTCGATGCCCACTCCGCAAGCGCACCTCTTGAGTGCTGCGCTACCGTCGAGGACGCACCATCGAGCTCCACCGCAAGTGCAAGAAGACGATGGCAGCTCCGCCAAGACCAAGAAGGTGCCCGCCAAGGAGGACGACATCGGTGGTACCTTCACCATCGATGCCACGCTTGATCCTAAATAGGAAGGCGAGCTCGTTGTTTTTCTGCGGGCGAATGTCGATGTGTTTGCATGGCAGCCATCCGACATCCCCGTGTTCCTGTGAAAGTAATTGAGCACCACCTAGCTGTTCTGTCCTCACGCTGCGCCTGTTAAGCAAAAAGTTAGGAAACATGCGGTGGGCGCCAAGAGTTCATAGCGTAAGAAATCAAGAAGTTGGAAGCAGCAGGGCTTGTCAGAGGAGTCCTCCATCCCACGTGGTTGGCTAATCCGGTAGTTGTACGCAAGGCTAATGGGAAATGGAGACTCTGTATTGACTTCACTGATGTTAATAAAGCTTGTCCCAAAGACCCATTTCCCTTGCCGCGTATCGACCATATTGTTGACTCCACGGCTGTATGTGATCTGCTTTCATTTCTTGATGCATATTCAGGATACCATCAGATCTTCATGGCAGAAGAAGATGAAGAGAAAACCGCATTCATTACACCATGTGGCACGTACTGCTTCATACGGATGCCTTTCGGTTTAAAGAATGCTGGTTCAACTTTTGCAAGAGTAGTCCATGATGCCTTTGGGCTGCGATATACGTAAATGTAGAAGCCTACATGGATGACATAGTGGTCAAAAGCAAGGACAAAGCAACTCGGTTCAGGATTTGATGAAACATTTGCAAATCTGCGCAAGATCAACCTCAAGCTCAACCCCGAGAAGTGCGTGTTTGGAGTCCCTTCCGGCAAGCTTCTCGGGTTCTTTGTGTCTCAGCGGGGAATTGAAGCCAATCCCGACAAGATCAAGGCCATTGAGCAGATCGAAGCACCAAAGCGCGTCAAGGATGTCAGAAGACTTGCCGGTTGCGTGGCTGCTCTCAACAGGTTCATCTCTAAGTCTGCTGAACGCGCCCTGCCGTTTTTCAAGATTTTGAAAGAGGCAGGTCCAATGAAATGGACTCCCGAAGCGGAGGCTGCGCTGCAGGACTTGAAGAGATACCTGTCCTCCGCTCCAATACTTGTCGCACCTAGGCCGCAAGAGAAGTTGCTGCTTTATATAGCGGCAACCAATCAAGTGGTTAGTGCTGCGTTAGTAGCAGAGAGGGAGGCAGATGATGAGCCGGCAACCGAGGCAGATGCATCCAGCGACAAGCAAGGGGCTTCGCCGTCAAGCTCTGGTCCCGACAAGGACAGATTAGCGCAGGGTTGCGACAAGACACAGAAAAGGATGGTGCAGCGCCCAGTTTACTTTGTCAGTTCCCTTCTGCAGGGGGCTAGGTCAAGGTACTCGGTGTGCGAAGTTGCTTTCGGCCTCCTCATGGCCTCGAGAAAGCTGCGCCATTACTTTCAAGCACACGAGATAACAGTTGTTACTCGCTTTCGCTGAAGAGGATATTGCAAAATCCGAAGCAACAGCAGGATTGTCGAGTGGGCACCGAACTGTCAAGCTTTGGTCTCAAGTTTGAAAGCACTTCAACTATCCAGAGCAGAGCATTGGAAGAATTCATAGCAGAGTGGACGCCAAAGCAAGACGAAGAAATTCCAGAGACAAGCATCCCCGTCAAGGAGGCAAATAAAGAGTGGCTGATGTACTTTGATGGTGCCTTCTCGCTGCAAGGCGCCGGTGCCGGCGTGCTGCTTATCGCACCCACCGGAGAGCACCTCAAGTACATAGTCCAGATGCACTTTCCCAAGGAACAAGCAACAAATAATACAGCAGAGTATGAAGGCTTGCTTGCCGGTCTCAGGATTGCGGTGGACCTTGGGATCAAGAAGATCATTGTCAGGGGGGACTCGCAACTTGTCGTCCGCCAAGTAAATAAAGATTATCAAAGTCCGTTGATGGAAGCCTACGTCGATGAAGTGAGAAAGCTAGAAGAGCACTTTGAAGGCCTGCAAATGGAACACGTTCCAAGAGGTCAGAATGATATAGCTGATGGCCTCTCCAAATGTGCCGCACTTAAGTTACCTGTGGAACCAGGAATTTTTGTGCTCAAGCTGACTCAGCCAACCGTAGCACCATCAACGGGACAGAGCAAGAAGAGAAAATTGGTTTCCGGCGACTACTTTCCGGCAGAGCTCCCCGGAGCCGCCGCCAAGAAGGTCCCGAAAATCAACGCAAATATCACTGAGGAGCAGTCTGCTCCGACAAACCATGCAGTTTGTATCGTTGAAGCAAACGCTCCGACAAGTTTCGCTCCGGCAAACTTGTCGGGGATCATCAAGCTCCGCGGACCCGCAGGTTCTTGCCAGAAGCTGATGTTCCCACAGATGATAGAAGAGCCTTTAGTCCTTGTTGTCGAGCCACAAGCTCCAAAGCATGGGCACAACAAATCGCCCATTTCCTTGAGACAGAGAACTTCCCAAGAGCAAGAAGAAGCGGAAAAGTAGCCCGGCGGTCAATAAGTATGTACCAGTTTGTTGACAACATCCTGCATGTAAGAAGACTCAACGGTGTGAAATTGAAGTGTATTTGCGGGAAGATGGACAGAAGCTGTTGGCAGAGATACATGGAGGCATATGTGGTCACCACATTGGCACAAGGGCACTTGCCGGCAAAGCTTTCCGGCAAGGTTTCTTTTGGCCAGAAGCCCTCCAGGATGCAACTGCGCAAGTAACAAAGTGTGAAGCGTGCCAGTTCCATTCCAAACAGATTCATCAGCCAACTCAAGCTCTCCAGACGATCCCTTTATCCTGGCCCTTCTCGGTCTGGGGGCTCGATATCCTCGGCCTCTTCCCCCGAGCTGTCGGGGGCTTTGAGTACTTGTACGTCGCAATCGACAAGTTCACAAAGTGGCCGGAAGTGGAACCAGTGAGGAAGGTGACAACACAGTCAGCCTTCAAGTTCTTCAGGTCAATTGTTTGCCGTTTTGGGATTCCTAACCGGATCATCACCGACAACGGCACCCAATTCACGAGTCGCACCTTCATGCAGTACGTCCAAGATCTTGGCGCCAAGGTCTGCTTTGCTTCCGTGGCTCACCCGAGAAGCAACGGTCAAGCAGAGAGGGCAATCGCTGAAGTGCTGCGGGGACTCAAGACCAGAACTTTCGACAGGCTGCGCAAGTGCGGAAGGAACTGGATCGAGGAGCTGCCGGTGGTTCTTTGGTCGATCAGAACGACGCCAAATCGAGCCACTGGCCAGACACCTTTCGCTCTAGTCTACGGAGCAGAGGCAGTTCTCCCCACGGAACTCGTGTACGGGTCACCTCGAGTGCTCGCTTACGATGAGCTTGAGCAAGAGCAGCTGCGACAAGATGACGCGCTGCTCCTTGAGGAAGATCGTCTTGAGTGCTGCAGACGAGCTGCTCGTTACCAGCAAGCTTTGCGCCGCTACCATAGCCGCAGTTAATGCCGAAGCTTCGAGGAAGGCGACCTTGTTCTTGGCGCTCAATCCGCCAAGAATTCCAACAAGTTGACTTGAAGTGGGAAGGCCCTTATCGGGTGAAACGAGTCACTAGGCCCGCGCTGTCCGCTTTGAGACCAAGATGGCGCCCGTGAGCAATTCCTGGAATATAGAGCATCTTCGCAAGTTTTACCCATATAAGCGGTTGCGTAACCTGTTCAAGCAACCACCCTTTTGTACAAGTCTTGCCGCTGTTGCATGTAATCCTTTGTACAAAGCCGGGCGCAGACCCGTGCATCAAGAAGTTTATGTGTTGCGCACAACTTGTCAATACATGCCCTCATAATCATATATGCATGTGTTTACTAACATTTTGTGCAGCACCCGCACCCGGTAAGCGATGACGTGCCACTAGGCTCCATAACTTTATTTTCTCTTCTTTCTTCTCAAACAAGAAGAAGGTTCATCCACCCACAAGTTAACCGGGGGGGAGGGGGGGGGGGAAGGAGAAGATAACGGTGTGGGCCGCCAAGCGTCGCCCGAGGAACTGTCGCCTTGCCGGGAAATGGGCAACAGAGAAGCTAAGTTGCTAAGTTTAAACGATCAGTTTTAAATTTTTAAGTTATCTTCCTCGAACGATGGTACTTTGTATGGAAAACCTGTGCACGGAGGAACCGACTCGCGACTAGCTTGCGCCCTTACTTTGTTTCGAGTCCGCTCAACAACTTAAGTGTGCTGTAATTAGTTGCGATAAGGTTGCTTGTCGGAGGCGGCATCGCCGGCAGTTGCTCTTGAAGTTCAAGACTTTCGGCCAAGGCAAAGGTGTTTGCACCGACAAGTTCCCCGAAAGCGAGGGTATAAACATACAAAGGAAGAAATCGAGTAAAGGAAATAACATTGCATTCGATTACCTAAGATAGTGTATATTACATAATAACTTGTCGCGGATCTAATAGATTTTTCGCCTAAACATGATCTACAGCGACAAGAGAAAGACAGACTTGGCGGTCTAGTCCGCGCGGTCGCCCTCGAGCCTCTTGACTCCGCTCACCCTGTCCACAATGGGTGCGACAAGGGCTTTGAGCGCTTCAACATCGGCGGATGGAGGCAGGGACTTGAGGGCTTTGGTGAAGTCGACGCCTGGGTTGCGGAAGGCCACCTTCATCAACACCTTCTGGAGAGCCTCGGCGCAGACTTGACGTGATTCCTCCGCCAGTTGCTTTGGAACCTCTTCCCGGAGCCGCTGGATACCCGCCAACACGCCTTTGAAGAACAGGTTGAGCTTGACGCTGGGTTGGAGGTTCTCGTTAGTGGAGTATCCAAGATCTGTCATCCCCAACTCCATCAGCTCATTATGGATGCCGGCGGCGGTTCCCACAAGACCTTCTGTCCAGTGCATTATGCTGTCTCGAAGATTATTTTGGGTGGTCACAGCATTCGACAGCAACTCCTCGGTGGCCTTGATCTTTTCCAGCAGGCCCTTTTCCCGATCCTTGACGCCATTCAACGTCTCCGTCAGGGTGGCCAGCTTCAGCTCCAAATCTGCCTTGACATCCTTGGCGGCATCGATCTCCTTGATCTTTTCAAAGAAACGACCTGCAGCTCGCCGAGGTGTAAGCGTCCCCTTCATGCTCGCGCTCAACCCGGCGACCTCCTCGGCACTCTTCTCGAGGGTGGACTCCAGCTGAGCCACCTCGCCTCCATTCCCTCATGGCGGCCTCGGCAGCCGCAGCGGCATCTTTTGCCTCCAAGTGGCTCCGCTAATCGCTTGTTTGCTCACAGCGAGATCTTCCTCATAGCTGTCGAGGTTAATCTTCCGCTGCGCCACTCACCTTCTCGCTGAGAGCTTCTCGCCGGCAAGCCTCTCGCTGCTCTTCGACCTCGCCTTCTCCAAGATGAAGGCCGTGGCGCCTCACAAGTTGCTCCAGCGCCTCCGCTATATCCCGGAGAGTTTTTTGTTGGCGCCCGGAGCTCTTCCGCGTTTCTCCAAGTCAGCTCCCGCCATCGCGACAAGCGCCTCCTCGACTCCAGTTTGGCTTGTCGGGCGTAGAGCGACAACAACTTCCTTAGCAGCTGCTCCTCCTCAGCTCACCGCTGCTGCTGCTTGGGGCATCAACCAAGAACAGTCCGGCGGAGGCAAGAAGTTCCGCCGAAAGTCTCCCCTCGACCGTGCCCTGAGCTTGATTCCTGTGGAGCTTGATAAAACACCCTCGCCGGCCTTCGTAGGCGCTGGCTGGGGCTCTTGAGTCAGCGCCGGCGTCGGTGGCGGGAGGATCAGCGGTCGGTGCAGCGCCTGGCGCCTCCTGCGGCCTCAGGGCCGTCAAGACGATCGCAGATTCCTCCCCCTTCAAGGCCAAGAGCTCAAGGACCTCCGGCTTGGCCAAGGCCCGTCGGCGCCAGCCTCCTCCTCCATGTTGGCGGCGTCGACATTGTCGCCATGAAGGCCTTCCTCGCCGGGCGGCCTCGGTCTCCATCGGATCTCCGGCAGATGGATCTAATGGTCAGAAGAACAAAGCACAAATCTAGCAGATGTTCGAAAGAGAAGAATAGAAGAAGAAAGGACCCAAGGGAAATTATCAAACAAGAAAATCACCTGCAACGGGATCTGTTGCCGCGGTCTCCACTACCAGAGGGTCGTCGGCGCTGGTCCTTGTCGGGGAAGCTCCCCTTGTCGGAGAGGCCTCCCTTGCCGGAGAGCGCCCCTTGGCGGAGAGTTTTCCTTGGCGCAGAGTTGAAGCAAGCAGAACTCGGGAGGACCTCCGGTGCTTCCCGATGAGGCTGCTCTGCCCTGCACAAATCAACAAACCAGATATCAAGAACGGAGAAGCACCCAAGCGCACCCAAACTTGAGGAGTACACCATACACTTACTGGGCCAGCTGGGGCTGCTCTGTTGAAGGGTCGCTGGTCCGCAAGGGAGTTCCAGACGTCCCCCTGCCGCCATTGTGGGAGTCACCGAGACGACAACCACCGCTGCCTTGGCCCTCTTGGCGCCTCCGAGCTAACGCCCCAAGAAGAAGGTTCAGAGGAAGCCACGGATGTAAGATAAAGCAATAAATCGGAAGATTACAAGTAGCAGCGACAAGATCTTACTCTTCCTCTTCTTCCTCGGAGCTGAGGCGGAGAGATCAAACTCTGCCCTGGGCGCGACGGATTGGGGGAGAAGATT
The DNA here is from genome assembly GCA_021605205.1 of Aegilops longissima. NCBI lineage: Eukaryota > Viridiplantae > Streptophyta > Magnoliopsida > Poales > Poaceae > Aegilops > Aegilops longissima. The sequence goes on from CM038682.1 coordinate 473,087,651, forward strand.
CTCGGCGCTTGGCGGGTGCAGGGGCCGCGACCAGAAGACCCGCGCCTGTCCGCTGTGGAGGAATGAGGCGCCCCTGCTGCAACAGTGCTTGCCGCGGTGGAGCGCGTCGGGCGGCGAGGCGGCTGTTGGACCGTGAGCCCCCGCCACTTCTCCAGCCTTCCCGAGGCGCCTCCTTGGCGGGCAGCGGGCTCCTCCCGCGGCAAGCTACTTGACGGCGGAGGAGAGGCGCCGGCAGGCTCGCTTGGTTCGTCTGTCGGGCTCGGGTCTGCTCCTCCTCACCGACGAACTCCTTCTCGGTCGGCAAGGCTTGCCACCTCGGCCCTCTCTGCCTCCTCGACAGTGAACCCAACGCGCCGGCGGCAGCAGCCTCTCGCAGCCTCCTCCAAACTAGGCGTCTGGCGCGCCATCTCCCGAGCGGTGGTGTCGCGGGTGAGCCTCCTCTGCTCGTCGGCGCGGATCGGCACTTCAACCAAGTTGTCGAAGAACTGCTGCACGATGTCGTCGGCGGGCTCTCGCCAAGTTGGAACGATTCCATGGGAATCGCACAACGGCATTATCGCGCTGGATGCTGTGCGACAAGTTGTTGCACAAGGGCACAACTCCCTCGCAACATGCACCACCGGGGTTATCCGCTTCAGCTTGAACAACTCCCTGAGCATGCCGTCAAGCTCCAAGGTAGTGAAATTCCAATTCAGACCTGGGCGCAGCCTCATGATGTCCGCCGCGTTCTGGAATTCCCAAGCAGGCCTCCCTCTCTCCTGCAAGGGCGCAATGCGGCGGCGAAGGAAGTCCGCTGTCACAGCCCTAGAGTTGCTTGACATTAGTTGCATTAAGGCATTCATGTCATCATGTTAATTTCCATGAAAGTTGAAATGGGGAGGACCAAGCCCTAGCACTAAAATATTTCAAATAGGTTCAACTTCAAAATATTTTCAATAAACCCAAAATGCCTTTGGAGATGTTCATGATTTTTGATAAAGGTAAAACCCTCTGCCAAAAATGATGAGCATATTTCTAGGTCATTCCTGGATTTTGAATTAAATCTTAAACCATTTGGCTTTGGGCATTTAAACACTATAAATAATTTAAATGCTCAATTAATGTTGGAAGTATTTGTGGGCCATAGAAATAATTCAGAAAGTGCCCGTGAATATTTTCAGGATTTATAAATTGATTTGGTTTTTAAAAACTGGATCAAAAACAAACTACAGAATATTAGAAAACTAAAACAAATAAAAAGAGAGAGAGAAGAGGCCCCAGGCCACTTACCTGGCCTCACCTGCGCAGCCACCCGGCCCAGTTTTCCTTCCCCCCTCCCCTGCTGGCCGGCCCGGTTGGCCCAGCCCACCACCGCCTCCTCCCTGTCGCCTTCCTCCTCGCCAGAGGAGGGCCAGCAGGCTGACACAAGACGCCTGCCGCCCGCCACGACTCCAGCCTGCTCTGCGTCCCCGACGCTGGACGAGTCCCCGTGCGCCACGCGACCCCTCGACCCCCTCACTCTTCCCACCCCTCTCCTTCTTCTCTCTCGCTCTACCAGGCCCGAGAGCCCGCTGCCACTGGCCGCCAGAGCCACGGCCACTGCCCTCCTCGCCTCGCCCGACGTGTCCACGGCCTCCGCCTAGCCCTCTCCTCCTCCTCACCAAGCCCCCGACGCCGAGCACCCCGAGGCGCCGCCCACCATTTCCCCTTCTCGACCCGCTGGTCGCTGTCGCTTGGTCGCGGCTCCGGTGCCCACCCGAGCTCACCGACGGCCTCCTCGCAACCACGGTGAGCCCCGAGTCATTCCCCTCTTCCCGACTCGTCTCCCCCCTAACCACCGTCTCCACTACGGCCGACAGCTCCTCATCGCTGGCCATGGCGCGCCATGCCACAGCCCGCTGGCTCGCGTCGGGCGTGTCAACGTGCTCGAGGAGACTTCAGAGCACGAGCACCCTTCGCCTCCCTCTCGTGCACTGCAGCCCGTAGCCACCGAACCCGAGCTCCGGCCGCCAAAGCTCGACGCCGGCGAGATTCCGCCACCCCACCTCCCGCTAGTCCCCTTAGATGCGACGAGCCCAAGCGCCACGAGCACCCTCCGCCTGCTTTTTGGTCACCGAGGAGGAAACCCGCCGCCTCCGCTGCCTCTGGCTCGCCCGGCGACGAGCCGCTGGTCAACTCCGGCGAGTTGACCTGGTTTGGCCTAGTTGACTTCCCGAGTCATCGACATGCGGGCCCCGCCTGCTAACCACTCTAGTTAGGTTTAAACTAACTTAACTAACCCAAAGTTAGTACTAATTAACTAGGTTAGTTTAGTTAGTCATCGACGTGGCCCCCACACGCCAGTTTGACCTGGGCGCCCTGTTGACCGGCTGACGCCACATCGACGTCAGTCGACGCAGTAATATTCTTTTCTGGATTTAATTTAATTCAGAAATTTCAGAAAATACTCTAAACTTCTAAAATCATATAAATTCAACCGTAACTCGGATGGAAATAATTTATATATGAAAAATGATCAGAAAAATATGAAGAATCTGTTTATGCCATGATCATGCATGTTTGAACAAGTTAACATCACTGAATAGGATGAATCATGATTAGGTAATTTAGGAAATAGTATTTTGAGTTGGAATTCAACCTTGTTTGAATTCCACTCCAACTAACTTGGATTATTATTGCATTAGGTAAATTCAGTACCTTAATATGACATGTCATTCATGTGAATGTGCATTGCATTGATTGTGTTCTCTCTTATTGCGGTAATTGTCCCTCCCGGTAGACGATATGTACCGACGATGATTATTCGATGACACCGATGAAGAACTATTATCTTCGAAGTGCTGTGCAAGCAAAACCCCTTGTTCATTCCGATATAATCCCACTCTCTCGCTCCTGCTCTATTTTATTGCATTAGGACAACAACGATTCAATGTTACTTGCTGCGGTAGCTGAACCCTTGATCCTTTGCATGACCTGTCATTCCACAAGAATTAGATGAAACCCACTAGCATGAGTAGGAGTTGTTTGAGCCCATGTTGTGCCTACTCATTTATGCTTGTTTGTCATGCCTGCTATTGCTTAGAGTTGAGTCGGGTCTGATTCATCGGGAATGAATTGGAATTGTTATGAACATGTCCTATTGTGTGTGAGCTAAGTGTGTGAACACGATTTGGTAAAGGTAGCGGTGAGAGGCCATGTAGGAGTACATGGTGGGTTGTCTCATTGCAGCCGCCCTCGTGAACTGAGTTCTGTGTTTGTGATCCATGAACAGTTACTACCACACATTGGGTTCCGTAACTCGACCCTCTCGACTTATTAACCAACTTGATCTCTGTCCGGGAGTTGCAACTAGTTTCGGTGTTTGTAGGTAGTGTTAGTAGTCTACCAAGTGGCACCTTACAGGTGGGCTTGGACAGATTAGGCACCTGTGGCACGGTGTACCAAGTGGCACCCGTTGGTGGGCTTGGGAACCCTGCTCACATCGTTTGGGGCCGTGAGCGACACCCCGCCGGATCTCCTGCGGATGGAACCCGAATAGGCGATAAACCCGGACGAGAGACTTGTGTGGTTAGTCAGGTCGTGGCCGACTCTCCCGGCTTCCGCTTGAAGGTTGCCGAGGTACATGACGTGTCTGTAGGCGATAAGTGGCGAGAGCGTGTGAAGAAGTACACCCGCAGGGTTTAATATGATCTATTCAATAGCCGTGTCCACGGATAAGGACTTCTGGGTTGCCTATATCAGTTCATAGACAAGTGAAAGTGGATACTCTAAAATGCGCAAGATAAGCGTGAGTGCTATGGATGGCGTTCTCGTAGGAAGACGGGAGCGGTCCATAGTGGTGTATTGATATGGTGAATATGTGGACTCGTAGCGCCACCTCAAAAGAGTTACTTGCAATGTAGTTCAGATAGCCACCGAGTCAAAGCTGGCTTGCTGCGGTCAAACTCCACCACCCCCTTTGATAATGATGCATATGTAGTTAGTTCGATGTAAGTCTTGCTGAGTACAATTGTACTCACGCTTGCTTATTCTATGTTTTTGCAGAGAGACGCGGCCTCGCTAGTAGTTCGCTTTGACTTCGACGTTTAGCTTGTTACCTCAGCTACGATCTTGTGCCTCGGCAGGATTTGGTAGATAGTCGCTTCTCAGCCTTTTTCATTTATAGTTGTGCGTACTCGAGACATGATTAGCTTCCGCTTGTGCTTTGACTTGTATGTTTCGAGTGTTGGGTCATGAGACCCATGTTTGTAATTTCTCGCTCTTCGAGCCTAATGAATAATATTTGAGTCGAGAGTTATGTTGTGATGCCATGTTGTATCTACGCATATTGAGCATAATGTGTGTATGTTTGAAATGCTTGGTATGTGTGGGATCCGACAAACTAGTTGTTTATCCTTGGCAGCCTCTCATATGGGGAAATGTAGTCTCGTGCCTCCGAGCGATAGTAGTCCGCTTCTGCCCGGTTCACGGAGTCCTGCTAGCCCAAAGACTACTGCTTGGACACTTGATCTGGCGGCATGTGTCTCACTTCGTTCCTATGTCTCGTCCCTTCGGGAAATGTCACGGTGTTATTCGAGTCCCGCCTAGCCTGCTACAGCCCGGGATACCGGAGTCCTGTTAGCCCAGTGCTACAGCCCGAATACATACGTTGATGACCGACATGCTCGATGTGATTCATGTATGCCTGTCCCCATGGGTTAGCGCGCTTTGGGTTCACGACTAGCCATGTCGGCCCGGTTCTTTGTCATATGGATGCTAGCGACACTATCATATACGTGAGCCAAAAGACGCAAACGGTCCCGGGCCATGGTAAGGCGACACCGTGGGAATACCGCGTGAGGCCGCAAAGTGATATGATGTGTTACATGCTAGATCGGTGTGACTTAGGATCGGGTCCCGACAGCGTTGGTATCGAGCCTGATCGCTCAGAGGATTACCAAGCCAAACTGGTGAAGTTGTGTCTAGAAATGCTTTAGTTATGTAAGGGAATTGATTGTGGAAGGAACGTAAGGCTCTTTTACTCCTTATACCTCATGGCCTTCGATCTGAGTCATCCTCTTCTCTTCTACGGGTTTAAGAACTAGGCTTCATCTATCTATTAGGATGACGTGTTACTAATCCATAGACCTTTAAGATTGTTGGTTTTAATCCCAGTTCAGTTCCTACTACTCCTCGTATGATAACCGTTGATCTCGTAATCTTGTTATGATGTTGTTGAGTGGTTATGCCACCATTTTCTGCAGGATGTCTCAAATCATTTTGAGCATTTACAGCCGTTATGCTGTCCGAGTCATCCTGTGTCTCTAAATAGTCCGATGCATTTGCAAATCCTTTCTTCTGCTCCCGATGTCCTCTTTGGTCGAGAATAAGCACACTAACCCGGTGCGTTGGGGTAACTTATTGCCTTGACATATATGTTGGAACTACTATTATGACCCTAGGTGTTTAGGAAGTCACCTAGCAATTTAGCAATGCTTTTGTATCCCCAGTGTGATGATTCTGGCCATCATTTTCGAAAGCATCCCGTGATGCCATTTAGTAGTAGGTATTCTACTCCTGGGTTGCTGGACCCGAGATTCATCCTACTTCATGTTGTTAGTATTTGCTAGTGCCTTTAGGATATTAGTAACCTTGCGATAGTTCTCGAGGCCCGTGGTATTTCCTTCTTCCAAATACTACGAACCGCTTATGGCGAAGTTCTTGTTGAACCAAAACATCACAATAAGAGTGCTCTTGAGGAGTACTCCATTCATATTGTGACTCTGCCAATTCTACTTTTCTCGCATGGATTATCCGGAAGAAATGTTGAGCTTCGTTCGACATACTAATCTGTGCATCCACAACTCAGAAAATTATATGTTCCTTTGAGTTGTTCTCTTAGATGCCTTCGACCTTCATCTATCAATTGATAGCCAAGGGTATGTGTGCATTTGTGTTCATCGATGCATTTTATCCTTGTGGTCCGTCTGCCATTCTATTCCGAATGACTAGGAGAAACAAACTCCAGTACCTCATCCATTTCTAGGATTAGGTCAAAGTAGTTGTATCCCGCAGATCAAAATGCCACTTCAGCTTTTGATTCTGTTCTACCCTGAAGTATTGCCATCTTATGTCAAGAATGTCATGGGAATTGCACAACCTCCTAGGAATTCTTGATGCAGTGGTACTTCTCACCATCGTCGTTCATTTCTCGGTTCCGTGTTGATGCAACCGGAAGGCCGACAAGTGACTTGTGATGTGTGACATCAATACTCCGAGCAACTTGTTGCTTGGTATTGAATGGACAATACCCTCATTCTTAGCGTGTTGGTTATTGAATCATCGTCCTAAGATTGATCGTGCTACCTAGTCCCTATTTCTGGTGCACACCTCGATTGATGAGTTGGGATCTTGTCAAGTCCTCACTCATCTGATCATATCGTCTTGCCCTCAAAAGCAAGATTGCTCTCGAGCTTAGTAACATACCGTGGTTCGTGACTTTCCAAATATCTTCTTGGAAGTGTTACCGGTTGTTTCTCGACCGTTATGTTGAGCCCGTGATCAAGTTGGTTCCTTGTGAACCACCCTTTCTCCAAGAATCGTGTTGGATACCCCGAGCTAGTTGGTTAAGCTAGACAATAACTTGGAGAGTTGGAAGATAAAAGCTTGCCTAACTTAGTTCGTTCCAAAGGGATATTCTTGTGTAGTGTGTGTTGAAGAAAGATGATATCTTCATCGATTGGTCACTGTGATCAGTTGCTGGACCTATTATCTTATCAATCCTTTGATTTGAGTGTGGGCCATCGTCAAGTCAAATCAGAACCAACGTTATTCGTAATGTTGTCTTACTCGTGGTTAATCCCTCGAGCATACCCATTACATCTTTGGTCTGACCAATGCTATCACCGTGTTCACATGATGGTGGAAGTCCAGTGATATGGAAATTCCGATAAGTTGCTGTTGAGCCCACCAGTAGCATGTTATCTCCCCCATGAGTCATGTTGAGCATCAACCTAGTATTGGAAACTTATGTAAGCATTTCTTCGTGTTTTGTTCATGAAGCATATGTTTGGATGAAAGTAGTGACTCCCTCTAGTTCATGTGCATCTGATGTAAGTTGCCGCCATGAATTTGAGAAAGGTTTGTTTTGTTCCTTTGGAATCATCCCAAGTCAGTCATGCATGTGCGAAGTATTCTATGGTCTGATAGACTGATCATCTTCATTCCATATGGATTCCATAGCACACCAAGCCACTGATTGACTTGATCAAGGAAAAGAAGTCTATGCTTGGGATCTAATCCATGGACTTGTGTAAAGACTTCGATACCCTCGATGATGACTCCCCACCCGAACTCGGTAGTGTTTTATTATAAGACTACCATGTGGTCATGCTTGTCTAGGACAACGTGTTCACATGTTTGTAGCAAAACCAGCTCATGTTTTGGAGCTTGCTATCGTAGTTCATATCCCGAGAATCTCGCAACGCCATCGCGTCAAATTGTGTTGCAACCTTTCCTTTTCAGACATGCTGAGTCTGAAATATCCTAACACCAACCAGATCTGAATCTCAGGCAGATATGATGGTTGAAACATTCCAACAGTTGCATTTTGTTCCCAGCTTGCACCGTCCTTGTGCTATCCCGCTATAGACGGTCTTCTTAGCAATTCTTGTCCAGGGTTATCTTCAAGTGGACTTACCCTAGGCCCCCCCCCACCTTCGATGATAAGCAAAATCATCCATTGCGTTGTCTTCAACAAGGTAGTCCACATCATCCATTCTAGTCCGAGTGTACCATTCCTTGCATTCCACCAAGTGATCGCTTGTGATTGCCTTAGGCTGGTATAAAGAATTTCAATGTTCTCTATATCAAAAGTAATTCTTTTTGCCACTTAAGGGAATAGTTCCTCGCGTCACCTTTCTCGAGGTGTCCCGTTACGGGATCATGGTAAATATCTCCTCACCACCTTGACACCATCCACCATCTCCATAGGCGTGGAATTGTTGCCACCAATCAAACCCCGTTGTTGTTTCTTCCATCCCTCTCGATGCATTTGGTGTCTCAACTCGAGATGTGTCACCGTCTCAGTCCGTAATGTCGATCATTTTTGCCTGATCTTCGTGAAGATCGAGTCATGTAAGGTTTCCCCTTCTTTCTGTTGTCGTGTCAAGTGAAGATCTCGAAGACGTCAAGACCAAGAAGATGGAGTGAACCAACAACTTCGAGAAGGCAATTGGATCATGGAGATTGTGATAGTCTGTGACCTCCCTTTTCCTCCTACCTCACGTCTTGAATCTCGGGGCGAGATTCTTGTTTAGTGGGGGTGAGTTGTCACAGCCCTAGAGTTGCTTGACATTAGTTGCATTAAGGCATTCATGTCATCATGTTAATTTCCATGAAAGTTGAAATGGGGAGGACCAAGCCCTAGCACTAAAATATTTCAAATAGGTTCAACTTCAAAATATTTTCAATAAACCCAAAATGCCTTTGGAGATGTTCATGATTTTTGATAAAGGTAAAACCTCCGCCAAAAATGATGAGCATATTTCTAGGTCATTCCTGGATTTTGAATTAAATCTTAAACCATTTGGCTTTGGGCATTTAAACACTATAAATAATTTAAATGCTCAATTAATGTTGGAAGTATTTGTGGGCCATAGAAATAATTCAGAAAGTGCCCGTGAATATTTTCAGGATTTATAAATTGATTTGGTTTTTAAAACTGGATCAAAACAAACTACGAATATTAGAAAACTAAAACAAATAAAAGAGAGAGAGAAGAGGCCCTGGCCACTTACTGGCCTCACCACAAGCAGCCACCCGCCCAGCTTTTCCTTCCCCCCTCGCCTGGCCGGCCCGGTTGGCCCAGCCCACCACCGCCCTCCTGTCGCCTTCCTCCTCGCCAGAGGATTTGGCGCGTGCCGACGCACAGACGCGCCGCCGCGCCACGACTCCAGCCTGCTCGCCTGCCTCGACGCTGGGACGAGTCCCCCGGCGCCACGCGACCCTCGACCCCCTCACTCTTCCCGCACCTCTCCCTTCTCTCTCTCGCTCTGCGCCTCGTGCCCGAGCCGCTGTCGCCACTGCTGTGTAGCCACGCCACTGCCCTCCCTCGCCCGCCGACGTGTCCACGGCCTCCGCCTAGCCCTCTCCTCCTCCTCACTAAGCCCCCGACGCCGAGCACCCCGAGGCGCCGCCCCCACCATTTCTTCGACCCGCTGTCGCCGTCGCCTGGTCGCCGGCCGGTGCCCACCCGAGCTCACCGACGGCCTCCTCGCAACCACGGTGAGCCCCGAGTCATTCCCCTCTTCCCGACTCGTCTCCCCCTAACCACCGTCTCCACTACGGCCGACAGCCTCACCACCGCCATGGCGCCGCCATGCCACAGCCCTCGCCTCGCGTCGGGCGTGTCAACGTGCTCAGAGACTTCCAGAGCACGTAGCACCTTCGCTCTCCTCTCGTGCACCGCAGCCCCAGAGCCACCGAACCCGAGCTCCGGCCGCCGCCAAAGCTCGACGCCGGCGAGATTCCGCCACCCCGCACCTCCCGCTAGTCCCCTTAGATGCGACGAGCCCAAGGCCACGAGCACCCTCCGCCTCGCTTTTTGGTCACGGAGGAGGAACCGCTGCCTCCGCCGCCTCGGCTCGCTGGCGACGAGCATGGGTCAACTCCGCGAGTTGACCTGGTTTGGCCTAGTTGACTTCCCGAGTCATCGACATGCGGCCCCGCCTGGCCAACCACTCTAGTTAGGTTTAAACTAACTTAACTAACCCAAGTTAGTACTAATTAACTAGGTTAGTTTAGTTAGTCATCGACGTGTGGCCCCACACGCCAGTTTGACCTGGGCGCCTGTTGACCGCTGACGCCACATCGACGTAAGGTGACGCAGAATATTCTTTTTGGATTTAATTTAATTCAAGAAATTTCGTAAAATACTCTAAACTTCTAAAATCATATAAATTCAACCGTAACTCGGATGGAAATAATTTATATATGAAAAATGATCAGAAAAATATGAAGAATCTGTTTATGCCATGATCATGCATGTTTGAACAAGTTAACATCACTGAATAGGATGAATCATGATTAGGGTAATTTAGGAAATAGCATTTTGAGTTGGAATTCAACCTTGTTTGAATTCCACTCCAACTAACTTGGATTATTATTGCATTAGGTAAATTCAGTACCTTAATATGACATGTCATTCATGTGAATGTGCATTGCATTGATTGTGTTCTCTCTTATTGCCGGTAATTGTCCCCTCCCGGTAGACGATGTACCGACGATGATTATTCGATGACACCGATGAAGAACTATTATCTTGAAGTGCTGTGCAAGCAAAACCCCTTGTTCATTCCGATACAATCCCACTCTCTCGCTCCTGCTCTATTTTATTGCATTAGGACAACAACGATTCAATGTTACTTGCTGCATGTAGCTGAACCCTTGATCCTTTGCATGACTGTCATTCCACAAGAATTAGATGAAACCCACTAGCATGAGTAGGAGTTGTTTGAGCCCATGTTGTGCCTACTCATTTATGCTTGTTTGTCATGCCTGCTACGCTTAGAGTTGAGTCGGGTCTGATTCATCGGGAATGAATTGGAATTGTTATGAACATGTCCTATTGTGTGTGAGCTAAGTGTGTGAACACGATTTGGTAAAGGTAGCGGTGAGAGGCCATGTAGGAGTACATGGTGGGTTGTCTCATTGCAGCCGCCCTCAGAACTGAGTTCTGTGTTTGTGATCCATGAACAGTTACTACCACACATTGGGTTCCGTAACTCGACCCTCTCGACTTATTAACCAACTTGATCTCTGTCCGGGAGTTGCAACTAGTTTCGGTGTTTGTAGGTAGTGTTAGTAGTCTACCAAGTGGCACCAGTGCAGGTGGGCTTGGGACAGACTAGGCACTGTGGCACGGTGTACCAAGTGGCACCCGTTGGTGGGCTTGGGAACCCTGCTCACATCGCTTGGGGCCGTGGCGACACCCGGCGGATCTCCTGCGGATGGAACCGAATAGGCGATAAACCCGGACGAGACTTGTGTGGTTAGTCAGGTCGTGGCCGACTCCTCGCCCGGCTTCCGCTTGAAGGTTGCCGAGGTACATGAGCGTGTCTGTAGGCGATAAGTGGCGAGAGCGTGTGAAGAAGTACACCCTGCAGGGTTTAATATGATCTATTGAATAGCCGTGTCCACGGATAAGGACTTCTGGGTTGCCTATATCGGTTCATAGACAAGTGAAAGTGGATACTCTAAAATGCGCAAGATAAGCGTGAGTGCTATGGATGGCGTTCTCGTAGGGAAGACGGGGAGCGGTCCATAGTGGTGTATTGATATGGTGAATATGTGGACTCGCAGCGCCACCTCAAAAGAGTTACTTGCGATCGTAGTTCAGATAGCCACCGAGTCAAAGCTGGCTTGCTGCAGTCAAACTCCACCACCCCTCTTGATAATGATGCATATGTAGTTAGTTCTGATGTAAGTCTTGCTGAGTACAATTGTACTCACGCTTGCCTATTCTATGTTTTTGCGAGAGACGCGGCCTCGCTTAGTAGTTCCGCTTTGACTTGACGTTTAGCTTGTTACCTCAGCTACGATCTTGTGCCTCGGCAGGATTTGGTAGATAGTCGGGCTTCTCAGCCTTTTTTCATTTATAGTTGTGCGTACTCGACATGATTAGCTTCCGCTTGTGCTTTGACTTGTATGTTTCGAGTGTTGGGTCATGAGACCCATGTTTGTAATTCTCGCTCTTCGAGCCTAATGAATAATATTTGAGTCGAGAGTTATGTTGTGATGCCATGTTGTATCTACATATTGAGCATAATGTGTGTATGTTTGAAATGCTTGGTATGTGTGGGATCCGACAAACTAGTTGTTTATCCTTGGCAGCCTCTCATATGGGGAAATGTAGTCTCGTGCCTCCGAGCGATAGTAGTCCGCTTCTGCCCGGTTCACGGAGTCCTGCTAGCCCAGCACTACTGCTTGGACACTTGATCGGCGGCATGTGTCTCACTTCGTTCCTATGTCCGTCCCTTCGGGAAATGTCACGCGGTGTTATTCGAGTCCTGCCTAGCCTGCTACAGCCCGATACCGGAGTCCTGTTAGCCCAAGTGCTACAGCCGAATACATACGCTGATGACCGACATGCTCGATGTGATTCATGTATGCTGTCCCCATGGGTTAGCGCGCTTTGGGTTCACGACTAGCCATGTCGGCCCGGTTCTTTGTCATATGGATGCTAGCGACACTATCATATCGTGAGCCAAAGACGCAAACGGTCCGGGCCATGGTAAGGCGACACCGTGGGAATACCGTGCGTGAGGCCGCAAAGTGATATGATGTGTTACATGCTAGATCGGTGTGACTTAGGATCGGGTCACGACATCGCCAACTGCTCCTACGGTAAGCCCTGCTTGCCGGAGACGCAAAATCCTAGTTGTGGCAATCTTCAACTTGTCGTCCTCCGGTGCCAAGTTGCTCCAATCGTTGCCGCGAACTATGGGGGTCTGGCGCAGGGCGGTGAAAGGCTGTGGCTCCTCCTCTAAGATCCAACACCAGTCAGCTCTCCACTCCTCCCACTTGCTGCGCAACTCTCCGTCAAGATACGCCTCCTTCTTGCCGATCCTAGAGGTCCATGCAATTCCTCCGGCAAGCGGCTCTCCTCTCTCTACGCGGGGTGAGAAGTAGTGGCGGAAGAGTGCGACGTTTGGGTGGACCCCGACAAAGTTCTCGCAGAGATGTGCGAAAACGGCCATGGTGAGGATGGCGTTGGGGGTGAAGTCAAGGAGGCGGAGGCCATACGTGTTCATAACATCGCAGAAGAATTCAGAAAAGGGCGGGCAGAGCCCGCACCAGAAGAAAATCACGAAGAAGGGGTACCCGATGGAGACCTTAGCGGATGTGGCGGCGGAGATGACCCTCGTGGCGCTGGGTGCGCACGGGTCTCCGCCGACTGTAAGAGATAGTACAGCCCCGCAGCTCCTTCTGTTGGAGCAGGATCAAGAGGGCCCGCTCCTTCCGCAGCCACAGCGAGCAGCGCCTCGCCGATTTCACGCCTTTTCCCTTATCGGCCTTGGAGCCATAGGGAGTGGTGGTGGAGTAAGCCGACGGCGCTGGTGGCACCGGTGGCAATGGAGGGGCGGAGCGCCGCTCTCTTTGGGCTCGAGAAGGAAGGGAAAGCGGCGGGGGTTTGATGTGACGGCAAAAGGGTGGGCGCCCTGCCCTGTTCCCCGCTTATAAAGGGAAGAGGGGACGGGCGTTCCGATTTTTCCCATTAAACAAAGCCCCACGATCTCCCCCACGACGCCACGTCCGGTGCGTGCCGTTCGTGGGAGACGTGGTGGGTCCAAGGCAAATAACGGCGTAATCAAGACCACGCGCGCCCGTGCACTATTTTGGGCCTGGCCCAACAGAGCTTGGCGCCGTGTGTGGCCCAGGCCCGGGGCTCCTGTCGGTGTACTAGAGTAGGGGTACCCTAGTATCCCGAACTCGTGCACGGACGAGCTTGCAGCACCGTGGCGAGGGCTGGCCGGATGACCGCCATGATCTCGGGGCTCCTTTGGAGCCATTCAAGAACAAAGTAATCAAGACCCGGCAAGAGGAGCTTGCCGGAAGGCCACTCGGGCGCGAAGAAGCGAAGGCCCGGCAAGAGGAGCTTGCCGGAAGGCTTGGTGGGCGCCGAGCCCCTGCGATAAGGTTCCTCGCCGGCAAGGTGCTTGCCGGGCGGCAACCTCTCTTCATCTCCGCTCCACCATCTGGCTAACGTGTCGCCACGGGTTTCTCCGTAAACGCGTGTCGACGGGCTGTGCAGCCAGCGGGAGCAGCGATAAGCGGCGCTGACAAGCTACCATCGTGGCAAACGGAGGCGCACTTGACGGTCCTCGTTAATCGTTCGGGCGATCGAGACGGGCATTGATGACTCTTGTCCCTTGCCATCGAGTTAGGTATAGATTACTGTATAATCTGCATGAGCGTGTACCAACCTATGTTTTTATTATCTTACCCTTGTCTACTTGCCACATGTGGTGACCCCTTGTGCCTATAAAAGGAGGCCCAAGTGCAACGAGAAAGGGTTGGTTGGTTCGGTTCAGCTCCGCTTAGTTCATTTTACTCATACGAGACCACACTCAGCTAGGTTTTGTAGCTCCCATTGCTCCCTAGCAAGAACACAAGATAATCCATAAAGCAGCAGAGGAGTATTATCTCTCCGAGAGCTCGAAGTTGGGTAAATCCGCTTCGTGTGCATCGCCGATCCGCTCTTCGTGCAATCTCCGCCCCCCTCCGAACCACAAGGGACTCAGGTCCCATAGGTGTTCGTGGGACACGATCAGTTCTCCCCGACAGTATTGTTTCAAACCCATTCATATTTTGTTATTGCATTATACCTAGTATATTCTATCTTTACCATGGCTTATAACCCCCTATACAATCCATAGATTCATCAAAATAAGCACACAATGCAACGAAAACAGAATCTGTCAAAAAGAGAACAATCTGTAGTAATCTGAACATTGACCATAGTTTTGTAACCCCAACAATTCAGGAAAATTAGGACAATGTGGGAAATTTATGTATCAATCATGTGTAAAAAAATCAGAAATTTATCACACTCCAGCAGAGCACATTAATTCTGCTACTGCACGCAAAAGTTTCTATTGATGCACATAATCAAACACTACAAAAAGATACACTTCCGTGATGATACGTGTTTGTCACAGTAAGTCATGTTTTCTGTCATGCATGTATATCCATGATGATTTTATGACAGAATCAAGATAGTCATACCTGTGCTGTCGTAGAAGTGTTCCATGACAATGCCAAAATTATCATCACGGAAGTGTTCACTTCCATGACGATAAATGACGCGTCATGGAAGTGCTTTCGTCAGGGTAACCGACACGTGGCATCCACTGTAACCGGTCATCGTTAAGCTATCGGGTCCGGTTTTGGATCCGATAACCCGTTAACAGCCCGGACCAATGGGATTTTCCACGTGTAAAATTCTCATTGGTCGAAGGAAACATGTGTCAGCTCGTCATAGGGTCAGATAGGCGCCTATGATATGTCGACACATGCGACGGCCCAACACTGGCCCATTTAGCTTATAAAGGCTGGCCAGTTTCTGGTCAAAAGCTAGCGGGTCGGCCCATGAAAAGCGTGTTAACAGTCTGTTCGCATATAGCCCATTTTACGGCCCGGTAACTCATGGCCCGTTAGGGCCTTCCCGAAATTTTCCCAACAGCGTCATGTGGGCTGTCGAATATAACACCAGCCCATTTCACTTTTGGCCCATTGATACGTCTCCATCGTATCTACTTTTCCTAACGATGTTCTCGTTTTGGACCCTAATTTGCATGATTTGAATGAAACTAACCCGGACTGACATTGTTTTCAGCAGAACTACCATGGTATTGTTTTTGTGCAGAAATAAAAGTTCTCAGATTGGAACGAAACTTTGCGAGGATTTTTATACAATAAAAAAGAATTTCTAGAGCCAAGAACCACCAGAAGGTGCACCTTGGGCACAACCCACCAGGGCACCCCCCCTCCAGCCACGCCCAGGTGGGTTGTCCCCACCTGGTGCCCCCGCAGGCCTCTACCCTGATAGTATAAAATCACATTTTCGGAGAAAAAATCAGGAAGGAAGAATTATCACATTTCACGAGACGGTGCCGCCGCCACCTCCTATTCTTAATCGGGAGGCCAAATCTGGAGTCCGTTTAGGGCTCCGGAGAGGGGGATCTTCGATCTTCATCATCACCAACCCTTCTCCATCACCAATTCCATGATGCTCCCCACCGGGAGTGAGTAATTCCTTCGTAGGCTCGCTGGTTAGTGAGGAGTTGGATGAGATTCATCATGTAATCGAGTTAGTTTTGTTAGGGCTTGATCCCTAGTATCCATTATGTTCTGAGATTGTCGGATTTCGGGTTCCGGTAAAACCCTCGAGGTTCGAACACTGGGGTGCGCACGGAGATCTCTCCCTTTCCTAGCTCACACACTCCCCATGATCCCAAGGCTCATCACATCGAACTCGCAGAACAAAGGACACAGGGTTTATACTGGTTCGGGCCACCGATGTGGTGTAATACCCTACTCCAGTGTGGTGTGGTGGATTGCCTCTTGGACTGAGGATGAACAAGTACAAGGGAAGAACAACCTCCTGAGGAGAGGTGTTCTTGAGCTCGGTGAGCTTGTGTGGTTGAGGATGATCTGAATGATCCAAGATCAGTTGCCTCCTACTGTGGTGGCTAGTCCTATTTATAGAGGCCCTGATCCTCTTCCCAAATGTATCCGGGAAGGGATCCAACAACGGCCAAATTTGAAGGGAGACAACTAGTACAAGGTATCCTGACTAAAGGCGGTCTTCGCCTGCGAAAGGCTCTGGTGGTGACGCCGACCTGGGCTCCATGGTGACATATGTCCTGCCGTCCTGCTGGTCATGGTCTTGTTGCACTGATATGGAAACCTTTGCCTGATGCCTCGGGACTCCTCGCCTGCGCTTGCCTATTTAGCACCAAAGAGGAAACGAGTACACTGCACGCTCTGGCGCCCGCCTGGCCTCGGTCGTCATGGCTTGCACCACGGGAACCTCGCGAGGTGCCCCTCGCCTTGATCTCTCCGCCCCTCGCGAGCCAGCCCAGTGAGGCTGCCCCCGAGGAGGTCTTGTGTCGTCCCCCTCGCGAGGCTTGGCACCTCGCGAGGGTCTTGAGTGTTCGCTGATGAAGATGGGTCATACAGGGCCGCTGGTGGAGCCACGCCGTGGGCCGCAGGCAGGCAAGTCCAGGGACCCCCGTTCCAAGGACGCCGACAGTAGCCCCCAGGCCCAAGGCGCGCTCGTACTTGGCTTCGAGGCGAAGCCAAGGGGGCAAGTGCGGAGCGCCGCGGGCCCCAATAGCCTGCAGCCTCGTTTGACGCGTGGCGATTGATGGGACGTGGGCGTCTCTGCTTCCCCATGCTGCCTCGGCAACTGCCCGACTTCACGAGTCCCTGATGCATGCAGAGAAAACCATAATTACCTGTGATCATGGGGGTCGCCGGTTGGCCTTCCCCTGCTATAAATGAGGAGGGGGCGGAGCCCCCGTCACGCATCTCTTCCTGCTCCGCTCGCTTCTTCTCCCTTGCTTCACTACTAGCAGCGACACCCATGGCGCCGGTGAAGAGGTTCTTGGCCGCAGAGAAGGGGATGGCCCGCCAGGAGGGGCCCGGCTTGCCGCCGCCCAAGAGGGGGCGTGGTCGCCCACGTAAGCACGTCGCGACCCCCGCCGTGGCCCCTCGCAGCCGCGGCGGCGCCTCCTCGCACGGTGGGAGCCGCCTAGGTCATGGCAGTCCCGTCGATGAAGTGAGGCGCGCCATGGTTGCACGGCCTCCCCGGCCGCGCTTCCACTCGGCGGAGGTGTGATACGTCTCCAACGTATCTATAATTTTTGATTGCTCCATGCTATATTATCTACTGTTTTGGACATTATTGGGCTTTATTATTCACTTTTATATTATTTTTGGGACTAACCTATTAACCAAGAGGCCTAGCCCAAAATTGTTGTTTTTTGCCTATTTCAGAGTTTCGCAGAAAAGGAATATCAAACGGAGTCCAAACGGAATGAAACCTTCGGGAACGTGATTTTTAGAAAGATTATGATTCAGGAGACTTGGACCCTATGTTAAGAAACAAAAGAGGAGGCCACGAGGTAGGCGCGCCTGTGCATGCGCCTCCACCCTCGTGGGCCCCTGTTGCTCCACCGACGCATTCTTCCTCCTATATATACCTACGCACTTCCAAACGGTCGACACGGAGCCAAAACCTAATTCCACCGCCGCAACCTTCTGTACCCACCCATCTTGGGGCCTGTTCCGGAGCTCCGCCGGAGGGGGCATCCATCACAGAGGGCTTCTACATCATCACCATATCCTCTTCGATGAAGTGTGAGTAGTTTACCTCAGACCTTCGGGTCCATAGTTAGTAGCTAGATGGCTTATTCTCTCTTTTTGGATCTCAATACAATGTTCTCCCCCTCTCGTGGAGATCTATTAGATGTAATCTTCTTTTATGTGTGTTTGTTGAGACCGATGAATTGTGGGTTTATGATCAAGATTATCTATGAACAATATTTGAATCTTCTCTCAATTCTTTTATGTATGATTGGTTATCTTTGCAAGTCTCTTCAATCATCAGTTTGGTTTGGCCTACTAGATTGATCTTTCTTGCAATGGGAGAAGTGCTTAGCTTTGGGTTCAATCTTATGTGTCCTTTCCCAAATGATAGTAGGGCAGCAAGGCACCTATTGTATTGTTGCCATCAAGGATAACAAGATGGGGTTCTTATCATATTGCATGAATTTATCCTCTACATCATGTCATCTTGCTTACATGCTACTCTGCTTCCATGAACTTAATACTCTAGATGCATGCTGGATAGCGGTCGATGAGTGGAGTAATAGTAGTAGAAGTGCAGGAGTCGGTCTACTTGTCTCGTGACGTGATGCCTATATACATGATCATACCTAGATATTCTCATAACTATGCTCAATTCTCACAATTGCTCAACAGTAATTGCTCACCCACCGTAAAATACTTATGCTCTTGAGAGAAGCCACTAGTGAAACCTATGGCCCCGGGTCTATCTTCATCATATTAATCTTCCAACACTTAGTTATTTCCTTTGCTTTTTTACTTTGCTTTTATTTTACTTTGCATCTTTATCACAAAAATACCAAAAATATTATCCTATCTTATCTATCAGATCTCACTCTCGTAAGTGACCGTGAAGGGATTGACAACCCATTATCGCATTGGTTGCGAGGAGTTATTTGTTTTGTGTAGGTGCGAGGGACTCACGCGTAGCCTCCTACTGGATTGATACCTTGGTTCTCAAAAACTGAGGGAAATACTTACGCTACTTTGTTGCATCACCCTTTCCTCTTCAAGGGAAAACCAACGCAGTGCTCAAGAGGTAGCAAGGTGTTGCCGGAGTTCGCCGTGTGGTCGGATAACCCAGCCGGCACCTGGGTTCAGCTCCCGCGCTTCTTCACCGGCGAACTGCCGGCCGCAGGTCAAGGCGGTCTCTGGCTGCAAGCGGACGGCTGCTGCAGCAAGGCTTGATGGGTCGCGGTGGAAGTCTCCATCACGGGCAACACAGCCCTGGCCCGCGGCTGGCATACGGGCACCCGCGTGCGCGGCCTAGGCAGGCGGTGTACCCTCCACTTCAAGTACGACGGCAACGCGCCTCTTCGTGCGGGTTTTCAGGGAAGATGGTCGCCGCGTCAGATGCTTCCCCGAGGACAACAATGGCGGCGAGGTGCTCAACCTTGGCGACGGTCGTGACGAGGGTGAAGGCGGGCTCATCCTCGGCGCTGGCCTCGGCTCGTCCAGCTACGATGGCTCTTCCTCCGGCGACAGCTCCAGCAGTGGCGGCCATGACCAACCGCTACGCCGCCGCGCCCGCTTCGAAGGCGGTAGCGGATCGTCTCGTCGCCATGCCGGGGTCTGGTTGAGTCCAGGAGGGCGCCAAGGGCCTACCCTCACGAACCGCCGCGGGGGTGCGCGCCGCTTTTCTTTTGTTCTTTCCTACCTTCCTGCATTCGAAAAAGAAACCAGTATGGGGCCCTGCAAGGGCGTGCAACGAACCGTGATTTCCAGGTTGCTATGTTATGTTTATTGTTCTGTGTTATGCTTGCATCGTGTTTTATGTAGGCGTAGAGATAACTTAGGCTCGACACGCCTGAAGTAGTTTTCGCCGCTCGGGAACGGGTGTCCCTGCACTTGCTTCGCTCGCAGCCCGCGGCGTGGCTCAAAGGAAGCCCAGACGCCCATCTTCATCAACGCAAACTCAAGACCTCGAGAGGGGCCAAGCCTTGCGGGCGGACGACCAAGAGCTTCTCGTGCACGGCCTCGCCAGCTGGCTCATGAGGAGGCGGAGAGTTCAAGGCAGGGTACTCGCGAGGTGCCCATGACGCAAGCCATGACGACCAAGGGCGCCTGGGCAAGGCGCCGCCCAAGAGGCCCCTCCTTTCCTCTTTGGTGCAAAGGGAGCAAGCGCAGCAGAGCATCAAGCAAAGGCATCCGCTGTGCAACAAGACCAAGACCAGCCCCAACGACCGGAAGGGAGTCATCATGGAGCCCAAGCAGGCCATCACCAGAGCCTTTGGCAGGCGAGGACCAACTTTAGTCAGGATAAGTGTACCCGCTGTTCCCCTTAAAAATGGCCAATTGTTGGCGCCCTTCCCGCTTGATATTTGGGGAAGAGGCCCAGGGCCTTCGCCTATAAATAGGAGTAGCCACACTCAGAGCAGGGGATCGGAAAGGAGACGATCGGAGGACGGAGAGGTGAGCATTTGGGATCCAGAGAGAGAGATAGAGACCCGATCCTCAAGCTAGAGCGACGGAACACCACCTAGCAGTTCATCACACCCGCCAAGAACAGACCCTCGCGAGGCTGTTCTTCCATGTACTGTTCTTCATCAGCCCCAGAGGCAATCCACCACACCACAAACTAGAGTAGGGTATTACACCACAACGGTGGCCCGAACTAGTATAAATCTCGTGTCTCTTGTGCTGTTTTTTCTAGTAGTTTAGGTCCGTGCGATTCAGTGAGGTACGAGACGGTGGAGGGTTGGATCTCCGTGCGCACCCCAGAGTTCGAACCTTAAGGGTCCGCGAACCCAAAATCCGACATTTGGCGCTAGGTAGGGGTGCGCCGAATCTGCCTTCGCCACCTCGTGTCCCGTCAGATCGCCATCACCATGTCCGGAGACCAAGCTGGCAACCCAGATCCTGGGCGGCGTGGTCGCCCACGCAGAGCCGCCTCGGGCGCACCCTGCGCCCTGTGCAGCTCAGGGTCCGCAGGGCGCAGCAGGTCGCGGGCGACGCGACAGCTTTAACGATTTCACGCCGCAGGCAGCGCGGTCGGCAGCAAGGGCCTCCAATCACGCCTGCACCATATCACTGACACCCGCCGGAGCAGGCGAACTTGAGGGCCGCCACAAGGGCCCGAGAGCTGCTGCAGGCAGGTTGCCGGAGAGCGGCCGCGACGCTCGGGCTGAGCGAGTGGCGGAGCTCCGGCTTCGCGCCTGGGCTCACCCTTCGCACCCAGCTTCCATCTCGCCGAGGGCTGCCCGCACGGGCTCCAGGCGCGCCGCTGGCTCCAAAGCTACCCAACACCGGCGACGCAACACTGCTGGCCTCAAGGCGGGTTGCCCTCGCCCCGCCCGCTGGAGAAGAAGGACTGACGAAACTCACGGCCCTGGCGGATCACGCCACCACCCCACGGTGGGAGCGCCAAGCGAGCAGCAAGGCACGCCAAGACTACGGGCGTGGCCTTCGGGATGACGGCGCCGAAGAATACGTGCCCCACATGATGGACCAAGGGCACCCGCATGAGGGAGAACAAGACTCTCCTCAGCTCAAGCCGGGGTATGAGGCGCCTGGCCACGCCTTCCAAGAGCCTCGAGACGGTCGACTGGTCACGCCTGGGCGACGATTATCGGGTACCGCTATTTCTCAAGAGCAAACATACGCTAACCATAGGTCGCAGGAGGTACAGGTCACCACGACGAAGCGGCTGCCCCGCCCCGCAGTCTCCTACCCTCGGGAGGGGGGGGGCGCAGGGGCTGCCGGAGAGGGCAGAGATCCGACATCACCACCGCGCGCTCGAGCAAGGCGTTTCGTGAGGTAGGCCCTCCGCTGGGAGGTGCCTCGTGGCCTGCCCTCGTGGAGGACCCGTGGTCGCCGGGGAACTGGCTGGCACCGCTCTACCTTCATCGGGCGACGTCCGGCTTCCGGTCGCCGCTGATGGCACTAGAGTGTGGCACAAGGCGGGCCTCGTCTGGGCGAGCATGAAGCAAGGCCGGTACTGAAGAAGGCCCAAGGTTCGTGAAGCTCGCCGCCTGCGGACACTCTCATGTAATAATGAGGGGCTGTACATGCCCCTGAGTCTCAGGGGTGCCGCCTCAGCCCCGGGCTCCCTCCCATGCCCACCGGCAGCACTTAGCTCATGTTGGTGAGAAGATGTCCAAGATCGACTAGGTGCCGGACGCGCTGTTCTTTCCGCTTTTGCCTTCCATTTGGTTGTCGCTTCCCCGCTGGATTTACATTGATTCAATTTGAGATTTGCGTGTTTGGGGAAGGGGTGCTTAGTCTCATTCGAGCAAATCTCTCGCTTGTTACAACTCCACCTCAGCTGCCTCCCTCATGCGAGCCCTCATGAGCCGGGCCAGGCCTAGCTTATGCCAAGAGCCCAGCCTGTCGCCGCCAGGCCCTCTCCTGGAGGGTTTTACTATAGGTCCCACGGATTCGATCAGAGACACTCAGACGCCTCAGCCTCCCACAAGCTATCTCGTGGCTCAGACGAAACAAAGGTAAACCAGCCAACCAGCACGCCTCTTAGCCAACCACTTGGCACGGGTGTATATGCGATGTAACACCGCTAATACGAAGAACACAAGTTTTACATGAGGGCTCCCTCCCAAAATGCTCTCACAACCATCGTGCCAAAACCTGAGTTCTATTCATGCAGGTAATGGAACAAGGACAATACATGATCACCGGATAAATCCCCCAATGCATCCTCAAGGGCACCTCCCGAGCCGCCTCGGGCGTCGGCTGGCCTCGCCACCGTTCAAGCGGATCGCCGGGCGCGCGTCGGGTCGCTCACCACGCCGCCTCATCGGCGGCCACGACCACGCCGCTGCCGTGACGGGTTAAGCGTCCGGACAAGGGCATCCACGTTGTCTTCCACCCAAGCGCCAGTCGCCCTGCACGGCCCGGGAACTGGGGCGATGGCTGCGCCTAAAATCGGCGGGGGTCCATGTCCCGGAGATGGCCGAAGACACGAGAAGGCGCTACCGAGCAGCGCTGCTCCTCTCCTCCACCAACCTGTTGGCCCCGACCGATCAAGGCCCAGCCGCGCCACCACGCCGGTGAAGAATCAAGGTTGCCGCATAGTTAATCGCGGCGGTTCGCCATCGCCGCCGCAGATATTATCCAAGGCTGCGTTAGTTTTTCCTGAGCGCATGCAGCATGGGGCCGTGTTCATGCTCTAGGATTCGCCGCTAACGCATCTCGTCCGTGATTCTGGCGCGCGACGGCCTCGGCCTCTCCACCTGCTGGCAAAGAAGGAGCGCCGGCCGGGAGGTGGTGGATTCTCGCGCCACCCGAGGGTGGCCCAAGAGCATCGGCCCGCCCGCCGCCTCCTCCAGCTTGGCCCTCAAGGCAGCAGTCCCGCCTCAGCCTCGCCTTGATCAACCCCAGCCGCTTCTCAAACTCAAGGCCGAGGTTCGAGGCCGCCACTGACGTCCGACCTCCTCCAGACGCTGGCTTCCCGTGTCTGCGACCTCATCCTCGCGCCGGCCGCTAAGCGCCTCGCCTCTAAGCGCCATACAGCACGCTGCTCGCGGCTTCAAGCCGCCGCCTCCTCACGCTCGAGCTCCGGCTGGTCGCCGGAGGCCACCTTCATCGACGCGAGGGCTACTCGCAGCTCCACTTGCTCCTCCAAAGGAGCGGCACCGGCCAGGAGTTCCCGTGTCCGCCTCCGCCTCTCGCCGCCCGCTAGCTGCCCTGGCCTCCTCGACGGCCCGAGAACAGGCCTCCCGAGAGGCTGCCACGACGCCTTGGCCTCTTCATCATCAAGATCGGCTGGTGGCGCTGCAGGCGGCAGCGCCCCCACCACGCCTCTGCTGCCAGCGCAGCTCCTCAGCCTCAAGGCCTTCATCAACAAGCTCTTCACAAGCAGGCTCACCGGCCAGCCGGCCTTCAAGAAATCTTGGCGAAGGGGGCGGTTGCCCCTAAAAGGCCACAAGACGCCCTCCACACCATCAACTGCCCCAGGCGGGCGCAAGGAGCCATGAGTCAACACTCCCCCTCCGGGTAGGGGGCTGGGGGCTGGCACCCTCGCGACGGCCGGGCGCGCCGGCCAAGCCCGGCCTCGAGCCAGCCCATCCCTGCACGAGGGGCGAGGAAGCACTCAGCCAATCGCCGCCCACGACATCAGCGAGAAGCCCACGACAAAGAAGCTATGCCACGGAAGGCTCATGAGGAAGGATCGCGAGGCGCCGCAGGCCACGACGCCACGGACGGTTCACCTCCCTGGCCGCCTCACCACAAGGGCTCCACCGCTTGGAGCACTCAAGGACGAGGGAGGGGTGAAGCCGGGGGTACGGCCTCACCCGCCTCCGTGAGCTCGGCAGAAGGGCCTGCAGGCAAGGATCAAGACGAGCAGCGTAAGAATCGTGGAGCCGGAGAAGGAGAAGGCTTACTCATCGCTGGCGGCACTTCCCACGCTCAGAAAGCGACAAGGGTAATCATCGCGCCAGGCCTCCCTTCTCTTCCGGAGGGCCTTGAAGTTCACGCGAAACGACCCAAGATTTGAGCGCAGGATCAGCCCGTGGCGAGGAGAAGCATCAAGGCGACGGCGCTGTGGGCGCCCACCGACGCTGGCCGCTAGTCGCCTCACCAAGAGAAGCAGCAGGGCCTCGGGGCTCCATCCATGGGCGCCTGCGGGCGGCTGCCTGCCGCCTCAGCCAAGAGCGGCATGAGCCTCGAGCTGCCCTCACGAGCATCGCCTCGACGCTGTCACCCCGGGCGGGGTCCTTCGCCTCGGCAGCTCAGGCCTCCCCGCCTCCGCCACTTGAGGAGGAGCCGCTTGGCCGACCGGAAGGGCTGTCACCACCACCGGATTCTCGCGAGGCCCTCGAGACCAGCGGGCGCAGCCCCATTCATCGAAGATAGGCATCTGTTTCACTAAATCACCCCTGCTCGCAGAGGTACAGAAGGCCCTTCATGCCGATGCCACCGTGGTTAGGGTCGCCAACAGACCAGAGCACTTTCCTTAGCGCTTCAGCGCCAGTCTTCTTCCCGAGCCTCATACGATCACCAGCCCGCCAAGGCCCACATCCGTGAGAATGGCGTTGAAGAGGATCAATGCGGCGATCAGGAACTCCTTCACCACCTTGGGCGCCACAAAGAAGTGACCTCAGAACGGATGCGGCGCCAGACGAAGATGAGCCGAGGGCTTGAAAGCGCCTCTCCGCCCCACTGAATCGGGGACAGCAAAGCAGGTTGGTCTCGATAGCAGGGGCTGGGCACCCCACATCCACGCATAACCACCTTCGCGGAACTCAGCCGCGGGCAAAGGCAGGCTGAAGTCAATCCTCGAGGTCGCTGTCTCGGGCGCGGTGACGAAGCTCACGCACGCCGAGCATTGAGTGGGGCCGACAAGGCGCAGAGAGAAGAAGTGGCGCAGCAAGGCAACCGAGGAAGGATGCCCATCATTGCCTCGCAAACGAAGGCTAAGACCGAGAGGAGAGTAATGGACCTGGACCCGATGCATCATGTGGATCTCGATAGTGGGAAAGCATGGCATTGAAGAAATCAGAGAAGGGGAACCAGCCTCGCCATGTGGCGCCAAGAAATACCGGACCTCAAAGTGACTATCATGTCGATGGAGAAGTGGGACGCGGCCAAGCCGCCGCCCTCCCGTGATTCGCTGAAGGAGGTAGCCAGAGCCGAACTAACCTTGCCCAAGCCCTATAGATTGAGTATGATCGATGGGTCGACAATGAGGGCCGGGCATGGCGCGAAGCGAGGCGGAGGCACAGGTTTCTTCCCTTTCCCCTTCTTCGTCGGAGCCATGGCGATCGAAAGGGGGAAGGGGAGATTCAAGATTGGATTGAAAATGGAAGCTGGAGTTCGAGAGGGGGAAGGACTGGAGCGCACAAGCAGCAGAGAGGGGAACGGATGTGTGCAGCAGCGTGTCCGCCTAGCAAGGCACGAATAAGGAGGCGTGGGGAACAAGTGCCGCCCACGCCCAATCAACCACCACGCTGCCGCCTAAGGCCGCAGGCTGTTAGGGGCTCGCGACGCTCAGACTTGCCCTTCGCCTCTCCGCCCGCCAAGTTCGGGCGCCGCCAGGCCCGGGGCTACTGTCGGCGCTCGGGAATGGGGTCCCTGCACTTGCTCGCTTATGGCTCTGCGGCGTGGCTCAAAGGAAGCCCAGACGGCCCATCTGCATCAACGCGAACTCAAGACCTCGCGAGGGGCCTGAGATTGCTGGGCGGACGACCAAGAGCTTCCTCAGGCACGACCTCATCAGGCTGGCTCATGAGGAGGCGGAGAGTTCAAGGCAGGGTACCTCGCGAGGTGCCCATGACACAAGCCATGACGACCAAGGGCGCCTGGCTGGCGACAGCTCACAAGAGCATCCTCCTTTCCTCTTTGGTGCAAAGGAGCAAGCGCAGCGAGAGCATCAAGCAAAGGCATCCGCTTCGTGCAACAAGACCAAGACCAGCCCCAACGGCTGGAAGGAGTCATCGTGGAGCCCAAGCAGCGCTATCACCAGAGCCTTTGGCAAGCGAGGACCAACTTTAGTCGTGATAAGTGTACCCGCTGTTCCCTTCAAATGGCTAATTGTTGGCGCCTTCCCGCCAATATTTGGGAAGAGGCCCAGGCCTTCGCCTATAAATAGGAGTAGCCACACTCAGAGCAGGGATCGGAAAGGAGACGATCGGAGGACGGAGAGGTGAGCATTTGGGATCCAGAGAGAGAGATAGAGACCGATCCTCAAGCTAGAGCGACGGAACACCACCTAGCAGTTCATCACACTCGCCAAGAACAGACCCTCGCGAGGCTGTTCTTCCCTCAGATTGTTCTTCATCAGCCCTGCAGGCAATCCACCACACCACAAACTAGAGTAGGGTATTACACCACAACGGTGGCCCGAACTAGTATAAATCTCGTGTCTCTTGTGCTGTTCTTTCTAGTAGTTTAGGTCCCTGCGATTCGGCGAGGTACAAGACGGTGGAGGGTTGGATCTCCGCGTGCACCCCAGAGTTCGAACCTTAAGGGTCTGCTGGAACCCGAAATCCGACAGTTTCCGCCTCATGAGGCGCGCATCTCCCACCACCTGGTGATACCTCCTTGCCGTAGGCTTGGGAGGCGTCGAGGAACTGCAAAATTTTGTTAAGGAACTCTTATTCTTCCAAGCCCAGGGGCCCTAGGCGTGGCCGAACATGACCCAGCGCTCCACGTCGCGGTACCCGAGGGACACAGACTTAAAAGAGGGAGGTGCGCCAGCTTGCGAGCTCGAGCGAGGGTGCCTCGCGGAGAACAGGAAAACGCTCACGAGTGCACCTGTCCAGCCCCCCTCGCGAGGCATGTGAGGGAGAGTACGAGCCAAAACAAAGAACTGAGGGAAGAACAGAGGAAAAAGGCGATCGAACCAAGAGGACAAGAAACACCGGAATGCGAACTTCCATTAAAGAGGGGCAAGCCAACTATGGAAAGCAAATGAAAAGCCACGTCCGGCACCTAGTCTAGTCTTCTCACCAGCACGGAGCTAAGTGCTGCCACTAGGACGTGGAAGGGAGCCCCCGAGGTCCGAGGGCGGCACTCCTGAGACTCCGGGGCGTGTACAACCTCACTCTTTATTATGTGAGATTGTCACGAGCGGAGACCTTCATAGGCACGAGGCGTTGCTTCATAGGCGTTGGGCCTTGCTTCATGGGTAGAATTTTCGGAGGTGCTGGATGTTCCAGGCGTTCTGGATGGGGACCCCGTCCTGCATCTCCAAGCGCACGACGCTAGGGCTGGAGACGTGGGCGACCCTAAATGGACCCTCCCACATGGGCAATAGCTTATGCAACCCTTCCCTGGAGAGCACCCGCCTTAGGACGAGGTCGCCCACCTCGAGCGTCTTGGAGCGGACATTGCGGCAGTGATACCACCGCAGCGCCTGCTGGTATCTTGTCGCTCGAAGCGTGGCTTCACGGCGACGTTCCTCCCCCAGCACAAGGCCCATCTCCCGCATGGCATCCAGCTGCGTCTCATCAAACGCCAGGACCCGCGCGGAGCGATGCTTGACCTCGTGAGGGAGAACCGCTTCTGCTCCGTAGACGAGGAAGAATGGGGTCTCGCCTATTGGCTTGGTGGCGTTGGTGCGGATGGACCACAGCACAGACTGGAGCTCGTCGTGCTAGCCCCTACTGCAGGCCTCAAGCTTCTTCTTGAAGGTCCTGGTCTTGAGGCCTCTCAAGACCTCCACGTTGGCGCGTTCGGCTTGACCATTGCTCCTAGGGTGTACCACCGAAGCGTAGCAGATCTGCGTTCCAAGGTTAGCACAATATGTCTTGAAGAGATTTCTAGTGAACTGCGAGCCGTTGTCGGTGATGATGCGATTAGGGACCCTGAACCGGCTCACGAGACCCTTGATGAACTTGACCGCAGATCCGGCCGGGATGGTGCGGACAGCTTCTACCTCCGCCCATTTGGTGAACTTGTCGATGGCGATGTAGAGGTAGCGGTAGCCCCCAAGCGCTCGAGGGAACGGGCCTAAGATATCCAGCCCCCAGACTGTGAATGGCCATGAGAGCGAGATGGTCTGGAGGCCCTGAGATGGCTGATGGATCTGCTTGGCGTGGAATTGGCAGGCCTCGCAGGACTTCACCAGCTTGGTCGCGTCGTTGAGTACCGTAGGCCAGTAGATCCCACTGCGAGTCACCCCTGATGGTGAGGCGCTTCACCCCCTGGGCCACCGCAGCTTTAAGGCCAGCGATGAGGCCTTCGTACTCCGCGATGTTGTTGGAGACCTTCTCGCCTTGCTAGAAGCAGAGCTGCACGGCGTAGTAGAGCTTGTCTTGAGTGGGCGAGATGAGCACTGCTCCAGCTCCCGCGCCCTGGCGTGCGAACGCGCCATCTAAATACATGACCCAGCCATCTGGTGCTTCACTTCCTGGCGAGAGGGATCGATCCTCGCCTGCTTCAAGCCCCGAGGCGTCAGTCCATTCTGCCACGAAGTCGGCGAGCGCGGCTCCCTTGATCACCCTGGTTGTGCTGAACTCCAGCTGGAATGCTTGCAGCTCGATGTTCCATTCGGCGACTCTTCCAAAGAGCGCTAGCTCCCCGAGTACCTCTCTAGCGGGTAGGCCAAGATGACCTTGATTGGGTGACCTTGGAAGTAGTGATGCAGTTTACGCGAGGCCACCAAGAGCGCGAGCAAGAGATTTTGAGGCATGGGGTACCGTGCGCTTGCATCCCGTAGTACCGTGCTGACAAAGTACACCGGGTGCTCGACGGGGGCGGGAGCATCGACAGAGCGTGCGCCTGCCGGAGGTTGAGGTGTCTCCTGCGGTGATGGGACCCCAAGAGCCTGGTCGCCCACCGGGGCCTCTGCAGGCCCGCGAATGCCTCCTGGTGGGGCCTGGTCACTCGTTGGCATCGCTGCAGCCTTTGCGGTGCCCTCTTGGTCCTGTATTGCCCTAGCTGGAGGTGCGGCATGGCGCGGCAGACCTTTGGCCTGGCGCTCTCCCCGAACCGCCACTAGAGCTTCACTTGCGGAGTAGGGAGTAGCGGCAAGGTAAAGCACCAAGGGCTTGAGAGGGCGAGGCGCCACCATCACCGGAGGGCTGGCCAGGTATCTCTTGAGGTCTTGAAACACTTGGTTAGCCTCTGGGGTCCACTCGAACGGGCCCTTATTATTCATCAGCTTGAAGAATAGCAGGGCGCGCTCCCCCAGCTTGGAGATGAAGCGCCCCAGCGAGGTCACACAGCCCACAAGTTTCTGCATCTCCTTGAGAGTTTGTGGTGGGCCCATGTATTCTATCACCTTGACCTTCTCCAGGTTAGTCTCGATCCCCCTGTGGGACACAAGGAAGCCCAGCAGCTTGCCTGTGGGGACACCGAACACGCACTTCTCTCGGTTGAGCCGCAGGTCCACCTGGCGCAGGCTTGTGAAGGTCTCCTCTAGATCTTGAATCAAAGTTCTTGCCTCCCGGAGCTGCTGACCCAGGGCGATGTGCATCAGCCATTGGAAGGTCGCGCCTGCGTTGTGTAGCCCGAACGACATGCAGGTGTAGCAGTACACCCCACACAGGGTCAGGAAGGCCGTCTTCTCCACATCCTCCACTGCCATCTTGATCTGGTGATAGCTTGAAAACGCGTCCAGGAAGCACAGTAGGTCGCACTCCGTGGTGGAGTCGACAATATGGTCGATGCGCAGGAGCGGGAACGGGTCTTGGGGACATGCCTTGTTGAGGTTGGTGAAGTCGACACACATGTGCTGCTTCCCGCTTTCTTCGGTACGACGGCGGGGTTCGCCAGCCACTCAAGGTACCGAACCTCGCGAATGACACCTGCTGCCTCCAGCTTTCGGGTTTCCTGGACGATGAAGGACTGCTTCTGCGTGGACTGTCGCCGCGCCTTCTGCTTCACAGGGCGCACATTGGGGCCCACCCTGAAGTGATGCTCAATCACCCCCCTCGGGATCCCCACTAGTTGCTTGGGTTCCCAGGCAAATACATCCTTGTTCGCACGCAGGAACCTCACCAATGCCTCCTCTTGATCCGAGTCGAGGTTGGCGCCTATGGTGAAGGTGGCTCCTGAGGACCCA
The DNA here is from genome assembly GCA_021605205.1 of Aegilops longissima. NCBI lineage: Eukaryota > Viridiplantae > Streptophyta > Magnoliopsida > Poales > Poaceae > Aegilops > Aegilops longissima. Next base: position 473,117,985 of record CM038682.1, read on the forward strand.
TCTTCCTCGACCGACACCTGCTTAGTTTCGGCCCGATCTTGAGTGAACAACTGCTTCTTCTTTGCTGGCGCGGCCTCCTTAGCTCCAGGGGTGGCCTCGTTGACGGTCGGGCCACTGCGGCGGTTTTGAGGGCAAGTTTGAGTGCCGCCAGAGCCTCATTGGTGTCTCCAACTACGGTGAGGACGTCCTTGCTCCGGGCATCTTCATGAGGTTGTAGGCCGGATGGGTCACCGCCATAAACTGAGCCAGAACCGGGTACCCGAGGATGGCGTTGTATGGTAGGCCAATGCGGGCGATGTCAAAGTCGATCAGCTCGGTGCGGTAGTTGTCGTGGGTGCCGAAGGTCACAGGAAGGCGGATCTGCCCCAGGGGGCTAGCGGAGCCTCTGCCGACCCCGGAGAAGGGATTGCTGGGGCGGAGCCGTTCGAGTGATACGTGAAGAAGGCTAAAAGCCTCCACGGAGAGCATGTTGAGGCCGGCGCCACCGTTGATGAGGGTCTTGGTGACAACTACGTTGCAAATGGTGGGCGTGCAAAGCATTGGAAGCACGCCCGAGCCGATGGTGGTGACGGGGTGATCCACCGAGTCGAAGGTGAGGTCGGCCTTGGGCACCGCCCAACCCAGGGGAGCACCTTGCTGCACGGAAGTGACGCTGATCTAGCGAAAGAACTGCTTGGTGTGACGGTCCGAGGGCGGTGCTTGCGAGCCGCGAAGGAGGCACGCGACAGCGAGGGGCGCCGATGCCGCGAAGCGCGCGACGAGGAGGCCGCGCAGCTCCTCCCAAGATTCCACCGAGGATCCCGAGAGCGTGAGCAGCCAGGCATGTGGTGCACAAGCGAGGGGAATGGGAAGCCAATTGGCCATGACCTTGTCGTCACCCCCAGCCTTCAGTACGGCCTCTTCATATGCCAGCAGGAAGGCCGACGGGTCCGCCGCACCGTCGTAACGCGGCGGTATCTCCGGCTTGAACTTGGGCAGCCACTGTACCCATCGCAAGGCGAGGACAAAGGCTCTGAGCCCCCAGGCTCCATCGTGGGCGTCCGTCATCCCAGCCGGAGGAGCAACGCCGGCCATGGGGGCAAGGCATGATGGTGGTGGAGCATGGATCGACGGAAGGAAAGCTTCGGTGCACCCCCTACCTGGCGCGCCAAATGTCAGATTTTGGGTTCCCGCAAAACCCTCGAGGTTCGAACACTGGGGTGCGCATGAAGATCTCTCCCTTCCCTAGCTCGTCCACTCCCCACGATCCCAAGGCTCAGCACATCGAACTTGCAGAACAAAGGACACAGGGTTTATACTGGTTCGGGCCACCGATGTGGTGTAATACCCTACTCCAGTGTGGTGTGGTGGATTGCCACTTGGGCTAAGGATGAACAAGTACAAGGGAAGAACAGCCTCATGAGGATAGGTGTTCTTGAGCTCGGTGAGCTTGTGTGGTTGAGGATGATCTGAATGATCCAAGATCAGTTGACTCCTACTGTGGTGGTTAGTCCTATTTATAGAGGCCCTGGTCCTCTTTCCAAATGTAGGCGGGAAGGGATCCAACAATGGACAAATTTGAAGGGAGACAACCAGTACAAGTTATCCTGACTAAAGGCGGTCTTCGCCTGCCAAAGGCTCTGGTGGTGCCACCGTCCTGGGCTCCATGGCGACCTCCGTCCTGCCATCCTGTTGGTCATGGCCTTGTTGCACCGATATGGAAACCTTTGCCTGATGCCTCAGGACTCCTCGCCTGCGCTTGCCTCTTTAGCACCAAACAGGAAACGAGTACACTACGCGCTCTAGCGCCCGCCTGGCCTTGGTCTTCATGGCTTGCGTCACAGGAACCTCGCGAGGTGCCCCTCGCCTTGATCTCTCCGCCCCGCGCGAGCCAGCCCAGTGAGGCCGCCCCCGAGGAGGTCTTGCATCGTCCCCCTCGCGAGGCTTGGTCCCTCGCGAGGGTCTTGAGTGTTTTCTGATGAAGATGGGCCGTACAGGGCCTCTGGTGGAGCCACGCCATGGGCCGCAGGCAGGCAAGTCTAGGGACCCCCATTCTCAGGACGCCAACAGAGATTGATGTTGCTATGACTTTACCATGCTTAATGCTTGTCACTTTGGTCCCGGGTGCCATGGTTTCAGATCTGAAATGTTTATGTTATGACCATTATATCTATGTGGTAGATCTGATCTTGCAAGTTATTGTCACCTGCTACGTGTTATGATCTGGCAAACCCGGAGTGATAGGAGTCGGGACACTTCCCGGTGATGACCGTAGTTTGAGGAGTTCATGTATTCACCATGTGTTAATGCTTTGTTTCGGTTCTCTATTAAAAGGAGGCCTTAATATCCCTTAGTTTCATTAGGACCCGCTGCTACACGGAGGGTAGGACAAAAGATGTCATGCAAGTTCTTTCCATAAGCACGTATGACTATTTACTGAATACATGCCTACATTATATTTATGAAATAGAGCTAGTGCCGTATCGCCCTAGTTTATGATTGTTATATGATGAATATCATCCAACGAATTCACCGATCCAATGCCTACGAATTTCTCTTATATTGTTTCTACTAAGTTACTACTGCTACTGTTACTATTGCACTTGCTACAAAATCATTGCTATCATTGTTGTTGTTGCTACTACTATCATCAAAACTATCATACTACTTTGCTACTGATCACTTTGCCGCAGATAATTAATCTCCAGGTGTGGTTGAATTGACAACTCAGCTGCTAATACTTGCAAATATTATTTGGCTCCCCTTGTGTCGAATCAATAAATTTGGGTCGAATACTCTACCCTCGAAAACTGTTGCGATCCCCTATACTTGTGGGTTATCAAGACTTTTTTCTGGCGCCGTTGCCAGGAAGCATAGCTATATTTCTTGAGTCACTTGGGATTATTATCAAATTATCACTATGAAGAATCTGAAGCATGCTAAGACTAAGATTTTTTCTTCTAAGACGAGGGGAGATAAGGAACTGCCATCTAGCTCTGCACTTGATTCACCTTCTGTTATAAGTAAACTTGCAACACCACCACATGCTATTAATCCTGATATGTCACAAGTTATTGATGATGCTACTTTTGCTATGAATGAAATTTATGATGGTGCTAGTACCCTGCTTGATGATAATGTGCCACTAGGTGAATTTCTTGATGAACAATTTGCTAGAACTAAAGCTTTTGAGAGTGCTGAAACTGAAATTGTTGAAACTGATGAAGAGCTTGAAACTGAAAATCTTGAAACACCTATTAGAACTAGTTGTCCTAGATATGAATTGCCTAAGATACTGGAAGGTTATGTTATGGATGAGGAGACAACTAGAGACTTTCTTTCTTGCAATGATAGAGATGATCTTAAGAAATTGTTATGCGAACTGAAAGAAAAATCTTTGAATGCTAGAATGAAATGTGATCCTAAGTTTGCTACTTCACCTATCTTTGTTGATGATAAGGATTATGAATTCTCTGTTGACCCAACGTTAATTACTTTGGTTGAATCTGATCCTTTCCATGGTTATGAAACTGAAACTGTTGTGGCACATCTTACTAAGTTGAATGACATAGCCACCCTTTTTTCTCATGATGAGAAGATTCACTATTATTATATTCTCAAATTATTTCCGTTCTCATTAAAGGGTCATTCTAAGACTTGGTATAACACTCTTGCTCTTGGTTGTGTGCGTAGTCCCCAAGATATGATTTATTACTTCTCTGAGAAATATTTTCTTGCTCATAAGAAACAAGATGCCTTACAGGAAATATTTAACTTTGCGCAAATTAAAGAAGAGAGTCTCCCACAAGCTTGGGGAGGCTTCTCCAATTGCTTAATGCTTTGCCTGATTATCCTTTTAAGAAAAATGAAATACTTGATATCTTCTATAATGGACTAAACGATACTTCTAGGGATTTCCTAGATAGTTGTGCTGGTTGTGTTTTCAGGGAATGAACTATTGACAAGTTGAAGAATTATTGAATAACATATTGAAAAATTATGATGATTGGATCCTTCCTGAATTACCATTTAAACCAACTCCGAAGAATAGGGGTATCTTATATCTTTGTCCTGAAGATATGCAAGAGGCAAAGAAATTTATGAAGGAAAAATGTATTAAAGTAGAGGATGTTAAAAATTTAGCACGTATTGAAGAAATACATGGGCTTTAAACACCACCACCACCACCTAAGGTGGTATAGGTAAATTCCTTACTAAAGTTTGATGAAGGTGATATTCCTTATAATAAACATCCTAGTCAATGCTTATATGGGTTTTATAATTACATTAGAAAGCAAGATCACTTCAATGCAAATGTTATGAAACAATTGAAATACAATTCTAATATGATTGCTCGCTTGAGTGACTTTTTATTTAGAATCTCAAATGATGTTAGACGTGTAGGAAAGCATGCCTCTATGGTTCAAACTCAATTAGAACAAGTTGCTAAATCTCAAAGAGAGTTGCTTGATGAAATGAATAATAATATCAATGATCATGTTGTTAGAGTAATGACTAGAGGGGGAAGAATGACTCAGGAACCACTTTATCCTGAAGGACACCCAAAAATAATTGAACAAGACTCTCAAAGAGTTAACACTGATGCACCTAGTCCTTCTAAAAAGAAGAAGAAGAAGAAATACGGTCGGACTTTGCACGCCTCTAGTGAACCTGAAGTAGAAAAGCCTCCTGGTAATGATAATGAAGTCTCTATTTCTGATGCTGAAACTCGATCTGGTAGTGAACACTCACCTTCTGACAATGAAAAAGATAATGATGAGGTTCATGAAGATACTCGAAAATAATAAAGAACCAGATAATGATGTTGAAATAGAACCAACTGTTGATCTTGATAACCCACAACCCAAGAATAAAAATATGTTAAAAGAGACTTTGTTGCTAGAAAACATGGTAAGGAAAGAGAACCATGGGTTCAAAAACCTATGCCCTTTCCACATAAATCAACTAAGAAGAAAGATGATGAAGAATTTGAACGGTTTGCTAAAATGTTGAGGCCAGTATTTTTGCGTACTCGCTTGACTGATATCTTAAAAATGCCTCCTTATGCAAAATACATGAAAGACATCATCACCAATAAGAGAAAAATACCGGAAGCTGAAATCTCCACCATGCTTGATAATTATACTTTTAAGGGTGGAGTACCTAAAAAACTTGGAGATCCGGGAATACCAACCATACCTTGCTCCATCAAAAGAAATTATGTGAAAACTGCTTTATGTGATTTAGGAGCTGGTGTTCGTGTTATGCCTTTCTCTTTATATAGAAGACTTGATTTGAATAAACTCACACCTCACTGGTACAACGAGGTGCTATACAAACGGTTTTTAACCCCTTTTCGCGACGCCATTTGGAACCGTCGCCAAGTGAGTGTGGGTGATAGGGGGGTCCTTCCCACACGACCCAGAAATCGTCGGGGATATGCCCTCCTGGCACACACGCTCGGCAAAATGAGGTCGTGTGCGACTGGCAAGCGATCAAATACGGATATACGTACAATATTGCTAAAAAATACAATTATACAGGCGGAATCGTTTCCGGTTGTAAGTACATCCCACACAGTCAGTCCTCGCTAAACGTTTCCGTTCGTATATACATCCCATATAGTCACTCCAAGGAAAATGTTTCTGTTCGCAGGTACATCACACGATATTAACAATTTTATCATTTGAGTTATTGAATGCATCACACACGGTGCATAGAAGAAACTGTGTGGCAAAGGTTGTCCATCACACATAGTTTTTATGTGGTAAACGTTTGCGCAAGGTGGCCTAACACAAACATTTTTCAAGAGAAGGTCGTGTGTGATTATTCATTGAACCAACACGGTTTATTCCTAGAAACTATGTGCGTTGCCTGAGGTCATCGCCCACGGTATTTTCTCAATAACCATTTGCAATAGCAAAACCCAATTAGCAGGCTAATTGCCCTATTATTAATAATCTATTTATTAATCTAATTGACATTCATATTAAGCACATAATATATTTCATTTCCATATTAAGGAAGCAGGATTTCATTATAGAAATACATTGAGTACAACATGATATAACTTCAACACTCAGCTACCCCATTACACAACTGCACCAGTGATACGTCCATTTTTCATCATGCTTTTATATTGATATTTATTGCATTATGGGCTGTTATTACACGTTATGTCACAATACTTATGCCTATTCTCTCTTATTTTACAAGGTTTACATAAGGAGGGAGAATGCCGGCAGCTGGAATTCTGGGCTGGAAAAGGAGCAAATATTAGAGACCTATTCTGCACAACTCCAAAAGTCCTGAAACTCCACGGAAGTTATTTTTGGAAATAATAAAAGATACTGAGCGGAAGAAATACATCAGGGGGGCCACCACCTGTCCACGAGGGTGGGGGGCGCGCCCTACCCCCCAGGACGCGCCCCGTGCCTCGTGGGCCCCCTGTTGGTCCTCCGGTGGCCATCTTCTGCTATATGAAGTTTTTCGTCCAGGAAAAAATCATAAGCAAGCTTTCGGGACGAGACTCCGCCGCCACGAGGTGGAACCTTGGCGGAACCAATCTAGGGCTCCGGCAGAGCTATTCTGCCGGGGACACTTCCCTCCCGGAGGGGGAAATCATCGCCATCGTCATCACCAACGCTCCTCTCATCGGGAGAGGGCAATCTCCATCAACATCTTCACCAGCACCATCTCCTTTCAAACCCTAGTTCATCTCTTGTATCCAATTCTTGTCTCCAAGTCCGGGATTGGTACTTCTAGGTTGCTAGTAGTGTTGATTACTCCTTGTAGTTGATGCTAGTCGGTTTATTTGGTGGAAGATCATATGTTCAGATCCTATATGCATATTAATACCCCTCTAATTATGAACATGAATATGCTTTGTGAGTAGTTACGTTTGTTCCTGAGGACATGGAAGAAGTCTTGCTATTAGTAGTCATGTGAATTTGGTATTTGTTCGATATTTTGATGAGATGTATGTTGTCTATTGTCGGTGTCAAAACCGGCGGATCTCGGGTAGGGGGTCCCGAATTGTGCGTCTAGGCGGATGGTAACAGGAGACAAGGGACACGATGTTTTTACCCAGGTTCAGGCCCTCTCGATGGAGGTAATACCCTACTCCTGCTTGATTAATATTGATGATATGGGTAGTACAAGAGTAGATCTACCACGAGATCAAGGAGGCTAAACCCTAGAAGATAGCCTATGGTATGATTGTTGTTCGTCCTACGGACTAAAACCCTCTGGTTTATATAGACACCGGATAGGTTAGGGTTACACAGAGTCGGTAACAAAGGTAGGAGATTTACATATCCGACGCCAAGCTTGCCTTCCACGCCAAGGAAAGTCCCATCCGGACACGGGACGAAGTCTTCAATCGTATCTTCATAGTCTTGGAGTCCGCCGCGATGATAGTTCGCTATCCGGACACCCCTAGTCCAGACTCCTCAAGAGTCCCTCAACCAGGCTTCAATGACGATTTAGTCCGCGTAGATATTGTCTTCAGATTGCAAGGCGGGTTCCTCCTCCGAATACTTCATAGAAGGTTTTGAACACAAGGATAGTGTCCGCTCGCAAAACAAGTTCCGATACCACCGTGAGAGAGAATAACTTTTGCACAGATCTCGCCGACATATTCCGCGGCGTGACATCACACCACAGCCAGCCTCCATATGAATCGTTTTTTCTGCTCCACCTCCGCTTAGCTGGGCGGTTTCCTTGGCACGCCTTATCAAAGCATAAATCGTGCCCCTTATTCCGGGATTCTCATCAATACGGACGTAGAACCCATCCGCGCCATTGATTACGGCGCTTGGGAGATAAGCGAGTTGGAGTTTGATTATGATGGTTAGCCAAGAGTATGACAAAATGAAGTACGATTGGATTTAAAAGAGGTATACTATGGGAATATGGAACAATAATCCTTGGAAGGATGATTTAAAGGTGTACTAGTGTTGAAGTGGGATATAACCCATAGGCCCAGGAATTTATAAGGAATCAAGGACTCCCTGGAAGAAGAAATTCCATCAGCAGATGTTTCATAGGAGGTTACTTAAAAACCCGAGAGTGGTGAAGAAATGATAGATGTCATGTTCAGCTTGCAGAACCAATGGATTTTCCCGAACCCTGCTCGAGGACAAAAGAAATTCTGCAATGCTTGTGAGGATGCCCGAGTGTTAGAAATACGAGATTCGCTAAACCTAATACAGGGTAATGATCTGGGTGCGGAACGGATTGATCACCATACCGACTTACTCTTATCATTCGCTCTTGATATTTGGAATGGTAAATCTGAGAGACTTACCCATAGTAAAGTGACGATGGTTGTTGAAGCCTTGCTTAAGCCTTAGAAAGGTATGTTGATAAACCCATGTACATGTCAGCTGTTGCCAATCGTAGATTATACGGTGAGAATGAAGCCAAGGCCCTTTTTCTGCAGAAACCATTAATGATAGACCACCATGAGTATTTCGATAGTTGTCTAGAATGGACACAGACCTATCAAGAAGATCCGGCCTCTGCTTAACTTCATCTTTGACGGTTTACCCAAGATTTTGAGGAAAACGCTATGCTTCGGCTGTAAGAGCGTTAATGAAGGAGCTATTGTAAGATATGTGAAGAGACAGATATTGTCGGCACTCCAAAGGAAGTATCTGAGTTTATTGGAACTGTAACCTTGCTTTTAAGTGTGGTAGCACCCCTGACCTTTCCGACCAAAAGATTTGCTAGAAGACCCCCCAGCCCCTAACCTTTTATTGCTAGCCTGTTCGAATCTCAAGGACGAGATTCATTTTAAGTGTGGTAGTTTGTAACATCCCAAAATTCTAAATTTTGGAATGTTATAATAATTAAAATATACGATTGTTTGATTGATTGCTGAGTGATTGATTGAGTGAAATTGATTGGAATTTTACAACTTTTGAAGCTTTGAATGAGAGGGAATAAAAGGACTTTCCAAAAGAAATGTTTTTGTTTGAAAATATTTGAATTTGGAAATATTTCAAACTTCATGCCACTCAATGATCCTCATGATTTCTTCAATGAAAGAGGGCGGGAAGTAAAGAAATATTTCATTTGAATTTGTCATTTAAATTTTGTTTTTAACTCAAAGTGGCATTTGAATTTTATTCAAAAAAAAACTTATCTGACAAAGAAACTTGAAACAAAAGTGTTGAGAGGGAGTAACATGACACCCCAAAAATGTTGGAATGTTTTTTTCATACAATTTTGAAAGTCATTTGGATTTTTGTTAGAATTAAAAAATGATTTTTTTCAAAAAGTATTTTATTTGCCCCTGGAAAATATCCCATTAAATTGGGCTTATTTTTCTGATCTTTTTGATATATAATACTCCTATATTTTATTTTTATTTTTATTTTTAAAATGATTTTTATTCGCGGATTCTTTTTAAAAAGGAAAGGTATTTTTGTTTTGGGCCAAATCCGGCCCAATCGCGCCAGATCATCTCCTTCCTCAAGAACAGGATTTTGTTCCGGAGCACAGCCGCGTGGGCCATCGCCGGAGATCGCGGGATTCACGAAATCCCTTGCCCCTCCTCCAAACCGACCTGCCCCCTCTATAAATGGCCACCTCCCGCACCCATTCCTGCCCCTAGAACCGCCTCTCCTCGCCCAACACTACCGCGCCACCTCGCCGGAGTTCGCCGGACCACCGCCGCCATTGCCACCCCGCCCCACCACCTCCGGCCTCCCGCCACCTCCCGCCACCAGACGCCTCCGCCCCGCTCCGCTGCCCCCGCCCGTCCCCTCGCCTCGCCTGGAGGACCATCGGAGCCACGCCGCCGGAGACCCTCACCAGAACAGTTATAGTAACCCGACCAGCTTTTTTTTTCTCGTTCTGTTTTTAAAACAGAATAGTTTCAATCTTGTAAAATCCGCAGTTAATTATCTACGAGGTATTTTTGAGTGACTCCAACTGCCTTGGATCACAAATTTTAAGAAGTTTCTGTTAGTTCAATTGTATTTCATATTTGAGCAGTTTAAATTTGTGTTTTTATGAATTTTCTCAAATCACTAGATTTGAGCTATTTTGAGTTAGGAATATTAGTTTTGACCGATTCTTTTTGCTAATGGTTACTTATTAGACTAGATACGCAGTAGTGTTTAGTTTGCATGTTAGTGAGTTAGTTATATTAGCTTTTTATTGTAAACAGTACTCTTTACTCTGTTTTTAGTACTGTTTGTAGTTTAATTATTATTAATTAGTTTTAAATAGTTTCTTTTGCTAGTTTTCGCCAGTGTGTCATATATTCTATTGTTTAACAGTAGCTAATTTCTAGGATTTATTAGACTTAGTATTCTTGAGGTTCTAGGTTGTTTCTTGTATGACTAGTTGCTAGCAATAGAAATAGTGTTAGAGGTTCTAGGTACTATTAGAATTTTATTATAGGAAAAATACTTTATGTTACTTAGTGAATAATTATTTTTACCTTGTGTTAAGTATTTTTTTTTGTTTTAGGCTTTTTACTTGTTGTTAAGTAGAGTTGTTGTGGTGTAGGTTAGCCCTATAAGTTTATTTGAGTGATTTGGATTTTTATTTGGTTTTTTACCTTCGATCCTATTTCAATTTCGTTGTTATTTTGAGTGTTAGTATTGCTTGCTAGAATGATTGCTTATGTGAATACTATGTTTGACTTGTATAGATTTTCTTCGGAGAGTGACGAATAGTTCTATCAAATTTTGTGAGAGTGTTGTTATCTTCATCAACGTACCAGGCAAGTTCACTTTGACCATATTTTTCATACCTATGTTTTTATTGCATCTAGTGTCATCTTTGCAACAATCCCTCCAGTAGTGATATTGAATCCTTGTAGTTGAGTAGTATGCATGAGGTAGGAACCCATCACCCTATTACCAAGTCCGGGACGTTATTTATTTTAACTCTACTCTATAGTAGACGGGTTTGGTATGAGTGCACGAGACTGGTGTGAAGAAGGAGGACTCTACGTCAATGACGACAACTCCATGATGGCATCTGCAAAGACTGCATCTTCAAGGCCTCAAGACTTCAAGACTCGAGACAAGAACTCAATACACACTACTGGGTGAAGGACGGTTGACGGGCACCCTGGAGCAACCAGTGGATGGCCGAGATGCATGGAGAAGCGCCATGACATCTTGCGGAAAGCTTCACCCAGGCTCAAAGAGACGGAAGAATAATTCATGACCGGAAGCATACCTGTGCAAGGCAAGTCACTATGGGCTCTGGCTTGGTTGACCTTAGTTGTGACTCTGGCTGGGACGGTGCTAGAAGATGTAGAACTACGGTAGGATTGGATGAGCACCGGACAAAGTGGTCGGGAACTCTTCGAAGACCATGTTTCGTCATCTTGTTCTCAAACACCTGAAGTGCGAGAACGTAAAGAGAGGGATCAATCTTATGGGTAAAGTGTACAAACCTATGCAGAGGGTTAAACCTAATCGATTAGCCGTGTCCCCGGTTACGGACAATTTGAGCCTCTGGACTTGGATTTATCTCGGAACTCTCAACACCGGATTGATAACTTATTTGTGGGAAACTTATGATGATTTTGGGCTATGAGACATCGGTTGGCGGAACCATGTTTCACAATTATATAAGCAAATAAATGGATCTGTTCTGCATAAGGAACATGTTTTTACAACTACAATTTAAAACTGGTAGTTGTTGCAAACATCCAATCAGATGTAAACAGCAGTGGAAGAAATGATGCCTATTCAAATCTATACTAGAACAAATTTTGAAGGATTGAGAAGGATGAACTTACAATACATGTTAACACGGGCTGGACAAAGCCCTTCTCCATGTTGATGGAAAGATAATTCAATAAATTCCCCAAAGAAAATTCTTTATAAGCATTGCCATTATTCTACATTTTGCAAAGAGTAAATATAGATCAAATAATATTGGAAGAAATAGAGGATAATGAAGCTCATGTGCAGACTGATGATACATACTCAAATAGCAATTAATTAAGTACAGCGTTACAAGGCAAAAGGTACTGACAAGAGGAATGCAGACATCAACGTGTGCAGTGGCATTGGCTTTATTCAACATTTTGGTAAGAGTAAATGTAGATATGATAATTTGGAGAAAGTGGAGGGAAGGGTAGACAAGATGCACAGTAATGCTAGACAATCAACTATCTCTCGATGCATGTACAGTAATACCACCACCGTCCGCTATTAGTTGTCGCTCAAATGGATGTATCTAGCACTATTAAGTTCTAAATACATCCAATTGATCAGCAATTAATTCGATACCGAGGGAGTACATCACAACAGGTACTTACATGAGCAATCCAAAACATCATAACCATTGTGTTAATTCTACATTTATCTAAGAGTAAATATAGATATTATAATTTCAAGCAAAGGGAGGATAAAGAAGCGAACATTTACAGTGATGCTACATAATCAAACAGCAATGAGTGTAAGTATACTAACAAAGGGCAAAAGGTACTGACAAGAGCAATGCAGAGCCTAGTATTGTCGTGAGATCCTATGATCCTTTGAGAAAGGAGATTCATCTGAAATTAGTTTTCATACAAGAGAGAAGGTAAGGCACATGCAGAAATTTAGGAGTTCAAATTTTCAATTGATATCATAGACAGTACCTGACGCTGGGCTGTCAGCAGTAATAGGGGTTTGGCCACTGGAGTAGGGGTAAAGTCTGTTACAGTTGGGCCTGTGTTTTCTGTGGCTGCTGATCTATCTAATTTAACAAGTATCACTACCTTTTCCAAATAAGTAGTTTGTACTCCTTGAGGATCTGCACTCACTATCGGATGTGGGGTTCCGGCAAACCCTTAAGGTTCGAACACTGGGGTGCGCGTGAAGTCTTTCCCTCCTACCGATCTACGCCCTAGCTCGCTAAGATCTCGCGGACGAACTCGACTAACTCGCAACACAAAGAGACACGAGATTTATACTGGTTCGGGCCACCGTCGTGGTGTAATACCCTACTCCAGTGTGGTGGTGGATGGATTGCCTCTTGGGCTGATGTTCAATAGTACAGAGGGAAGAACAGCCTCCTGAGGTTGAGGTGTTCTTGCGCTTGGTGGCTTAGCGGGTGAGAGCTGGGTGAACTGCTCGATGCCCCTACTGTGGTGGCTAGTTCTACTTATATAGGCCCTGGTCCTCTTCCCAAATGTTGAGCGGGAAGGGAGCCAACAACGGCGGGAAAATTTGAAGGGGGACAACTAGTACAAGCTATCCTGACAAAAGTGGTCTTCACTTGCGAAAGGCTCTGGTGGTGACACCGTCTTGGGATCCACGATGAACTCCGTCTTGCCGTCCTCCTGGTCTTGGTCTCGTTTCACCGATATAGCAACCTTTGCCTGATGCCTCGGTACTCCTCGCATGCGCTGGACTCCTTGCACCAAAGAGGAAATAAGGATGCTGCGCGCGCTGGCGCCCGCCTGGCACCCGCCTGGCGCCGATCGTCATGACTCACGTCACGAGAGCCTCGTGAGGTTTGCCCCGCCTTGATATCTCCGCTCCTCGTGAGCCTGCCTGACCAGGCCACTCCTGAGGAGGTATTGCGTCGCCCGCCTCGTGAGGCTTGGCCCCTCGCGAGGGTCTTGGATGCCTTGTTGATGAATAAGGGTTGTACGGCCTGCTGACTTAGCCACGCCGTGGGCCGCAGGCAGGAAAGTCTGGGGACCCCCTTACCAAGAACGCCGACAGTAGCCCCCGGGCCCAAGGTGCGCTCGGGCTTGGCTTCGCGGCGAAGCCAATGGTCAAGTACGGAGCACCGCGGCCCCCCAAAGCCTGCGGCCTCGATTGACGTGTGGCGGTTGATTGGACGTGGGCGTCTCCGCTTCCCCATGCTGCCTCGACAACTTCATGACTTTACAAGTCCCTGCGACATGCAAGGAAAACAATCATTACCTGCGATCATGGGAGGCGCCGGTTGGCCTTCTCTTGCTATAAATGGGGAGGGGGGTGGAGCCCCCGTTGCCCATCTCTTCCTCGCTTGCTTGTTTCTTCCTCCTTGCTCCGCTGCTAACAACAATGGCGCCTATCAGAAGGTTCTCAGCCGAAGAGAAGGGAAAGCCCCCCCGCGATGATCCGGGGCCACTTCCGCCGAAGAAGAGGTCGATCCATCATCGTGATGAAGCGGCGATGCAGGTGGTGGCGAGGCCTTGGTGCGAGCGGCCTCCTCCGGGGTATCCGCTACCCTTGTACGCCTGAGTCGAGGGCTCGGGAGGACGGAGCAACGAGCAGCGTCGCCCATGTCGCGCCCGGGGTCACCGCGCCACAGCGACGCGCGCCGTCGCCCCCGGAATCCATGCCGCGGACTCCTCGCACGAGCTGGTGTTGTGGGCGCCGATGCGTCCAAGCTCCTGGATCCGCTTCCGCGGTTCTTCTCCGACGTGATGCCGCCGAGAGGGCCTCTCAAGCTCTGGTTGCAGCACGCCGACCACAGCGCTCCGACAACCGGAGCAGAGATCGAAGCGGTCCCCACCGACAAGATCTTTATGACTCGCGGCTGGGGCGAGATTGCGCGGGTCTGCCATGAGAGGGGCGCCCTCGCGATCCACCTTGAGTACGACGGCGCCTCCACGCTCTTCTTCAAGGTCTTAGACTCGGAGGGCCGCTGCCTGGAATGCTGCTCCGGAGAGGAGCGCCAAGCTGACGCGCGCCCCGCTCGCGGCCACTCCAGCAGGAGCAGCCCTTGGGAGTCCAGCAACTCTCCTGAGCTCTATGAGACTCTGGAGACGAGCGATGACAGCTACGTGACCCCGAGCTCTCGCCGCGCTCGGGGCAGAGCCGCGGAGTTTGGCCGTCGCTGTAACACCCCGGATACAACTTTCCATATTCGTAACTCCAACTCTTGCCTTTTCCGGAGATGTGTTATTTTATTTCCGTTGTGGTTGGGTTTTGTCTTTTGTTTTGCTTTGTGTTCTTTGTCGTGCATCTAGTCTCATGGCATCATGTGCATTGCATCTGCATGTTTTCATAAAACTCGTAGTCGTTTGTAGTTGCTGCTTCTCTCTTTGTCTTCGTCGACTTGTTGTCGACCGCTTGTCCTTGTTGACCTTCTCTCGCACCAATTGACCCTCTTTCTCTCTTTCTCCGAGACCAACAAAACCCCTTGCCCCCTTGCTTTCATTGACCGCTTCAAGACCAATCGGGTTTTCGATTCCCACTTGTCCGTCTGCTTGACCCTCTCTACTCTTTGCTCAAGACCTCGCAGGCGTCTCAAACTCCCGAACCCGACCCGGCTTTCGCATCGATGGGTTCAGATCATCCCTAACGCCTATAAACGTCTCCGCTTTCTTTTGGACTCCCTAACCTGTTTGTTTTCGACCGCTCGATTCTAATCGGAGGGTCCGTTTGCCCTAAGCTAACCAACCTACCTATATAACCAGTCCAACCCTAGTCCATTTCTAGACCAAACCCTATTTTCTAGGGATCCTCCTAGCCGCCGCCACTCCTCTTGTCTCCTTCCACCTCGGGATCCTCCAGATCCCTTTGCTCCAATCAGCCGCAGCCTTCCCTACCTCGATCTCCCCGCCACTCAGTCTCGCCGATCCATCCATGCATCGATCCCCACCAGCCAGAGATCCCTCGGCCTCCACTCGCTGCCATCCAGCAGCTCCTTCTCTGCCCGAGCACGCCCCTCCCTCTTCCTATGCCTCGATCCAGATGGACCGAGAGAGCAGCGTCCGCCCCGACCAGCCCCACGCCACGGCCCCGCCGCCAAGCCGCCCGACCCGCAGGTCCTCCTCACGCGCCACCTCTCGCCGCTCCTGCACGAGCGGGACGACGACTGCAAGCGCAGCCGGTCGCCTCGCTGACCGCGCCTCCTCGTCGCCGTGGATGGCCGTGTCCCGCGCCCAAGCCCCCAATCTGCGCCGCCCCTTGCTGGAGTTGGATCCCGCGCGCCTCGAGTCCAAAGACACCGCCGCCCGGCCACGGCCAGGTCGCCTCGCCGCCTCTCGCCTCATTCCGCCCTCTCTCTCCTGCCGCTTGACTGATTTTTCTTTGCCATGGCCCTGCAATTCCTCCCGCCCGGAGCTCCCTTGCGCCGCCGGATCCGAGACCCTCTTGCCTGACCTGCCTGCCTCGACGTCCGCTGTCGCCGTCACCACCTGTCGCCGGAGTTCTGGGCGGCCAGCGCCGACCTGCAAGTCCCCGCCGCCGCCTTTCTTTCACCGCTTCAAGCGAGACGGGATGACGTGCCTGCTCCTCGCGTTGACCACGCTGGTCACACCCCACACAAGGTGGCGTGTGGCCTCTCCAAGGCCCAGTGCGCCCCCTGCTCTGGCCTCCTCCCCACCGACCGGGCCGAGCCCAATGTGAGCAGCTCCCCAGCCCAAAGAAGGCGCCAGATTTGGCCCGTGTTTTTTTTTCCTGCGCTGAGTTTTTCTCCATTTTCCAAAGGCATTACTGATTTGCGTAAAACCCTTAGACTTCATGCATTTAATAACTCTTAAACTGTGCATCGGATTAAAATAATTTATATATGTAATATGCTCAGAATATTGTGTAGATTAATAATATGCCACTTTCATCCCATGTTAAAATGTTTAACTTGCTGTTTATTTAAATTTGCTAATATGCCATGTTAAAATGATTTAATTCATAACTAAATAACCGTAACTCGGAATTAAATGTTCTTTATATGTAAATGGGGTAGAAAAATGCCTAGTTTAACATGGTGGACTTTATTTTGCTGTTTAACAACATTAAAATTGTGTATAGGGCAGAACAGTACCGAATCTAAAATTTGCACATGAGGATTTTCCGGAATTGTTTCCGGCCTCATTTAAACTTGCCTAAATAGTTAGCTTAAGTATGCTTCACCCCTTGCCATGTTTAAAAACATTTAATATTGTTGTGTACCTAAACGAGATCAAACTAAATATGTCAATGTGGTGTTTTGTCAATATGCAAACCCGTTGCATATTGAGCTCCACTTAATTTGTAGTATTGTTTGTTGCACTTTGCCATGCCATGCCTCATTAAACCGGACATGTATCATACTTGATTGTGCATCGTGCCATGTTTATGCTTGTGCATTTATCATGTTGTTTGGTTCTTTCCGGTGTTGCTTCTCGGTTCCGGTAATGTTGCGATTGTGAGGATTCATTCGACTACTTCCGTTCGTCTTCTTCATGGACTCGTTCTTCTTCCTAGCGGGATTTCAGGCAAGATGACCGTCACCCTAGATCTCATTACTATCATTGCTATGCTAGTTGCTTCGTTCTATCGCTATGCTGCGTTACCTACCACTTGCTGCTCAGGCCTCCCAAATTGCCATGAACCTCTAACCTGTTGCACCCTTCCTAGCAAACTGTTGATTGGCTATGTTACGCTTTCGCTCAGCCCTCTTATAGCGTTGTTAGTTGCGGTGAAGATGAAGTTTGTTCCTTGTTGAACATGGAGATGTTGTTCCTTGTTGGAACATGTTCTTTTGTTGGGATATCACAATATATCTTATTTAATTAATGCATCTATATACTTGGTAAAGGGTGGAAGGCTCGGCCTTATGCCTGGTGTTTTGTTCCACTCTTGCCGCCCTAGTTTCCGTCATATCGGTGTTATGTTCCCGGATTTTGCGTCCCTAACGCGGTCGGGTGATTTATGGGACCCCTTGACAGTTCGCTTTGAATAAGACTTTTCCAAAGAAGGCCCAACCTTGGTTTTACCATTTGCCTCACCACCACCTACCTTTCCTTGGGTCGGCCAACCCGAGGGTCGTCTTTATTTAGCCCCGGGCGGTGCTTCTCTAAGTGCTGGTTCGAACCGAGCTACTCTGGGGCCACCTTGGGGCAACTTGAGGGTTGGTTTTACTCGTAGCTAGTCTCATCCGTGTTGCCTCGAGAACGAGATATGTGCAGCTCCTATCGGGATTGTCGGCGATCGGGCGGCTTTGCTGGTCTTGTTTTATTGCTGTGAAATGTCTTGTAGCCGGATTCCGAGACTGATTGGGTCTTCCGGGAGAAGGAATATCCTTCGTTGATCGCGAGAGCTTATCATGGGCTAAGTTGGGACACCCTGCAGGGTTATGAACTTTCAAAGCCGTGCCTGCGGTTATGTGGCAGATGGGAATTTGTTAATGTCCGGTTGTAGAAAACCCAAGTTGATCTTAATTAAAATACACCAACCGTGCGTAACCGTGAGTGTCTCTTTTCGGGGTTGATCGAGAGGAGAACACGGTTTCTGGGTTATGTCTGACGTAAGTAGGAGTTCAGGATCACTTCTTGATCATTACTTGCTTCATGACCGTTCCGCTTGCTCTCTTCTCGCTCTTATTTGCGCTGGTTAGCCACCATATATGCTTAGCCGCTGCTGCAACCTCACCACTTTACCTCTTCCTTACCCTTTAAGATTTGCTAGTCTTGATACCCATGGTAATGGGATTGCTGAGTCCTCGTGGCTCACAGATTACTACACCACCAGTTGCAGGCACAGGTTTTGCGATGATCATGGCGCGAGAGCGATGTTTGCTTTTATTGGAGTTCTTCTTCCGCTTCTTCTTCGATCGGGGATAGGTTCGGTCGGCAGCCTGGGATAGCAGGTGGATATTGTTTGAGTTTCTGTTTATGTTTCATCCGTAGTCGGATGTTGATCTTGTATATGATGTGATGTTGTATTCGTGTGGCATTGTATGCCTTATGTATGTATCCCCACTATTATGTAATGTTGATGTAATGATATCCACCTTGCAAAGCGTCTTCAAGATGCGCTTCTATCCTTGGTGGGACCTTCGAGTTCCTCTAGGATAGGGTCAAATCTTGGGCGTGACAAGTTGGTATCAGAGCCTCGACCGACCTTAGGAGCCCCCTTGTTTGTTGGCCGTTGTTGAGTCTAGAAGAAAACCATTTTGAGTCTTAGGATTATATATATCGGAGAGTAGGATTCTTTTTACTCCTCAGCCCCCTTCGTCGCTCTGGTGAGGCCTCCTGACGTAGATGTTTTGTCTTTCCTCTCCTCAAATTTCACGAAATGTTTTTTTAGGATCACGCGGGTATCTTGGAATCGTTCCGATGGTTTTGTGATGAGAACATTGTTCTTGGTGCCTCCTGACATTTAGGGGTTGTGGCAGTGTCCCGGGGAGTTGAGCTCCGAGGTGTTGTCGTCACAATTTTATCGTTGCAGTTCTGGAATACCTGAGTTTTACCGACATCGAAATCTCTTTTGTGCAGTTGTTGGTGAGATAACCCGATAGCCCAAAGATCGAGGCGAAAAGGGAGTATTGCCATGACTTGTATAATGGATGTTTTTGAAGGTCGAGGTACACGATTTCGAGGATTTCTTGGTTATGTGTTGACGGATGGATACAATTGGATCTAGGTATTGTTAGTTTGGGTGATATATTTTGTGTCCCTGTATCCCCAACACCAGATTGCATAACCGAAAGTTTGGGAGTTTATAGGTGGAATTCAAGTAGCTCCTAGAATATCTTTCCGATGATGCATGATATGGGATTGGGTAAATCTCTATCATATGTATTTGTTCCGCTTATTCGCAAGCCAAATCCTTTGTTTTGTTTTATTTGTGGTATTCGAGTTGCTTCAAGTCAAATGTTGAATCCATACCTTTCCTAAACGGTGTTCTCATATTGCTATGTGAATACTAATCCTTCTTGTTCATCGAGGTCGTCATGTTAATTTTTTTCCCAACCGCGTGCTTCTCTTTAAGTGGATCCGATCATTTCAACATCTGCAAGATAAATTCTAAGTTTTCTCAACGGTATCCATTTCATCCGTCCCAAGTTGTCTTTGTTTTCCGCCTCCCACCCTTTTTCGTCAAGGACTCGGTTTTTTTATCAAGTATCCATTTATTCATGTGAAGTTTCTTCACACTTTTCAATCAATGTTCTTATCCGGTGATTTCCCATGAAGATGCTCAACAGTTTCAAGTTCATCATTCTTCATTCTCGTATTCTTTTCCGGTGGATTTAATTCAAGCTTTCGATATTCATCATATTCCTTTCCTCGTTTCTAATGTTTTCTCATGTCGGTGCATCTCTTAATCATCCACCTCTTGCTATCCATGTTATCTGGAGTGCTGAAGATATCACACAAGACTTGTGTTTCCATTCTCAATCCATTCAAGATATTTCGAGGTTGTTATCTCATTCAAGCCATTTAATTAAACCGGTGCAACCTCTCTTTAATATCATTCAACGGTGTTTCTTTTGAGTGGGCCCTAACCCACGGGTCTTTTCCCAGGATCTTACCTGACTCTTCTAATTCTCCCAGAGTTATTCAAAAATTCTTTTCAAAGTTTGACGTAAGAATGAGTTATCATCAGCCAAATGTCTTTCTCCAAAATCTTTCAAATTCTTTTCATCTTTGGCTCAACATTTTCCTATTTTAATCCTTCCGGAGTTTCTCAACAATTTGGTGGTGTTTCTCCTCGTCATTCTCAACATTTGAAGACCGAAGAAGAGTTTCTCTTAAATCTTGCTCCATTCTCTTCAAGATTCATGGTTCTAGCCTCATGCTACCCTCATAATCGTTTTGATTGTGAGATTTATTTTCTTACCATCCGGAGCATTTCATGAGTTGTTTCCATTTCTTTCCTCCGTAGGCCATCATGTCATAATTCCTCATTCTCAGCTTTCAGCTCTCGTTCTCTAAATCTTACCGTGGATCGTTCAAATATCCTCTAATCAGTTCATGATTTCTTCGTTCTCATGTATCTAAATCCTTCAAGTATCTTCATTCGTTTTCAAATTCTTCCCGTGAATTGTGCCTTTGCCTTGTTCATTTTAATTCTTACGGTGGTTCGCTCAAGATTTCTCTTCCTTCGTTATCATATCAATTCATTCATTCTTTCGTTGTTTCAAGTCCACCGTGGTTCCATCAATACCTTCTCAAGTTTGCGCTATATCTCTATCTTGTAATCATTTTTCTATGAGAATAAGTAGTATGCCTAATCCGTTGCTTGTCATCAATCTAAATTGGTGAAGAATACGCATAACATAATTCTTGTTCTTGTTTTCATCCAAGTGATTAACTCCTCCTTTCGGAGTTTGTTCATGATGAATAAATTCTCGGTTTCAATTCTTTCATCTTTTCTTTTCCCGGAGTTCCAAGCTCTCATCATCACGAAGATCCATCTAAATCATTGCAAGGCTTCACCTTGTGTTTTCAACTTCTCTTTCTTTTATCATCCTTTTCTTACCGGAGTTCTTCATGGAGGCTCTACATGCTGCTTCGTCAAGGATTCTTTTCATTCTTCAATTGTTCTTCAAGATTTTCTCTCGGAGTTAAGATCCGTCAAGCCATACTTCAAATAAACATGGTGTTCCAACACATGTTTTGTTTTGAGGAGTTCAAGTATTCTTCATCTTGCATTCCGAAGTGCAATTCTTTCTACCTTATCTCTTGAGATGGTGTTATGTCACTCTTGACAATTTCCTTCATGTTGCATGATTCATATTGTTGTCAAGAATGAGGTATTTTAAATCCATTATTTTCCCTTCGTTCAAGAGATCTTTTCAACCATCAACCTTGTTGTTGGAGTTATCTTGTGTCATATTTCACCTAAAGCCTTCCCTAAGGAATGTTGCTATTTGTGGTGCATATCTATGATCCAATTTTCTCCTTCTCATCTCGGTGAAGAAGTTTCTCTTATCTTCATTGATCTCATCCAACCATTTGTTTCCGTTGGTGGCAGAAGCTCACCTCATAATTTTGAGATGTTTTCCATAAGCCCGCTACAAGCTTATTCTTACCGTTGTTGTTTTTCAAACAACTCCGTTCTATCCTACTTCGTAAGGATGATCGTTCAAATTCAATTATGGTTGGAGATGTTGGTTTCATTCTTCGTTCTATTCATTCCAACAATCTAACTATCATGCTTTGTTTCCGGAGGCTTTGTGATGTTACTCTCGTCAACCCATCATCTCATTTTGCAAATATCATGTTATTTTCCTTGCTTATCCGTTTAGCCGAGTGTTGTGTTCTCATTCAAGTTCTTTCATCTTATCAAGTTTTGCCTCTTTTTCTACCCGAGTGCTGCCTGAAATCCCTCTTACCCATTGCAACGTGTTGTTGATTTCATCAAGTATCATCCCATCTTCTCAAGTTCATGTTCAATTCCTTCCATTTACAGTCGGAATGCTGCCCAAATTATATCATTCTTCCTCTCTCATCTTGTTTTAACCGGAGTGGTTTCGAATTCTATCTTGTCCATTAAACTCTTGATTCATGTCTTCGCAACCTTCAAATTCTCGTAATACTGCTTGTTCCTCTTTTCTACCGGATTGTTTGCAATCTCGTTCATCTCTGTTGTACTCTTTCTTTTAAATTGCTCAACCTCTCAAGGTTCGTGGTTTCACTCGTTCGTCAAAGAAGCAACTTAGTTTTACCTATCCTCTTCCTCTTCCTTTTCCCTCCGGTGCCATCCTAGATCTCGGGACGAGATCCTCTCGTAGTGGTGGAGTGTTGTAACACCCCGGATACAACTTTCCATATTCGTAACTCCAACTCTTGCCTTTTCCGGAGATGTGTTATTTTATTTCCGTTGTGGTTGGGTTTTGTCTTTTGTTTTGCTTTGTGTTCTTTGTCATGCATCTAGTCTCATGGCATCATGTGCATTGCATCTGCATGTTTTCATAAAACTCGTAGTCGTTTGTAGTTGCTGCTTCTCTCTTTGTCTTCGTCGACTTGTTGTCAGACCGCTTGTCCTTGTTGACCTTCTCTCAGACCAATTGGACCCCTCTTTTCTCTCTTTCTCCGAGACCAACAAAACCCCCTTGCCCCCCTTGCTTTCATTGACCGTTTCAAGACCAATCGGGGTTTTCGATTCCCACTTGTCTGTCCGTTTGACCCTCTCTACTCTTTGCTCAAGACCCCTCGCGTGCGTCCGAAACTCCCCCGAACCCGACCCGGGCTTTCGTTACCGATGGGTTCAGATCATCCCCTAACGTCTATAAAACGTCTCCGTTTTCTCTTTTGGACTCCCTAACCTGTTTGTTTTCGACCGTTCGATTCTAATCGGAGGGTCCGTTTTGCCCTAAGCTAACCAACCTACCTATATAACCAGTCCAACCCTAGTCCATTTCTAGACCAAACCCTATTTTCTAGGGATCCTCCTAGCCGCCGCCACTCCTCTTGTCTCCTTCCACCTCGGGATCCTCCCAGATCCCCTTCGCTCCAATCAGCCGCAGCCTTCCCCTACCTCGATCTCCCCTGCCACTCAGTCTCGTCGATCCATCCATGCATCGATCCCCACCAGCCAGAGATCCCCTCGGCCTCCACTCGCTGCCATCCAGCAGCTCCTTCTCTGCCCCGAGCACGCCCCCTCCCCTCTTCCTGTGCCTCGATCCAGGATGGACCGAGAGCAGCGCATCCGGCCCCGACCAACCCCACGCCATGGCCCCGCCGCCAAGCCGCTCCGACCCGCAGGTCCTCCTCACCGCGCCACCTCTCTGCTTCGCTCCTGCACGAGCAGGACGACGACCGCAAGCGCAGCCGGTCGCCTCGCTGACCGCGCCCCTCCTCGTCGCCGTGGATGGCCGTGTCCCGCGCCCAAGCCCCCAATCTGCGCCTCCCCTTGCCGGAGTTGGATCCCGGCGCCTCCCCGGAGTCCAGCACACCGCCGGCCGGCCACGGCCAGGTCGCCTCGCCTCCTCTCGCTCTCATTCCGGCCCTCTCTCTGTCCCTGTCGCTTGACTGATTTTTCTTTGCCATGGCCCTGCAATTCCTCCCCGCCTCGGAGCTCCCTTGCGCCGCCGGATCCGAGACCCTCTCGCCCGGACCTGCCCGTTCCCGACGTCCGCGTCGCCGTCAGCCACCCGTCGCCGGAGTTCCTGGTCGGCCCGCGCGCCGACTTGCAAGTCCCTGCCACCGCCCCTGCTTTCCCTGCTTCAAGCGAGACGGGATGACGTGCCCTGCTCCTCGCGTTGACCACGCTGGTCACACCAGTGGCTGCGTGTGGCGCCTCTCCAAGGCCCAGTAGCCCCCCTGCCTGGCCTTCTCCCCACCGGTGGGCGAGCCCAATGTGAGCAGCTCCCCAGCCAAAGAAGGCGCCAGATTTGGCCCGTGTTGTTTTTTTTCCTGCGCTGAGTTTTTCTCCATTTTCCAGTGCATTACTGATTTGCAGAAAACCCCTTAGACTTCATGCATTTAATAACTCTTAAACTGTGCATCGGATTAAAATAATTTATATATGTAATATGCTCAGAATATTGTGTAGATTAATAATATGCCACTTTCATCCCATGTTAAAATGTTTAACTTGCTGTTTATTTAAATTTGCTAATATGCCATGTTAAAATGATTTAATTCATAACTAAATAACCGTAACTCGAATTAAATGTTCTTTATATGTAAATGGGGTAGAAAAATGCCTAGTTTAACATGGTGGACTTTATTTTGCTGTTTAACAACATTAAAATTGTGTATAGGGCAGAACAGTACCGAATCTAAAATTTGCACATGAGGATTTTCCGGAATTGTTGTTTCTTATTTCCGGCCTCATTTAAACTTGCCTAAATAGTTAGTTTAAGTATGCTTCACCCCTTGCCATGTTTAAAAACATTTAATATTGTTGTGTACCTAAACGAGATCAAACTAAATATGTCAATGTGGTGTTTTGTCAATATGCAAACCCGTTGCATATTGAGCTCCACTTAATTTGTAGTATTGTTTGTTGCACTTTGCCATGCCATGCCTCATTAAACCGGACATGCATCATACTTGATTGTGCATCGTGCCATGTTTATGCTTGTGCATTTATCATGTTGTTTGTTTCTTTCCGGTGTTGCTTCTCGGTTCCGGTAATGTTGCGATTGTGAGAATTCATTCGACTACTTCCGTTCGTCTTCTTCATGGACTCGTTCTTCTTCCTAGCGGGATTTCAGGCAAGACGACCGTCACCCTAGATCTCATTACTATCATTGCTATGCTAGTTGCTTCGTTCTATCGCTATGCTGCGTTACCTACCACTTGCTGCTCAGGCCTCCCAAATTGCCATGAACCTCTAACCTGTTGCACCCTTCCTAGCAAACCGTTGATTGGCTATGTTACCGCTTTCGCTCAGCCCCTCTTATAGCGTTGTTAGTTGCAGGTGAAGATGAAGTTTGTTCCTTGTTGGAACATGGAGATGTTGTTCCTTGTTGGAACATGTTCTTTTGTTGGGATATCACAATATATCTTATTTAATTAATGCATCTATATACTTGGTAAAGGGTGGAAGGCTCGGCCTTATGCCTGGTGTTTTGTTCCTTTGTTGCCGCCCTAGTTTCCGTCATATCGGTGTTATGTTCCCGGATTTTGCGTCCCTAACGCGGTCGGGTGATTTATGGGACCCCTTGACAGTTCGCTTTGAATAAGACTTTTCCAAAGAAGGCCCAACCTTGGTTTTACCATTTGCCTCACCACCACCTACCTTTCCTTGGGTCGGCCAACCCGAGGGTCGTCTTTATTAGCCCCCGGCCAGTGCTTCTCTAAGTGCTGGTTCGAACCGAGCTGCCTGCGAGGCCACCTTGGGGCAACTTGAGGGTTGGTTTTACTCGTAGCTAGTCTCATCCGGTGTTGCCCTGAGAACGAGATATGTGCAGCTCCTATCGGGATTGTCGGCGCATCGGGCGGCTTTGCTGGTCTTGTTTTATTGCTGTGAAATGTCTTGTAGCCGGGATTCCGAGACTGATCGGGTCTTCCCGGGGAGAAGGAATATC
Organism: Aegilops longissima; assembly: GCA_021605205.1. NCBI lineage: Eukaryota > Viridiplantae > Streptophyta > Magnoliopsida > Poales > Poaceae > Aegilops > Aegilops longissima. The sequence continues at coordinate 473,143,614 of CM038682.1, forward strand.
CTTCGTTGATCGCGAGAGCTTATCATGGGCTAAGTTGGGACACCCCTGCAGGGTTATGAACTTTCGAAAGCCGTGCCCGCGGTTATGTGGCAGATGGGAATTTGTTAATGTCCGGTTGTAGAAAACCCGAAGTTGATCTTAATTAAAATACACCAACCGTGTGCGTAACCGTGAGTGTCTCTTTTCGGGGTTGATCGAGAGGAGAACACGGTTTCTGGGTTATGTCTGACGTAAGTAGGAGTTCAGGATCACTTCTTGATCATTACTAGCTTCACGACCGTTCCGCTTGCTCTCTTCTCGCTCTTATTTGCGTTGGTTAGCCACCATATATGCTTAGCCGCTGCTGCAACCTCACCACTTTACCTCTTCCTTACCCTTTAAGCTTTGCTAGTCTTGATACCCATGGTAATGGGATTGCTGAGTCCTCGTGGCTCACAGATTACTACACCACCAGTTGCAGGCACAGGTTTTGCGATGATCATGGCGCGAGAGCGATGTTTGCTTGTATTGGAGTTCTTCTTCCGCTTCTTCTTGATCGGGGATAGGTTCGGTCGGCAGCCTGGGATAGCAGGGTGGATATTGTTTGAGTTTCTGTTTATGTTTCATCCGTAGTCGGATGTTGATCTTGTATATGATGTGATGTTGTATTCGTGTGGCATTGTATGCCTTATGTATGTATCCCCACTATTATGTAATGTTGATGTAATGATATCCACCTTGCAAAGCGTCTTCAAGATGCGCTTCTATCCTTGGTGGGACCTTCGAGTTCCTTTAGGATAGGGTCGCATCTTGGGCGTGACAGTCGCCGCCGCTGATCTAGATGGGGTCGGCGCCGGCCTTCCATGGCCCACTCTTGATGATGGCGTCTGCCACGGGAGGGTGTAGATAGGATTCCACTTAGTTTTAGATTTTGTTCCCTGCGAAGAATCATGAATTACCCCGTGGGGGCGTGTAAGGGTCTGTAATGTCTTTTGTGCTTATCTTCCCTGTTATGAAAATTTGGCGAACGCATGTCCCGTTAAGGGTCGGTCTCCCCTTTCTTTCCTTGCGATAGCTTGTTGCTCTATGCTAACAGGTCCCGGTCCCCAGGCAGGCTACAGCCGTCGCTGGTATGCCAGGTCGCGTGCCGTGATCAAGGCCAGGAGGTGTGCGGCCCGAGGTCCAGTAAGAGCCCCTGAGGCGCGATGCTCAGGAGGTCCCCCTTAGCGCTCAAGCAACCATGGTAAGGCGAGAAAGGGAGTCGACGTGGTTGCAATGGCGTTACGGCAAGGCGTGGGTGACCATTAGGCCCCAACATTTAGCTGATCCGAGAGCGGGACTTATCTTGTTGACTTTGCGGCGATTCCTGATGGTGCGCTAGGCTTGCGAGCCAACTTGTGCGGCATAGCCAGGCCAGCCCATACGAGTTTCCCTCCTCCCATGCTCTCCTTAATGCTCTAAGTCCTCAGGTCCCGGCCCTCGAGCAAGCTCAGCCGCCGCTGGTATGCCAGGTCGCGATGCCGTGGTCAAGGCCAGGGGGTGAGGGCCGGAGAGACAGTAAGAGCTCCTGAGTCGCGATGCTCAGGAGCCCCCTTTTAATGCGCAAGCGAATTGCACGAGAGAAAAGGAGACTCACGGTGCCGCCTGCTATCCTCCCCGTGGAATCCCTGTGAACAGGCACAAGAAGAAACACGGTTTGCCGTTATAGCTGCCAGCCTACCGCTGGTTGGTCTGGATGAAGTGAAGGCACTGAGGGCCTGGTGAGGTGACATGCACGGGGCGTGCCGCGAGCCAGAGCTCGACTGCTCAGATTTGTCGACGTGGCAGGGACGGACCCGTGCACCAGCGCCGTGCCTGTTAGAAGGCCCCGTGGGAGGCGGTGATTGAGCAGGTGATAGCCATAGGAAGGTTAAGCATGGAAAGCAAATCAAATTGGGTAAATGCAGGAAGATACATGCCACTAGGTCCGGCCCGAGCGGCTTGGGGATGATGTAGCCCAATGGGTGCCCCCAGCGAGGTAAGCTAAAGACATAAGCAAAAGGGGTACATGCATGAGGACGGACCCGCGCTGCCCGAATAATGCAGCCCGAGAGGCATACGATGACCCACAAGTATAGGGGATCTATCGTAGTCCTTTCGATAGGTAAGAGTGTCGAACCCAACGAGGAGCAGAAGGAAATGATAAGCAATTTTCAGCAAGGTATTCTCTGCAAATACTGAAATAAGTGGTAACAGATAGTTTTTGATAAGGTAAATTGTAACGAGCAACAAGTAACAAGAGTAAATAAAGTGCAGCAAGGTGGCCCAATACTTTTTGTAGCAAAGGACAAGCCTGGACAAACTCTTATAATAGGAAAAGCGCTCCCGAGGATACATGGGAATATCATCAAGCTAGTTTTCATCACGTTCATATGATTCGCGTTCGGTACTTTGATAATTTGATATGTGGGTGGACCGGTGCTTGGGTGTTGTTCTTACTTGAACAAGCATCCCACTTATGATTAACCTCTATCGCAAGCATCCACAACTACAACAAAAGTATTAAGGTAAACCTAACCATAGCATGAAACATATGGATCCAAAACAACCCCTTATGAAGCAACGCATAAACTAGGGTTTAAGCTTTTGTCACTCTAGCAACCCATCATCTACTTATTACTTCCCAATGCCTTCCTCTAGGCCCAAATAATGGTGAAGTGTTATGTAGTCGACGTTCACATAACACCACTAGAGGCTAGACAACATACATCTCATCAAAATATCGAATGAATACTAAATTCACATGACTACTAATAGCAAGACTTCTCCCTTGTCCTCAGGAACAAATGTAACTACTCACAAAGCATATTCATGTTCATAATCAGAGGGGTAATAATATGCATAAAGGATCTGAACATATGATCTTCCACCAAGTAAACCAACTAGCATCAACTACAAGGAGTAATTAACACTACTAGCAACCTACTAGCACCAATCCCGGACTTGGAGACAAGAATTGGATACAAGACATGAACTAGGGTTTGGAGATGAGATGGTGCTAGTGAAGATGTTGATGGAGATTGCCCTCTACCGATGAGAGGAGCGTTGGTGATGATGATGGCGATGATTCCTCCTCCCGGAGGGAAGTGTCCCCGGCAGAACAGCTCCGCCGGAGCCCTAGATTGGTTCCGCCTCGTGGCGGCGGAGTCTCGTCCCGAAAGGTTGCTTAATGTTTTTTTCTCATCGAAAGACTTCATATAGGAGAAGATGGGCATCAGAGAGCCACCAGGGGGCCCACGAGGTAGGGGGGCGCGCCCCCACCCTCGTGAGTAGGGTGTGGGCCCCCTGGCCTTCATCTTTGGTGACGATTTTTATTTATTTATTTTAAGATATTCCGTGGAGTTTCAGGACTTTTGGAGTTGCATGAATAGGTCTCAATATTTGCTCCTTTTCCAGCCGAAATTCAGTGCGGCATTCTCCCTCTTCATGTAAACCTTGTAAAATAAGATAGAATAGCCATAAGTATTGTGACATAACGTGAAATAACAGCCCATAATGCGATAAATATCGATATAAAAGCATGACGCAAAATGGACGTATCAACTCCCCCAAGCTTAGACCTTGCTTGTCCTCAAGCGAAAAGCCGAAAACAATAAATATGTCCTCATGTTTAGAGGTAGAGGCGTCGGCAAAAAAAAATACGGACATGAAGGCATCATGATTATTCTCAAAACAACAACATATATAGGTTTTGTCATATGATTACTTATGTTCAAGTGATGATCTTTTCACAATGCAAAAGTATGAATCAGAAACCTTATTGGGCACCAACAAATTATAACCTCAGTCACTGAAGCAACTGCAATTCATCATAACATCGAAAAGAGTCTATGCCAGCAAGTCCACATACTCAAATATCATTTAGTCCTTCATAATTGCTAACACTCACGCAATACTCGTGGTTACGGAGTTTTAATTGGACACAGAGAAAGATAGGGGCTTATAGTTTTGCCCCACAACTTTTTACCTCAAGGGTAATGTCAACAATAATAATTCATGCTCCCCTACATCTAATTAGATATATATATCTTGTTCTTTCCAACATGTTGGGCTTGCCAAAGGATAAAATGAAAAAGGAAAGGTGAAGATCACCGTGACTCTTGCATAAGGTAGAAGATAATAATAAAAGATAGGCCCTTCGCAGAGGGAAGCAGAGGTTGCCATGCACTTTTATTGTTGGATGGACAAAATCTTAATGCAAAAGGACGTCACTTTATATTGCACCTTGTATGTGGAACTTTATTATGCAGTCCGTCGCTTTTATTACTTCCACACAAGTTCGTACAAATCTTATTTTCTCCGCACTAATAAGTCATGCATATTTAGAGAGCAATTTTTATTGCTTGCACCGATGACAACTTACTTGAAGGATCTTACTCAATCCATAGGTAGATATGGTGGACTCTCATGGCTAAACTGGTTTACGGGTATTTGGAAGCACAAGTAGTATCTCTACTTAGTGCTGAGAATTTGGCTAGCATGAGGGGGAAAGGCAAGCTCAACATGTTAGAGGATCCATGACAACATACTTTATCTCAGATATAAGAAAACATAAGTCATTATGTTGTCTTCCTTGTCCAACATCAACTCTTTATCATGTTGTATTTTAATGAGTGCTCCCAATCATAAAAGATGTCAATGATAATATATCTATATGTGGAACCTCTCTTTCTTTATTACTTCCTATTAATTGCAACAATGACCAAAGCTATATTTGCCAACTCCCAAAAACTTTTAATCATCATACTCTTCCTATGTGAAGTCATTACTCTCAATAAGATCAATATGAACTCTTTGTTTCTTTTTATTCTTTTTCTTTTATTCACCCAAGATCATGGCACAATAATCAAGCCTTTGACTCAACACTAATCTTTATTATATATAGCTCACGGACTCGATTACATAGAGGGATCATAAAGCAAAACTCAAAACTAGATCATGCCATAACCTTTATTCTACTAGATCAAGATACTACTAATAGGATCGAACTAAGAAAAACGGTAAAAATAGCAGTTGTGATGGTGATACGATACCGGGGCACCTCCCCCAAGCTTGGCAGTTGCCAAGGGGAGTGCCCATACCCATGTGATTATATCTCCTTCTTTGTTGTTGGTGTAATATTCTTGGCGATGATTCCCCTCAAGATACGGTTCTCCTCCTCGAGCTTATTGACTTGCTGCTTGAGGTCCATTATTTCCTTGCGAAGCTTTCACTGTAACGGCTAAAGCTCCTTGCACCCAAGGGTGTTGCATAGCTCTTGGAGAACAAGAGACACTCCTCCTCATATTTTCATAAGAAAGAAATCTAACATTGGAAGGATAACCGAGTTTGGAATAGCTGAGCTCAGATTTCCCCATCGTAAACCCAGCTCGAGGCTAGAGGTGACTTCTTGATCCTCCATGGCATCTACCCTCATCAAGTCGGCCTCCATCTCTTCCTCCGTTGCTGGCCCAAAGTGGTCGACATCGCTGTGTGCCCTTGGTTCGGTGCGGATTAGATACCGGCTCTCCCGACCGACTCTTGAGAAGACATCTTGCTCTAATCTGCAGCAGCAACAATTCAAAACAAGAACAGAGGATATTTGCGTGATACGGAGTCAAAACCTTGAGAGAATATATAATGAATTTTACCGACCAAAATCGTGCTGCGTGAAAACGGAGTCCGGAGGGCACACGAGGTGCTCACGAGGTAGAGGCGCGCCTGTGGGGTAGGGCGCACCCTCCACCCTCGTGAAGGCCTCGTGTCCTTCGGACTGCCACTTATTTTTCTATTTTTCTAAATATTACAAAGCGGAGAAATATTGCCTTAAAAATTGTTTTGGAGTGGGTTTACTTACCGTACCACATACCTATTCCTTTTCGAGTGCAAGCAGTGCGGAAAGTGTCCTTATGTATTCCTCCGGGTTACGGTTTCAATAATATTGGTTTCAACATTTATGGGATTACGAGATATAATGTTTGATTCTTTGACCGTTTACCACCTTCGGATTTGTGCCTTCGAAGTTGTTGATTTTTATGGCACCGGAACGGTAGACCTCCTCGATAACTGTCACGCCCAAGATGCGACCCTATCCTAAAGGAACTCGAAGGTCCCACCAAGGATAGAAGCGCATCTTGAAGACGCTTTTGCAAGGTGGATATCATTACATAAACATTACATAATAGATGGGGATACATACAAAAGGCACAAATGCCACAAGAATACATCAACATCATGTACAAGATCAACATCCGACTACGGATGAAACATAAATAGAAGCTCAAACGACATCCACCCTGCTAGCCCAGGCTGCCGACCTGGAACCTATCCCCTGATCGAAGAAGCAGAAGAAGAACTCCAAAACAAGCAGACATCACTCTCGCGTCATGAACATCGCATAACCTGTACCTGCAACTGGTGTTGTAGTAATCTGTGAGCCACGAGGACTCAGCAATCCCATTACCATGGGTATCAAGACTAGCAAAGCTTAAAGGGGAAAGGAAGGGGTAAAGTGGTGAGGTTGCAGCAGCGACTAAGCATGATATGGTGGCTAACATACGCAAATGAGAGCGAGAAGAGAAACAAAGGAGCGGTCGTCAACTAGCAATGATCAAGAAGTGATCCTGAACTCCTACTTACGTCGAGACATAACCCGAAACCGTGTTCTCCTCTCGATCAACCCGAAAAGAGACACTCACGGTTACACGCTACGGTTGGTGTATTTTAGAAGAGTTTACTTCAAGTTTACTACAACCGGATATTAACAAATTCCCATCGCCACATAACCGTGGGCACGGCTCTCGAAAGTTTAAACCTGCAGGGTGTCCCAACTTAGCCCATGATAAGCTCTCGCGATCAACAAAGGATATTCCTTCTCCCGGAAGACCCGATCAGTCTCGGAATCCGGCTACAAGACATTTCGACGGTAATAAAACAAGACCAGCAAAGCCGCCGGATGTGCCGACAAATCCCGATAGGAGCTGCACATATCTCGTTCTCGGGGCACACGGATGAGCGAAGCATACAGAACCGAGCGTAACCCAAGTTGCCAAGGAATGGTCCCAGACGGTGCTCTAGTTTGGACCAACACTCGGAGGAGCACCGGCCGGGGGTAAAATAAAGTTGACCCTTGGGCTCCGAAACCCAAGGGAAAAAAAGGCTAGGTGAGGCAAATGGTAAAAACCAATGTTGGGCCTTCTTTGGAGGAGTCTTATTCAAAGCGAACTGTCAAGGGGTCCCATAAATCACCCAACCGCGTTAGGGACGCAAAATCCGGGAACATAATACCGATATGGCGGAAACTAGGGCGGCAAGAGTGGAACAAAACACCAGGCATAAGGCCGAGCCTTCCACCCTTTACCAAGTATATAGATGCATTAATAATATAAGACATATTGTGATATCCCAACAAAAACATAATCCAACATGGAGCAATCTTCATCTTCACCTGCAACTAGCAACGCTATAAGAGGGGCTGAGCAAAAGCGGTAACATAGCCAAACAACGGTTTGCTAGGAAGGGTGACAAATGTTAGAGGTTCATGGCAATTTGGGAGGCTTGAAGCGCAATTGATAGGTAGCGCAGCAAAGCGATAGAACGAAGCAACTAGCATAGCAATGATAGTAGTGCGATCCAGGGTAGCAGTCATCTTGCCTGAAATCCCGCAAGGAAGAAGAACGAGTCCATGAAGAAGACGAACGGATGAAGCCGAACCAAGCGTGAGCGAACGAATCCTCACGATCGCATAGCGAAAGCGGAACTATCGAGAAGAAGCACACAACAAAGTAAACACACCACACATGAACAAGACATGATGCACAATAAGCATGATGCATGACAAGGCTAGATGAGGCCACTCATGACAAGAGATGATGCAAACAAGAGCAACACATCAAGGCAAGTTTAAATGAGGCCGGAAACAACATAGAACAACTCCGGTAAGTCCTCATATGCAAATTTCGAAATTGGTCCAGATCTGAATAACTTTATGTTCAAGTTGTTAAACATAAATTTAAGATGCACCACGATGATCTACACGAAATTCTAGTCAAGTTACATATAAAGTTCATTTAATTCGGAGCTACGGCCTAGAAGATATGAGCAAAACAAGATAAGCATGGCATTGATGCAAAATGCATACAAACATCAAGCAAACACCTCAAAACAAGGATGCAACATGATAATATGAAACTACATGCAAAATCAAGCAAGTTTCATATGGAGCACACTCAAAACGGAGCAACGGTTCAACACATGCACACTATACAAGTTATAGCAGCAATCTGTCCAAAACAGCAACTAGGCATATTGCAAGCACCAAAACACTATGCTACAGCATCTCAACGTGAAAACAAAAGGCATGGGCATGAAGTACCGGTAAAACATGACAAAACATGAACACTGAGCTATCTCCAGAAATCACTAGAACATGCTCAAAAGTACATGGCAAGATTGCAAATAATAACAGTTTCAGGCTTTGCAGAAATAACATCAGGTTGCAATGTTTAGAGCTATCAAAAAACATGTTACAGGAACTTAACATGGCAAACAAAGGTATGGCATGATACTACTAAATGCATAGAACAAGAGTCCTTTACTGACCATGAGCCAAAAGGGCATAGAAAATATGATGGCACCCATGTAAACATGGCAAGTTATATTACAGATTCATACATGGCAGGAACAACAATAAGTAGGCATGTTGGTGAGCTTGAAACACTCACCACAGAGCAATACATGGCATGGGAAGGCAATCAACAGTAAGAAAACATATTTATGAAGCTAAGCATGGCAAGATCAAGTTCATAGGGTGCATGGATCACTAATAACAATCATGGCAACATTGAACTTAATATTAACAGGCTGACAGCAACATTATTTAGAAATTCTAGAGCAAGATTACAACAAGCTACAGCAGGCTAAAAATGCAACCAGGAGCATGGATGGATCAAGACATGTATAACAAAACATCCTTAGTGAACATCTCCAGATTATGCATAGAATGACTTGTAGCAGCAGGTTAACATAGCATCACAATATAGCAGATTCAGACATTCAAAACAGCAACAGCAAGTACCCTACTTAACAAGCTTGATGCACTCACTACAGGAATCACAAAAATACATGGATAGCACCCCTATAAAGATGACATGACATAGATCAAAACTCATGTAGACATCAACCTCATAGGATGCACACATCAATCAAGGCAAAAATGACAAATCACCAAGTTATAACAGTTTAAGCAGATTAACAGCAACATGCACTCTTGCAACGATGATTCAGGCATCAATATGAGCTCAAATGAACATGATGCAATGGAATGAAATGAAGTACTCGTTGAGGCGAACAATTTGACATATTATACGCACGAAATGGAGCAGTATGCAGCAAGTTATGATGCGATGAACATGGCATGATAATAACAACAATCTGGGACTTGGTGAAAACGGGGGCAACCTCGTGTTCGCACGGAAATCGATGCAGGGCCGGAGTTCGCCGGAGAAGTTCGCCGGAGATGGCGAGGAAGGGCCCGGGGCAACCTCCTCCGGCCGGATCTCGCCGGATCCGGCGCGGGGAACGGCGGAGGAGGGCGGAGACGGAGGCTGCGGGCGCTGGGCGCTCGGGAGGCGCGCGCTGACCGGGGCAGCGGCCAGCCGGCGGGCTCGGCGGCGCGACGACAAGGGAGGTCATGGGCGGCGCCAGCCGGGAAGTCGGGACGGAGGCGGAGGGAGCGGAGGAGGAGGCGCTTCGGGGCCGGGAGGAGGCGGCGAGGCGAGGCCCAAGGCGGCGGGTCCGGGCGGCGCGGAAGGCGGCGGCGATGGCGGCCTTGGCGCGTGGGCAGGATGGCGGCGCCATGCGCGGGAGGCGGCCCAGGCTTGGCGCTGCTGAGCCATGGGCCCGACCGACCGAACCTCGGCGGGCCTTGGCTTGTGAGGAGGAGAGAGGCCGGCTGCCACGTGGCGCTGCGGCATTGGAGGAGAGCGGCGGCGGGGTGATGTGGCGGCACCTGATTGGATGAGGCGACGTGGTCGGCGGACGCGTCCGGCCGGGGACGGACATGTCCGGCGCGGCGCGAAGGAAAAAGCTAGGGTTAGGGGAAATGGACTGCGAAATTTCGGGGGAGGCACATATATATAGATTCTGGGAGCTAGGAGAGTACAAATGAGGAGCGGTTTTCGGCCACGTGATCGTGATCGAACGACCGAGAGCATGGAGGGGAGTTAGATGGGTTTTGGGCCACTTTGGAAGGGGTGTTGGGCTGCAAAGAGAAGGAGGCCTGTACGGTTACCCGGTTAACCGTTGGAGTACCAAACGAACTCCAAATGGCACGAAACTTGACAGGCGGTCTACCGGTGCTATACCAAGGCCGCTTGGCAAACCTCGATCCATTCGAGACCGTTTAACACCCGCTTTACGAAAAGAGGCAAAGGGGCGCCGGAGACATAGGAGTGCGGATTGGAAAAGCGGATAACGGGAAAATGCTCGGATGCATGAGGCGAACACGTATGCAAAATGAGATGCACATGATGACATGATATGAAATGCATATGATGACATGGCAAAGTGCAACACGCAAGCACATGACATGGCAACGACGGCGAATAACTGGCAGACACCTGGCGCATCGAATCCGGGGCGTTACAATAACGTAGGGACCTTCCCATTTAGAGAGAAGTTTTCCTGCAAAAAATCTTAAACGAGAGTTGTATAGCAATACATAATCACCTACATTAAACTCACGCTTTTGTATCCTTTTGTCATGCCATATTTTAACTTTTTCTTTAAATAACTTGGCATTTTCATAAGCTTCGGTTCTCCATTCATCAAGTGAGCTAATATCAAATAACCTCTTCTCACTGGCAAGTTTGAAATCATAGTTGAGCTCTTTAATAGCCCAATATGCTTATGTTCTAGTTCGAGAGGTAAGTGACATGCTTTTCCATAAGCCATTTTATACGGAGACATACCCATAGGATTCTTATATGCAGTTCTATAAGCCCATAATGCATCATCAAGTTTCTTGGACCAATTCTTTCTAGACCTATTAACAGTCTTTTGCAAAATTAATTTGAGCTCTCTATTACTCAATTCTACTTGACCACTAGACTGTGGGTGATAAGGAGATGCAATTCTATGATTAACGTCATATTTAGCAAGCATTTTACGGAAAGCACCATGAATAAAGTGTGAACCACCATGAGTCATTAAATATCTAGGGACTCCAAACCTTGGAAAAATAACTTCCTTAAGCATTTTAATAGAGGTGTTATGATCAGCACTACTAGTTGGAATAGCTTCTACCCACTTAGTAACGTAATCAACAACAACTAAAATATGTGTATATCCATTAGAGGCAGGAAAAGGTCCCATATAATCGGACTGCAATACCTTATGTGTAGTTCTATCTCCAGCGTGGTGCCCTCCATAAGCTTCAGAGTGACACTTGCGTAGGATCTGTTCCTGTTCATGCTCAGGAACACTACGTTTAATAACACCATCTACTCCTTCTTTATGAAGATGTGGGTCATCCCAAAAGTAATGTCGCACATCATAAAAGAACCTTTTCTTTTGTTGGTATGTGAAGCTAGGTGGTATAAATTTAGCAACAATATAATTAGCATAATCAGCATACCATGGAGTGCTACGAGAAGTGCTTATGACATTTAATTGTTCATCAGGAAAACTATCATCAATAGGTAGTGGGTCATCAAGAACATTCTCTAACCTAGATAAGTTATCTGCAACGGGGTTCTCAGCTCCTTTTCTATCAATAATATGCAAATCAAATTCTTGCAGCAAGAGAACCCATCTAATAAGTCTAGGTTTAGCATCTTTCTTTTCCATAAGATATTTAATAGCAGCATGATCAGTGTGAATAGTTACTTTAGAATCAACAATATAGGGTCTGAATTTATCACAAGCAAATACAACTGCTAAAAGTTCCTTTTCGATAGTAGCATAATTTCTTTGAGCATTATCTAGAGTCTTACTAGCATAATGGATAACAATTAATTTCTTATCAACTCTTTGCCCTAGAAAAGCACCTACAGCATAATCACTAGCATCACACATAATTTCAAAGGGTAAATTCCAATCAGGTGGCTTAACAACAGGTGCTGAGACTAATGCTTTCTTAAGTATTTCAAATGTTTCTACACAATCATCATCAAAGACAAATGGTACATCTTTTTGTAATAAATTAGTCAGAGGACGAGAAATTTTTGAGAAGTCCTTAATGACCCTCCTATAAAATCCGGCGTGACCAAGGAAACTTCTTATAACTTTGATGTCCTTGGGACATGGCATATTTTCAATAGCATCAACCTTGGCTTTATCAACTTCAATACCTCTTTCAGAAACTTTGTGCCCCAAGACAATACCTGCATTAACCATAAAGTGGCACTTTTCCCAATTCAAGACAAGATTAGTTTCTTCACATCTCTGCAAAACTCGATCAAGATTGCTCAAGCAATCATCAAAAGAGGAACCATAGACGGAAAAGTCGTCCATGAAAACCTCACAAATCTTTTCACAAAAGTCAGAGAATATAGCCATCATGCATCTTTGAAAAGTAGCAGGTGCATTACATAAACCAAAAGGCATACGTCTATAAGCAAAAGTACCACAAGGGCATGTAAAAGTAGTCTTTGATTGATCTTTAGCCGACACAGGTATTTGAGAGAAACCAGAATAACCATCTAGAAAGCAATAATGTGTATGTTTGCATAATCTTTCTAGCATTTGATCAATAAAAGGTAAGGGGTAATGATCTTTCTTAGTGACTTTATTTAATTTGCGGAAATCAATTACCATCCTATAACCTGTGATAATTCTTTGTGGAATCAATTCATCTTTATCATTAGGGACAACAGTAATACCTCCCTTCTTAGGACATAATGGACAGGACTTACCCACTGACTATCAGCAACGGGATAAATTATACCTGCCTCCAGAAGCTTGAGTATTTATTTTCTTACCACTTCTTTCATTTTAGGATTCAAACATCGTTGCGGATCACGAACTGGTTTGGCATCCGCTTCCAAATTTATTTTATGCTGACATAGAATGGGACTAATGCCCTTAAGATCATCAAGAGTATATCCAATAGCGGCACGGTGCTTCTTCAGAGTTTTCAATAATCTTTCTTCTTCATGCTCTGAAAGGTTAGCACTAATAATAACAAGATATATTTTCTTTTCATCAAGATAAGCATATTTAAGATTATCAGGCAATGGTTTAAGCTCAAACACGGGATCACCCTTGGGTGGAGGAGGATCCCCTAGGATTTCAACAGGCAAATTGTGTTGCAGAATAGGTTCATGTTTAAAGAATACTTCATCTATTTCCCTTCTTTCATTCATGAACATCTCATTTTCATGGTCTAGCAAATAGTGTTCTAAAGGATCACTAGGAGGTACGGCAATAGAAGCAAGACCAATAATTTCATCCTTACTAGGTAATTCTTCCTCGTGATGTTGTTTACTAAATTTAGAGAAATTAAACTCATGAACCATATCATCCAAGCCAATAGTAACCACATTCTTTTTGCAATCTATCCTAGCATTAACAGTATTCAAGAAGGGTCTACCAAATATAATGGGACAAAAGCTATCTTGTGGAGAACCAAGAACAAGAAAATTAGTGGGATATTTGGTTTTTCCACACAAGACTTCAACATCTCTAACAATTCCCATTGCAGATATAGTATCTCTATTGGCAAGTTTAATTGTAACATCAATATCTTCTAACTCAGCAGGTGCAATATCATGCATAATTTCTTTATATAAGTCAATGGGTATAACACTAGCACTAGCACCCATATCACATAAGCCATGATAAAAATGATCTCCTATTTTGACAGAAATAACAGGCACGCCTACCACGGGTCTATGTTTATCTTTAGCACAAGGTTTAGCAATTCTAGCAGTTTCACCACAGAATTGAATAACATGCCCATCAATATTATCTAACAAGAGATCTTTAATAGCAATATTGGTTCTACTTTGACTTGCTCGAAAGGTGTATAAGTTCTAATATTGCTTTTACGAACAATAGTTGAAGCTTTAGCATGATCCTTTACTCTAAGAGGGAAAGGTGGTTTTTCAACATAAGAGGTAGGAACAATAGGATCATTATAAGTGACAGTCTTTTCTTAAACTTTAATAGGTGCATCTACTTTTACTTCTATGGGAGGATGATATTTAAACCACTTCTCCTAAGGGAGATCAACATAAGTAGCAAAAGATTCACAGAAAGAAGCTACTATCTCAGAGTCAAGTCCATATTTAGTGCTAAACTTACGGAAAATATTGGTATCCATAAAAGATTTAACACAATCAAACTTAGGCGTCATACCTGACTCCTTACCTTCGTCGAGGTCCCAATCTTCAGAGTTGCGTTTAATTCTATCCAATAAATTCCATTTAAATCCAATAGTCTTCATCATGAAAGAGCCAGCACAAGAAGTATCGAGCATGGTGCGATTGTTATCAGAAAGCCGAGCATAAAAATTCTGAATAATTGTCACTCTTGAGAGCTCATGATTGGGGCATGAATATAACATTGATTTAAGCCTCCCCCAAGCTTGAGCGATGCTTTCTCCTTGAGGCCAAAATTATATATATAATTGCGATCATGATGAACAAGATGCATAGGGTAATACTTTTGATGAAATTCCAATTTCAATCTTTTATAGTTCCATGATCTCGTATCATCACATAGCCTATACCATGTCAATGCGTCTTCCTTCAAAGATAAATGGAAGACCTTCTTCTTAACAACATCATCGGGTATACCGCAAGCTTAAATAATCCACAAACTTCATCCACATAGAGTAGATGTTCATCGGGATGCTTTGTTCCATCTCTGTAAAAGTATTAGCTAGCAGTTTTCCATCATACCCGAAGGAACTTCAAAAGGAGTTTCATTTTCAATAGGTTCAGTAGGTTGAGGAGCAAATCTTTGCTCTATTGGATGGGGTGAAGATACCCCGAACAAGCCCCTCAGAGAATTACTTTCCATAGTAACAAATGACAGAAAATTTAAGCACACTATATAAATTTTTCCTTACCAAATTCCACTTAGCAAAGGCGCTACACTCCCCGACAATGGCGCCAGAAAAGAGTCTTGATGATCCACAAGTATAGGGCATCTATCGTAGTCCTTTTGACAAGTAAGAGTGTCGAACCCAACGAGGAGCAGAAGGAAATGATAAGCAGTTTTCAGCAAGGTATTCTCTGCAAGTACTGAAATAAGTGGTAACAGATAGTTTTGTGATAAGGTAAATTGTAGCAAGCAACAAGTAAAAATAGTAAATAAAGTGAAGCAAGGTGGCCCAATCCTTTTTGTAGCAAAGGACAAGCCTGGACAAACTCTTATAATTGGAAAAGCGCTCCCGAGGACACATGGGAATATCATCAAGCTAGTTTTCATCACGTTCATATGATTCGCGTTCGGTACTTTGATAATTTGATATGTGGGTGGACCGGTGCTTGGGTGTTGTTCTTACTTGAACAAGCATACCACTTATGATTAACCTCTATTGCAAGCATCCGCAACTACAACAAAAGTATTAAGGTAAACCTAACCATAGCATGAAACATGTGGATCCAAAATAGCCCCTTACGAAGAAACGCATAAACTAGGGTTTAAGCTTCTGTCACTCTAGCAACCCATCATCTACTTATTACTTACCAATGCCTTCCTCTAGGCCCAAATAATGGTGAAGTGTTATGTAGTCGACGTTCACATAACACCACTAGAGGCTAGACAACATACATCTCATCAAAATATCGAACGAATACAAAATTCACATGACTACTAATAGCAAGACTTCTCCCTTGTCCTCAGGAACAAACGTAACTACTCACAAAGCATATTCATGTTCATAATCAGAGGGGTAATAATATGCATAAAGGATCTGAACATATGATCTTCCACCAAGTAAACCAACTAGCATCAACTACAAGGAGTAATCAACACTACTAGCAACCTACTAGCACCACTCCCGGACTTGGAGACAAGAATTGGATACAAGAGATGAACTAGGGTTTGGAGATGAGATGATGTTGGTGAAGATGTTGATGGAGATTGCCCTCTACCGATGAGAGGAGCGTTGGTGATGATGATGGCGATGATTTCCCCCTCCCGGAGGGAAGTGTCCCCGGCATAACAGCTCCGCCGGAGCCCTAGATTGGTTCCGCCTCGTGGCGTGAGTCTCGTCGAAAGGTTGCTTAATGTTTTTTCTCATCAAAAGACTTCATATAGGAGAAGATGGGCATCGGAGAGCCACCGGGGGCCACGAGGTGAGGCGCGCCCCCACCCTCGTGAGCAGGGTGTGGGCCCCTGGCCTTCATCTTTAGTGACGATTTTCTTTATTTATTTTAAGATATTCTGTGGAGTTTCAGGACTTTTGGAGTTGCACAGAATAGGTCTCCAATATTTGCTCCTTTTCCAGCCCAGAATTCCAGCTGCCGGCATTCTCCCTCTTCACGTAAACCTTGTAAAATAAGAGAGAATAGCCATAAGTATTGTGACATGACGTGAAATAACAACCCATAATGCGATAAATGTCGATATAAAAGCATGATGCAAAATGGACGTATCACGCCCCCAGCTAAACGAGCTTGGAAGATGTCACCTGGTTCTGTAGACGAAGTAGAGTTGGTGCAGCTGAAGGCGTGCGTTGAAGAAATGACTCCTCATGAGCCACCGGAGCCCTGAGACTCGGGAGGCTCTGGGGGCTCGGGAGGTTCCCTGAAGACCGTCTCCATTTCCTCCAGGACGGCGTGGTACCTGGCCTCCTGAGCCACCAGGACACGCCGCATGTTGCGCTGATAGGCTGATGCCACACTCGGCAAGCTGAAGGGCATGCGAACGTAGCTGTGTGGCTGGCCCTCGCAGCGGCCCACACGTGAAGGCCAGAAGCGCTCCTGAGATGCAGCCTTGTTGAGCCCTGGGACGTCGATGCAGACACGCAGCCCAACATCCTTGCCAGGATGAGGAGCCGCGCCTCGTGAGTGGCTGTCGCCGCACATGGCTCTTGCGTCTTGCAGTTCCTGGGTGGTCTTGGCGATGAACTCCTGAGTGGTGGGCACTCCTTGCCCTGTGTTCTCCTGAGGGAAACGTGCCGCGAAACACGCCTCCAAGTGTTGCCCAAGCACCTCCCTCGTGAGGTTGGCAAGATTTGAGGCCCTCCAGAAGAGAGCCCCCGTGCCCTGCCCGAGGAGGGCGCCGGGCGCGCCTTCCTATGCGATGGAGGGAGGCGCCCCTGGGATGGTTGCTGATCCTAATGAGGCTCCTGCCGTGACGCCATCCTCCTGAGGTCCTGCGCGGCACAGCTACTTCTTCTTGGGGATGGTCTTCGAAGGGCCCTCGCTTCTGCTGTCGGGGTCGCCGATTGCTGCTGCTTGGGAGGCGCGCTCGAGGGAGCACACCACATCTCTCTCTTCACATGGGACCGTAATGATTCCGCCACTTCCCGGCATCTTGAGGACGTTGTAGCCGTGGTGGGTGACCGCCATGAACTTGGCGAAGGCCAGATACCCGAGGATGGCGTTGTACGGCAGGCGGATGTGCACGACATCAAAGTCGATGAGCTCGGTGCGGTAGTTCTTGTGTTCTCCGAAGGTGACAGGCAGGCGGACTTGCCCTATCGGTGTGGCGGAACCATCGGTCACTCCTGAGAAAGGTTTGGTAGGCTGGAGCTGCTCGTATGGCACTGGGAGGTTGTCGAACGTGTCGACGGACAGGACGTTGAGCCCCGCGCCACCGTCGATGAGGGTCTTGGTAACCTGCACATTGCTGATGACTGGGGAGCACAACATCGGGAGGGCGCCGGCCGGTGGCCGTGCACTTGAGATGATCTACCGAGTTGAAAGTGATGACGCACTGAGACCACTTTAGCGGGCGCGTGGCCTCGAGCTTGGGGAGCACCGCGTTCACCTCGTGAGCGAACTGTTTGAAGATGCGCTGAGAGGCTAGGGCTTGGGCGCTGCCCAAGATGCAGGTGATTGCGCGCGGCTCCTGGAAGCCCCCAGCCCCCTCGTCCTGATGGTGGTCGTCGTTCCTCCTTGGTGGCGGTAGTGGGGGAAGACCGGCGTTGCTTTGAGGGTGATCCTCACGAGGCTGGTCTCTCCAGGCCCCCTCGCGAGGATGGTCCTGCCAGTGGTCCTCGTGAGGCCTGTCGCGCCATTCCTGGCGTGGGCCACGGTTGTCCCAGCGTCCGCCTCCATGTCCTCCTCCTCGGCCATAGCCCCGGTCGCTGCGCTCGGGGTGTCGACCAAAGCGTCCTTCTCGTATGGCTCTGAGCTCTTGACAGTCACTGGTGTTGTGGGTGTTCAAGTTGTGGAAGGCACAGAACGGTCTGTCGTTCTTGGACGACTCGGGCTGATCTCTGCCCCGCTTGGTGTCGGGCTCCGCTGCTAGCACTGCTGCTTCCTTGCGCTTCACGTCCTTGGCCTTGGCTTTCTTCTCCTCTGCGCCCGCGGCTGGCAGCTCAAGGAGAGAGAGGCGCCCCTCCTTAGCTCTTGCACACTTGGTCGCCATGTTGAACAGCTCCTGAGATGTGTAGAGCTCCTCGTGGATAGCGAGCTCTTCCTTCATCTTGACGTCACGGACGCCGTCTGAGAACGCGGAGATGATGGCCTCGTCCGTGACCTTGGGGATCTTGAGGCGGGTGTTGTTGAAGCGCTGGATGTACTTCTGGAGGGTCTCTCTTGGTTGTTGCTTGATGCGGTGCAGGTCACCCGCGGCCGGCGGGCGGTCGCGAGTGCCCTGGAAGTTGGCGACGAAGCGGTCGCGCATCTCATCCCAAGAGGATATCGAGCCATGCTGCAAGTTCAGGAGCCAGGAGCGAGCTCCGTCCTTGAGAGCCATGGGAAACCAGTTCACCATGACTTTCTCATCGCCGTTGGCTACCTCGATGCTCAGCTCGTTGAGCTGTAGGAACTCTGCGGGGTCGGCGGTGCTGCCGTAGCGAGGAGGCAGATCCCGGCTTGAACTTGCCTGGCCAAGCGACGCTACGCAGCTCGGGGGTGAAGGCACGGCAGCCGGCCATGGTTGCCGGGGCCTGCTTCGGAGGTGGAGCTTGGTCTTCACGAGGTCCGCGCGGCGCCACTGCGGGCGATGCGTGGTCTTGACGAGGCGGTGCGGGAAGCGCGGGTGCAGCTTCTCGTGGCCGAGGGATTTCCTGGCAGCTTCTTTCTTCGCGCGCGGGCACCGGGCGTGGTGGATCATGCTGCGGGGCCGCGTGCCTTGGTGCCAAGGCACCGTCTTGAGGTAGAGGTGGTGGAGGCGCGCCATGAGCCTCATCGCCCGTGGATGGCTGAGGGTGAGGTAGAGAGAGGGACGACGCCAGAGAGCCCCCTGCGGCACGGACGAGCTCGGCGACGCGGTCGAGCCATTCCTCGTAGAGGTCATCGACCGAGCGGTAGCGCAGGAGTTCGTTTGCGGCGAGGAGTGCGACCCGTGCCTCCATGGGAGCGCGACGAGCGTGAGACGAGGAACCGGCCGGGGTCAGCGATGGAGTAGCGGTGCAGCCGTCCTGCCACACCGAAGGATGCAGCGAGGATGCCTGCTGTTCGTTCCCCACCGGGATGGTGGCAGCGTTGGCGGCGGGAGACGAAGAATGATGAGGTGGCCCTCTGATACGTCTCCAACGTATCTATAATTTTTGATTGCTCCATGCTATATTATCTACTGTTTTGGACAATATTGGGCTTTATTATCCACTTTTATATTATTTTTGGGACTAACCTATTAACCGGAGGCCCAACCCAGATTTCTGTTTTTTGCCTATTTCAAGTGTTTGAAGAAAAGGAATATCAAGCGGAGTCAAAGCGAACGAAATCAAGCTGGAGAAGTTATTTTTGGAAGGAAAGCTCTTGGATGGACTTGGACCCCACGTTAGGAGAGAAGGGAGGTGCTCACGAGGGTGGGGGCGCGCCCCCTGCCTCGTGGGCCCCTGAAGCTCCACCGACGTACTTCCTGCACCCATATATACTCACGTACCCTAAAACTTCCGGAACGAAGAATAGATCGGGAGTTCTGCCGCCGCAAGCCTCTATAGCCACCAAAAGTCAAACGGGACCCTGTTCCGGCACCCAGCTAGAGGGGGGAACCCTCACCGGTGGCCATCTTCATCATCCTGGCGCTCTCCAGGACGAGGAGGGAGTAGTTCACCATCGGGGCTGAGGGTATGTACCAGTAGCTATGTGTTTGATCTCTCTCTCTCTCTCTCTCTCTCTCCCGTGTTCTTGATTTGGCACGATCTTGATGTATCGCAAGCTTTCCTATTATAGTTGGATCTTATGTTTCTTCTCCCCCTCTACTCTCTTGTAATGGATTGAGTTTTCCCTTTGAAGTTATCTTATCGGATTGAGTCTTTAATGATTTGAGAACACTCGATGTATGTCTTGCCGTGCGTATCTGTGGTGACAATGAGATATCACGTGATTCACTTGATGTATGTTTTGGTGATCAACTTGCGGGTTCCGCCCATGAACCTATGCATAGGGGTTGGCACACGTTTTCGTCGTGATTCTCCGGTAGAAACTTTGGGGCACTCTTTGAGGTTCTATGTGTTGGTTGAATAGATGAATCTGAGATTGTGTGATGCATATCGTATAATCATACCCACGGATACTTGAGGTGACATGTGAGTATCTAGGTGACATTAGGGTTTTGGTTGATTTGTGTCTTAAGGTGTTATTCTAGTACGAACTCTAGGGCTGTTTGTGACACTTATAGGAATAGCCCAACGGATTGATTGGAAAGAATAACTTTGAGGTGGTTTCATACCCTACCATAATCTCTTCATTTGTTCTCCACTATTAGTGACTTTGGAGTAACTCTTTGTTACATGTTGAGGGATAGTTATATGATCCAACTATGTTATTATTGTTGAGAGAACTTGCACTAGTGAAAGTATGAACCCTATGCCTTGTTTCCTAGTATTGCAATACCGTTTACGCTCACTTTTACCACTTGTTACCTTGCTGTTTTTTATATTTTCAGATTACAAAAACCTATATCTACCATCCATATTGCACTTGTATCACCATCTCTTCGCCGAACTAGTGCACCTATACAATTTACCGTTGTATTGGGTGTGTTGGGGACACAAGAGACTCTTTGTTATTTGGTTGCAGGGTTGTTTGAGAGAGACCATCTTCATCCTACACCTCCTACGGATTGATAAACCTTAGGTCATCCACTTGAGGGAAATTTGCTACTGTCCTTCAAACCTCTGCACTTGGAGGCCCAATAACGTCTACAAGGAGAAGGTTGAGTAGTAGACATCAAGCTCTTTTCTGGCGCCGTTGCCGGGGAGGTGAGTGCTTGAAGTTATATCTTTAGATCTTGCAATCGAATCTTATTGTTTCTTGTTTTAGCACTAGTTGAGTTTATAAAAGAAAACTACAAAAAAGGAATTGATTCGTGAGTATGATGGAAAGGACAATTGTGCCAAAGTGTTAGAAGAAGAATGCATTAAAATGTTTGGCACTAAATCTTTGAATGATGAGCATGATTGGAATGTTGTTAGTATGAACTCCTTGAATATCCATGGTACTAATGATGATTGCACTAGTTATGATGAAAATGTCTCCTATAAACATGTCAATTTTTGTGGAGTACATTGGTTTTGCAAGTACACACCAAATAGGGAAGATAGATATTGCAAGAGGCATAAGTACTTAGAAACCAAATTGTTGCAAGAAGAGCTAGATGAATGTGCTGAAAATTTATTTTTTCTTAGCCATACTTGTGAACTTTGCAATGAACGTGATCATTTTAGTACCCAATGCAAATTGTTTCATGATCGTATCATGTCCAAAAATTGTGATGACTTGATTTCCCTTGCACATCATAATGAACTTAGTTTGCTCTTGGGTTATGAAGAAATTAAACGTATAACTAAGGATATTCCAAAATTTGTCCTTGATAAAGTTCTTCCTTTTGATCTAGAGAAAATTTATATGTATTGTGCGGTGAATTGTATTGAAAATCCTTATATTGCCAATTACATAAAGAAAAGAAAACTAATATAAGATGAAGAGAATACTAATGAAAGGGAAGAGACTTCCCTATATCCTCCTATTATTTGTTATGTTGAATCACGTAACGAGGAGGAGCCTTCTATCCAACCAATCTCATTAATAAGGAGCTCCAAAAAGAGGATTGAACCCGCACATGAGGTGAAGAAGAAGAAAATAAAAAGGAAGAGAGGTAAAAAGATATCTCTCCCAAATAAGGTTGCTCCTATTATTCTTGTGCCTCATGAAAATGAATCAAAAATAATTGTGGAAGATGATGCACTTGATGATAATCTTGTTATGCCTATTTCTTGTTGTGATGATTATGATTGGGAAGATAGTGATACTTCTTATGATCTTGAAAATCTTTTTGGCACTTGCTTGGAAGAATATGATAATTGCTATACTATTGGTGCTATCCATACTATTAATGATGAGAATGATTATGCTTATGATATGAAAAGGCCCAAGCTTGGGGAAGCCATGTTTGATGAGGATGACATATTTGAGAATATATTTTCTGCAATTAATGTTTGTCCCAAGCTTGGGGATGCTATGTTTAATGAAGATGATATTTAGCCTCTCAAGTTTTGATATGCAAAGTTGTTATGATGATAACATGCCTTTTACCTATGATGATTATATTTATGAAAGTGGGTTTGGAAGAGTGTCAACTTTAGGAAGTAGTGATCCCACTATTTTGGAGTATGTTGAATCTTATAATATTTATGAAAGTGGATTTGGAGAGGTCATGACTTTATTTAGTGATGTATCCACTATTTCGGAAGAGGTTTCAATTGATTATGATGAGAACAAAGTTGCTACTTATGATGATTATTGTGATAAAACTTATGCTATAAAGAGTAGTGACGATTATATTTATAAAACTTGTCATGATTATGAGTACCCTTTCTCTGAACATTACTCTTTTAATGTGGAAACAATTTATAGTATTCAAGTCTCTTATGGTACTCCCACTATTCCGAATGAGAAGAATTTTGCTTATGTGGGGAGTAATAAAATTTCTATGTTAGTAGATCATGAAAAGAATGATTTAGGAGCTGGTTATATTGTTGAATTCATTCATGATGCTACTGAAAATTATTATGAGGGAGGAATATATGCTTGTATGAATTGCAATAATATCAAGTTTCCTCTCTATGTGCTTAAAGTTTAGAAGTTATGCTTGTTTTTACCTTCCTATGCAAGTTGATTCTTGTTCCCATAAGTTGTTTGGTCACAAAATTCCTATGCATAGGAAGTGGGTTAGACTTAAATGTGCTAGTACTATTCTTCATGATGCTCTCTTTATGTTTCAATTCTTATCTTTTATGTAAGCATCATTGAAATCATCATGCCTAGCTAGGGGCGTTAAACGTTAGCGCTTGTTGGGAGGCAACCCAATTTTATTTTAGTTTCTTGTTTTTTGGTTCTGTTTAGGAATAAATAATCCATCTAGCTTCTATTTAGATGTGGTTTTGTGTTTTAATGAGTGTTTTTGCCAAGTAGAACCTTTGGGAAGACTTGGGTGAAGTCTTTATGATCATGCTGTAAAAAACAGAAACTTTAGCGCTCACGAGATTAGCTAGAACTTTTTACTGGAGAGTGCTATTTAGTTGATTCTTTTTGCAGATGATTACTAGACAAATTCCTCATGTCCACCAATTTATTTTAGAATTTTTTGAGTTCGAGAAGTTTGCGTTAGTTACAGATTACTACAGACTGTTCTGTTTTTGACAGATTCTGTTTTTCGTGTGTTGTTTGCTTATTTTGATGAATCTATAGCTAGTAAAATACTCCCTCTGTAAAGAAATATAAGAGCGTTTAGATCACTACTTTAGTTATCTAAACGCTCTTATATTTATTTACGGAGGTTGTAGTTTATAAACCATAGATAAGTTGGAATACAGTAGGTTTAACACCAATATAAATAAAGAATGAGTTCATTACAGTACCATGAAGTGGTGTTTTGTTTTCTTTAAGCTAGCAGACTCACGAGTTTTCTCTTAAGTTTTGTGTTGTGAAGTTTCCAAGTTTTGGGTAAAGATTCGATGGACTATGGAATAAGGAGTGGAAAGAGCCTAAGCTTGGGGATGCCCAAGGCACCCCAAGGTAATATTCAAGGATAACCAAGCGTCTAAGCTTGGGGATGCCCAGGAAGGCATCCCCTCTTTCGTCTACGTTCATCGGTAACTATGCTTGGAGCTATATTTTTATTCACCACATGATATGTGTTTTGCTTGGAGCGTCATTTTATTTTCTTTAGCTTTGCTTGCTATTAGAATAAAGTATCAAGATCTGAAATTCTTAAAATGGGAGAGTCTTCACATAGTTGCATAATTATTCGACTACTCATTGATCTTCACATATATATTTCGGAGTAGTTTGTCGTTTGCTCTAGTGCTTCACTTATATCTTTTAGAGCATGACGATAGTTTTATTTTGAAGAAATAGATGAACTCTCATGCTTCACTTATATTATTTTGAGAGTCTTAAATAGCATGGTAATTTGCTTTAATAATCCTAATATGCTAAGCATACAAGATTTGTAAGAATTCTTATGAGTGTGTTGAATACTAAGAAAAGTTTGATGCTTGATAATTGTTTTGAGATATGAATATGGTGATATTAGAGTCATGCTAGTTGAGTAGTTGTGAATTTGAGAAATACTTGTGTTAAAGTTTGTGATTCCCGTAGCATGCACGTATGGTGAATCATTATGTAATGAAGTCGGAGCATGATTTATTTATTGATTGTCTTCCTTATGAGTGGCGGTCGGAGACGAGTGATGGTCTTTTCCTACCAATCTATCCCCCTAGGAGCATGCACGGACTACTTTGCTTTGATAACTTGTAGATTTTTGCAATAAATATATGAGTTCTTTATGACTAATGTTCAGCCCATGGGTTATACGCATTTTTCCATCCTTCCACCATTGCTAGCCTCTCTAATACCGCACACTTTTTGCCGGTATCATACACCCACCATATACCTTCCTCAAAACAGCCACCATACCTACCTATCATGGCATTTCCATAGCCATTCCAAGATATATTGCCATGCAACTTTCCACCGTTCTGTTTATTATGACACGCTTCATCATTGTCATATTGCTTTGCATGATCATGTAGTTGACATCGTATTTGTGGCAAAGCCACCGTTCATAATTCTTTCATACATGTCACTCATGAGTCATTGCACATCTCGGTACACCGTCGGAGGCATTCATATAGAGTCATATTTTGTTCTAAGTATCGAGTTGTAATTGTTGAGTTGTAAGAAAAATAAAAGTTTGATGATCATCATTATTAGAGCAGTGTCCCAAGTGAGGAAAAGGATGATGGAGACTATGATTCCCCCACAAGTCGGGATGAGACTCCGGACGAAAAATAAAACAAAAAGAGAAAAAAAAGGCCATAAAAAAAGAGAAAAGGCCCAAAAAAATAAAAAATGAGAGAAAAAGAGAGAAGGGACAATGTTACTATCCTTTTACCACACTTGTGCTTCAAAGTAGCACCATGATCTTCATATAGAGAGTCTCTCATTTTGTCACTTTCATATACTAGTGGGAATTTTACATTATAGAACTTGGCTTGTATATTCCAATGATGGGCTTCATCAAAATGCCCTAGGTCTTCGTGAGCAAGCGAGTTGGATGCACACCCACTTAGTTTCTTTTGTTGAGCTTTCATATACTTATAGCTCTAGTGCATCCGTTGCATGGCAATCCCTACTCACTCACATTGATATCTATTGATGGGCATCTCCATAGCCCGTTGATACACCTAGTTGATGTGAGACTATCTTTCCCTCTTTTTGTTTTCTCCACAACCACCATTCTATTCCCCATATAGTGCTATATCCATGGCTCACGCTCATGTATTGCGTGAAGATTGAAAAAGTTTTGAGAATGTCAAAAGTATGAAACAATTGCTTGGCTTTTCATCGGGGTTGTGCATGATTTAAATACATTGTGTGGTGAAGATAGAGCATAGACAGACTATATGATTTTGTAGGGATAACTTTTTTTGGCCATGTTATTTTGAGAAGACATAATTGCTTAGTTAGTATGCTTGAAGTATTATTGTTTTTATGTCAATATGAACTTTTGTCTTGAATCTTTCGAATCTGAATATTCATATCACGATTAAGAAGAATTACAATGAAATTATGCCAACTAGCATTCCACATCAAAAATTATATTTTTTATCATTTACCTACTCGAGGACGAGCAGGAATTAAGCTTGGGGATGCTTGATACGTCTCCAACGTATCTATAATTTTTGATTGCTCCATGCTATATTATCTACTGTTTTGGACAATATTGGGCTTTATTATCCACTTTTATATTATTTTTGGGACTAACCTATTAACCGGAGGCCCAACCCAGATTTGCTGTTTTTTGCCTATTTGGTGTTTGAAGAAAAGGAATATCAAGCGAGTCGAAACGGGCGAAATCAAGCTGGAGAAGTTATTTTTGGAAGGAAAGCTACGGATCGACTTGGACCCCACGTCGGGAGAGAAGGAGGTGCTCACGAGGGTGGGGCGCCCCCTAGGCGCGCCCCGCCTCGTGGGGCCCCTAAGCTCCACCGACGCACTTCCTGCACCATATATACTTACATACCCTAAACCTTCGAGCGAAGAATAGATCGGGAGTTCCGCCGCCGCAAGCCTCTGTAGCCACCAAAGTCAATCGGGACCTGTTGCGGCACCTGCGGGGGGAACCCTCACCGGTGGCCATCTTCATCATCCGGCGCTCTCCATGATGAGGAGGAGTAGTTCACCCTCGGGGCTCGGGGTAGGTACCAGTAGCTATGTGTTTGATCTCTCTCTCTCTCTCTCTCTCTCTCTCTCTCGTGTTCTTGATTTGCACGATCTTGATGTATCATGAGCTTTGCTATTATAGTTGGATCTTATGTTTCTTCTCCCCTCTACTCTCTTGTAATGGATTGAGTTTTCCTTTGAAGTTGTGTCGGGAAGCTGGCGTGTCCCTTGAACACCTATGGGACCTGGTCCCTTGTGGTTGGAGGGGGCGGAGGATGCACAAAGAGCGGATCGAGCGATGTACACGAGCAGATTACCCAGCCGGAGCTCTCGGGAGATAATACTCCTCTGCTGCTTTGTGGATTATATTGTGTTCTTGCTAGGGAGCAATGGGAGCTACCAAACCTAGCTTTGAGTGGCGTGATCTCGTATGAGTCGAATGAAATAAGCGGGCGAACCCTTTCTACGTTGCACTTGGGCCTCCTTTTATAGGCGAAGGGTCACCACAGGTGGCAACATGTATGAGGTACAAATGTAAAAACAGTGGTTGGTATACCAACTTGTACGTGTCTGATGATCTATACCTAACTCGGCGGCAAGGGACAAGAGTCATTAATGCCCGTCTCGATCGCTGAAACGTGTAACGAGGGACCGTCAAGCGCGCCTCCGTTTGCCACGATGGTAGCTTGTCGGCGCCGCTTATCGCTGCTCCCGCTGGCTGCACAGCCCATCGACCGCGTTCTGGGAAAGCCCAGCGGCGACACGTTGGCGGATGAGCTGGGCGGAGATGAGAGAGGTTGCCTGCCCGGCAAGCGCCTTTTGGCGCGAGAACCCTTGTCGCGCAGGAGCTCAGCGCTCACCAAGCCTTCCGGCAAGCTCCTCTTGCGGGGCCTTATTCCTTCATGCCTTGAGTGGTCTTCCGGCAAGCTCCTCTTGCGGGGCCTTGATATTTTGTTCTTGAATGGCTCCAAAGGGCCGCGGAAGATCTTGATGGTCACCGGGCCAGCCACGCCGCGAGTGCTGCAACTGCCCGTGCACGAGTTCGGGTGCTAGGGTACCCTACTCTAGTACACCGACAGAGCCCCGGGCCTTGGCCACACACGACGCCAAGCTTTGTTGGGCCAGGCCCAAAAGCGATTCTGCACACGCAGCAGTGCGGATTGCGCCATTACTCGCCTGGACCCACCACGCCTCCCACGAGCGTCACGCACGGGCGTGGCGTCGTGGGGGAGATCGTGGGGCTTTCTTTAATGGAAAAATCGAACGCCTGCCCCTCTCCCTCTTTATAAGCAGAAGTGCAGGCGAGCGCCCACTGCCATTGCTGTCACATCGAAACCACCGCCGCTTCCCCTTTCTTCTCGAGCCCAAAGAGGCGATGCTCGCCCCTCCATTGCCACGGTGCCACCAATGCCGTCGACTTCCTCCACCACCTCTCCCCATGGCTCCGAAGGCCGACAAGGAAAAAGCGTGAAATCGGCCGGCGCAGCGGCTCACGGCCTTCTGGAAGGGCGGGCCTCTTGATCCCCTGCTCGGCGGGAAGGAGCTGCGGAGCTGTACTATCTTTTACGGTCGGCGGCGGCGTGGCGCACCAGCGCGAGGTGATCTCCGCCGCCACGTCCAATAAGGTTTCCATCGGGTACCCCTTTTCGCACTTTTCTTCCGCTGCGGGCTCTGCCCGCCTTTTCTAATTCTTACGTGATGTCATGAACACATATGGCCTCCGCCTCCTTGACTTCACCCTCAACGCCGTCCTCACCATGGCGTTTCGCACACCTCTGCGAGAACTTTGTCGGGGTCCACCAAATGTCGCACTCTTCGCCATTACTTCACACCCAGCGAGAGAGAGGAGAGCCGCTTGCGGAGGAATTGCATGGACCTCTAGGATCGGCAAGAAGGAAGCGTATCTTGACGGAGAGTTGCGCAGCAAGTGGGAGTGGAGAGCTGACTGGTGTTGGATCTTAGAGGAGGAGCCACAGCCTTTTCTTGCCCTCATAAAACCCCCATAGTGCGCGGCAATGGTGGAGCAACTTGGCGCGGAGGATGCCAAGTTAAAGATTGCCGTGACTAGGATCTTCTTGCGTCGGACATGCCGGGCTTACCGTAGGAGCAGTTGGCGCGGACTTCCTTTGCCGCCGCATTGCGCCCTTGCAGGAGAGGAAGGCCTGCTTGGGAGTTCAAAGCGGCGGACATCATGAGGCTACGCTGGGTCTGAACTGGAATTTTCTTGTCTTGGAGCTTGGCGGCATCTGCGGGAGCTGTTCAAGCTGATGCGATCACCCGAGTGGTTTATGTTGCGAGGGAGTCGTGCCTTGTGCAACAACTCGTCGCTTGACCGCATCTGCACGATGATGCCGTTTGTGCGATTCCCATGGAATCGTTCCAACCTGGCAGGAGCCCTCCGACGACGTCGTGCAGCAGTTCTTCGATGACTTGGAAGAAGTGCCAATCCGCGCCGACAAGCGAAGCGTCTCACCGCGACACCACCGAGCAGGAGATGGCGCGCATCGCCATTAAGGTTGGAGGAGGCGGCAGAGGCTCCTGCCGCCCGGCGTGTTTGGGTTCCTTGTCGAGAAGCAGAGAGACAGCCGGCGGCAAGCCTTGCCGACCGAGAAGAGTTTGCCGATGAGGAGGAGCAAGCCAAGCCCGACAATGAGCGAGCGAGCCTGCGGGCGCCTCCCCTCCGCCGTCAAGCAGCTTGCCGCAAGAGGAGCCAGCGGCCCCGCCAAGAGCGCCTCCATAAAACCGGAGAGGTGGCGGGCGCACGCAGGCCAACAACCGTCTCGCCGCCCGGCCGCGCTCCACGCGGCAAGCACTTGTTGTTGCGGAGGCGCCTCATGCCGTCATGGCGGCGGGCGGGGTCTTCAGGTCGCGGCCCCTGCACCGCCAAGCGTTCGAGAGAATCTTCTCCTCCAATTAAATGCGCCGGGCGGAATTTGATCTCTCCGCCCTCAGCTACGAGGAAGAAGAGGAAGAGTAAGATCTTGTCGCTGCTACTTGTAATCCTCAATTTATTGCTTTATTTTATATCGTGGCTTCACTCTGAACCTTCTCCTTCTTCAGGACGCTAGCTCAGAGGGCGTCGAAGAGGGCCAAGACCCCGGTGGTTGTCGTCTCAGATGACTCCCCTGTGGCGACAGGGGGCACGTCTGGGACTCCCTTGCCGGATCCGGCAACCCTTCAACAGAGCAGCCCCCAGCGTAAGTGTTTGGTTTATTTCTCATGGTTAGGTGTGCTTGGGTGCTCCTCCGTCACTGATATCTGGTTTGTTGAATTATGTAGGAGCAGAGCAGCCTCATCAGGAGGTCCCAGAGGCCGCTCCCGAGGTTCAGCCTCATCAGGAGGCCTCGGAGGTCACCCCCGAAGTTCCACTTGCTTCAACTACGCCACCAAGGGAGAAATCTCTGCCAAGGGAGCGCTCTCCGGCAAGGGAGGCCTCTCCGACAAGGGGATCTTCTCCGGCAAGGGCAGCGCCGACAACCCTCGGTGGTGGAGACCGCGCAACAGACCCTCTGCAGGTAATCTTCTTGTTTGAGAATTTCCCTTGGGTTCTTTTCTTCTGTTCTTCTTTTTCGAACATTTGCTTGACTTGTTCTTTCTTTTTCTGACCATCAGATCCATCCGCCGGAGATCCGATGGAGACTGAGGCTGCCGGCGAGGAGGACGCTTGCGGCAACAATGTCGACGCCGCCAACATGGAGGAGGAGGCGGCGTCGATGGGTCCGCCGGGCGAGGAGGCCGCCAAGGCTCTTGGCGCAGAGGTCGGGAGGATCCGCGATCGACCGCAGCCACGAGGCCGCAGGAGCGCCAGCGCTGCACCGACCGCCGATCCTCCGCCACCGATGTCGCACAGACTCGAAGAGCCCCAGCCCGTCGCCTATCGAAGGCGGCGAGGTGTCTTTATCAAGCTTCCATGGGCATCAAGCTCCAGGCACGGCGAAGGGGAGACCTTCGACGCTGAACTGCTTGCCTCCGCTTGATCTGTCGCTGGTCGATGCTCCGAGCAGCAGCAGCGGTGAGCCCGAGGAGGAGCAGCTGCTAAGGAGGTTGTTGTCGCTCTACCGCGCCCGACAAGCCAAGCTGGAGTCGAGGCGCTTGTCGCGAGGGCGGAGCTGACTTGAGAAAGCGCGGAAGAGCTCCGGCGTGCCAACAAAAAACTCTCGGGATATAGCAGAGGCGGGAGCAGCTTGCTGAGGAGCACCGGCCTTCATCTTGGAGAAGGCCGAGGTCGAGGAGCAGCAGAGGCTTGCGGCGAAGCTCTCCAGCGCAATAAGGTGAGCTGGTGCAGCGGAAGATCAACCTCGACAGCTATGAGGAAGATCTCGCCGTCTTGCGAGCAATCGATTGGCGGGCCGCCGGGAGGCAAAGGATCTGCTGCGGCTGCCGAGGCCGCTAAGAAGGAATTGGAGGCGAGGTGGCTCAGCTGGAGTCCACCCTCGAAGAGCGCCGAGGAGGTCGCCGGGTTGAAGCTTGGAAGCGAGAAGGACGCCTACACCCTTGGCGAGTTGCAAGGTCGTTTCGCTGAAAAGATCAAAGAGCTCGATGCGCCAAGGGCGCCAAGGCGGATCTGGAGCTAAAACTGACCACCACAGCGAGAGGCTGAGCGGCGCCAAGGAGTGGGAAGCAGGCCTCTTGGAGAAGATTAAAGCCAATGAGGAGCTGTTGGCGAATCCATGACGCCTGAATGATCTCGAGAGATAGCATAATGCCTTTGGACGAGAAGGTCTTGTGGACACCGCCGCGGCATCCATAATGAGCTGATGGAGCTGGGGATGGTGGATCTTGGGTACTCCACCGACGAGAACCTCCAACCCAGCGTCAAGCTCAGCCTATTCTTCAAGGGCGTGCTGACAGGTCTCCAGCGGCTCCGGGAGGAGATCCCAAAGCAACTGGCAGAGGAGTCGCGCCAAGTTTGCGCCGGGGCTCTCCAGAAGGTGCTGATGAAAGTGTCCTTCCGCAACCCAGGCGTCGACTTCACCAAAGTTCTCAAGTCCCTGCCTCCATCTGCGGCGTTAGGCGCTCAAGGCCCTTATCGCACCCATTGTGGACAGGGTGAGCAGAGTCAAGAGGCTCGATGGCGACCGTGTGGACTAGGCCGCCAAGCTTATCTTTCTCTTGTCGCTGTAGATCATGTTTAGGCGACAAATTTATTAGATCTGCGACAAGTTATTTCTGTATTATACTCTATCTTAGGCAATCGAATGCAATGTTATTTCCTTTACTTGACTCCTTCCCTTGTATGTTTGTGCCCTACGCTTTTAGGGGAACTTGTCGGTGCGAACACCTTTGCCATGAGTCTTGAGTGCGGAACTTCAGCAGCCTCTTTGGCGATGCTGCCTCCGACAAGCAACCTTGTCGCAACTAGTTGCAGCACACTTAAGTTGTTGGCGGGCTCGAAACAAAGTAAGGGCGCAAGCTAGTCGCGAGTTGGTTCCTCCGCGCACAGGTTTTCCATACAAAGTACTATCATTCGAGGAAGATAACTTAAAAATTTAAAAACTGGTTGCTTAAACTTAGCAACTTAGCTTCTCTGTTGTTCATTTCCCGGCAAGGCGATAGTTCCTCGAGCGACGCTTGGTGGCCCACACCATTACCTTCTCCTCCCCGGTTAACTTGTGGGTGGATGAACCTTCCTCTTGTTTGAGAAGAAAGAAGAGAAAATAAAGTTATGGAGCCTAGTGGCTCGTTATCGCTTACCGGGTGTGGATGCTGCACAAAATGTTAGATATCACATGCATATAAGATTATGAAAGCATGTATTGACAAGTTGTGCGCAACACATAGGCTTTACTGATGCACGGGGTCTGCGCCCGGCTTTGTACAAAGGATTACATGCAACAGCGGCAAGACTTGTACAAAAGGGTGGTTGCCGGAAAGGGTTCCGGCAACCGCGCCCTATGGGTAAAACTTACGAAGATGTTCTATATTCCAGGAGTTGCTCACCGGAAGGCCATCTTCGGTCTCAAGGCGAACAGCGCCGGGCCTAGTGACTCGTTTCACCCGATAGGGGCCTTCCCACTTTGGCGTCAACTTGTTGGAATTCTTGGCGGATTGAACGCGGCGAAGAACAAGGTCGCCTTCCTCGAAGCTTCGGCATTAACTGCGGCTATGGTAGCGGCGCAAAGCTTCTTTGTAGCGAGCAGCTCGTCTGACAACTGAAGGCGATCTTCCTCGAGGAGCAGTAGCGTCATCTTGTCGCAGCTGCTCTTGCTCAAACTCATCATAGCGAGTACTCGAGGTGACCCGTATCTGAGTTTTGTGGGAGAACTGCTTCGCTCCATAGACGAGCAAAAGGTGTCGGCGATGGCTCGATTTGGTGTCGTCTGATCGACCAAAGAACCACCGGCAGCTCCTCAATCCAGTTTTTTCCGCACTTGTGTAGTCTGTCAAAAGTTCTGGTCTTGAGTCCTCGCAGCACTTCAGCATTTGCCCTCTTTGCTTGACCGTTGCTTCTCGGGTGAGCAACAGATGCAAAGCAGACTTTGGCGCCAAGATCTTGGACGTATTGCATGAAGGTGCGACTGGTAAATTGTGTACCATTGTCGGTGATGATCCGATTAGGTATCCCAAAATGGCAAACAATTGACCTGAAGAACTTGACTGATGACTATGCTATCACCTTCCTCACTGCTTCCACTTCCGGCCACTTTGTGAACTTGTCGATTGCGACGTACAAGTACTCAAAGCCCCGACAACTTCGGGGAAGGGGCGAGATGTCGAACCCTGGACCAAAAAGGGCGGGATAAAGGGATGCGTCTGGAGTGCTTGAGCTGGCGGTGTATCTGTTTTGAATGGGCCGCACGCTTCACACTTGGTTACTTGTGCAGTTGCATCTGGAGGGCTTCGGCGGAAGAACCCTTGCCGGAAAGCTTTGCCGGCAAGTGCTCTTGCGCCAATGTGATATGCCTCCATGTATCTCTGCTAACAGCTTCTGTCCATCTTCCCAGCAAATACACTTCAATTTCACTCCGTTGAGTCTTCTTCTGTATAGGATGTTGTCAACAAACTGATACATACTTGACTGCCGGGCTACTCTTTCCGCTTCTTCTTGTTCTTCGGGAAGTTCTCCTGTCTGAAGGAAATGGACGATTTGCTGCGCCCATGTTGGAGCTTGCGGCTCGACAACAAGGACTAAAGGCACATCTACCACTGCGGGAACATTAGCTTCCACGGCAAGAACATGCGGTTCCGCCGGAGCTTGATGATCCCCGGCAAGCTTGCCGGAGCAAAGCTTGTCGGGAGCGTCTGCTTCAACGAAGCAAACCACAGGGTTTGTCGGAGCAGACTGCTCCTCAGTGATATTTGCGTTGATTTTAGGGACCTTCTTGGCGGCGGCTCCAGGGAGCTCTGCCGGAAAGTAGTCGCCGGAAACCAATTTTCTCTTCTTTCTCCGTCCTGTTGATGGTGTTACGGTTGGCTGGGTCAGCTTGAGCAAGAAAATTCCCGGTTCCACAGGTAACTTAAGTGCGGCACATTTTGAGAGGCCATCAGCTATATCATTCTGAGCTCTTGGAACGTGTTCCATTTGCAGGCCTTCAAAGTGCTCTTCTAGCTTTCTCACTTCATCAACGTATGCTTCCATCAACGGACTCTGGTAATCTTTGTTCACTTGGCGGACGACAAGCTGCGAGTCACCCCTGACGATAAGCTTCTTGATCCCAAGGTCCACTGCATTTCTAAGACCGGCAAGCAAACCATCATACTCTGCAGTATTGTTTGTCGCTTGCTCCTTGGGAAAATGCATTTGGACTATGTACTTGAGGTGCTCTCCGGTGGGTGCGATAAGCAGCACGCCGGCACCGGTGCCTTGCAGCGAGAAGGCACCATCAAAGTACATTAGCCACTCTTTACTTGCTTCTTTGGCGGGAATGCTCGTCTCTGGTATTTCTTCATCTTGTGTTGGCGTCCATTCTGCTATAAACTCTGCCAATGCTCTGCTTTGGATAGTTGAAGTGCTTTCAAACTTGGCCAAAGCTCGACAGCTCTAGTGCCCACTCGACAATTCTGCCTGTTGCTTCTGGATTTTGCAATATCCTCTTCAGCGGAAAGCGAGTGACAACTGTTATCTCATGTGCTTGGAAGTAATGGCGCAGCTTTCTCGAGGCCATGAGGAGGCGAAAAGCAACTTCGCACCGGAATACCTTGACCTAGCCCCTGTAAAGGGAACCGACAAAGTAGGTAGGCGCTGCACCATCCTTTTGTGTATCTTGTCGCAACCCCTGCTTGTCGCTGGATCGTCTGTCTCGATTGCCGGCTCATCATCCGCCTCCCTCTCCGCTACTAACGCAGCACTAACCACTTGATTGGTTGCTGCTATGTACAACAACAACTTCTCTTGTGGCTTAGGTGCGACAAGTATTGGGCGGAGGGCAGGTACCTCTTCAAGTCTTGCAGCGCAGCCTCCGCCTCGAGTCCATTTCATTGGACCTGCCTTTTCAAAATTTTGAAAAATGGGGGGCGCTCAACTGACTTAGAGATAAACCTGCTAAGAGCAGCCACGCATAACCGGCAAGCCTTATGACATCCTTGGCGCGCTTTGGTGCTTCAATCTGCTCAATGGCCTCGATCTTGTCGGGATTGGCTTCAATTCCCATTGAGACACAAAGAACCGAGAAGCTTGCCGGAAGGGACTCCAAACACGCACTTCTCGGGGTTAAGCTTGAGGTTGATTTTGCGCAGATTTGCAAATGTCTCCAAATCCTGAGCCAGAGTTGCTTTGTCCTTGCTCTTGACCACTATGTCATCCATATGCGCTTCTACATTTACGTGTATTTGTGGCTCAAAAGCATCATGGACTACTCTTGCAAAGGTTGAACCAGCATTCTTCAAACGAAAGGCATCCGTATGAAACAATTATGTGCCATATGGTGTAATGAATGCGGTTTCTCTTCATCCTCTGTGCCATGAAAATTTGATGATACCACGAGTATGCATCAAGAAATGAAAGCAAATCACATCCAGCCGTGGATTCAACAATCTGGTCAATACGTGGCAAGGGAAATGGGTCTTTGGGACAAGCTTTATTAACATCTGTGAAGTCAATACAAAGTCTCCATTTCCCATTGGCCTTGCGTACAACCACCGGATTGGCCAGCCACGTGGGATGGAGCACTCCTCTGACAAGGCCTGCTGCTTCCAACTTCTTGATTTCTTCTGCTATGAATTCTTGGCGCTCCACTGCCTGTTTCCTAACTTTTTGCTTGACGGGCCGCGCGTGAGGACAGACAGCTAGGTGGTGCTCGATTACTTTCACAGGAACACGGGGATGTTAGATGGTTGCCATGCAAACACATCGACATTCGCCCGCAGAAAGCAACGAGCTTGCCTTCAATTTAGGGTCAAGCGTGGCGATGGTGAAGGTACCACCGGTGCCGTCCTCCTTGGCGGGCACCTTCTTGGTCTTGGCGGAGCTGCCATCATCTTCTTGCACTTGCGGTGGAGCTCGATGGTGCGTCCTCGGCGGTAGCGCAGCACTCGAAGAGGTGCGCTTGCGGAGTGGGCATCGAGAACTCTTGCGGACTTGGTGGTCTTCTTCTTCCCCGGGAGCTTCAGTGACAAGTGGTTTGCTATCTGTCGCGGCTGCTGCATCCCGGTAAATTTTGTCGGCGCAGATAAGCGCATCCTTCTTGTTGCCATGGACAGAAATGGCGCTTATCGGGCGGGCATCTTGAGTAAATTGTAGGCGTAATGAGAGGCTGCCATGAACTTGGCAAGTCTGGACGGCCAAGTATGCCATTGTAGGGCAATGGGAAATCGGCAACGTCGAATGTGACCTTCTCGATTCGAAGTTTAGCTCACCGCCAAATGTTACGGCAATGTGATCTTCCCTTTCGGCTTGCTCCTTCCTGGGTTGATTCCTTGGAATGTGCGGTCTCTTGAGCTTCATTGTCGAGGATTTGAAGTTTACGAAGCTGCGAGAGGAGATCAGGTTCAGCCGCCCGCCATCAACCAACATCTTTGTGACCTTGAGGTTGCGGATAGTTGGTGATACCAACATTAGCAAGCACCCGACCGCGGTGATGCGATCGGGTGATCCTCAATGTCAAAGATGATGGGCGTGCTGGACCACTTCGAGAGGTTTGCGCGACTCTATGGATGGTTCTGCTGCATTAACCTCACGCATCCATTGCTTGAGTTGGCGGTCACGAGGTATCAGAGAAGCACCACCGTCGGCGCAAAGGACCTCCGTTGCCTTCGAAACTCTTGCTCTTCAGCTTCATCGTCTTCCATGTCTTCGTCATCTTCATCTTCGTCTTCTTCCTTGTCGCGGCGCGGGAGGAGCTGTCTCCTTGCCGCTGCTTAGCCTTGCCGCGGCGTCCTCCCCGACCGGGTCTCTTCTTACTTGCCGCACCAGCACTTTCCTGGGCCTTCTCCTTGTCTCGCCGCTCGTATTCAGCCCTCTGTAGCTCAACAAGCTGCTCGACTTTCTTGCAGCTCTGGAGATCGTGGCCCTTGGTGCGGTGGATCTTACAGTACTGCTTGTTGGAGCTGTCAGGCTTATCGGCGGCCGCCACAGCTTGACGGTCTGTGTCAGCGGCAACCTCCTTGCCGGAGCCACTTGCCTTTGCCTTGCCGGCGCCACCTCCATTGCCGGACTGCTCGACAACTAGTACTTCCTTGTTCTTCTTTCTTCTGTTGTTCCGCCGCCGGCTCTTCCTTGCTGGGGCGGTCTCCTCACTGTCAGACTCTGCTCCCACATTCTCTCCTGGGAGTCTTCTTCCTTCTTCGGTAGCGTGCACACTTGTCGGCCGGCGTAGAGCTCGCCGGCGTCTTTCACTTGCACATCGCCATCTCCTCCCTCATCCTGCGGTTTCGCACATTACGATGAAATGCACTTATCACCATGGCGGGGTGGACATCCGGGATGTTATAATGCACACGGCTGAATCTCGGATGAATTTGCGAGGACTCTCCTTCCTTCGGGCGGCAGGTGAAGGTCACTCTCTTGGCCATGAGGCTTGTGGCACGCTGTGAAGGCGCCCGAAAACTGGTGGCACAAATCCGCCCAAGAAGAAATAGAGCTGTCCGGCAAGTGCATGAGCCAAGACGGCGTTTGGCTTGAGCACGAGGGAAATAGTTGGCGAGGATCTTGTCGTCTCGTCCCCCCGCAGCCTGCACCACGATGGTGTAGATCTTTGAGAACTCCGATGGGTCGTCCTGCCATCATACTTTTTCGCACATCGGCTTGAAGTTCTTCTTATCGGGCCTTTGGACTTGCCGCAGCTCACGGGTGACGCGGGGCAACCTACGCGTCTGGCAAGTCACCTAGTTCCAGGCGCATGCATGTCAACAGCGGGCCTGCGCGTTGGTCGATTGGCGCGCGCTTCTCTTCGGCGCTCGATGCGGGTTGGCGTCTTCTTCTTGCCGTTCTCGAAGAACTTGGCGCTGGTCGCGGCGAGCTCGCGGATCCGACGACGCTGTGGAGTCGCTGTCGA
The DNA here is from genome assembly GCA_021605205.1 of Aegilops longissima. Lineage (NCBI taxonomy): Eukaryota > Viridiplantae > Streptophyta > Magnoliopsida > Poales > Poaceae > Aegilops > Aegilops longissima. The sequence goes on from CM038682.1 coordinate 473,181,844, forward strand.
GGTGGATCCGGCGAGTTGGCGAACTTGGCCTTCGGGAAGGGGAATGGACGGTGGCTGCACTCCCGCAAGTCTCGTTGCCATCGGCTCGTGCCTTGTCGCCTTGCCGCGGCTGCGAGGCGGTTGGTTGCCGCGGGACGTCGCCGTTGGCAAAGCCGATGAGGCTCTGGATGGTGGCCCTCCATTAAATCGATCTTGTCGGCCGTTGGAGGGTAGTTTAAATAGCTGAGCTCTTGCCAAGGCTTCTGCTGGTGTGGTGGGTGGCAATGGCGTACGGAGTGAAGAACGAGACGTGCTCGGACTCCTAACCAAGTTAGGAGGAGCAGCGTCCCGCCCCAGCGACCGTACTCCGCTGGTACCGGCATGCTGGCGTGCATGCGGGTCTCGAGGGCCCCCGGATCCTCCAGCTTGGCCTTGATCTATCGGACGTATGGTGCTGCGAGCACCATGACGCTGTCTTTCCCGCGCCTCTTGAGAAGGACGCGGTGCGGACTCGGACGCCGAAGCTTGCGCCGCCTTGTCCTTGGACCTGGCAGCGTCGTGGGCTCTTTCGACGACGCCCGTTCCTCCGCCAGCGTCTTCCCCACCACTCGTCAGCTCCGGTGGTGGTGGGTTTGACGCGGATGGCTCTGCTGCCGCCGAAGCCTTCTTCTTCGGTGGCATGTTGACGAAGGTGTTGATGAAGAAACTGCTCGTGTGAACGCCAAAGATGTCGGGGAAGCTGGTCGTGTCCCGCGAACACCTATGGGACCTGGTCCCTTGTGGTTCGGAGGGGGAGCGGAGGATGCACAAAGAGCAGATCGAAGCGATACACACGAGCAGATTTACCCAGCTTCGGAGCTCTCCGGAGAGATAATACTCCTACTGCTGCTTTGTGGATTATATTGTGTTCTTGCTAGGGAGCAATGGGAGCTACCAAACCTAGCCTGAGTGAGCGTGATCTCGTATGAGTCGAATAAACTAAGCCGGAGCCGAACCCTTTCTACGTTGCACTTGGGCCTCCTTTTATAGGCACAAGGGGTCACCACAGGTGGCAACATGTATGTGTACAGTGATCTATACCTAACTCTGACGGCAAGGGACAAGAGTCATTAATGCCCGTCTCGATCGCTGAAACGATTAACGAGGACCGTCAAGCGCGCCTCCGTTTGCCACGATGGTAGCTTGTCAGCGCCGCTTATCGCTGCTCCTCGCTGGCTGCACAGCCCATCGACACGCGTTCCTGGGAAAGCCCCGCGGCGACACGTTGGCGGATGAGCTGGAGCGGAGATGAAGAGAGGTTGCCTGCCCCGGCAAGCGCCTTGCCGCGGCAGAACCCTTGTCGCGCTTGGGAGCTCGGCGCCCACCAAGCCTTCCCGGCAAGCTCCTCTTGCCGGGGCCTTGTTTCCTTCGTGCCTTGAGTGGTCTTCCCGGCAAGCTCCTCTTGCCGGGGCCTTGATTATTTTGTTCTTGAATGGCTCCAAAGGAGCCGCGGAAGATCTTGATGGTCACCAGGCCAGCCCTGCCGCGGGGTGCTGCAACTGCCCGTGCACGAGTTCGGGGTGCTAGGGGTACCCCTACTCTAGTACACCGACAAGTTGTCTTATCAGATTGAGTCTTTAATGATTTGAGAACACTTGATGTATGTCTTGCCGTGCGAATCTGTGGTGACAATGGGATATCACGTGATTCACTTGATGTATGTTTTGGTGATCAACTTGCGGGTTCCGCCCATGAACCTATGCATAGGGGTTGGCACATGTTTTCGTCGTGATTCTCCGGTAGAAACTTTGGGGCACTCTTTGAGGTTCTATGTGTTGGTTGAATAGATGAATCTGAGATTGTGTGATGCATATCGTATAATCATACCCACGGATACTTGAGGTGACATTGGAGTATCTAGGTGACATTAGGGTTTTGGTTGATTTGTGTCTTAAGGTGTTATTCTAGTACGAACTCTAGGGCTGTTTGTGACACTTATAGGAATAGCCCAACGGATTGATTGGAAAGAATAACTTTGAGGTGGTTTCGTACCCTACCATAATCTCTTCGTTTGTTCTCCGCTATTAGTGACTTTGGAGTGACTCTTTGTTGCATGCTGAGGGATAGTTATATGATACAACTATGTTATTATTGTTGAGAGAACTTGCACTAGTGAAAGTATGAACCCTAGGCCTTGTTTCCTAGTATTGCAATACCGTTTACGCTCACTTGTACCACTTGTTACCTTGCTGTTTTTTATATTTTCAGATTACAAAAACCTATATCTACCATCCATATTGCACTTGTATCACCATCTCTTCGCCGAACTAGTGCACCTATACAATTTACCATTGTATTGGGTGTGTTGGGGACACAAGAGACTCTTTGTTATTTGGTTGCAGGGTTGTTTGAGAGAGACCATCTTCATCCTACGCCTCCTACGGATTGATAAACCTTAGGTCATCCACTTGAGGGAAATTTGCTACTGTCCTACAAACCTCTGCACTTGGAGGCCCAACAATGTCTACAAGGAGAAGGTTGAGTAGTAGACATCACCCTCCGACAGGGGCCGTCTGAGCAACGCAGGCGGTGAGGGCAGCCTGACGCTCAGCCCGAGCACGGCGAGCGTCCACCATGGAGACGATGGAGCGACGGAGCGACAAACTGATGGAAGGGAAGCTACGGCGCACCCCTACCTGGCGCGCCAAATGTCGGATGTGGGGTTCCGGCAAACCCTTAAGGTTCAAACACTGGGGTGCGCGCGAAGTATTTCCCTCCTACCGATCTACGCCCTAGCTCGCTAAGATCTCGCGGACGAACTCGCAACACAAAGAGACATGAGAATTATACTGGTTCGGGCCACCGTTGTAGTGTAATACCCTACTCCATTGTGGTGGTGGATGGATTGCCTCTTGGGCTGATGTTGAATAGTACAGAGGGAAGAATGGCCTCCTGAGGTTGAGGTGTTCTTGCGCTTGGTGGCTTAGCGGGTGAGAGCTGGGTGAACTGCTCGATGCCCCTACTGTGGTGGCTAGTTCTATATATAGGCCCTGGTCCTCTACCCAAATGTTGAGCGGGAAGGGAGCCAACAACGACGGGCAAATTTGAAGGGGGACAGCTAGTAGAAGCTATCCTGACAAAAGTGGTCTTCGCCTGCGAAAGGCTCTGGTGGTGACGCCGTCTTGGGCTCCACGATGACCTCCATCTTGTCGTCCTCCTGGTCTTGGTCTCATTGCACCGATATAGCAACCTTTGCCTGATGCCTCGGTACTCCTCGCCTACGCTGGCGTCCTTGCACCAAAGAGGAAACAAGGACGTTGCGCGCGCTAGCGCCCGCCTGGCACCCGCCTGGCGCCGATCGTCATGACTCACGTCACGAGAGCCTCGTGAGGTTTGCCCCGTCTTGATATCTCCACTCCTCGTGAGCCTGCCTGACCAGGCCACTCCTGAGGAGGTCTTGCGTCACCCGCCTCGCGAGGCTTGGCCCCTCGCGAGGGTCTTGGATGCCTTGTTGATGAATATGGGATGTACGGCCTGCTGACTTAGCCACGTCGTGGGCCGCATGCAGGCAAGTCTGGGGACCCCCGTTCCCAGAACGCCGACACTCACCCTCTTCCTTTTGGACATCTATTAGGAAAGAACAACATTTGACTGGAAAAACATAGTATGATGACACATGGAATAGATACAGAAAATGGATAGGTATGGCATATACTCATATATGATGCTTAAACTAAGTAGATGTTGTAACAAAGTAGAAGTAATGCAAGAGGTCAGATGCAAAATATGTGCGACCAATACAACCTTGCCAAGTTAGAGCATGCACCTTGATGGGTGAATAAGATAGGCCATCCTCCACCATGCGAAGTTTGTTAGCCAGTGGATTATTCCGCAATATTCCTCTCGTGCGCCCATTCTCATATTCATTTTGATAATGTTCAATACCTGACATGCATGAAAACATTAAAACAAGTGAGATTATCTTTGTAATGCAGAAGTGATTCTAATCCAATACTTCCTCCCTGTAAACCCCTTTGTGCTATCTCTGCAATTATTCTAAGAGGTGCCATGCATGCTGTAATTTGGTGTGTGCATTAATATAATGTGGCCTACTACTCAAAATATGAGAGCTCCAGAAGTGATGATACTTGCAGATGACACCTTCAACATATAGTAAAGAAGAACAAGTCGACTGACTGTGATTCAAAATATACTAAGGAGAATAACTCTAACTCGACTGACGATCGACCGCAAGAAGAGGATCATCTTAAAGAAGAAGCGGAAGAGCAAGCAGATTGAAGATATTACAAGTCTTTCTATACAATGTCGGTTGGCCACCCATGATGAAACAGGCGCATGAGAAATACTATTCCTTCGGTCTCTCCATATGTGGCTCACATGCATTTCTAAACTAAAGTAGGAACATTTAGCTGACCAATTAAACATCTCTTAGTTTTACTAATATCAGCATAATATCAGATTTGAATTTGTACAACTAAGCTTGTTTAGCTCGATGGGTGGAGCAGTGCTATTACGACACGAACCACGTAGGATAATCGTGGTCATCATAAAATGGGGAAACCATAAGCATGAGTGAGTATAGTGTTGACTGTGGCAGTGGGATGGCAGATCTGAAGCTGCAAACTGCGCAAAGAGTAGTTAGCAACCGATATTTGCTTTGAAATTACAACTAAGATTTGGTATGGACAAGAAAGGATAGTCAACAAGTGACAAAGAAATGCAATTCTGCTGTCTCTCTATATGTCGCGACATGCATTTGGAAACACAAGTGGGACCTTTAGCTAACCAATTAAATGTGTCTGTTAACTAATATCAGTATCATATCACAATCATATTTGAACAACTAAGCTTTAGAATTTTGAGTGTTGTGTTGTTTAGCTTGAAGGGTGGTGTAATGCTAGTATGACAGAGAGCACCTACGCAGATCATAGTAGAGTAGATAAAAGGGGAAAACCCTAAGCATCAAGAGTAAAATCAGGAAAATGGAACTAGCTGGAGCAGTGGGTGGTGCACATGCTTTTCGAAACGAATATAGGAACATTAGGACCAATTAAATATTCTCTGTTTTAGTAATATGAGCATCATATCAGATTCGTATTTCACCATGTAAGCTTTGGAATTATGAGTGGCATGTTGTTTCGCTTGATGGGTTGAGGTCTTGAGGAGCAGTGCTAGCACGACATGAAGCAGTGAAGCACCTACGATGATGGTAGTGAATATAAAGGGGGGAAACCATAAGATTTACGAGTATAGTGACCATGACATGGAGGATCTGAAGGTGCAAACCAGACAAAGCTACTTCGCAACCAATGTTTGCATTCAACTAGCCACTACGATTTGGTACGGACAAGAAAAGTACAGTAAACAATTTAAGATCTATTTTCCGGGTGAGATCAATAACTTAAGCACATATGGAAGAGTACCACCTCTCTTGCGACGCCGTGTAGGCCCCTGCAGATACGTCGAGGGTGCTGCGGGTGCGATGGCTGTCGGCGGCGGGGCAGAAGACTTTAGATGGTAGACGGCCGGGTCGGGGGATAAATATTGTTGCCGTGGACGAGGTGGTCGTAGAAGTGGCAACGGCAAAGTGGACGACGGCACCGATGAAGCGAGACGACGCGATGAAAGGATCCTGGTCCGGCACCGTGGATGAGAGACGTCCATCTCTTGCAGTGGACGATGGGGTAGGGGTAGCGGCTCCGGCAAGGTGGAGGATGGGGTGGCAGACGGAGGAGGCTGGCGGCAGTGGGGAGGTTGTCGTGGCACCGATGGTGTATGAATGGGGAAATGGAGGGGGAGGGGGATCTCAGACTTTGGGACGCGCTTGTCTGAAATGTGGGAATGTTACGAACTTATCCCCCGTTTAAAATTTCAGACATCATGTCGGTTGGGGATAGGACGGTAATCTCGCATCTCCCAAATATTTGCCGGTAACGATTTCGGGCGAGGAGAGGGTGTTTTGCCGCCCATGATGTATGAACGGGGCTGACAGGTAGGGCGGTTGTGTCACGTTTGAGGGAATTTATGCATCTGCCCCTATTTAAAATATTATCCTACATTGATTTCGAACGAGGAGAGTTTTTTTTGCCGCCCACCATGGATGAATGGGGAAATGGAGGGAGAGACACATGTCTTTCGGACGAGCTTGAATCAAATGTGTTTTGCCGCCCACGTTTGGCGCCCACCGTGTCTGAATGGGCTCAGAGGCTGTCGTGTCACGTCTGATTGAAGTTAATAGTCTTCCCCTATTGACAGCAGTGTAAATCCGGTCGATAAGGATGTCAAGTGTTAGGGGTAGACAGTAATTTCCATCTCGCAAACCCTTGGTTCGGGCAGCCCACAAATGATAGTGGGTGTTTAGCCACTTCGTTCAAAACTTGGGAGAATTAGCATTCACGTTTGCCCTGGGCCCTGGCAACTAAATCCAAATCCAATTTTTATTCGATTACGAATATCCACAGATAATTCTACATTTTGTTATTTATTTCTTCAAAACCACAACAAAGATTTATTCCACCTTTATATATGATTATGATTTAGAAATGCCGTGATCTTCGAATTCAGTAGGTTAGATACACTTTGAGTCAAACAGTTATTTCATCCAATACAATATGCTCACACGAAAAAAAGTTCACCTTATGTCAATCATACAAGTACTGAGGATTACCTCGCCTAAAAAATTTGGATCATTACAACACATGGACAACATAGAGGGTCTTACAACATAATCCATTCAGAGATATGACACAACATGCAAGTACAATAATGTAATGACAATTGAAACTACTATCTAAAGAAGAACTGGGATTTCCCTGGGCTTCAGATAGCAGAAGTAGCAGGACCTCCTCCGTCTTCAAATGCAACATTCTTACTTCCTCCAATTCTTGGGTTGCTTGCATAATGTGTGCAGCTAATTGCATAATTGCCAGCTTCAAGATCGAGATTACCTCATTCATGGCAGCCACACCATCTCTTTACGCCTCTAGTAGAGCCTCAAGAACTATAATATCGTGCTCAGACTGCTCTCCGGCGGTGTTTCCTCTGAACTGCTACCATCTGGTAACATGGATGAGCTTTGCTTCCACAAATAGATTCGAGTTTTACATTGTGTCCTAGTGTGAACGGCATCCTGAAAGGTTTCATTTGGACATAAGTAAGAGATAGTTATCGCATGATCCGGCAGTAAGCTTACATGGTAAGCGACATACGAATTATTGCCGAGCATGGCAATCTATATTTAAATGGTTCGAAGCAGCATCAGCCGAAAAGAAATTAAAATGGTAAGATGAAACTAGGGATGTAAGTGGCAAATAAATGACATCTGCCAGTCCCATCTAGTTAGATTTTGCTAGCTCCCAGGTTCATTTTCCTCAAAAAACAAAAACTCTTTTGAACTATCATACCACTAGTGGACTTTAATCGGGATTAAACGGGACCCAGTTGACATCCCTAGTTGAAAGGGAGTGTACCACCGCTATATTTAAGTTGCCAAGGCATCTAAGCAGTTGAAATAATCTGAGAAAGCACTTAACAGTGTGGCCTCATATAAACTACGAAGACAGTCTTGTGATGAAGTTCAGATTAAAAGTTAAGGACTCAAATGAACTAGGCATGCATTTCTTTATGATAGTACAGTAGGCACTGCTGACATATTGGCCAACTCAGGTATAGCGTAACAAGTAACAAACAAGCATTCAAATCAAGCAATACAGCAAAGCAGACAACTGAACTATTTGTTACTCTGTAGGATTACAGGTTGAGGGCACACGCCAAGAAAGCAGCCCACACGCATTACATTTCACATGTACTAAAACACAATGGCTTACCATATGTTGCTTTGTGAAGCCTCGCTGCTGTTGCAATGTTCTTTGAAGATATAAATCGACATCCCGTGGTTGCAAATCTACTTGTTCTAGTTTATTCGCACCCTCTATTTAGGTAAAATTAATTTTAATCGCATGCTTTGGTTGAATTGATCATCAATGGTTCATCTAAACTAATGAAAGAAGGGTGTGTGCATACACGACAATATATCTGCTTCCCTCTATTTTTATGCTTGTTCGAGGTGCCAGCCCCAAAAGAACAAATATTTTGCTTGATGGGGTTGGCAGCTCATAATTAATAGAAGCATCAAATTAGTCATGCAACTTGGGAAGAGCAAGAACACACACAAAACTAATGAACAGAAGCTCGTAGCAGTGATGTAATAGCTAGCATCAGAAAATGTAGGGTAAAATGAACAAAAACCAGCGGAACCACATGCTAGTTTGCTGATGTGTGATTAAGCATATAGAACATGAAGCAGTCTGATGGAACCAACAAGTGGCATCAGAATAACACCATTATCATAAATATAGCATGCAAGAAGTAAAATAGTAGGCATTGATATCTAGGAAGTATAGTAATACTTAGGACAAAACTAAAGCATATTAACTATATGTGCACTGGTATGTAATTTAGCACATGTAACATGTTCATTGCCGGAAGTATGGCCCTACTGGTGCAAGTAGAATAACGCGTCTCATGAAAAACTGAATGATGCCCTGAAGAAATTCAAAGGTGCGGTGCTTATGCTAAGAAAGTGAACGTAGGCGCCAGCCATTGGATAATAGTACCTGATTCTCGGCGGCGTATGGGTATCGTTGGCATACTTGATAGCTAAGGATCGTCGATGGTGCTCGTGTTACTGTTGAGTTTGGGCCGGCTGTCGCCGTCCCTTAAGCGGCTCCGGTGCTACGGTTGCGGCGCCTGTCGACATACAAGAAAGCTCATCTGTGGTAAGTGAACAGTTGCATGATAAAGAGAAAAACCGAAGGAGTACAGATCGAAATAACCTGGTGAGGCTGCGACGTCGGTAAAGCAGGGCTGGTGGAGTTGAATATGGCGTCCGTGGAGCGGGTCCGGTGCAATGGACGAAGGCTTCGGCGGGCGCGTTGTATAGTGCTTTTGGCGACGCGGATCTGTTGCGGCAGACGAGGGCTTGTATGAAGGGCCAGCGAAGGGATGGACGAGGGAGTCAGTGAAGGGCCTACACTGTGGTGGACGAGGGCACCCGTTAAGCAGATCCGGTGCGGTGGACCATGACGGCGGTCAAGGAGATCTGGAGCGGTGTACAAGCCAGTCGCTGAAGCAGCTCCGGTGAAGTGGTGAGTGGGCAGTTGGGGGTTCCAACGTGCGGAAGGTAGATCCATCAGGGTTTGAGGTCCACCGCTGCGGCGGAGGACTATATTCGACGGCTTGTCGTGGTTGGGGGGGGGGGGTCGGGGAGGGGAAGGGGAGGGGCTCTGGGGAAGAATGTTGGGGGCAAAGAGGAGAAAACAATGGAGTTACCAAAGCATCCCTTTTCCGTTCATGTGGCAGGGGTAAAATAGGAATATCGCAGGGCTAAACTTTCGGGCGCGAGATATTTCGATGTGAGCGGTAAGTTTGAAAGCTATTGGAGCCTGAAATTATATTCTGCTCTTGTACGGCCGACTATGATATCATGGCCGAGAATTTGTTTGTTTTGCACGCCAAAGAAAGTGCAAGTTTTGAAAATCAATGTCTCCAACTCGAAACTTAGATTGTCCATTCAATTCAAATATGGATCATTGAGCTACTACAAGCAAATACCATCATACGGTCCAATTCAAATGAAATTCCAAATGTGTTTATCCTAAATATGATGACAAAAGCAAAAAATGTGTATGTGTATATCTCTAGGTTTGATATATGAATTTGAAATTATGAAATCCCGGCTTAGAAAATGTACCTCCGTTTAAATGAATTACAAGAGCTAATGATGGAGTCGAATTCCAAAATTCCAATCTTAGGTTTGTAATTCTGGTACATCAAAATATATCACGCATGTTCAAAAGTATCGTTATCTCATAGTCCAGACTGTGAAACAAATTGATCAACCTTGAGTGCACACACTATTGACCATGTATATCTCAATTACGCTAAAGTCCCTCAAATATAGACACCTCACTCTTTATCTGAAGCCAACCCCCCCCCCCTCGTCGCCCCCCACACACGGAGAAGTCGTTCTCTCCCCCAAACACCAACATAGGAGCACATTAACACCCCTCTCTCTTCTAAAGTCCAGACCCCAATATAGGTCTCTATCACTTTGTCTCTTGGACATGCACACATCTCTCCCCCACTCTCTATCTAGGTCTCCGGCATCTCTCTTTCCCAAGCACACGCACTATGTAGAGTGTATCTTTCCCATACACACAAAACGTCGCCCCAAACTTCTATCTCCCTAGTTATGTGGTTCTCGCACACTCACCTCACACACCAGCCCCACTGCAAAACAAGAACACTTTGTCTCCTTGTGCACCACTCTCCTCTTTCTATCTCTCCCACATGCGGACCCGCCCCAGCTCCTCCCTGTATACATATATGTCGTGACTCTTTCCATAGCTCTCTAATGTATCATCGTTCTCGATCTCCCACATTGTTCTCTACACCATCTATTCTAGATCTCTCATGAAGTTCCTATCACACACACAAGATGAATCGCTTCCCTTGCGTCTCCATAAATAGGCCAATTTCAAACAACATCAACATTGTCTCCCTATCTATACGCCATTTATGGACACAAACGCCCCCTCTCTCTCTCCCTCTCTTCCTCTCTCTCTCTCTCTCCGTCACTAGCTCTCTCGCTCTCTCTCTCTCTCTCTCTCTCTCTCTCTCTCTCTCTCTCTCTCTCTCTCTCTCTCTCTCTCGCTCTCACAGCCCGCTCCCACACACACTCGATGTCTCTTCCAAATAGTCTGCTCCCCCCGCGCGCACCCATGCTATCCCGCTACTACACATGTCACACCATTCCCCCTTCCCTTATACTAGGTTTACATCATTACTGGTCTCTCTACTCCACATACACACACTCCCTCTCACACACAAACACGCACACAAACACACACAAACACGCACAAACACCCATTAATCTAGATCCTCATCTCTCCCCATGTCCGCATGTGTATCTCGCACACTCACTCTCTAATTATGTATATGTGTCTCCATGTTGCACAACACAAAGCCCCATGTACATGTCTCTCTCTATCCTCCACACACACATAGACACAAAGAATCTGTTATCATTGACTCAGTCTCTAGACATATCACACGCTCTCTCTCTCTCTCTCTCTCTCTCTCTCTCTCTCTCTCAAACACGCTCAACAAGGGTTTCCCCGTGAATAACTTACCGTCTATTCATCAATAGTCGTGGCAGTACAGCGAACACGAGACGTGAAAAAGAATAAATCTACACGTGCTTAGACCACCTAGTATGACTACTAGGACTAGATCAAGCCAAAAAGCGCGCCACCGTCACCCCCTCCTTATCGGCGACGGGAAAACCTTTGTTTTACACAATCGAGAAGTCATTGTGCTAAGGCCTCACATGCTCAGGTGTTGAATAGAATGTATATGCTAGTTTACGGAAACAAGTATCGATAATACGTTTGTATCTCCATACTTATATTTTTTCTCTTATAAAAAAACGATTTGGTGATGATGGTACGCGTGCCATCTTGCAATATAGACCGTCCGATCTATATCGATGATGGAAATTAAACTAAAAGATACCGCACCTCTCCACATTTGCGAGACAAGGCCTTCCTGGTTCATCCTTATCTCCAACAACCTCATTGTTGAGCAATTAAGAAAGGAAGCCTCTGGAACAAACTGGCCTGGTGGCCGCTGCCGGCGTCGTCAATCCCCATGCCTCCGCTTAGTCCGACCACCAGTCACCACCACGCCCCACTCCTCTTCACCTTACTCCTATTTCTCGAGATATCATTAGTTTTTACACATGGGATTACTCCCGCATGGGTTAATCACAACGAGTGTTTTTATAAAAAAATGCATCTTGATGTTCCGTGCAATGCACGGATCTTGCTAGTACTCCTACAGAAGACTAAGTTGGTGATGATGGTGTGTCTGCCATCCGTCGTTTGTGACCATTAGATCTACATCTAACGACTGTGAGGTAAGTTGTTAGCTTTTCTCACAAACATCCCACTTGTCTACCAATTTGCAGAAAAACACAGAATTAGTATCTTAAAACCAACCACATCCCTCCGTGACCTCACCAAAACAACCCAAGGAATATATTCTAATTGAAACATAATATATCTCTAGTGATATATGTATATCAAAATTAGAGTGTTTTGTATCAAGTTTGTGAAAATATTATTCTAATTATGATTCGTTGCAACGCACATGAACATTGCTAGTATTTCCAACCATGCAATTTTTTCCCTAGTATTCCATAGTTTCGAGTTTTCCATCAAGATATTAGTAGTCATGGTTGATATTTACTTTCAACTATGTAACTAGCCTTGCTTATTGGATTCCAAAGCTTAACTTTCACTCCTACTTTGTCAGGACCCCGATTCCAAGTCACATCGACCTAGCTGGTAACACCTCATATCACTTTGCGGCCTCACGCACGGTATCCCCACGGGTGTCGCCTTACCATGGCCCGGGACCGTTTGCGTCTTTTGGCTCACGTATATGACAGTGTCGCTAGCATCCACATGACAAAGAACCCGGGCCGACATGGCTAGTCGTGAACCCAAAGCGGCACTAACCTATGGGGACAGGCATACATGAAACACTTCGAGCATGTCGGTCATCAACGTATGAACTTGGGCTGTAGCATCTGGCTAACAGGACTCCGGTATCCCGGCTGTAGCAGGCTAGGCAGGACTCCAAGTATCACCGCGTGACATTTCCCGAAGGACAGACATAAGAACGAAATGAATCACATGCCGGCCGATCAAGTGTCCAAGCAGTAGTCTTTGGGCTAGCAGGACTCCGTGAACGGGCTGTAGCGGACTACTATCGCTCGAAGCACAAGACTTACATTTCCCCATATGAGAGGCTGCCAAGGATAAACAACTAGATTGTCGGATCCCACTCATACCAAGCATTTCAACCATACACATAATATGCCCGATATGAGTAAATACAACAAGGCATCACAACAAAACTCTACAACTCAAGTACTTTATTTAAGAGGCTCGAGGAGCCATACATAACATATTCATACAGGTAGGGGTCACATGACCCAACACTCAAATCATACAATCATACAAGCACATGCGGAAGCAAAGTAGTCTGAGTACGAGACTCTAGAAAGAAAGAAAGCTTGTTGGAGCCTTTCTATCTACAAGGCCCTTCACAAGTCTTAGATCGCCACCGGGTGGCTAGCTTACTCGTCAAGTCAACATCTACATAGAATCCGTCGGAGGGTGGTATAGTCCTCCAAAAATATTGATTAAGCAAACATGAGTACAAAAGTACTCAGCAAGTCTTACCACGTAATCCTATCATACATGCACATTCTCAAGGAAGGTAGTGGAGTTAAATGCAGCAAGCCAGCTTTGACTCTTGGCTAAGCTATCCCTCGTGACACACTTTGTAAAGCATTTTGTCGTACTGCAGTCCACTATCCACCATCACAATACTCCACCGTGGATCCTCTCTCGTCATCCCCGAGAGGGCCATCCACGATACTCACACTTATCTTGAGGCTTTTAGTAGTATCCATTTACTTGTCTATGAACTGATATAGGTAACCCGAAGTCCTTCTCCGTGGACACGGCTATTGAATAGATCATATTTAACCCTGCAGGGTATACTTCTTCACACGCTCTCACCACTTATAAATCGTTTACACGACATGTACTGCAACCTTCAGCGGAAGCCCAACGTGGGTGTCGGCCACAGCCTACCTAAACACTCAAGTCCCTAGTCCAGGTTATCGCCTATTCGGGTTCCATCCGCAGGAGTCCGCCGAGGTTTCCCATACAGCCCGAACGATGTGTGCAGGGTTCCCGAGATACCAAACGGGCACTCGGTACATCGACCCACGGTGCCTACCGCAACACAACCCACCCCTAAGGTCAGCGTTGCGTGCGCCCCATTGACATGCTACAAACACGAAACTACTTGCAACTCCCGGACTATGAGCAGGGGTGGTTAAGAAGCCGAGAGGGTCAATTAAGGATCCCAATGTGTGGTAGTAGCTGGTTCATGGATCACAAACACAGATCTCAGTTCTTAAGTTCGGCTTCAATGAAACAACCCACCATGTACTCCTACATGGCCTCTCATCGATACCTTTACCAAATCGTGTTCAACACTTACACTCTCGAACCAACACAACCTTTCACTCCAGTTCATCATCCCGATGAGCCGGACTGACACAACTCTAAGCATAGCAAGCATAGCATGGTAGGAATCACAAACATGGCTCAATCAACTCCTACACATACTAGTGGGTTTCATCTAGTTCTTGTGGCAATGACAGTCATGCAAAGGAAGTGGGTTCAACTACCGCAGCACACAACAGTTGAATCGCGTTGTCTTAATGCAGTAAAATGAGAGCGAAGCGAGAACATGGGTTTGTATCGGAATGTTCAATGAATTGCTTGCCCGATGGGCGGGGTGGAGAACTGCCCTTCGATGGGTTATCGAGGTTATCTTGAGGCAGAACCTATCATGAAAACACACCAAAATAAACATACAACCAATATGCAACAATATGATGCATGCTATGACATGGCAAGATGAATGTGTGTTGGCCTAATGCAAGTTGAAGGGACAGGGGATGATCTTATTTGAACCAAAGGTTCAAATGATAGATCATGTGAGTTAGTCCTAATGGTGCAAAATCTTAATCTGGTTATTCAGCATAGTTAACTTGTTTTAACATGCATGAAACCTGTACCAATGGATAGAGTGTATTTTTCTGATAAATTTTCATATATAAATCTTTGCATTTGGAGTTATAGAATAAAAGTTATAAGCATTTGAAATTTGAATTATATTCGGATTTTAGTATATAAAAATAATTCCAGAATTTGAATTAATCGCCAAGATGAGGTCAACATGACGTCGGGGGTCAACGGGGTCGTCAGGTCAAACTGACCAGTGGGACCCGCATGTCGAGTTAGTTTAACTAATTAGTTTTAATTAAAACTAATCCTAATTAGATTAGCGAAGGGGTCCACATCATCGACCCGGAGGGTCAACAGGCCCACGGTGAGGTCAACTCACGGCGTCTAGCCGCCGGGCGAGGCAGACGCAGCGGAGCAAGTGCTTTGCACGTTCGGGCTCCAAATGGGCGCTGGGAGCAGCTCTGGTAGCTAGAGGTGAGCCGCGGGGTTTGGTGGGGTCGGTTGGGTTAGAGGTGGCGGAGTGGGCGCCGCGACGACAGTCGAGGCGGCGACGAGGCTCGGCCACCGACGGGTTAGGGGTTAGCGGCCTCGGCGAGGCGCGGGAGTGCACGGTTAGCCTCGTTGGAGAGTGGTGAGTGCGATGGGCATAGTGGAGTGACCAAAGGTGACGGAGGCTCGTCGGCGACGAGTGCCAGGGCGGTGGGTTCGAGCGATCGTCGGGTGCTCGCTGTGGTGCAAGAAGGAGAGAATGGAGAGGATAGGGGGTAGCTAGGTTCGTAGTGAACCTGCAGGAAGCTTCGTCGGGTCGGGGTGGACTGATGCGACGGCGGCGACGATGGGGATCTCCGCGACCTTGGACTCGGGCGAGGTCGGAGTAGTGGCCTCGGGGTCTTGGAGCGAGGGGACTAGCTGGCTAGGGGTAGCTGGGTCTTGTGGAGGAGCGCGGACATGGCGGTGAGGTGCGGGACGGCGGGAGCACGGCGGCGACGGTGGCGTGTCGGCGATGGCGTCGGCAGGTCGAGAGCGAGAGAGAGAGAGGCGGGGAAGAGTGAGGTGTCAGGGGGTTCGGGACGACGTGGGTCGCCCCGGTCGGCGAGGCGGCGAGGGCGGTGGCAGGGCGGCAGCGCCGCTGCGCGCGCGCCAAGACGCGCCGGGCACAGCAACCTGCTGCTGGCGAGCCAAGCAGCTATTGGCTGCTGTTGGGCTGGGCGGCAGGTGGGCAGATGTTGTGACAGTGTAAGAGTTTTCCCATTTTTTATCTTTTTCTATTTTCTGCAATCTGTTTAGGGTTTTTAAAATACCAAAACACTTTCAAAAATTACCAAAATGCTCCTGGTCACTAGTTGGAATATTCCCAACATGAAACATTTTAGTTTAACAATTTTGAACACTTAAAATATTTTCATAATTTAAAATGCCCATTTCAGAATTTTGTGAATTAAATTTAGAACCCTTGGGTGACCTAGAAAATGTCCCACCTTCTTTGTTATGGATCCTAAACCCAAACAAAGAGGATGAGCATTTTGAAGGGCATTTGATTCATTGAATTAAATTTTAGTAAACCCTAGTTATTTTAAAGGGGGGTGTTACGGGGTTTCTGCCTTCCCCATTTCAAATTCAGATGAAATTTAAACATGATGCACACCCTAATGCATGGTCTATCGGGATGTGACAACTCACCCCACTCAAAAGAATCTCGTCCCGAGATTTAGAATCTATTCTTGAAAAAGGTGGGGTACTCAAGTCGAAGACGATCCTCCCTTTCCCAAGTTGCTTCTTGCTCGGAATGGTTTGACCATTGAACCTTTAGAAACTTGATATTCGGCGTCGAGTGGTGCGCTTCGGTTTGATCGAGGATACGAATGGGGTACTCTCGATAGGTGAGGTTATCTTGGAGATCAAGCGTTTAGTGGTCCACTCCACGGATAGGATCCGAGAAGCAACGCTGAGTTGGGAAGCGTGGAAGACATCATGGACCTTGGAAAGATGCGGAGGTAGTTCAATTGGTAGGCAACTTCCCTCGTTTGGCAAGAATGCGAAAGGGTCCAATGTAACGAGGAGCCAACTTGCCCTTGATATCGAATCGATGGGTTCCTTTAAAGGAGAAACCGAAGGTAAGCCTTCGCCAATTTCATAAGCCATGGGCTTATGTTTGCGGTCATATTGACTCTTCTGACGAGATTGGGCTGTTTTCAAATTCTCACGAACAACGCGAACTTGCTCTTCTGCTTCCTGGATCATATCCGGGCCAAAGAGTTGTCTCTCCCCGGTTTCTGACCAGTTAAGAGGCGTTCGACATTTTCGTCCATAAAGAACTTCGAAAGGGGCTTTGCCCAGACTGGCTTGATAACTGTTGTTATAAGCGAACTCGGCGAATGGAAGGCATTTCTCCCAATTCATGCGAAAGAGATGATGAAGCTCAAGCATATCCTCTAAGATTTGATTGACTCGTTCTACTTGACCACTTGATTGGGGATGGAAAGCGGTGCTAAAGGAGAGCGAGTTCCCATAGCGTGTTGGAAGCTTTCCCAAAATCGAGAGGTGAAGAGACTCCACGGTCGGAGTTAATCTCGATGGAACACCATGAAGAGACACTATTAGGAGATGTACAAATCAGCTAGCTGGCTAGCGGTTATACTCTCACGAACAGGTAGGAAGTGGGCTACTTTGGAAAGACGATCAACAACACGAAGATAGCGTTATTCCCCTCTTGGTCCTGGGAAACCGGTAATGAAATCCATACCGATTTTATCCCATTTCCATTCAGGAATTTCCAAAGGTTGAAGGGTACCAAGAGGTCGTTGATGCTCGCTTTAACTCGACGACAAGCGTCGCGATTAGCAATGTATTGAGCAATTTCTCTTCATCCTAGTCCACCAAAACCTCGGCGAGATCTTGATACATTTTAGTACTACCGGGATGAATGGTGAGAGGAGAGTCATGAGCTTCTTTAAGGATCAATTGCCGAGCTGTTGTTTCTTGGGAACCACTAAGCGGTTTCAAGAAGACAACACCTCGTTCATCTACGGAGAAACATTTAGCAGCTCCGCTAGCAATGTTCTCCTTGATCCGAGATATCCCTCTATCATCCGCTGAGCAGCTATGATTCGATCCGTGAGGTCAGGTTTCGCCACCGTGGTGGAAAGAAATCCTCGAGGAACAATGTGAAGATTAAGCTTACGAAATTCCTCGTGGAGAATTGGTTGACCTTGTTGTAACATCAAATTGTTACAAGAAGATTTGCGACTTAGTCGCCAGCCATGACATTGGCTTTGCACAGGGTGTAGGATATTCCTAAGTCGAAATCTGTAATCAACTCGACCCAACGTCTTTGCACGAGATTCAAATCCGGTTGGGTGAAGATATATTTCAGACTTTGGTGATCGGTGTAGATTTCGCAACGATTACCCGAGAGGTAATGTCGCCAGGTTTTGAGTGCATGAACCATCGCTGCAAGCTCTAGATCGTGTGTGGGATAGTTATCCTCATGTGGACGAATCGTCGAGATGCGTGAGGCAATCACATGACGATCTTGCATGAGTATGCAACCTAGTCCTTGTCGCGAGGCGCCGTAATAGATAATAAAGTCCTTTGAAAAATCTGGTGGTATAAATACGGGAGCAGATGTCGCGCGTCTTTTCAGTTCTGAAAGCTGATCTCGCCTTGTATGGCCCACTCGAACTTCTTATCTTTCTTGAGGAGTTCGGTTAGAGGTTTAGCAACTTTAGAGAAATTCTCGCGGGCGGCAATAGCTCGCTAACCCGAGGAAACTCCGAACTTGCTTTACCGATTCAGGTGGAGTCCGATCAAGGACGGCTTGAACTTCGCTTCGGGATTGACAGCAATACCCTTACCAGAGATTACATGTCCTAGATAGGTCACTTCGGTAACCAAAATTCACATTTAGAGAATTTGGCATAAAGGCGGTGCTCTCAAGTTTCATCAATACTAGCCTTAGATGTTCGCATGTTCTTCCTCATTCTTGGAGTAGATGAGTATATCATCGAGGTATACCACGACTAATTTATCCAAGTACTCCATGAAGATTGAGTTCATTAACCGAGAGAAAGTGGCTGGAGCATTGGTTAAACCGAAGGACATGACGGTGTACTCAGATTGGCCAT
The DNA here is from genome assembly GCA_021605205.1 of Aegilops longissima. NCBI lineage: Eukaryota > Viridiplantae > Streptophyta > Magnoliopsida > Poales > Poaceae > Aegilops > Aegilops longissima. Next base: position 473,200,622 of record CM038682.1, read on the forward strand.
AACGAGTGACAAAGGCCGTTTTGGGTATGTCCCGTTCTGATTTTGATTTGATGGTAGCCCAACCTCAAATCCATCTTGAGAAGGCGAGGATCCAGCGAGCTGATCATACAGTGTCGTTGATCCCGGGAGCGGATACTTGTTCTTGATAGTGACCAAATTGACGGTCGGTAATCTACAACCATCCGATCCGTACCATCCTTCTTCTTGACGAAGAGGACGGGCAAGCCCATGGAGATGAACTAGGACGGATGAAACCCTTTGCAAGGACTCATCGAGTTGTTTCTTAAGTTCAGCTAGTTCTAGGGTGCCATCTTATAAGGTCTTCTAGAGATTGGGACGGTTAGGGAATAAGATCTATCACGAACTCGACATCCCCGTCGGGTGGAACACTGGCAGTTCTTCCGAAAGACATCCGGAAGTCACGGACTACCGGAATATCTTGAGATCCGGAAGAGGGTTGGCATTTAAGGAGTAAAGTGGCGCTTAGACACTCGGGTTAAAACATCCTTTGTTTTGCCCGAAGGATGGGTAAGTTGAACGGTTCTAGTCGAGCAATCAATCTTGGCATAATGGGTGACATCCGGTCCATACCCAAGATGATGTTTATGTCCGAGGACTTGAGAGCTATTAGAGATGCGAGAAAGACTAATCTGTCGACAAGAATTTCATTCCCATGACTTATTCTAGAGGTTTGCCATCTAGAACCAGGAGTTTGAATTTCCATGGAGGTAGGCATGTCGCAGAATGTGGTGTTGTGCAAACGAGCATAGCTCTCGTAAATAAATGAATGAGATGCTCCAAGATCAAAAGAACAGATTGCGGATGGCAATTAACAAGAAGCGCATCGAGGACGGCGTTGGGATCCTCATAGGTTTCTTCAGCAGAGACATAGTTGACATGGCCACGGCGGTGGCAACCGGCTTGGCATAGGGAACCTTTCCTGCTGGCTTGCCGCGGCCAGCAGACTTTCCAGCTTGATTGGGGTTGTTCTGGGGACACTCTCGAATATAGTGGCCCGTCTCTCCACATTTGAAGCAAGTGATCACATTTGGCCGTGGGGCCACATTAGCGATTGGACCTCCATATGTCTTGGGTGGAAAATACGGTTGATTGGGGCGAGGCGCCTCAAGGATGGCCTCGGGGTGTACCAGGTGGTAGAGCCGATTTGGGACCCAAACCCGCGCTTCGGGAACCAGAGCGGATGGCGATCGAGAATCACGGATGTGCTTGCGTGAAGCCTCAAGTCAGTCTGCCCGATCTCGGCGCGATAGCCTTATTGACAAGCTTTGGGAAAGAGGTGCATTCATGCAGGCGGAGATCTCGGCGTAGCTCGGGGCTAAGTCCTTACGGAACCTCGCCGCTTCTTAGCATCGGTAGAAACTTCTTCGAGCATAACGTGCTAACCTCCCGAATTCACGGTGTAGGCATCCACGCTCAGCCCGCCTTGGGTGAAACTGCAGAATTCCTCACGCTTGCGGTCCATAAGTCCTTCGAATATGGTGCTCGCGGAGGCGGCAATGAATTCATCCCAAGTTGTAACTTGTCCAGCGGACGATAGCCTCATAGTTTTCCCACCGAGACCGGCGGGGCCTTCCGGATGATAGGCGGCAAAGGTAACTTTGTCACCTCGGACACGATGGCGGAACGCAGCTTGTGATGGATATGCGGAGCTAATCATCGGCGTCGAGTGGCTCGACGAGCATTTGAATTTTGGAGGTAAAGCTTGACGAAATCATTGAGTGAAACCCCATCGTTTCTTGGCTGGCGTGCTGTGTTTTGTTCAATCCGCCCAATAAGCGGTTGGTTTCAGCGCTTATTGCGCTCGCTTCCAAAGATCACCTCGGCCAAGGATGGCGGTTGCGGCAGATTCACATTTCTGGCTGTACTGGCCTCTCCCTGCTCTGGAACAGCAGGAGAATTCCGAGTGTTGACCATCCTGGGAGACAAAGCAAAGGTTTAAACCAGGATGGCAGAGTTTAACAAGGAAGTGCGGAAGGTAATGGACAGTATGGAATGCAAAGATGTTCATCCGTATGACATGGTAATATAAACTGCCATATATATATATACCAACGGTCATACACACCATTCATAGTTTAGTACAAGCCTGACGGAGTACAACTATAAAGAAAGGCGTTACATCTCATCGGAAGCATTCCAACTCCTATACATTATTTTTCTACACTTCAGGAATGATACACACTAGGTCGTATCCCACGAGTCACGCAGGACGGTGGAAACACAACTAGTACCATACTAGCAATACTACTACTATCTCGTGCAGCTCCATAGTAGTCCTCATAGAAATCACCACCTGCACTGAAGTGGAACATGGTCGTCTGGGAACAGACAATCCTGTGGGGCCTGTGGACCATAAGGACTCGGATGTGGTCGTGGACCCACAAAGGGTGGCAGAAGAGGCCCACGAGGAGGAGTGATGCCTCCAACCTCACGCCACTCCATGAAGTCCGGCAGACTCGCCCGCACAGGGTACAGATCTCTCATGTCCATACATCCGGCTTGCACGGCAGGTGCAAACCTAGTCAGAGTAGCCCAGTGGTCGGAACGGGCATTATACAGCTCCATACGCAAGGCCCGGTTCTCACGGTCCTTGTCCTCCAACAACTCGGTAGTGGTACGGAGGAGTGAGTCCTCATGGGATGCATCACTGTACAAGCCCTGAAGGTAGCCATGCGCCCCGGGAAGGGATGCTGGCATATAGCGGAAGTCAGTGTTGCTCAGCAAAGCAGTCCTGGCTCGAATAATAGTCATCATGGAGTAGGCTGCATCTTGTACGACATTCCAATAGTGATTCCGAGCCCATAAGAACAAAGTGAAGTGGCTCTCAAGAGTCTCGGGTAGGATGGATAAATCCGACCGTGCATAGGTATTGGCTTTGATTGAAATCCTGAACTGCTCCTCGACGGTATATACTCAGGATACCATCGATAACCAGCCTCAATCATCACCCTAACCAACATGGCCGTGTGACCGCACACATCGATGCAGCGAGTCAAGGCGAACCACTTGGTTACGGGAACGGTGGCCATCTGAAAGCACAGCCATAATGCAAAGGCATTAGAATTTCTAGGAAAATCGGGCAGCATAACATCTGTAAATGCTCAAATCAAATTTGAGACATTCAAAATCAGATTTGCAAGACCACTCAACAACATCATATCAAGGTTCGGTTCAAGTAATAGCACACTAACATTTAGTAATCTTGAATCGAGGATGTAACCAACAATCCTACAAGGTACTACGGATAGTAACACGTGAACACGATAGAGGAAGAGGCCTAGTCCTAAACCCACGTTGAATAAGAAGAGGATGACTCGGATCGAGGGCATAAGGTAAAGGAGTAAAAAGAGCCTTACGTTCCTCCCACAATCAATTCCCTACATATAACTAAAGCATTTCTAGACTCAACTTGACCAGTTTGGCTTAGCGGACCTCACAGCAGCCCCGCTCGATGCCAACGCTGTCGGGACCCCGATTCCAAGTCACATCGACCTAGCTGGTAACACCTCATATCACTTTGCGGCCTCACGCACGGTATCCCCACGGTGTCGCCTTACCATGGCCCGGACCGCTTGCGTCTTTTGGCTCACGATATGATAGTGTCGCTAGCATCCACATGACAAAGAACCGGGCCGACATGGCTAGTCGTGAACCCAAAGCGGCACTAACCTATGGGGACAGGCATACATGAAACACTTCGAGCATGTCGGTCATCAACGTATGAACTTGGGCTGTAGCACTGGCTAACAGGACTCCGTATCCCGGGCTGTAGCAGCTAGGCAGGACTCCAAGTATCACCGCGTGACATTTCCCGAAGGACAGACATAGGAACGAAATGAATCACATGCCGCCAGTCAAGTGTCCAAGCAGTAGTCTTTGGGCTAGCAGGACTCCGGTGAACCGGGCTGTAGCGGACTACTATCGCTCAGAAGCACAAGACTTACATTTCCCCATATGAGAGGCTGCCAAGGATAAACAACTAGATTGTCGGATCCCACTCATACCAAGCATTTCAACCATACACGCATAATATGCCCGATATGAGTAAATACAACAAGGCATCACAACAAAACTCTACAACTCAAGTACTTTATTTAAGAGGCTCGAGGAGCCATACATAACATATTCATACAGGTAGGGGTCACATGACCCAACACTCAAGTCATACAATCATACAAGCACATGCGGAAGCAAAGTAGTCCGAGTACGAGACTCTAGAAAGAAAGAAAGCTTGTTGGAGCCTTTCTATCTACAAGGCCCTTCACAAGTCTTAGATCGCCACCGGTGGCTAGCTTACTCGTCAAGTCAACATCTACATAGAATCCGTCGGAGGGGTGGTATAGTCCTCTGAAAAATATTGATTACAAACATGAGTACAAAAGTACTCAGCAAGTCTTACCACGAATCCTATCATACATGCACATTCTCAAGGAAGGTAGTGGAGTTAAATGCAGCAAGCCAGCTTTGACTCTTGGCTAAGCTATCCCTCGTGACACACTTTGTAAAGCATTTTGTCGTACGAGTCCACTATCCACCATCACAATACTCCACCGTGGATCCTCTCTCGTCATCCCCGAGAGGGCCATCCACGATACTCACACTTATCTTGAGGCTTTTAGTAGTATCCATTTACTTGTCTATGAACTGATATAGGTAACCCGAAGTCCTTCTCCGTGGACACGGCTATTCAATAGATCATATTTAACCCTGCAGGGGTATACTTCTTCACACGCTCTCACCACTTATAAATCGTTTACGACATGTACTGCAACCTTCAAGCGGAAGCCCAACGTGGGTGTCGGCCACAGCCTACCTAAACACTCAAGTCCCTAGTCCAGGTTATCGCCTATTCGGGTTCCATCCGCAGGAGTCCGCCGAGGTTTCCCATACAGCCCGAACGATGTGTGCAGGGTTCCCGAGATACCAAACGGCACTCGGTACACACGGCCACGGTGCCTACCGCAACACAACCCACCCCTAAGGTCAGCGTTGCGTGCGGCCCCAAACATGCTACAAACACGAAACTACTTGCAACTCCGGACTATGAGCAGGGGTGGTTAAGAAGCCGAGAGGGTCAATTAAGGATCCCAATGTGTGGTAGTAGCTGGTTCATGGATCACAAACACAGATCTCAGTTCTTAAGTTCGCTTCAATGAAACAACCCACCATGTACTCCTACATGGCCTCTCATCGATACCTTTACCAAATCGTGTTCAACACTTACACTCTCGAACCAACACAACCTTTCACTCCAGTTCATCATCCCGATGAGCCGACGACACAACTCTAAGCATAGCAAGCATAGCATGGTAGGAATCACAAACATGGCTCAATCAACTCCTACACATACTAGTGGGTTTCATCTAGTTCTCGTGGCAATGACAGTCATGCAAAGGAAGTGGGTTCAACTACCGCAGCACACAACAGTTGAATCGCGTTGTCTTAATGCAGTAAAATGAGAGCGAAGCGAGAACATGGGTTTGTATCGGAATGTTCAATGAATTGCTTGCTCGATGGAACTGGGGTGGAGAACGCCCTTCGATGGGTTATCGAGGTTATCTTGAGGCAGAACCTATCATGAAAACACACCAAAATAAACATACAACCAATATGCAACAATATGATGCATGCTATGACATGGCAAGATGAATGTGTGTTGGCCTAATGCAAGTTGAAGGGACAGGGGATGATCTTATTTGAACCAAAGGTTCAAATGATAGATCATGTGGGTTAGTCCTAATGGTGCAAAATCTTAATCTGGTTATTCAGCATAGTTAACTTGTTTTAACATGCATGAAACCTGTACCAATGGATAGAGTGTATTTTTCTGATAAATTTTCATATATAAATCTTTGCATTTGGAGTTATAGAATAAAAGTTATAAGCATTTGAAATTTGAATTATATTCTGGATTTTAGTATATAAAAATAATTCCAGAATTTGAATTAATGCGTCAGCATGAGGTCAGCATGACGTCAGGGGGTCAACGGGGGTCGTCCGGGTCAAACTGACCAGTGGGACCCGCATGTCAGGTTAGTTTAACTAATTAGTTTTAATTAAAACTAATCCTAATTAGATTAGCCGAAGGGGGTCCACCTGTCATCGACCCAGAGGGTCAACAGGGCCCACGGGTGAGGTCAACTCACCGGCGTCTAGCCGCCGGCGAGGCCAGACGCGGCGGAGCAAGTGCTTTCGCACGTTCCGGGCTCCAAATGGAGCGCGGGGAGCATCTACAGGTAGCTAGAGGTGAGCCGCGGGGTTTGGTGGGGTCAGTTGGGTTAGAGGTGGCCGGAGTGGGCGCCCGGCGACGAGTCGAGGCGGCGACGAGGCTCGCCACCGACGGGTTAGGGGTTAGCGGCCTCGGCGAGGCGCGGGAGTGCAGTTAGCCTCGTTGGAGAGTGGTGAGTGCGATGGGCATAGTGGAGTGACCAAAAGGTGACCGGAGGCTCGTCGGCGACGAGTGCCGCGGCGGTGGGTTCAGGCGATCGTCGGGTGCTCGCTGTGGTGCAAGAAGGAGAGAACGGAGAGGATAGGGGGGTAGCTAGGTTCGTAGTGAACCTGCAGGAAGCTTCGTCGGGGTCGGGGGTGGACTGATGCGACGGCGGCGACGATGGGGATCTCCGGCGACCTTGGACTCGGGCGAGGTCGGAGTAGTGGCCTCGGGGGGTCTTGGAGCGAGGGGGACTAGCTGGCTAGGGGTAACTGGGTGCGGCGGAGCGGCCAGACATGGCGGTGAGGTGCGGGGACGGCGGGGAGCACGGCGGCGACGGTGGCGTGTCGGCGATGGCGTCGGCCAGGTCGAGAGCGAGCGAGAGAGAGAGGCAGGGGGAAGAGTGAGGTGTCTGGGGGGTTCGGGGGACGACGCGTGGGTCGTCCCGGGTCGGCGAGGCGGCGAGGGCGAAGCAGGGCGGCGGCCAGCTGCGTGGCGCGCCACAAGACGCCGCCCGGCACCAACCTGCCTGCTGTCCGAGCCAAGCCAAGCAGCTCATTGGGCTTGCTTCTGGGCTGGGCAGGCAGTGGCCGGTGTCTTTGCGACAGTAAGAGTTTTCCCATTTTTTATCTTTTTCTATTTTCTGCAATCTGTTTAGGGTTTTAAAATACCAAAACACTTTCAAAAATTACCAAAATGCTCCTGGTCACTAGTTGGAATATTCCCAACATGAAACATTTTAGTTTAACAATTTTTGAACACTTAAAATATTTTTCATAATTTAAAATGCCCATTTCAGAATTTTGTGAATTAAATTTAGAACCCTTGGGTGACCTAGAAAATGTCCCACCTTCTTTGTTATGGATCCTAAACCCAAACAAAGAGGATGAGCATTTTGAAGGGCATTTCGGATTCATTGAATTAAATTTTAGTAAACCCTGGTTATTTTAAAGGGGGGGGGTGTTCTGGGGTTTCCTGCCTTCCCCATTTCAAATTCAGATGAAATTTAAACATGATGCACACCCTAATGCATGGTCTAACTGGGATGTGACATACTTACAATATGTAGAGTATTTAAGAAAAAACTACCACTTTCAACAAGCCCTAGGAAGAATCTATTGTACAACAAATAGCAAAAACATACCCAAAATTTCTTATTCCACGCCAAAAACTACTACCTACTAATTAGGTTAGTTTAAACCCATTTATGACAGGGTTGGCCCACACGTCCGTGCTGACGAGGCAGCTTAAACCAACACATTTTGTTTGACCGTTGACACGAGGGACGACATCGACCTTCTATCCTGTTATTCCCCTCAAATCATTATTTTCCTGAACATTACTTCAAACAGTACTGATGTGTGTTCGTCGGTGGCGCCGATGATGAGCGAGTTGGCCGCCGCTCCGCCGGACGGGCCGGACGCCACGCTGGCCTCCGCACGGGTTGGCAGCTGGCCCGAGCGTGACTCATGAGCGAGCAAGCCGCTGCACTGGCCTTCGCTCGAGCCATATGGCTGGCCGTAGCACGGCGCGCGAGCAAGCAGCCACACCACCGTGCCAGTCTAGCTAGCAAACCTTGCAGACAAGTAGCTAGATGAAGCTATCTTGGCTAGCTAGCGGTCGCGAGCGTCGGATGGAACTGGCATCGGGCTGCCGCAAGATGGGCTCCGCACCGCCGGCGGTTTTGACCTCTCCTTCTACCGACGGCGGTAGCTGCGTCCCATGGCCGAGGATGACTAGGTGGACGGGCCGGAGGTAGGAGGTCACTCGGGGATTTTTGTGCAGACTGATATGTAGGCCCCACAAGTCATAACGCCCGGTAGAATAGAAGGTGTTGACTTAATGGGCGACATGGGCCCTGTTTGGATACTCTAAGTCAGAGGTTAGATTCTAACCCTGAACTAACTCTAATCAAAGTGGTGTTTGGATGGCAGGGTTAGATTGACAACAAATGTATCAAAACAGGGCCATGGGTTGAAACGTGCCTATAACGGCACTTTGTAGAGTAGTCGTTTCTTGGTAGGGCTGGTTGGTAAGAGCATGTACAATGGTTGATAAGGTAGTCTTATCTTAAGTCTGCCACGTATGCAAGTGGTAGTAGTTTCTTGGCATTATTAGTAGTTTCTCGCATTATTAGGGGTTTCTTGTAAGGAACAATGTACTACTAGCGACAAAAGGCGATTCTAGGTTGCGTTGTACTCCAACGAGTACTACTAGTGGTCAGGGGAGTGTATACCTCGTTTTGTGGGTTCGATCTCGGCCGAACGCACGGTGGCCATTTTTTTAATAGTATCGCTGCGAGCCAATATTTTACATGGGTAGTTTGAGTTTTGAAGTCAAACGGACGTGCGGCACGACAATCTGGGTGCACTGGATAGCCTAGCCACGTGAACGGGTTTTCCTTCCCAGCATCTCGTGTCTCGCGTGCTCGCCCTAGCCGCACCTCGCTTGCAGCTTCCTCATCAGCTAGTAGCATATTTAAACTAGCGCCTCCCAATTAAGCCCGATGAGCCGGAAAAGCCTGGCGCGGCATTGGGAACTGTGCAATATGGCTTTGTACATAAAGTGCTCTACTACTACTCTGTAGCTTGTGCTGTTGCACGCATGGACTTCACTCCATTATCGGCTCTAATATAAAAGAAATTCCTCTTGACATGTTTTTTTGAAACGGAGGCAAAAGCTTTGCTTCATCTCATTCATAAAGAAGGAACTTCTAACAAAGTTCGACGAAATCCATTACACCTCCACAAATGGAAGTGAAAAGCCTAGTCTCGCTGTATCAAATAACTCAAATGTTCTACCCCCGCATTAACCGTCGCTGATAAACAGGCTGCTAATGTGTGCGTGAGAGGAGCGGCTGAGTAGGCCAGCTATGTGAGAGGAGCGACTAAATAGTGCACCGAGAGTACCCACTAGGCCACTACGCAGGTGTACTTTCCCTGCATTGATAGTACAACGATGGTTCAAGAGAACAGTAGTACCCTCCACTTCCAACTGTAGCTCCTTGGCCCTGAGATTCAAGAGTTCAAAACCGGTGCACTATACTAGAAGTACAATACATCGCACTACTAGTTGAGAAAGTAGTACTAGTACTGCTACAGTACGAGTACGTACTCCTACATCACATAATGTAAGACATTTTTTGACACTAGTTGGTGTGTACAAAAAATGGCAAAAACATACCCAAAATTTCTTAATCCACGCCAAAAACTACTAGCTAGTGCCAAAAATTTCTTACTAGTGCTATTATTTACAGTATAATGCAATCCCATAGTGTCCCATAATGCTAGTACTAGTATTAAATAATAGCCTCACCCCTTCGCTAAGGAATGATCTACAGTTGGAAGGGATGAGGCCCTGCGGTTACTACGCTCTTATCTCCTCCTCGTCAGTTCCCCTCCCCCCGAAGAGAAGGCAGTTCGTCGCTGCTCCCATGGATTCGCCAGGCGGTTCTCCTCCTCGTTGGGGCAGGGAGACCTTGGATGATGATCCTCTGGGAGAAATCACATGCCGCACTGACGGCCTCACCGCCGCAAGACTCGGTGCTTCCTGCACCAACTTTTCAAGATGGTGCTTAAAATGGCTTGGGCAAAGGCCATGCTTGTTGATCTTCCATGCGTCCTCGAGGAGAAGGTTATTCTATGGGACAATCCTTCGAACAGTCCACCGCTCCCTGGCCATGGTTGCACGTTGACTCCGCTAGAGTTGCCGACATTAAGAGGTAGTCGGATTTTGTCCGATGAGGAGGTCAGTAATGGAGTTTGATCATGTAGTACTTAGTTATTCCATTTCCATCCCATAATTTCTCTGCTGCCCACCGTCTTATATATAGGTCTGGGTCGGTGCCAACAAAGATTGGCTTGCATACCTCTGGCCAGATACCACCATCATTTTGCACAATATCCACAACAGAGCGGCCGTTCCGGTAGACCCCTTCTCCACCATTGGGATCGGCCTTTCGGACTGGTTGGGATTGAATACGTATGATGATGCCTGAGGGAGTCCTGGACTAGGGGGTCTCCGGACAGCCGGACTATATCCTTTGGCCGGACTGTTGGACTATGAAGATACAAGATTGAAGACTTCGTCCCATGTCCGGATGGGACTCTCCTTGGTGTGGAAGGCAAGCTTGGCAATATGGATATGGAGATCTCCTCCCTTGTAACCGACTCTGTGTAACCCTAGCCCCCTCCGATGTCTATATAAACCGGAGGGTTTAGTCTGTAGGACAACAACAATCATACCATAGGCTAGCTTCTAGGGTTTAGCCTCTACGATCTCGTGGTAGATCAACTCGTGTAATACTCATATCATCAAGATCAATCAAGAAGGAAGTAGGGTATTACCTTCACAGAGAGGGCCCGAACCTGGGTAAACATCGTGTCCCCCGCCTCCTGTTACCATCCGCCTTAGACGCACAGTTCGGGACCCCCTACCGCCTCTACCGGTTTTGACACCGACATTGGTGCTTTCATTGAGAGTTCCACTGTGTCGTCACCATAAGGCTTGATGGCTCCTTCAATCATCGGTAACGATGCGGTCCAGGGTGAGGTCTTCCTCCACGGACAGATCTTCGTATTCGGCAGCTTCGCACTGCGGGCTAACTCGCTTGGCCATCTGGAGCAGAGCGAGAGCTACGCCCCTGGCCACCAGGTCGGGTTCGGAGACTTGAACTACACTGCCGACATCCGTGGAGACTTGATCTTCGACGGATTCGAGCCCATGCCAGGTGCACCGCACGATCACGACGAGCATGATTTAGCTCTATCGACGGATAGTGTTCAGGAGATCACACCTGCAACTACTCCGGCCTTCAATCCGGAGCAAATTGCACCATCCGAGGACGGGTGGATAGACCCCGCCATGGAGGCCGCACTCTCAGCGGCGATAGATCCGGATACTGACTTCACCAAATCACGAAAGCCGTGATGCCGAACCACTGGATTCATCTCCGGCCACGGACTCCGAGCTGCCTGCGTCCATACCTATCGAATCCGATTGGGCGTGGATCATGGAGTTTACCTCCGCGGATATCTTCCAGCACTCGCCTTTCGGCGACGTGCTAAATTCATTAAGGTCTCTCTCCTTGTCAGGAGAACCTTGACCGAACTATGTCCGGCTAGAATGGGACGCGGACGGCGAAGAAATTCGCTTCCCACCCACCACCCACTTAGTAGCCACTGTCGACGATACCGACATGCTCGATTTCGACTCCGAAGAAATCGATGGCATGGACGACAATGCAGGAGAAGAACAGGAACCATCGCACACAGGGCGCTAGACAGCCACCTCATCACATGAAATATACATGGTGGATACACCCAAAGAAAACAATGATGAGGAACGGAAGGAAGCAGCAAAGAACAGCTCCATCGAGAAGCAAACAAAGCGTCAGCGTATGCGCCGCTCCAAATCCCGCCTCGGCAAAAGCAGCGATAACATCAAAAGAGAAAATAACACCCCAGTCGACTCCAGAGGAAACGATGACCACATCGACCCAGCGGCAGAGCAGGATGAACGAGCAAAGGGCGAACGTAGTACGGATCCGCTGTCCGAACACGGCGACGACGAGGATAAAGCTCATCAACCTCCCTCCGGAGCGGAAAACAGTCCGGACGAAGATGCACACATCATCCCGGAAAGGCACTTGGAATAAGAGAACCTCCGCAGAAGGCTTACTGCCACCGCGAGGAGTCTGAAGAAGCAGAAGCAAAGGCTTAAGGCCGCGCAGAATACGCTCAACAATAGATGGAACAAAGTGCTCGACAACGAAGAAAAGTATGGTGGAAATTACCACATGAAGAGCTATCCAAAGCGCAAGCTATTGCCCGAATTCGACGATGAGGCCTTAGATCCCACACAACCAAAAAATAAATGGCCAACCGGTCGGATAAACCACCTGGTGGCCGCGATAGAGCGGCTAACAAGGCCGCACATAAGTCAACACACGATCTACGTGAGGACTTGCGCCAAAAATCCAGTATGACCAGATCCATCTATGGATCTAGGAAGCGCGCTACGGCACAAAATCACAACAGAATACTACAACCGTCCGAACGCCATGATATATCTAAATACAGGGGTGCCGCACACCCCCTATGTTTCACCGACGAGGTGTTGGACCATGAATTTCCAGAAGGATTCAAGCCAGTGAACATAGAGGTGTACGATGGGACCACAGACCCAAGGGTCTGGATTGAGGACTTTATCCTCCATATCCATATGGCTCGCGGAGACGATCTCCACGCCATCAAGTACTTGCCCCTCAAGCTTAAAGGACCAGCTCGACACTGGCTGAAAAGCCTCCCTGAAAACTCAATCGGAAGTTGGGAGGAGATCGAGGATGCTTTCCAGGCTAATTTTCAAGGGACTTATGTCCGACCTCCGGATGCAGACGATTTAAGTCATATAATTCAACAGCCCAGAGAGTCAGCCCGAAAGCTTTGGAATAGGTTTCTCACTAAAAAGAACCAAATCATCGACTGCCCGGACGCCAAAGCCTTAGCAGCTTTCAAACACAGCGTCCGAGACGAATGGCTCGCCAGACACCTCGGCCAAGAAAAACCGAGAACAATGGCAGCCCTGACAAGCCTCATGACCCGCTTTTGCGCGGGCGAAGATAGCTGGTTAGCGCGCAGCAGCACCAGCGACCCAAGCACATCCGAAGTCAGGGATGGCAATGGGAAACCACGACGCCGTAAAAGAAAGCGTCGAAATACAGAAGACAGCCCAGATAATACGGTGGTAAACGCTAGATTCAGGGGCTCTCGACCAGGTCAGCGGAAAAAGCCTTCCAAAGGCAGCAGAGATGGACCGTCCAGCCTAAACAAGATTCTAGACAAACTATGTCAGATTCATGGCACCCCCGATAAACCTGCAAATCACACCCACAGAGAATGCTGGGTCTTCAAGCAGGCCGGTAAGCTAAACACAGAACACAAGGGGGGGGAGAGACCAAGGGAAGACGAGGACGAGCCTCGCTAGCAAAGCACTGGGGGACAGAAAAAATTCCCACCAGAGGTTAAAATAGTAAATATGATCCACGTGACGAAGAGGAGAGGCAAACACACACTCCGAGACACATGCGCCGTAGAGCCCATCACCCCTAAGTTCAACCCCTGGTTGGCCTGCCCGATCACTCTTGATCGCAGGGATCACCCGACAAGCATCCGGCACGAAGGATTGGCTGCCTTGGTGTTAGACCCAATAATAAATGGATACCATCTCACACGAGTCCTTATGGATGGCGGCAGTAGTCTTAATTTGATATATCAGGACACAGTCCGCGAAATGGGGATAGACCCAACAAAAATCAGCCACAGTAATACTACCTTAAAGGGAGTAATACAAGGCCCAGAGGCCCGCTGCACTGGCTCTCTATTACTAGAGGTTGTATTCGGTTCTCCCGACAACTTCCGAAGCGAAAAGTTAACCTTCGACATCGCTCCATTCCGAAGTGGCTATCAAGCACTACTCGGAAGAGCGACGTTCGCTCGTTTTAATATAATACCGCATTACGCTTCTCTCAAGCTTAAGATGCCCAGTCCACGTGGCATCATCACCATTAGCAGAAACGTTGAACGTTCCCTACGAGCGGAAGAATGTGCGACGACTTTAATAGCCGAACACTAATTGGCCCCTCCAACCATAATAAAGGATCGGTCGTCAAGACCGCGGAAACGGCTGGACGAGTCCGGTGCATTACTAGCTATAACAGCTTAAATAAACCCGAGATTGGTTTGATGGTTGTACCCCCATAGACGGCACCAGGGGCTTCCCGCGTGTAATCAGGGCTAGTTCGGCTCAACTTGACTTATCTTAAATTTTAATGGTTTATTAAGAATAACCAATTTTTCGGCACGACAACTTTCACCTAAGATCTTATCTTTTACAGATGACAATCATGCCACACCCGTCCAGGATATGGCACAACGGAGACACAGGCGCAGATGTGCAGCAGGGACCCGCTCAAAGGTTTCTCTTTAGATTAAGACCCTGCGTAAACCTTTTTTACTGTCTTTTGTTGTTCACATCCTCCGGATACTTAGTATAACCGAGAAGGATGCTAACGTTATTGGCATTTCGCCAAGTCAGAGCGTTGCACGTACCTGGACACTCGGGGTTCATTATCAAGGGCATCGCTCAGCCCGGCATATGTTATAAAGATCGAATACCTTAGGAGTGTCCGGCATCGCGAGTTTGGCCTTATATGCATCAGCTCTGAATCATGTCTTTGGTCAAATGTTGGGTTTGCCTGGCTCCCGTGTTTTGCTACCTTACGTTCCGCTCTATCGGCTAAGGTGGCACCAGGAGAGCTACTGCGATTGTGCCCTGGTTCATCTGAATGAGCACCTCAGTAGAGAAAGCTGAAAACTGACTGTCATGATAAAGCACGAGACTGGTCAACCACACGATGACTTAGCGGAATCTTCGGGATTCCTTCGCATTAACGAAGGGCCGTTTCCCGGTCACGTACATACACGCCCCGTATTCAGACGAGCGCGGAGGTACCAGGGGCTATATAGTAGTCCGACCGTCAAACTCCTATGGAGTGTTAAAGCAATATAGTCTGATTGCCTCGTTCGCTGCGCTACCACCTCCTTAATGGACCAAGACGTTGGATCAAGTGTGAATACGCATTTTTTGCGAACACCCCCGCATTATATGCGTGGGGGCTGAAGCCGACGACTGCAAACTTTCAGGTTATATACATATATACATAAACGGCCGCACATGAGGCATCATAATACTTTCAGGCAAAAGTATAAACACAACCTTTATAATAAAACATTGTTTTTACAATGGGAATACATGTCACTAGAACATAATATTCTTCGAGCACTGAGCCTCTATTGAACGAGTGCCTTCAAGGACTTCTTCAAAGTAGTGCTCGGCAGATACTCGGCCCACGGCCGAACTCGGGGTTGCAATAGCGGTGGCCTCCATCTCTGCCCAGTATGTTTTGACATGGGCAAGTGCCATCCACGCACACTCTATGCATGACGACCTCTTCATAGCGTCGATGTGCGGCACAGCACCAAGGAACTGTTGCACTAAACCAAAATAACTATTCGGCCTTGGCCCTTCCAGCCACAGATGATCCACAACAGACCTCATGGCAAGCACGGACAACCTATGGAGCTCAGCCCACTCGGCCATTCGCTCATTCAACAGCAGCGGATGCACTGGACCATCAAACTGTGACCAAAACAGCTTTTCCACTTCACGATCTTTCTGATCCTTGAAGTACTCGGCCGCATCAGCAGCACTGGCTGCCAAATCCACGTATGCGTCTGCAGAACTCCATAGTTTATCAAGAGGGACATACTTCGGATCTCCGAACTTTGTCCGCAACAAAAAGGGCTTCCCAGCCGCGATATCTCCAGCTTGATGCAGCTCTTCCTTCGCCGCTCTGATTTTAGAGCGGGATTCCTTGGCTGCTACCATGGCCTTCTCCAGGCCCGTCACCTTCGCTCGACTTTCTTTATCAAGAAGCTGGTAACAGTCGGCGGCATCCTTCAACTCAACAGCCATCTTGGCCATTTTTTCCTTGCTTTGGCAATGTGCAACCTGTTCGGCTCTCAGCTCTTCGACCGCCTTTAGAGCGGCCGCATTACTATTCCTGGCTTGTTCCTTCGCTCGGGCAAGTTCCACCGGAAGGGTCTCCACTGCAGCAGCTCCATCTGCAGTCACAAACATATTTAAGATACTAGCATCATGCTATTCTTACTATGTGTTGATCACCGGAGATATCACATACCCTGTGCCTCGTCAAGCCACTTGTTGACAAGCACGATGTCGGCATCTGCCGCATCAAGTTGCCGCTTCAGCTCGGCAAACTCACCAGTCCGGCTAGCCACCGGACCTTCAGCCACCTGCACATGAAGGCGGCCTGATTATTACCTGGGACTATGATCCTCTGTTTGCCGCCGTTCTCGACGGCAACCAGAGTCTCAGGGGCTACTATCTGCATAGGGCACACCTAACGTGTGGTACCGTAAAAAACATACACTATTTCACGTACCTCAAAGCCTTTCAGCAGACTCATAAAAGCTTCATGCAACCCGCTTTCGGCGGATGAAATCCTCTGAATCACCGTACCCATTAGCGTATGATGCACTTCTGAGATAGTCGCTTGCTCCATAAGATCCTTCAGTGCTCTTCCGGACTCTTTCTGTTGCTCTCCATAGGAGCCGAATACTGAGGACTTCGGGTGGCCGAGGGGTTACCCTCTGGCCTTGGCGGATCAGGAGAAACCCTTCGCGACGACACTTCAGTGTCGCCTGCCTCATGAGGCGGGGTGGCATGGGGAGGTGTTTCGCTCTCCATCATCTCTGGAAGAAGATCCCCCAAAGACAAACTCTGTCGAGAAGAGCTACGATCCAAACTACAAGATATATGATTCGGTTATTGTCCTCAGAGGTAAAGCAGGATATTCTTACTATTAAGTACTTTTTGTTTACTTACAGCTTGGTGGAAGGCTGATCCCTTATGGACCTTTGTGCGGCAAGGGTACCCTCGAGCAGGACCCTCTGGCGAAGATTTCTTCCCCCGTTTGGAAACCTTTGTTTCCGGGTCTTCAGAGGTGGTCCTCTTCCTTCCTTGGGGAGAGGGAATTTTAGATCCTTCTCCCCGATTATCCTCCTTCATGGAGGCGCTAATTCCCCCGGTTTGGATGAATACTGAGTGAGGCCTGCTTTCAGCCTCTTTATTCCCCCCTTTATCTTCCCCTGAGGGTGCCTGATAAGGCGCCGGCTCGAGCATTCTGGCCAGTTCTGGATCTGCTGAGCCTTCGGGAAGGGGAGCCGAACACCTGATCATCTTCACCTTTGTTACCCAGTCCTGGTCAAAGAGCGACTTTTCAGAATGAAGTGGTGATAAATAAAAAGATAGCGTATTCGGCCATAGGATTACTTACCTGGGTATCTGGGTGATTGCAGCTCGGACCCGCATCCTCGGTGAGGTCCGGACACCTTATTTGGGGTCCGAAGAACAATTTATACATCTCTTCGAGCGTCATGCTGAAGAAGTGTTGAATAGCTCACAGTCCTTCCGGGTTAAACTCCCACATTCGGAGGGGTCGACATTTGCAAGGCAGGACCCGATGAACTAGCATGACTTGCATTACCGTGACCAGGCCGACATCTCTCTCGAGGAGATCTCGGATGCGACTTTGCAATATCGGCACATCATTTACTGGCCCCCAGTCCAGCCCCTTGTTGATCCATGACGTCAGTTGTGGTGGGGGGCCCGAGCGAAAGGCAGGGGCGGCCACCCACTTGGTACCTCGGGGAGCTGTGATATAAAACCACTCCCGTTGCCATAAACTGGACACCTCCGGGAAGGAACCCTTTGGCCATGGAACATCGGCGCCTTTGCTTATTACGGCACCTCCGCACTCTGCGTCTCGCCCCTCAATCATCTTTGGCGTCACATTGGAAGTTTTGAGCCATAGGCCGAAGTGTGGGGTAATGCGGAGGAAGGCTTCACACACGACGATGAACGACGAGATGTGAAGGATGGAGTCCGGGGCCAGGTCATGAAAATCCAGCCCCTAATCGAACATGAGCCACCTAACAAAGGGATCTAGAGCAAGGCCTAGCCCTCGGAGGAAGTGAGAGATGAATACAACGCTCTCGCCGGGTTCGGGAGTGGGAATGACCTGCCTCGGCAGGCAACTGTCTGAGATTTCGCCATCAAATACCTGGCCTCTCTTAGCTTCTTGATGTCTTCTTCTATGACAGAGGAGGGCATCCACCGACCTTGAAGGTTGGATCCGGACATGGTTGAAGGTCCGAAGCGCCTGACCTGAGCCTTGGGTGTTGGAACTCGAGGTGGGGGAAGGACTCGATTGAGTGCAAGAAGAAAAAGGACAGGCCTCGGCCTCTTTATAAAGGGGATGAATATCAAACGTCCTCCACGTGGCCGTTTGGGACTTGCCTAAATCGAGGAGTCATACCAATGGGAACGATTGGGTTACCCGCATCCATATTGATGAGAATCCCGTAATAAGGTGGACACGATCTCTGCTTCGACAAGGCGTGCCAATAAAATCGCCTCGCAAAACGTGCAGTGACAGGCTGGTTGAAAAAGGTGGTTCGTCATGGCCAGACCGTGGCAATACGTCACATTCTGAAAAACGGTCGGCAGATTAGATGTGTGGAAATATTATTCTCTCTACGGTGGTATGTGGAATTTGTTTTGCAGAGCCGGACACTATCCTTGTGTTCAAGACCTTCTATGGAGTATTCAGAGGAGGAACCCGTCTTGCAATGCCGAAGACAGCGCTGGACTCATCGTCATTGAAGCCTGGTTCAGGGGCTACTCAGGGAATCCTGGATTAGGGGGTCTCCCGACAGCCGGACTATATCCTTTGGCCGGACTGTTGGACTATGAAGATACAAGATTGAAGACTTCGTCCGTGTCTAGATGGGACTCTCCTTGGCATGGAAGGCAAGCTTGGCAATACGAATATGTAGATCTCCTCCCTTGTAACCGACTCTGTGTAACCCTAGCCCCCTCCAGTGTCTATATAAACCGGAGGGTTTAGTCCGTAGGACAACAACACTCATACCATAGGCTAGCTTCTAGGGTTTAGCCTCTACGATCTCGTGGTAGATCAACTCCTGTAATACTCATATCATCAAGATCAATCAAGCAGGAAGTAGGGTATTACCTCCATCGAGAGGGCCCGAACCTGGGTAAACATCGTGTCCCCCGCCTCCTGTTACCATCCGCCTTAGACGCACAGTTCGGGACTCCCTACCCAAGATCCGCCGGTTTTGACACCGACAATGCCTACATGAGATTGAAGAAGATAGCAATTGCGGACCCGCCGACAAAGTGACGCAGCTACGATGATTACTATTTCATCGCGGTGTTTGACATAAGGATTGCCATCAATGCAAGAGGCTGTAACGGCTGAGGCTGACGCATGTTGGCAGCGGCAGATTTGTACCCCTACACGTTCGAAGACGCCGTGCGCCATCTAGGCCGCATATTCGCGGTGACAAGCCAGGGGACTTGTTTCATCTGGTTTCCATCCTACAGTACGGGAGATTACAAACGGAATGCACAAACCATCATTTGCATCCCTAATGGTACTCCATTATTTTGCAGCGACTAGTCATCCCGCAATCAAAATAAGATCGCCGATCCTGGATGTGCATTTGCATCCGTGATTCAGTCTAACCTAGAACCTTGTAACTGACTTTGGCATATTGGGATCAACTATCTTAGCAGTCATTGTCCATGGTACCACTGATGTGCAACATGGTCACACAATCTACCACAATCGGACCGTCACCATCTACCCAGGTGTTCCATTTTTTAACCCTCTCACCTTCTCTTTCATTGTTGTACTAGTACGCTACTTACTTACTTACTAGTAGGAGTACTTTTTACCTTGGAGGACGCCTATAGCTAGCTAGGCCCTTGAAGACTTGAACCCACTAGCTGCCACCATTTTTGTTTTTCGATGTCTTACTATCTCATCCATGTAGCCAAGAGTGGCTATATATAATAAGCCGGTTATTTTACTTCCTCTATATCGGAGTAGTACTATTTGCTGCACAGTATTATTGACCACCATATTTGAGCACAACATTATTATGCATGGACCTTGACTATGTACGTCACCATGTGTCCAGATCTGAGATGCCGCGTGTACCAGATGAACGGCGCCGAGTTCGACCCTTGTGATGCTAGGTGGGTGTCGAGGAGCACTCTTGGAGAGTACTCGCTTTTCATTGGGGACATCTACCCCATTGTG
Organism: Aegilops longissima; assembly: GCA_021605205.1. NCBI lineage: Eukaryota > Viridiplantae > Streptophyta > Magnoliopsida > Poales > Poaceae > Aegilops > Aegilops longissima. The sequence continues at coordinate 473,220,844 of CM038682.1, forward strand.
AGGCAGATGCCACCTTCCGTGCACGACACGGAAGGCCTGCCGTTCATGAAGCATGGTTGTGTCTTGATGCGCTGCACGGATGAGCGACATCTTTGGGACACGCTATCCCTGATTTATGCCGCTTCAGCTTGGATGAGTCTCCATCGTGTGGAATCGGACTAGAAAGCTGCGACAATGATTCCCGTTGCCCACCGCTATGGATCATGCCATCCATGAAGAACACCTTTGCAAGTGCAGTCTTGTCCTGATTTTCCCATTGTACAGTATGCAGATGATACTCTGATTCTTATGCAAGCAGATGCTCCACAACTCCATTGTCTCAAAGCCCTGCTTCACACCTTTGCAGGTGCTACTGGGCTAAAGGTCAAATATAGTAAATCAAATCTCATTCCAATCAATGTGAGTGATGACAAAATCGAAATCTTAACTGGCACTTTGAACTGTTTGAAGGGATCTTTCCCCTTCACTTACCTGGGCATGCCTTTAGGGTCCCTAAAACCAACAGTGGAATAGTGTTTGCCTTTAGTAAGCAGAATTGCCAAAAAATTGGTGGGCCTATCTTCTTTCAAGACTCTTGCTGGCAAGTTGCTCCTGGTCAAGTCTGTGCTAAACTCTCTTATTATATATTTCATGGGTTGCCTTGATGTTCCCATAACCATCAAAAATCAGGTTAACAAATACTTGAGACACTGTCTTTGGAGGGGACCAGACCTGGAGGACCACAGACCAGCTATGGCAGCTTGGTCAACTGTTTGTAGACCCAAAAATCAGGGTGGCCTAGGAGTGATGAACATCTTTGTGCAAAACCAAGCACTTCTGCTCAAAAACCTCCACAAGTTCTACAATAGGGAAAATATCCCCTGGGTCAACCTCATTAGGGAAGCTTATAATGACAATGGAAAACTTCCAGGACAAAAATGGGAAGGATCTTTCTGGTGGAAGTGTAATTTGAAGCTAATTGATCGCTACAAGTCCATGGCAAGATGCACAATTGGAGATGGAAAATCTGCTCTGTTTTGGTCTGACCTCTGGCACTCTGCTTGCCTGAATCAATTGTTCCCTCATCTTTACTCCTTTGTCAGAGACCAAAACATTTCAGTGCAACTGGTTCTTATGTTTGATTATCTGGAAGACTTATTTCACCTGCCACTTACTCAAGAAGCTTTTCTGGAATTTGAATTGATGGAAGACATTTGTAACACACTAAGAGGATCTGCATTTAATGAGCTCCTGGATTCTTGGAGTTATATGTGGGGGACTAATACTTTTTCTGTGGCCAAAGCTTACAAAATTCTGATAGGTGTAAAAATTGTGCCAGCTCAGTTCAACTGGATTTGGAAAAGCTGTGCCCAGCCAAAACACAAGGTCTTTTTTTGGAGACTGCTGCATGATAGACTCAATACCAGGAATCTGCTAAGAAGGAAAACATTTCTCTTGACAAGTATAATTGTGCTACTCTCAACTGTCAGCAGGAAGAAACTTTACAACACCTGTTTTGGACCTGCCCTTTTGCTTCTGCTTGCTGGGATATCCTGTGCCCTAACAGACAGAGAAATCTAACCATCATGGAAGCCATTCCAGACTTAAGGGGCAATCTTCAGCAACCTTTTTCTATGGAGATCATTATCATTGCCTCATGGGCCATTTAGATAATCAGGAATGATAAGATTTTCACTAGCATTCCCACTAGCCTTGATAGATGGAAATTCATCTTCCTCTCAGAGCTACACCTACTCAAATTTAGAATTAAGGAAAAGTTTCATCTTCTTTCAGCACCTGTTTGGACAGCCTTGTCCTGTAATTTTTTTCTGGCTTTTAGTTGGGCCATTTAGACTAGTTTTATTTTTTTCTTTCTTTTCCTGGGCTTATCTCAAGCCTTGTTTTGTTTTGTACTCTCTTTTTATATAATAAAAAAATGCAGTGGGGTTTTGCCCTACTGTGTACAGTAAAAAAAGAACACCTGGGACTGGAACCTGCAGGAGGACATGTAGCCCATCTATAACGTGTAAGTGGAGTACGGTAAATTGTGAACGGTAGCGCTGTGAATATATGTAGACTAGTCGCGCACAAATTTATCACATGAATTGGAGATGAACTTGTGTGGCATACTGGCATTTGTCCTTTAGAATTTATTACTAGTAAATGTGTTATGTGTACGTGCAACTTGTGGGGTTGTTGCACGGGCTCCAACACGCTCTTTGAGAAAAAAGGTTGCATAGCTTTGGATATACGTGACGTGGCGGCATCATACAGTAGCATCGTTCTCTATAGTTGTAGTACGCTCCTACTAGGACGACAACTCCTATAAAACCTTGCGCTTGGCACTTTGCCTCTTCGGGAGGTTGAACAGTTCGTACTCGTGTGAACCTTGCACTTGGCTCTTCGCCTCTTCGGAAGGTCCAACAATGATGATACTATAGTACACATTATGCTTCTGGAAATCCGAAACTGATTGAACTGCTGCACGTCCACCGCGAGGGCGAGGGCGAGGGAGAGGGCGCTGTAGTCAAAACCCTCTCCTCGTCCAGCGAACCACCACGCGCCTGGGCGAGGGAGAGGCATAGTAAGCAAGCTTCTCCTCATTCGGCGAGTTGACGGGACACATCAAAGCAGTACTAGTACTAGTCCATACTGCATCCTTTCCGGTTAATATGGCTTAATTTGAAATGAGAAAAATACACTGGCGGTCAACGTATGTAACAATACGCTCTTTACGGTCACTATATATAGTTTTGCGGTGATTATACGATCACTAGCTCATCGTAGAGCACCGTATTACACCCTACTGACCGGCCACATAGTTGACGTGGCACTTTGTTGACTGGTTAAATTGTCACCTGGTTTTTGGGTCCCACGTGTCAGTTGGCAGAGCAAAGAAATCAGCTAAAAAACAAAGAGTGTAGTACATCTACACTTCCAATGCATTTAGCCTTTAATCTAAATCGATACTAATTGACTAATGCACCAACTTGTGCTCTAGGTATAGGCTACATGTCTATCCTTAATTACAGCATGCAACGACCTTCATTTAATCTTCTTCTCTCAATGGTCGCATGCACACATAAGTCTGCTACTTTTGGGCATTAATTATGCCCTTGTCAATGTGTAAATCTGTAAATGTACAGTCTTTCACAGACGTAGGGAGTAGGTTGAGCACTGGAGCATGAGCGTGTGTGTTGCGTCGTGTGCTGTGTGCTGCATGGGTGCGTTAGTGTTGCGGGCGTCCATGTGTACGTGTGAGTGTTGCATGTTGCATGCATGCATGCATGGGGCTTACTCCCTCCCATTGACATGTTCATATTTCAAGCTTCCTCTGTTCCCTCCATATGGTGATACTCCCTCTCTTCCCAAATACGGAGTAAAATCCTCCCTCTGTTCCCAAATACGGAGTAAAATCCTCCCCCTATTCCCAAATATGGATTATTTGTCTTTCTAGAGATTTCAACAAGTGACTACATACTGAGTGAAAGGAAGTCTTGACAATCCATTATTCCCCATCTCGATCAGAGAGAACTATTCAACTAGTCCTCGCGGTGAAGTGACAATACACGTTGCAGCAGATGGGACACTTAATTAATAGGCTGAACCAGCGTGTTGGTGTTACTAAATCAGCCTTACCCAGTACTGCCATCATGTTTGCCAGTAGAGCACGCTTCTGTCCTCCATTAACTGACATATGGGCCCTCTTGTGGTAGACCCACATGTCATCGGTGTAACTATTTACACTCTGAAGGACGGTATATCCTGGTAGTAGTAGTAGAATTGAGTTTTAATGCACTTTCTTCCCCGTCTTCCACTCTTCTTCCTCCTCTCTTCTTCTTCCTCATCTCTTCCCCATCGTCGGTCGCACACCATTTCCCCCGGCTCACTGCTCGCCCACCCACGCTATCTTCCTTGGTAGCTCGCGCGTACCATATCCCCCCGCTCACTGCTCGGCCACACGAGGAGAAGCTTCTTCGCTCGCCTGCCCGAATCCACTTCCCCGCTGGCTAGCAGGCACCGAAAACACCAATGGCAGAACCGACTGACACGCAGAGCTGCGATTAGAATTCCCACCCGATGTTCTCTTGGAGCAGACCTATAATCGTATGGACCTACTCAGCACCATCCGTCTGGCCGCATGCTCAGTGTCTTTGTACCATCTACTCGTCTACAACCGGCCGGCTCTTTTCAAGACACCCTGCTTGCTGATGCACGATCCTCGCAGGTGGCCCAGACACCGACTTGATGATCCTACGGAGGTTGCCGTGGTGCCCCTCGACATGCTGCCACTACCCGTCCACCTATCCTTCACGCGCGGCCACTACTGGGCGGGCATGAAGGCCAATTGGATTGTCCTCATCCACCAATCCGGTAGTCCGTGGCGTCTCGTGGATATCCACACCCAGCGAGAGATCACCCTTCCATCTTTGGATACCGCCACCATCGAGCCTCGCGGCCCGCTGGACACTCCTGCCTACTACACATGGGACGCGTCGATCTTTTGGCTCGACCTCTGTATGCTGAAGGTTGTAATCTGCGAAGTGCCCACACCATCAGAAGACTACATGGATTACAAGCTCATTGTCGTGTTCAACATGGGATTAGTCTATTTGGAATCCGGTCGCCATACATGGTTATGGCTCATCGTCGACCCTCTTTACCCAACACTTCTATCTGATGCTATAGTGCACGATGGCATCGTTTATGCGGTCGGCGGACAGATTGGCTGCCTATACTGGTGGAATCTATCGTCGTGTAATTGTTCTATCTCATCTCATCTTTACCTTAAGAATACGATTGTCTGTTCATTGTTACAAATTTAGAATATATAGTATGTCTATAACCACATCATTGCTATATGTTCCTCTCATTTCCTAGATTTTTATGACCACTCATGTTATTGTTAGAGTTGATATGAGAACAATTGGTATCTAATGATTGTTAGAATAGATATTATGAGTATAACCTCATGATTGCTATATGTTACTCTCATTTCCAGGATTTTTATAACAACGCATGTTATTGCTTAGAGTTGATATGATAACTGTAGTAAGTGCTATGGTAGAATATGAGTAGGCCCTGTCATATCTGTTTCCCTCTCATTGTTACATGATGTTTGAACCATGATATATTGCTAGAATATGAAAGCCATTGGCTTATTTTTTTTTAACTTGGGGTATGATTATGACCACAACATTGCAATTCTCTGTCTATGATATGTGTCACTGTTATAATAATCTTAATTCCACACATACTCCGAACATGATTGTTTATTTTTGTCCTTTTGGTCTCCAATTTGAATTGTTGCAGCAGACGCAAATGGGCTGGCCTTCATGATTCCAAGACCTGGAATCATACCAGCCAATAGGTGGTGGTTTATCGCTCGTTCAGCTGACGGTGGTCATTTGATGCTCATTTGCACGTACCAAATTGACCAAACCATTTAATCAAACCACATGCAGTACAATGCCTGGGGCATTCGTGACATTGATGGCTATGGCTACTTCGTGTTCGAGAAAGATCCCAGCTCCGTTGGGCCCGGCGTATTCAACTGAAGGCGGGTTTACAGCCTCGGCAACCACTCCATGTTCCTCAGGCTCAATTATCCGATCATCCAACCAATCATCGATCATATCACCGGCGATGATTACCATGCTATGCAACTTCCATTCGCCGGGGGGACTGTGTTTGCGCATCATACCATGGGTTTCATGAATCACCATATCCAGAGATTCATCGACACAACTTGTTGCTAGATAATCTTCAGTGTGTGAAAGGCATCAAGCTTCCATGCGATGGATGGCTTTTGCAAACCCGACATGCGCGCGATGTGGTTCATGCCAACAGCAAATATGCACAACTTGATTCGTACTAATATGTAGACTGAGCCATGTATTCTGCTGCTGTAGCATGACCCTCTTTTGTTGGATATTATGTACGGTTGTTAGTTTGAAGCACTCCTCTGGTTTGAAGGATAGATACCTTTCTGGGATCAAGTGCATCCTAACTCACCTGCGTAGGATGTACTGATAATGATGATGGAGATGTTGTGCAGTATATATATCACTTAGGCTTCAAGTGCGTACTTGTTAGTTAAACCTATGGTTAAAATGTGACACTAAATACGACTAGTAAGTGGTACAGTAGCAGTACTAGTATACGTCGGTCAAATTATTCATCATGTCCACACATTGAATTTACGTAACAACACGCTGCGCGTGAGGTGACACAAGAATCCCGGTGGCGTGTTTGGGTATTCTGGACTTCAGATTTGAAGTACTACTTATCTGTCGAAATGTTTCATCATTCACTTAAAACAGTCGATTGATCATACATTGAGTACCATATAACTGGAATTAACCCATGCAAGTCGAAGAAGGATTGTCCGGTGCTGCCGGCTGGCGTCAAGTTCGATCCCATGGATCAGGAGCTGATCGAGCACCTTGAGGCCAAAGTGAGTGCTGACAGCGCGAGATCTCACCCTCTCATCGATTTGTTCATACCAACCATCGACAGCGAGCACGACATATGCTACACCCATCCCGAGAAACTTCCAGGTAAGACATCGATCGACCGTCTACTTGCACAAACATATTCCTTTGTTTATAGCTCTATTTTTCTTTTTAGACGCAGACCTGGTGAAGCAATTACAATTTGACAGTTAATAAAAAGTGAAACAAGTGACTGCAACATGCCAAAGGTGTTATGAAAATGCCAACTACGTACACTAAAACTTGTATTCGACAATCTGCGGGTATGAGACCGAGTGGCCTAAGCAAGCATTTCTTCCAAACACATTTCGAGGCGTTCAAAAGGGCACGTGGACACGCCGCAAGATCTGATGGAGTGCGGCATGGACGCGATGTGGCACAACACCGGCAATACCTTGCGGTGATGGTCAACGACATAGCCGGCAGCAAAAAGGTTCGTGCTGCACACCAACAAGAACTTCGACCAGCGAGAGGACCAATCGGGTGATGCACCAGTACCACCTCGGGGACCTGGAGCAAGAGAAGGAGCGGGAGCTGGTCCTCTGCAAGATTTTCTACCAGACAAACACTAGGACCAGGAGTAAAAAGATTATAAGTTAGTTTGGTATTGGTACTTGTACTACCTTGTCGTCCGCAAGTTGCTATTGTTGTTACAATCTTTTGGTATGAACTTGGCATTTGCTTCCAACCATCATGCCCAGGGTTGACGTGGATATAAAGCTGAATCATTTGTTTCGAAACGAAATTTCAGGCACCTGATTTTTATTTGATGGGTAGCATAAGCACCTGTCGTTCGAATTCCCAGTTCTCCAATTTTTTTTGAAACAAATGCATGCTCTTATTATCACGATGAAAAAACAATATCCCTGCTACATCCCAGTTATCACTCTGTACTTGCAGAATTCTCTCGTTTATTGAGCATGTATATTGTTTTTTCAGGTCAAGCAAGTTTCAACTGGGCTGTAGACAGCCCAGGCTTGGTTTTGTTTTTAACGGGCCCAGCCCATGACGACAACGGGGCACAAAGATCCAGCAGGTATTTACTGGCCTCTGGCCCGTGTTAGTTATATTTTGTCTTACAACATTCGCAGGCAGTTTATTTTACTGAATCAAACACACAACCCAGTTCTATTTTCCTCTTGAAACGCATGTCCTACATCCGTTTTCTAATCTCTACCTATAGTTTTACTCGTTCATATACACGTATCATCATATTGAAAATACATAAAATTCCCTTTTCATATTTACATCCTTATTTTTGTTGTTGTTTTCCCTCCCAGCACAGATTTTTTTTACCACTGGTTTTCCCTTAAACCAACTCAATTGTCCCACGTCTTATTTGCTTACAAAAACAAAATGATTGTTTTGGCAAATCAATAAGTTCTTAAAAAAATTATCATTTCGGGATTACAAAAGTTTGGACTCCACCGAAATATGCAAAATAAGGTTGAACTTTTTGACCGTGGTCCTGGGCAGAAAATGGGTTGTAATAAATTACTTAAGAATTAGCAAATGGGCTAAAAATTATTAAAAAATAGCAAATGGGCTCTATGTTGTCTACCACAGATTTGGAGGCTGACTTGTGGGCCTACTAAGTTCATGCATACACAAGGTTTATCAAAAAAGAAACTTAGTCAACAATCGACTCTAGTAGCGTCAAACAGTTAGATGTCAATCTAACGGCAATCGTGCTTCTTCAGTCTCTGATCTTCCTGCCCCAGCCGCCCAAACCAGCGTCGTCGGAACCGCCTGCTCCCGCCTCCTATGGCCGGTTGTGCTGCCGGGCAGGCCTCACGGCCCCATCATATACTCACATCACTGGCCTGTCTATCCCTCTACTCACGCACACCTCCTGTTATTTTTCGGCGATGTCAGACGAACCAGTCAACCCTCGTATTCACCACCACGTGGGCAGCCACTGCCGTGTCTTCCCCGGCTCCATGTCGTTCCCTTCGTAGGCCTCGCCGTCGTCCACCGCCCTGGTCAACGTGGTCAACGAACGACATCCATCGGAAGTGGACTGTACGTGGAGAGGCTGACAGCTGGATCCACGACCGCACACAAGGAAATGCCTCCTTATTACACGCAAAATAATGATTCCTCCACCTGACATCTGGGACCCGCCGGAAAGGCCTCTGTATTTCGCGAAAAACGTTCCCTCCGCTGACAGGTCGGACCCACCAACTATATCTTCGCACGCAAGGAAGTGCCTCCTTATTGCGCACAAAAAAATGAATACCCCATGCCAGCTGGGACCCACCACAGTGGGAGGCTGACTTGTGGGCCTACTAAGTTGACGGGCACGTAGGGCTTTGTCAACTTAGTCAATACGAACGATTCTAGCTCCAGTGACCGTACGATGTCCATCCAACGGCTTTAGTGCTTCTTCAACCTATGGTCTTCTCGCTCCAGCCGCCCAAAGCAGCGCCGGTCGTGCCGCCTGCTCCTGCCTCTCGTGGCCGACTGTGCTGCCGCGGAGGCCTCATCGCCCCCATACTACTCCCACCGCTGGCCAGGCCATCCCTCCACTCACCCACACCCCCTGTTATTCTGGGGCGAAGGCAGCCTCACACCGCAGCCGAACCAGTCAACCCTCGTACTCCTCTCCGCGTGGGCATCCACAACCGTGTCTTTCCCGGCTCCGCGTCGTCCCCTTCCTAGGCCTCGCCGTCGTCCACCACCTTGGTGCTCTCGGCGCAGCGTGGTCAATGTGGTCAACGACTGACTTCCATCAGATATGTACTGTACTTGGAGAGGCTAATAGTTGGGTCCACGACCACAGCCCAGTTTTTTTGTGATTTGCCAAGTAAGTCGCTTTGTCAGGCCTGTTGGGCTGCAAATCTTTCAAGGCGAGGAGAGCTTCATTCGGCTGGCCGAGAAAATGGCCTATCAGTAATGAGAAATGGGCTGTACATTTTTAAAACACATCAAACCGGCAATTAGTTTCAAATTTCTTTTTTTTCAAGATTTTAAATTGCATTGATTTTTATGCGTGAACAATTTGTTGAATTTTATATTGATATACATTTATTTTTAAAATCAGTTTGAATGTGACTCAAAATTTCGGGATTAAAAACAGTTCGGACCGCACCGAAATATGCAAAATTTCGTATAATTTTTTAACCGTGGCCACAATATGGGCTGTAATGCTAACAAAAAGTATATGGGCTCCAAAAAAAACCTTAATAATTAGCAAATGGGCTGTAAATTATTAGAAATAATGGCAAATGGGATGTATGATGTTTTCCACAGATTTGAGGCTTTCCTAAAAAAGGTTGGCCTTTTGTCGTTGGATTGTTGGATGTCCATCCAACGGCCGTCGTGCTTCTTCAATCTCTGCTCTTCGTGCTCCAGCTGCTCAAACAAGCACCGGCGGAACAGCCTGCTCTCTCCTCCCCGCGGCCGGCTGTGCTGCCACGCATGCCTCACTGCCCCACCGCACTCCCAGTGCTGGCCTAGCCATCACTCTACACACCCACACCTGCTGTTATTCTCCGGTGACGGCAGATGAACCAGTAAATCCTCGTACGGTTATACTCCCCTCCGTGTGGGAAACAACTGCCGAGTCTTCCCTGCCTCCGTGTCATTCCCTTCCTAGGCCTCGCCGTCGTCCACCGCCCTGGTGCTCTCGGCGTGGCCTGGTCAACGTGGTCAACGACTGACATGCATCTGAAGTGGACTGTACGTGGAGAGGCTGACAGCTGGTTCCACGGCCGCACGCAAGGAAATGCCTCCTTATTATGCGCAAAATAATGATTCCTCCAACTGACATCTGGGACCCACCGAAAGGGCCTCTGTATTTCGCGAAAAAACCGTTACCGCCATTGATAGCTTGGACCCACCAGCTATATCTTCGCACACAAGGAAGTGCCTCCTTATTACGCACAAAAAAATGAATACTCCCCCTGCTAGCTGGGACCCAATATAGAGGCAGGCTGACTTGTGGGCCTACTAAGTTGACGGGGACGGAGGGCTTTGTCAACTTAGTCAATATGCATGATTCTAGCTCGAGTGAACGTACGATGTCCATCCAATGGCCATAGTGCTTCTTCAACCTCTGGTCTTCTTGCTCCAGCCGCCCAAACCAGCGCCGGTCATGCCTCGTGCTCCAGCCTCTCGTGGCTGGCTACGATGCGGCGGAGGCCTCACCGCCCCCTACTAGTCCCACTGCTGGCCAGGCCATCCCTCTACTCACCCACACCCCCTGTTATTCTGCAGCGACGACAGCCTCACATCGCAGCGAACCAGTAAACCCTCATACTCCTCTACGCGTGGGCATCCACTGCCGCGTCTAACCCGGCTCCGCATCGTCCCCTTCCTAGGCCTCGCCATTGTCCATCGCCCTTGTGGTCTCGGTGCGGCGTGGTCAATGTGGTCAAGGAACGGCTTCCATCGGACGTGGAGTGTACGTGGAGAGGCTGACAGTTGGGTCCACGGCCGCAGCAAGGAAGTGCCTCCTTATTACGCGCAAAAAATCATCCACCTGACAGCGGGGACCCACCGGACGGGCCACCATATTTCATGAAAAACCGTTTCCCCTGACTACTAGAACCCACCAGCTACATCTTCGCATGCAAGAAGTGCGTCCGGGCAAAAAAATATGATTCGCCCCCTGACTGCTGGGACCCACTAGCTACATCTTCGCAGGCAAGGAAGTGCCTGATAGTCGGGACCCACCTGGTCGAAGCGTACGTAGCGTTGTCATTCTGGTAGAGAACATGTACGTACATATGGTCGATGTAGAGGCACGCACGTGTCGTAGTAGAGGCGCACACGTAGCATGTACACGTACGTACATCGGCCAGTGTGCAAGAAAGAAAATACGGCCACGTATGTACATACAGGCAGGGTCTCGAACGCCTACTCGCGCATACGTATGGCCAGGGCTCGTGTACATGGCTGGGTCAGAACGGAGAAACTACATCGTCGTTGTGTTCATGGGGAGCCAACTGGCTGGGTCGGAACGGAATGTCTCGTCGTGTTCATTGGGAGGGCTTGGACGGAACAGCCGATGGAAATGAGGCCTGGCATACCGCAGAACGGAGGAAACAGTCTTGTGTTCGACCGCCACGCAGTGGCGGGATCCTGTTCATCGGGAGAGGTCTGGCGTACCGCAAAACGGAGGAAACGGACCTCCTACGGTCGAAACGGGGGTCCAGTTGATCGGGAGGGGTGTGGTGTACCACAAAACGGAGGAAATGGACTTGTGTTGGAGCGCTACGATCGAAACGGGGGTCCCGTTCATCGGGAGGGGTGTTGCGTACCGCAAAACGGGACTCAACGGGATAGTGTTCATCTCCACCGTCGACCACCTCCAGCCTCCACGGGCTACTGTTCATCCACCGTCGACCACCTCCAGCCTCCACCTGCGATTTTTCATCCACGGGCTCCTATTCATCCAGCCTCCACCGCACGCTACTCCACCGGCTACTGTTCAACCAGCCGTCTCCATGGGCTCCTATTCAACCACCCCTCCACGGGCTACTGTTCATCCAGCCCTCCATCTTCTATTGTTCATCCAGCCCTCCATGGGGTGGTCCTGTTCATCTAGCCCTCCACGGGGTCCTGTTCATCCAGCCCAACCGGCTCGATCAACCGGGGTCCTGTTTATCCAGAGGCAACACCACGGGGTCCTGTTCATCCACCCCCACCAGGAACTGTTCATCCAAACCCCCCCAGCAACGCTCACTGTTCATCCAGAGGCAGCATCGATCGGCTTCAGTTAGTAGCAGTAGCGAAGGAATCGCTCGATCGGGTTCAGTTAACAGCCATCGATCCATCGCTCGGGTTCAGTAATGCGTAGCCTGCAGTGCAATCGCTCGGTTTCAGTTAGAGCCCAACGCCTCGCACCCACGTGCTTGCGTGTCCGAGAGAAACGCGCATTGCTCGGCCCCAATCACCCACCGTAACCGGGAACACGCTGATATTTTCCTCGCCCTCGCTTCTTCCATGGTTTTTTCTGTCATGGACGGCCCAAAGAATGTAATGCAGCTGCGTCTTCGACCCGCCCAGGACGAAAAGCCCATTTTCTATCATGATTTTTTGTCATAGAAGTAGGACCCCACCACATCAATGATGATACCGGGTTTTGTCACAATTATCATCATAGAAGTGTCATAAGTATGACAAATTTTTTTCGTTCGGCCCAAAATGTCACGGATGTGTATATTTTTTTGTAGTGATGCTTTTATCACTAAGTATTTTCCGCCTGCAAAAATTATTTCCCTTAGAACCCAGATCATGAATTTCAAGCAACTTGAACATAATGATGTTGCACAATCTTGGGAAAGGATGAAAATGATGCTAAGGAATTGCCCAACTCATGGGTTAAATCTTTGGATGATCATACAAAAAATTTACGCGGGGTTGAATTTTGTTTCTCGTAATCTTTTAGATTCCACTGTGGGTGGAACTTTTATGGAAATTACTTTGGGTGAAGCCACAAAATTGCTTGATAATATTGTGGTAAATTATTCGCAATGGCATACCAAAAGAGCTCCTAGTAGTAAAAAAGTTAGTTCGGTTGAAGAAATTTCTTCTTTGAGTGAAAAAGTTGATGCTCTTATGAAATTGGTTGCTAGTAAAAGTAATCCTATTGATTTTTAATGATATGCCTTTGTCTACTTTGGTTGAGCAAAATAGTGATGCTATTGATGTGAATTTTATCTCTCGAAATAATTTCAACAACAATGCTTATAGAGGAAATTTTAATCCAAGGCCTTTTCCTAGTAATTCCTCTAATAATTATGGTAATTCCTATGGAAATCCTTCTTATAATAATAATAGGAACACCTCTGATCTTGAGAATAATATTAAAGAATTTATCAACATGCAAAAAGTTTTCAACATTTCCATAGAAGAAAAGTTGAATAAGATTGATAATTTATCTAGAAGTGTTGATAGAATTTCTCATGATGTGGACAATCTCAAGATGAAATTTTTTGTGCCTAAAGTAGATGAATCAATTAAAGCTCTTTATGTTTCTATGGACGAAAGTAAGAAAAGAATCGCTATGCTTAGAGCTAAAAGAGAATTTTTAGAAAAAGTGTTTTCTAGTGATTACTTTCGTAAAAGTGATGAAGATCTTAAAATGATTGTGTTTCTTCTATTGATTCGTTGTTTATTCAAATTAAGATTGATGAAAAGGGACTGGAGAAGAGTCAACTTTAGCTAGAAGGCGTCCTGATAATTCAGAGGGTGAAAATCTTGTTGAGAAAATTGATGAAAGTGGGTTTGAAGAGGTCAAAACTTTAACTAGTGATGTGCCCACTCTTTTGCATTACAAAGACTTCAATTATGATAGTTTCTCTTTGATTTATTGTATTTTTTGTTGCATCCATGATAAATTCACCCCATGCTTATGAAAAAAATAAAGCTTTTACTAAACATATTGTTGATGCTATGATGAAAGCTTTTGAAGAAAAAATAGAATTGGAAGTTTCAATTCCTAGAAAATTGCATGATGAATGGGAACCTACTATCAAAGTCAAGATTAAAAATTATGAGTGTTTTGCTTTGTGTGACTTGGGTGCTAGTGTTTCTACAATTCCGAAATCTTTATGTGATGTGCTTGGTCTTACCGATATTGAAGAATGCTCTTTGAATTTGCACTTAGCGGATTCTAATATTAAAAAGCCTATGGGAAGAATTAATAATGTTCTTATTCTTGCAAATAGGAATTATTTGCCCATAGATTTTATTATTCTTGATATTGATTGCAATCCGTCTTGTCCAATTATTCTTGGTAGACCGTTTTTACGCACTATCGGTGCAGTGATTGATATGAAAGAAGGCAATATTAAGTTGCAATTTGCTTTGAGGAAGGGTATGGAACACTTCCCTAGAACAAGAATTAGTCCACGGTATGAATCAATCATGAGGGCATCTTATAGATCTCGAAACAAAGATTACAAAACTTAGATCCTTGCTTTGTGCCTAGCTAAGGGCGTAAAACTATAGGGCTTGTTGGGAGGCAACCCAATGGATAAAATTTATTTTTGCTTTTTTTTCTTTTCTTGAGTGTTAGAACAATTATGCTACTGTTATAATTGTGTTTTTTGTGTTTTAATTTGTGTTTTTGCCAAGTAAAACCTTTAGGATCTTCTTGGGTGATAGTTGTTTGATCTTGCTGAAAAAAAGAAACTTTTGCTCTCACGAAAATAATTCTCTTTTTTTACAAGAGCGTGCTAAAATGCCAATTCTTTTTGCAGTAGATTAATATAAAATTTTCTCAGGTCATTCTAATTTTTTCGAATTTTTTTAGTTCCAGAAGTTTTCGAAATAGCCAGATTGCTACAGACTGTTCTGTTCTGACAGATTCTGTTTTCTTTGCGTTGTGTGCTTGTTTTGATGGCTCTTTGGTTTTCTTTGATGAGTTTTTGCCATAGAAAAGTTGGAATACAATATATATAATGCAAGAATAAAATATTAATTGGTTTGATACAATAATTATAGTAGTGATTTGCTTTCTTGTACTAACGGATCTCATGAAGGTTTTTTTGAGTTTTGTGTGATTGAGGTTTTCAAGTTTTGGGTTATCTTACGATGGATGAAGGAATAAGGAGTAAGAATAGCCTATGCTTGGGGATGCCCCGGCATCCCAAGCTATTATCCAAAAGAGAGCAAGCAACTAAGCTTGGGGATGCCCCGAGTGGCATCCCCTCTTTCTTCTAATGACCGTCGGTATTTTACTCGAAGCTATATTTTTCTTCGTCACATACTATGTGTTTTGCTTGGAGCGTCTTGTATGGTATGAGTCTTTTCTTGTTTTATTTTGTGTTTTAAGTCTTGATTCCTTGCTACACACACTGAAAGTGCAACTATCCCTAGGTGGTTTTGGTAATTCATAACAACATATAGCTCAATGAGCTAATGCTATTCCAAGACTATTATTTCAGGAAAGCTCAATGAATGGCATGGCATGGATGGTGAAAGTGGATCCCTCAAAATACTAAGGACAAAGGATTGGCTCAAGCTCAAAAGATCAAGACTCTTCATTTTACATTTTAGTGGTCCAAGATCACATTGAGTCTATAGGAAAAGCCAATACTATCAAGAAGGGATGAGGTGTTGCTTAATGAGCCTCTTGCTTCATGTGCTTAGTGATATGCTCCAAAACCCTCAGCTACTTTCTCACAATCCACAAATGACCTAAACCTAAAGCCAAAATCGGTCACACCGAATCTTCCTACCCGGCGCCATCGATTTCAAAAGTCATAGCCACTGCCACAAACCCTAGGCAAATCGGTCCTACCGATAGGGATCTCGGTCTCACCGAGATGGGATTGTAATCTCTCTGTTTCCGTTCGTAACGTTTCAGTCTAACCGAAGTGAGCGATCGGTCCCACCGAGATTGCAATGTAAACTCTCTATTTCCCTTTTGTAACATTTCGGTCTCACCGAAAAGAGCAAATCGGTCCCACCGAGTTTACCTGACCAACTCTCTGGAAAGCTTATTACTAAAATTGGTCTCACCGATTTTGTGTAATCGGTCTTACCGAGATTACGTTATGCCCTAACCCTAACCGAATCGGTCTCACCAGTTGCATGTCAGTACCACCGAAAATCACTAACGTCACTAGGTTTACTAAATCGGTCCGACCGAGTCTGTTGAATCGGTCCCACCGAGTTTGGTAAATTGTGTGTAACGATTAGATTTTGTGTGGAGGCTATATATACCCCTCCACCTCCTCTTCATTCGTGGAGAGAGCCATCAGACTGAACCTACACTTCCAACTTACTATTTCTGAGAAAGAACTACCTACTCATGTGTTGAGGCCAAGATATTCCATTCCTACCATATGAATCTTGATCTCTAGCCTTCCCCAAGTTGCTTTCCACTCAAACCCTCTTTCCACCAGATCCAAATCCTATGAGAGAGAGTTGAGTGTTGGGGAGACTATCATTTGAAGCACAAGAGCAAAGAGTTCATCATCAACGCACCATTTGTTACTTCTTGGAGAGTGGTGTCTCCTAGATTGACTAGGTGTCACTTGGGAGCCTCCGACAAGATTGTGGACTTGAACCAAGGAGTTTGTAAGGGCAAGGAGATCGCCTACTTCATGAAGATCTACCGCTAGTGAGGCAAGTCCTTCGTGGGCGACGGCCATGGTGGGATAGACAAGGTTGCTTCTTCGTGGACCCTTCGTGGGTGGAGCCCTCCGTGGACTCGCGCAACCGTTACCCTTCGTGGTTTGAAGTCTCCATCAACGTGGAGGTACGATAGCACCACCTATCAGAACCACGCCAAAAACATCCGTGTCTCCAATTGCGTTTGAATCTTCCAAACCCTTCCCTTTACTTTCTTGCAAGTTGCATGCTTTAATTTCCGCTGCCTATATACTCTTTGCATGCTTGCTTGATTTGTGTGATGATTGCTTGACTTGTCCTAAGATAGCTAAAATCTGTCAAACTCTAAAATTGGGAAAAGGTTAAGTTTTTAATTGGTCAAGTAGTCTAATCACCCCCCCTCTAGACATACTTCAAGGTCCTACAAGTGGTATCAGAGCTTTGGTCTCCATTTGGTTTGATTTCCATAGCTTTTGGTGGTCATAGCCTTGGTTTCACAACCTAGGAGAGTATGGCGTCTAGCGAGGGAAATTATCACCATAGAGGTCCTTACTTTGATGGTACTAATTTTGCTAGTTGGAAGCATAAGATGAAAATGCATATTCTCGGACATAACCCCGCCGTTTGGGCAATTATTTGTATTGGCTTGCAAGGTGAATTCTTTGATGGGAGAGAGCCGAACCGTGAAGCTAATGCGGAAGACATGAAGATGTTGCAATACAACGCTCAAGCTTGTGATATCATCTTCAAGCTAATGCGGAAGAATTGAAGATGTTGCAATACAACGCTCAAGCTTGTGATATCATCTTCAACGGATTGTGCCCCGAAGAATTCAACAAAATCAGCCGTCTTGAGAATGCAAAAGAAATTTGGGATACTTTGATTGATATGCATGAAGGTACCGAATCCGTCAAGGAATCCAAGTTGGATGTGCTCCAAAGTCAGCTTGACAAGTTCAAAATGAAGGATGGTGAAGGTGTCGCTGAAATGTACTCTAGGCTTGCTCTTATTACAAATGAGATTGCCGGCTTAGGGAGTGAAGAGATGACCGACAGATTCATCATCAAGAAGATCCTAAGAGCATTGGATGGAAAGTATGATACCGTGTGCACATTGATCCAAATGATGCCAAACTACAAAGATATCAATCCAAGGGAAGTCATTGGAAGAATTGTTGCTGATGAGATGTCACTCAAGGATAAGGAGGAACTTCACAACAAGTCAAGTGGTGCTTACAAAGCCTCAAGTAAAGCCCCCACATAATCAAGTGAGAAACAAACCTTCAATGAATAATTGAGCTTAATGGTGAAGAACTTCAACAAATTCTACAAGAGTAGAAGCAAAGAAAGAAGCTCCAAGTCAAGGACTTACCATGACAAAAGATCTTCTAGTCGAGAGCGCAATTGCTACAATTGTGGGAGGCCTAGACACTATTCCAATGAGTGTACGGCACCCTACAAAATAAGATAAGATTCTCCAAAAAGAAGAAGCAAAAGAGAAGAATCACCACCAAGATAGAGAAGGAGTAGAGATGATCGTTATGAACGAAGATCCTCACGGAGAAGCAAGGATTCGGAAAGCAAGGACAAGTCATCAAGGAGCTACACAAAACGAAGACATCAAGCTCATGTTGGTGAATGGTTATCCGGCTCCGACTCCGACAATCACTCCGAGAGAAGCTATCACTCTGACTCCGAATATACTCAAGATGAAGGTGTTGTCGGTCTAGCACTTGTGTCAACCAACTCCTACGACATATTTGATTCACCAAATGAAGGAATTGGAAGATGCTTCATGGCCAAAGGTCCAAAGGTAACACATCCTGAGTATGTTGATTTCAATAGTGATGAAGATGACTTGCTTGTGGATGATGATTTACTTGTTGACAACTCTAGTGATGAATACTATGATGAAACGTCAATTAATCATGCTAATCAAGATAAAACGAATGACAATGACAAGGAGAAGATTGATCATCTAACTAAAGAACTAAACACTCTTAAGTTGGCTCATGAAACTATCTTCGAAGATCATCGAGAACTTTTAAGGGCTCATGAGAAGTTATGCTTTGAAAAGCTGAATCTTGAGCAAGAGCATCAGTTCTTAAAAGCAATTAATGATGATCTCCGTAAGAAAAGTTCTTCTTACATTGCCAAGCGTTTACTCCTATCTACTTACATGCCTCAAGTCAAGTCTAGTAACAAGTACAAGAAAGATACTTCCTCTAGTAGTAACAATAATAATGTCAAATCCAATATTGTTGCTTCTAGTAGTTCTCTTGATTCCACTAATGATTCTCTTAGCCAAGTTACACTTGAGCAAGAAAATAGCTTATTGAAGGAATTATAGAAAGGTGTTTACAAGAGCCTAGCCGGAGTAAGCAATTCGAGGAAATTGTACGCAAGCAAGGAAGACACCGGAAGAATCAAGGTGTTGGTTTTGAACGAAAGTTCAATGCCCATGGAGTTGAGTGGGAAGAAGATCAATACCCCAAGATGAAGTTTGTTCCTCAACAAGAGAAGTATGATCCTACTTCCTTCAAGGGAACACAAGCACAAGATGATCTTCCACCACAAGACCACAAGAACAAAGGCAAGGACAAGCTTCAAGAAGATATTGATGCATTTGAAGAAGCACCTAAGGTCTCGGTCAAGTGGATTCCCAAGACTATGTCAAGTTATACTTCATCAAGTACAACTACAACTCCAAGGATTCCCATCAAGATGATGTGGATCCCGAAGAAGAAGAACTAGAGAGTTCTTGAGGGTGACTCCGCCAACATTCTTCACACATATCTTTATGGCAAGGACAAGTGCAATCAACTTCCACATCTTGCACTAGTTCAAGGAGTCACAAACCCTCATGTTGGTAAGGCAAGGGACAAGGTAACCTAATGATTTCATGGACATCATCTTGTGTGTGCATCACTCTATGTCTATGGATATTCTTGTTTGTTCCTTGTGGGACTAACCCATGTAGGCAAGTTGAAAGTGCAACTCACTCCAAAGGATTGCTCCAATTGATCTACATCAACATTGAGCATCCACATCTTCAACACCTACATGAAGTCATCATCGACAAAACCCAAGGTTAGTTCATCCCTCTAAGGGGGGATCTCACATCTAGGTGGAGCTTAACTCTAAGAATTGAGTCAAAGCAACTCTAATGGTGTGAACACATCAATGCATTATGTAAAAGTGGTAACCCCACTTGAGCTTAAACAATGAGTATGACCTATGATCAAATGTTTATCATTTGACTCCTAAGTCAATATACTCATATATAGATGACCTAGTCATCGCCAATTGTTTGATAGATGCTAGAATTGGTTGTGCATGCTTTGACACATATTTCATTTGCCATCATTTTGTGTGAGCATGTTGGTGCATATTTTACTCATTCAAGGACATCCACTTGTTGTTTTGATTGTTTGGATCTTTCTTCTTTTGGCCAAGTGGATGGAAAAGAATGCCTAATAACCTTCTCTAGCTATCTATGCTTTTCTCGTCTCAAACTATATTCATGCTACATCACAAAATTTGATCAAGTCAGATTCGAACCACTCTGTGTGAGGAGCACTCGGAGTCCCCGATTCGTCATAGACTTAAACTTCCAAAACTTCTTTGTGATTCTCGGTCTGACCGATTCCTTCATTTCGGTCCTACCGAGATCACTAAGTCGATCTAGGTTTTCAATCTCGGTGCAACCGATTTGAATTTTTCGGTCACACCGAGTTGCTATAACTAAACACAGTTATGCATCTCGGTGCCACCGAGTTTTTCCACTCGGTCACACCGACAGGGTCGGGCTATATATAGTCACGGGCAAAAATTTGGAAATTTCTCCGAACCCCTTCGCCCACGCAATAGCTCGCTCTGCCTCCAAGGTATCCGGATCGTCTCCTCGTCGCCAGCCGCCTCCTGTCGCTGGTCTCCGCCGCCGTCAACGGAATTCAACCCCACCGTTGCCGCCGTAGCAAGTTCATCGCCGAGCTAGGGTATGGACTCGATCAGAGTGCTATCCTCATCTGATTCCTGGCACATTGTGTTCTTATTGGTTCTTGCCACGATTGAAACACTCCTATCCAGTCAATGCAATCCGTAGATTAGATGAGATTTGAAAATTTAGGGTTAGGTTTCCGCCGAAACCATCTCGGACCCACCGAGTTGAAAAACTCGGTCCCACCGATTTGGCTTATGCCATTGCACTAGTAACTCTCGGTCTGACCGAGAATTGCTAATCGGTGCGACCGATTTTAGGACTTTGTGAAACCCTAGCAGTCTCGGTGCCACATCAAGCGTGACTCGGTCCAACCGAGTTCATCGATTTAGGTTCCAAAACTGCTTCGGTATCACCGAGTTTGAAAATCGGTTGATCCGAAATGCTTTCTGTGGAAAAATAAAACTGAATTTTTGAATCATCCTTTTGCAAAAATCTCTGCATTTTGTGATGCTCATCCACTCTATCTCATCTATAACTCTTCATAGGGTCAGCAGTCAGTGTTTGCAGCATGTCAGACCAGAGTGACAGCCAGAACAGGTCAGCAGAGCAGATTGACATGAGTGACGGCACTAGTCCCTCCAGCTCTTCAGATGAAGGCAGCAGGAGCACTCCTAGCGACCTGCCTAAGGCTGCTACCAGGCAAAGGAAGAAGATAACTTCAGACTCTGAAGATGAGGATTATAGAGCAGAAGAAGATGAGGCTACCTCCAAGAAAGTAGTACTCAAAAAGGAGTATGGCTCTGCAAAACATACAAAGCCAGGCATGAAGATTAAAAGGCCTGCAGGAAGACAACCAATGTCCAAAGCCAGAGACTCAACTAAACTGCCTGAGAAGCCTAATCCCAAAGAGCCAGCTGCTGCTGAAGGAAAGAAAAGGAAGGAAAGGGTCAAGAAGACCATGGCCAGAGTTGTTGGTTAACCTTCCATGATGGAAGAGGAATAAGAGCTTGCTGCACCAGCACCTAAGGCACCAAAGCTTATGGGTGATGCTATTAGATCAGGGGCTGCAACATCTAAGCCCAAGGAAGCACCCAAAGCTGCCCCCAAGGCCAAGTCTGCACCAGGAGTATTCCAGCTACTGAGAAGAACAAGTCCCAGTGCCTGAGATTGCTGAGGAGGAATATGAAGAAGGACAAGTTCTGAGGAAGCTCAAGCCCAAGATACCAGACCACAGTGATGCCCATCATGTGGCTGAGGACATGAACATCAGAAAAGATTCAGGGTTGAGGCTATGGAGGTTGGCAGATCCATATGCCACAAGGAGAAGGACTGTTGTTGATTACAGATTCCATACAAGGGAACAACAATACTTCTATGAGACAATCTTGTTGGACAAGAAGCCCATTGTGTGTGATATGAGGTGGTTCGACTGGACCTACATGAAGGAAAATGAATAGCACTATCCTGGAGTGCAAGACAGTTTTGTTTCTTGTGGAGTTGCAGATTTTGTTGGGCAAAAGCTCACCAACTGGAATGATGAACTTATCATGCAATTCTACTCCACAACACACTTCTATCCAGATGGGAGGATAGTTTGGATGTCTGAAGGTACAAGGTAGCAGTCAACTGTTGAGGAGTGGGCAAAACTGATAAATGCCCCAAAGGAAAATGACGATGACCTGGATGTATATGCCAAGAAGAAAATGGGACACAATACCATGGCACATATGTACAAGGAGATCCTAGACAAAGCCCTAGAGACTTTCTCTTTTGGATCAGTCCACTTTCTTCTGTCAGGGCTGCCTACAATCAATTGGATCCTAAGGCACACTCTATTGCCTAAGTCAGGTGACCACAACATGATCAGAGGGCATGCAATCAATATGTTGCATTTATTTGATGTGCCTCAGAAATTCAAGGTCATGAGCCTTATAGTTGAAACCATTAAGAAGACTGCAACAGATCATAAGAGGAGTTGTGGATATGCCCCTCAGATTCAGGAGTTGATTAACTCAAAGATGGGCACAGGCAAATATCTATTGGATAAGGAACATTTTCCACTTTATCCAGACTTTGAGTACAATGAGGTTGTCATGAATGAGAATGATCCATCATCAGTTCAAGCTCAAGAGAATAAGGAGAAGGCAAGGAAGGAGAAGGCTGCCAAGATGCCAACTCAAGAGGAGGCATGTGAGTATTTCTTGAAGAACAAGCAGGAGCAGCTTGGTTACTTGATAGCATCATCTCTGAGGATTGAGAAGGGATTGGCCACCCTCACTCAAAATCAGGAGAGCTTGGAAAGAATCATGGAACAAAAATTCTATGATCTAGATGTCAAAATGGCGAGATTGATCGGTTGTGGAGCAGCTGCAGGATGACATGCAGGAGAGGAAGGGCAAAACTACCACCAATGTATTTGCCAGAGTGCCTAGAGCTCAGAGATCAGATGCAGTGTCAGTGCCAGACAGTAGAGCAACATCATCTGCACTAGCTACAGCTCCTACAGCTCCAGTGCAACCAGCTCCAGCACCAACTCCTCCAGCTCCCTCTACATCAACTGAAGTCTTCGTCCAAGGAGCCATCTCTACACCACCACCAGAAGATCAAGCCTGAGAGTCGATCTAGCACTATGCATTTTCTATGAACTTTTTGGTAACTTGTTGCCAAAGGGGGAGAAAAATGTATAGATCATAGGCTTCGAGAGAGAGAGAGAGAGAGAGAGAGAGAGAGAGAGAGAGAGAGAGTCGCTTTTGTTCTCTCTTGCTTTGGTGGTTTCAAACTTGTTTTCTTTTGATTGCTTGAGATACTATGCTATTCTTGTGAGACATTGATGATCATGTGTTTGATCATAAGCTACACTTATGCATGTTTGATGATATTATCTTATCTATCCTATGTGATCATTCACTTTGCTTGGTGATGAGTGCATGTATTCAATCTTTATCATTTTGAGCGCTCCACCAAGATGTATGTGACATGGAAGAGTAACTCATGAGCCTAATTCCTTGTGCATTTGCAGTCCAAAGCAAATCTTAAACTATGCACAAATTTAGGGGGATCTCTTGCTTATTACATACTTCTCAAAGCGACGATGTTTTTCAATCTTATTATCATTTGTCGAAGCTTTGATCTATATGTTGTCATCAATTACCAAAAAGGGGGAGATTGAAAGTGCAACTATCCCTAGGTGGTTTTGGTAATTCATAACAACATATAGCTCATTGAGCTAATGCTATTCCAAGACTATTAATTCAGGAAAGCTCAATGAATGGCATGGCATGGATGATGAAAGTGGATCCCTCAAAATACTAAGGGCAAAGGATTGGCTCAAGCTCAAAAGCTAAAGACTCTTCATTTTACATTTTAGTGGTCCAAGATCACATTGAGTTTATAGGAAAAGCCAATACTATCAAGAAGGGATGAGGTGTTGCTTAATGAGCCTCTTGCTTCATGTGCTTAGTGATATGCTCCAAAACCCTAAGCTACTTTCTCACAATCCACAAATGACCTAAACCTAAAGCCAAAATCGGTCACACGAATCTTCCTACCAGCGCCACCGATTTCAAAAGTCATAGCCACTGCCACAAACCCTAGGCAAATCGGTCCTACCGGCGGGGATCTCGGTCTCACCGAGATGGGATTATAATCTCTCTGTTTCCCTTAAGTAACGTTTGGTCTAACGAAGTGAGCGATCGGTCCCACCGAGATTGCAATGTAAACTCTCTGTTTCCCTTTTGTAACATTTCGGTCTCACCGAAAAGAGCAAATTGGTCCCACCGAGTTTACCTGGCCAACTCTCTGGAAAGCTTATTACCAAAATCGGTCTCACCGAGTTTGTGTAATCGGTCTTACCGAGATTAGTTATGCCCTAACCCTAACCGAATCGGTCTCACCGAGTTGCGTGTCAGTCCCACCAAAAATCACTAACGTCACTAGGTTTACTAAATCGGTCCGACCGAGTCTGTTGAATCGGTCCCACCGAGTTTGGTAAATAGTGTGTAACGATTAGATTTTGTGTGGAGGCTATATATACCCCTCCACCTCCTCTTCATTCATGGAGAGAGCCATCATACTGAACCTACACTTCCAACTTACCATTTCTAAGAAAGAACTACCTACTCATGTGTTGAGGCCAAGATATTCCATTCCTACCATATGAATCTTGATCTCTAGCCTTCCCCAAGTTGCTTTCCACTCAAACCCTCTTTCCACCAGATCCAAATCCTATGAGAGAGAGTGGAGTGTTGGGGAGACTATCATTTGAAGCACAAGAGCAAGGAGTTCATCATCAACGCACCATTTGTTACTTCTTGGAGAGTGGTGTCTCCTAGATTGTCTAGGTGTCACTTGGGAGCCTCCGACAAGATTGTGGAGTTGAACCAAGGAGTTTGTAAGGGAAAGGAGATCGCCTACTTCATGAAGATCTACCGCTAGGAGGAAAGTCCTTCGTGGGCGACGGCCATGGTGGGATAGACAAGGTTGCTTCTTCGTGGACCCTTCGTGGGTGGAGCCCTCCGTGGACTCGCGCAACCGTTACCCTTCGTGGGTTGAAGTCTCCATCAACGTGGAGGTACGATGGCACCACCTATCGGAACCACGCCAAAAACATCCGTGTCTCCAATTGCGTTTGAATCCTCCAAACCCTTCCCTTTACTTTCTTGCAAGTTGCATGCTTTAATTTCCGCTGCCTATATACTCTTTGCATGCTTGCTTGATTTGTGTGATGATTTCTTGACTTGTCCTAAGATAACTAAAATCTGTCAAACTCTAAAATTGGGAAAAGGTTAAGTTTTTAATTGGTCAAGTAGTCTAATCACCCCCCTCTAGACATACTTCAAGGTCCTACACACACCTATTTGAGAGATCCAAAATTATGTCATGACTTGTTATAATTGCTCTCCATGCTTCACTTAAATTTTATATGAGCTATGGACTTGCTCGAGTGCTTCACTTATATCTTTTTCAGCACGGTGTGCTTTAGTATTTTTGAAGAAATGCTCTCTTGCTTCAGTTAGATTTATTTGAGAGTTAGTAAAATTTTCAAGAAATTCTCTCTTGCTTCACTTAAATTAATTTGAGAGAAAGAAAAATTATGCTGATGATCTTCACTTATATTTGTTTGAGCTTATCAAAAGCAACATATGAAAAATTAGGTCCAAAGTGATAGATATCCAAGAAGGATATAATAAAAATTTCACGTAGATCATTGGACAAAATAAAATTGGTTCTTAGTAATAGTTTTGAGATATGATGATGTGATATGTGAGTTATGTTAATGAGTAATTATACTTTAGTAAGAATATTGGTGTTAAGGTTTGTGATTCCCTATGCAAGAACGAAAGTCAATAATTATGCAATGAAGTTATATCCTACTTGTGGTGCATTATTCGGTGTTAATTATGCTTAATGCTCGCTTATTAGATTACTCGTTTCTTGGTTGGTCGCCTCTCAATCTTTTGATGGCCTTCATTTTGCACCGAGTATGATCTCTACTTATGCATCCAAAACCTTTAAACCAGTTTTGCCACATGAGTCCACTATATCTACCTATATGCGTTATTCTTTTGCTGTTCTAAGCAAATTTGTATGTGCCATCTCTAATTTTCAAAATAAATTTCTCTTTTGTGTGTTTGTTCCGCTCGCGGAGTGGTGAGGGGTGGCTAATATTTTCCATGCTAGATGTGTTATTCTCACGATGAGTGTTTATTCACTTGTCATTGCAAGAGAGTAAGGCAAAGGTATTAGGGATGCCCAGTCCTGAAATAAAAATGAATTTACTTTATGTTGTCAAATGATAAATTCCTTGGAAAGTGTTGGTATGGAAGGCAACCGTGGATACAGCTAGCCATGGAAAGTGAAAGTATGATTGAAAAAGGAATAAACTTTATTTTCTATTTGGGAACCGCCTATGATATATCTAGCATGGAAAGTGTTGGGAACTCTAAGTCGTTTTCGTTGGTGGGAAGGATACACCTCCCAAAATGTTTTTATCTCTCAATTTTTTTGCTTTGAGCTCTGGCACCACTACAAATCCCTACTTCCTTCCGTGAAGGGCCTTCCTTTTACTTTATGCAATTTTTATGTTTGAATTTGAGTCTCTGTCTTCTCTTATAAAAGCACCAACTAGGAGGCAATATGCTCATACTTGAGTATTGGGTGTAGCTAATATGCGAGTGTGTTTCATGAATGGATCAATGATTGAGCATGATGGGCTAGGGATAGCTTATTTTATCATTGATATTTTGAAAGACATGGTTGCTTGTTGATATGCTTGAGTATTTAAGTTGTCATGTCAAAACTAGACTACTGCTTTGAACAATATAAAAGTCCAAATGTCCATGCTATAAAGAAAAGAATTTGATATGACATGTTAGGCAACATTCCAAATCAAAAATTCTATTTTTATCACTTACCTACTCCAGGGCGAGTAGGAGTTAAGCTTGGGGGTGCTGATACGTCTCCAACGTATCTATAATTTTTTATTGTTCCATGCTGTTATATTATCAATCTTGGATGTTTTATAATCATTTTATAGTCATTTTATATCATTTTTTGGCACTGACCTATTGACATAGTGCCAAGTGTCAGTTGATGTTTTCTGCATGTTTTTTATATCGCAGGAAATCAATACCAAACGGAGTCTAAATGCAACGAAACTTCACAGAGATTTTGTATGGACTAGAAGACACCTAATGGGCCAAGGATACGCCTGGGGGTGCTCCAAGAAGAGCACAACCCACCAGGGCACGCCAGGAGGCCCAGGCACGCCCTGGTGGGTTGTTCCCACCTCGGGTGCCCCCCGGACCGCCTCTTTGCTCTATAAATACCCCAATATTCCAGAAACCCTAGAAGAGTCGTCGAAAATCAATTCCAGCCGCCGCAGAGTCCAAAACCACCAGATCCAATCTAGACACCATCTCGGATGTTCACCACCTCCATTGGTGCCTCTCCGATGATGCGTGAGTAGTTCTTTGTAGACCTTCGGGTCCATAGTTAGTAGCTAGATGGCTTCCTCTCTCTCGTTTGATTCTCAATACCAAAGTTTCGACGTCGACGCCTACCCGCGTTACATCTTCGGGGAGGAGAACGAGCCGGAGCAGGTTGGGGAGCAAGAGCTTCATCGGCCGGTGAAGGCACCATGGCCCATCGGCAGCGATATCGGTGTGATAGTCCTTGGGAGCACAATCGACATATTGTAGAGGAGGTGTGATGAGCAGTTTGCCATCCACCGTGCAAAAGATCCAGAGCTGCTCGGCGGCATGGTCGACGACCAACCCGAAGAGCCGGCGTCACCAGTGCTCAATGAGAGCCCGATGCCCCGCAAGGAATGGGCAGAGGACCTCTGCGATTCAGTCAAGACACAGGCAGCGTGCAGCTTCATCATTGCCCGCGGCGGCCGTGTCAACCTCGATCCCGATGATGTGGTGGCCCCTCTTGAGCGCATCCTTGGCGGAGTTGACATCCCCGACGAAGTAGAACATCCCCAACATGATATATTGAGGATGCAGGTGATGGACGGAATTTGCTACCAGGCCAGAGACATGGAAATGGAGTGGTTCCGTGGAGTTGTCATGCGCATGATTGCACATTGTCAAGCTCTTCTGGAAGAGGCCCAGCAGCCCCAAGAGCCTCCCAGCAGCAGCAGCTCCGTAGGCGGAGGCGGGTCGGACACTTGGAGTGAACAGCCGCAAGGGTGCCATGCTGATCATGGAGTGCGAGAAGACCATCGTCGGAAGGCCGCCAGCTCAGCCTTTTAGCTTTTATTTTATTATAATTGTATGCATATGTAGGTCGTGAGTGTTCTGGGCCTTTCCGCATGTGGCATTTTAAATTATCCTGAATATGTAAGACAATTATTAAGAATTATTAACCATTGCCATTGTAAATTTGCCTCAACGACGAGCAGAGCGCGCACAGGGATGCCAGAGCGGAGCGCACCGCAGCCGTCACAATGGCGAGCAAAACGCACGAACGGACATGAGCAGAGAATGCTGCGGCCGCCTCAACGGCGAGCAATCACGTGGTCAACCTTGTGCCATCAATAATTTTTGACCTTGTTTCTCGTCACATTGCAGATTACAACACAATAAGTAATTGCAAATCTGTTCACACCTATCAAACTAATATGTGTTCACACTTAGCACCGGGCTATAAAAACTACCCACTCGAAAATTACTTCACAGTTCCTCTCCTCATCACCCACAAAACTGGTCTTTCCTGTTAAATCATTCCACCATGACTGGTAGGAGGAGTTTAGGGTGGACATATAACCAGGCAGCAAAGACCATGGACGCGGTAGCACTAGAGAGGTTCCGCCGCAAAGCCGCACTGGCAGCAGAGATGTCCTGGCGCGCCGCGGAGCCCTCGATCGAGCTCTCACGAGCACGCGAGGGCTCTCACAAGCGCATTCACAGCGTTGGCCATCGCGACGAGCCGACGTTCCTGAAGTCCTTCGCCAGCGACGACGACCTTCTCGCTGGCGTCACTATGCAACAGGAGCTGGTCGACGGCTTGATGAAGCTGCTCAAGATCAGCGATGCCTCAGTTGACAAGGCGACCGGCCTCGTCGAGAAAATCATGCGAAGCTCCTCAAGTTGGTTGCGGAGAAGGAGGAGGAGGCCGCCGGCTGGAAGATGTTGCATGAGCAAAGCAGTGCCTTGGAGATGATGCTGAAAGCAGTCGTCGAGGAACTGATGGGTGGCTTGAGGAAGCTCCGAATCGAGCACGAGCAGGAGGTGGAGGAATCCGTGGCTGCTTTCACACAAAGTCGTGAGGAATTGAAGAAGGAGCTGAAGGATTTCATCGCCCGGTGATCCATCGACGAGTAGAGACAGTAGCGACCCATATCATTGTTTGCAATTTCCTTCTTCTCTGTCCCCTGTGTCTTCCGAGCTTTGCCGGATGTGGAATTTTAAATTATCCGGAATATGTAAGACAATTATTACCCGCCCATTGTAAATTTGTCATCGTATTATCCATTGCCATTTTATTTGTGGTCGTATTATCCGTTGCCCTATGTGGAAATTTAAATTAGGGCGGAATATGAGTTGAAAACATGAACAAAGCAAATGCTGCCATGGGATCACAAGCAAACACCCTCCGTCCAGGTGCTTTAATTGACCCATTAATGGAGAAGTTGTGAGCGAGGCGGGCGGCGGCTGGTGCATGGAGGTCAAAGAGCTTGCTTCCCGGTGAGCATGGGCGGCCTTGCTGCTCGCACATGTCCCGTCGAGCCTGCGAGGTGGACAGGATGCATGCATCCCGTCAAGCCTGCGCGACGGACTGCTCACATGCGTCCTGTCGAGCCTGCACGACGGACTTCTCACACTCGTCCAGTCTAATCAAACACCTACACGCACGCCACCCAGTATGGTTAAATTTCGACACGGTTAATATAATACAACCGTTTGTGATATTAACGTGTCAGCTTTTTGTTTCAAAAAGGACCTCGTTGGCTACTAATGTGTGCCTCTTCTCAAACTGGACGATTTTTTTACCATGGCATATATGTGCCATGTCATGAAACCATACCAAGTTTCATGTTTTTTGGGTGAGTTTTTGATTGACTGGGATTTAAAAACCGAGATTCTCATGTTTCAGGACGACGACAAGTTTGTAATTCATTCCCATTCCTTAAATGAGACCTAAACATGCACCCAATGACACATGTACGATTTCCCACCCATTTTGCTTCACTGGAGCATGTGCTTGTATTTCAAATTGAACTCTGGAGTACATTAAATGCGTAGAAAACTTAGTAATTAGTAATATCTATACAATGGCCAAACGAACCCTGAATAGTTTCAAATTTCATCCCAACACTCATGTTATTCAATGTTGCCTATAGAAAACAAAGTTCAAGGTGAGAAGAGGCAGCAATTATCGTTTCGGCCACAAGAGGGGCATGTTTCCCTGCCGGAACCACGAGGGTTGCGATAGGCAGCAGTTTGTAAGAGGATTGTAATATAGCTTCGCCCAAATTGGACAATTATATGTACCATGTAGTGACACCATTCCATGTTTCATGATTTCCTGGTGAGTTTTGGATTTACAGAGATTTAAAACCCGGGATTCGGAATGTTTGTGGCCAAACCAGTACAGCGAGATGGTTGCCCATTCGTTCCATGGGACCTAAACATGCATCCCAAGGAAACATGTACGTTTTTCTAGCCATTCTGGTGCACTAGAGCATGTATTTGTAGTTCAGATTTGAATTATGGACATTAAATGCCTAGATAACTCAATTAATGAATAAAAAAGGTCAAATGAACCCTGAATAATTTCAAAGTTCAGCGTGAATCTCCCATTGTTCCGTGTCACGTGTAGAAGAAAATACGAGGCTAGAAGACGGAGTGATTATCGTTTGGCCCACAAGGGGACAGGCCCACAAGGGGACACGTTTCCCTATCGAAACCACGAGGGTTCTTGCGATAGGCTCAGGTTTGTAAGAGGTTTGTAATAAAGCTTGGCCCAAATTGGCAATGTTTTTAACACGACATATATGTGCCGTGACGTGACACCATGCCACCTTTGATGACTTTCTGGTGAGTTTTGGATTTATGGGGACTTAAAAACCGAGATTCGAAATGTTTGAGGATGAGCTAGGACACCGGTACGGTTGTAATTCGTTCCCATTCCTGGCATGGGACCTAAACATGCACCAAAGGACACATGTTTAATTTTTCTATCCGTTTTGGTGAACTAGAGCATGTATTTGTAGTTCAGGTTTGAATTATGGACATTAAATGCCTAGGAGACTCAATTAGTATATTAAAAGGCCAAACGAACCCTGAATAAGTTTAAATTTCAGCACGGATATCATGTCGTTCCATGTCGCCCGTGGAAGAAAATACAAGGCAAAAAGAGGCAGTGATTACGTTTCTCCCACAAGGGGAACATGTTTCCCTATCGGAACCACGAGGCTTCTTTGAGAGAAGCTCCGGTTTTTGTAAGAGGTTTGTAATAAAGCTTGGCCCAAATTGGATAATGTTTTTACTATGACATATATGTGCCTTGACGTGACACCATGCCACCTTTGATGACTTTCTGCTGTGTTTAGGATTTACGGGGATTTAAAAAACGAGATTCCAAATGTTTGAGGACGAGCCAGGATGCGGGTTCGGTTGTAATTTGTTCCCATTCCTGGCATGGGACCTAAACATGCACCCAAGGACACATGTATAAATTTTCTAGCCATTTTGGTGAACTGGAGCATGTATTCGAAGTTCAGATTTGTAATATGGACATTAAATGCCTAGGAAACTCAATTAGTGTATAAAAAGGCCAAATGAACCCTGAATAAGTTTAAATTTCAGCACGGATATCCTGTCGTTCCATGTTGTCTGTAGAAGAAAATACAAGGCGAAATGAGGCACTGATTACGTGTCGCCCACAAGGGGGACACGTTTCCCTATTGGAACCACGAGGCTTCTTTGAAGCTCCGGATTGTAAGAGGCTTGTAATAAAACTTGCGCCACAATGGACAAAAAAATTCCTCGACATATAAGTGCCATGTCGTGACACCATGCCAGGTTTCACGTTTTTTGGCTTAGTTTTGGATTTACGGGAATTTAAAAACCGAGATTTTTCTCACGAAATGTTTTCAAATACACACGGTTCACTCACGAAAGTCGACATTCAGTGAAAACTTCATGGAAACAATATTTTAAAGTTTCATAAAAATATAAACAAATGTGGGATGTTAAGAAGGTGATGTTTTATTGCGACACAAAATTTCAATTGAAAAACATTACGAGATGTGAGCTATGAAAAAGAAAAATTCAACCCTGAATAGTGACATTACTATTCGACACTATTCAACGCTTATTTTGTCTTTTTCATAGCTCACATCTCGTAATGTGTTTCAACTTGAAATTTTGCGTGGCAATAGAACATCATCCTCTTAACATCCCGCATTTTTCTCAAAAAATTTTGAAACTTCAAAACATCTTTTTCTCGTGGTTTTCACCGGTTTCCACCGAATGTTGGTTTCCGTATGATATTCTTCTTCCCTGCTGCGCACGATCTGAGTCGTGCGTTTTATTGGCCAAAACCCAAACCCCACGGATCGTACGTGTGCACCGTTGGATGCTCCCAGATCGAACGGCAACCCTGAGCCCTTTCTACAGCACATGCAGTACATGGGTAAGCACTATGCGCATGCGTCGTGCTAGCTCACGCTTCCTTCTCTACTAGGTTTTTAAAACAGTCTACCGTTTCTCGCCACTCCTCTCATCGGTTTCCCACCTCTTCTCCCATCGTTTTCCCGCTAAGTGCTCACTGAAGGCTAGCGGCAACACACCGGCCATGTAAAATATCCCTCACAGTTTCTAAAAGCACAAATGTGTGTGATAGGAGGGAGTAGGTCCCATAGGGTGACCATCGTGAAATGCCTTAATGGCAAGGAGGCAATTCTTATCAGTAAGGGTCGGCTTCCCATCTGCTAGCCTAGTTGAATAGAATGCAGAAGTTAAGCATGCTCGGGCTGGAGTAGTCCAAGGATGGGTGACCCGGTGGGAAGTTGCATATCTCAAGCTTCATTTAAATGCCATGAAATGGTCATTATAGAGAGATAAATTATATAGATAAATTATATCTCCATAGTGACCTATCATGGCGATTATATAAACCTTGGGATCATTGTTTTGCTAATTTGTAGACTATGTTTTTATGGGTTATTTTTTGCTATATAAAATTAAAGAATGATTGACTGGACTTGTCATGGCTATTATATAAACCTACTATGTTTTTATGGGTTATTTTTTCCTCTAAAAAATTAAAGAATGATTGACTTGACCTGTCATGGAGATTATATAAAACCTTTTTCAGGTTGCATGCAGGGTATAGGGGGCAGGGTGTTCTTCTCGAGCATGTCTCCCTTGTGCGGCTTATAGACGCGTGACATATCTGTGCGCTCCCCAGGTATATATACTATCCTTTACCGAAAATTAGGGGCCCCACACAATCTATCCCTTTGATCCAACAACGAGAAGGGTTTGAACATGATGGTTTCCTATTGACACTAGTAAGGTACACGTGCATTGCACGCATGAGATTTGGTAACCAAATTATGAATAAATACCACACTGTAGCATGTAAGCATTGAGTCATATATGCATGATGTAGATGTTCGTTTAATTCTTATAGTTCATCTCATCCAAAATCAATTAGTTTTATAAAAAATCTATATTAAGATTCATAGAATTGTGCATTGTAAAGGTAAAAACAAAAAGAGATAATTCATTTAGAAAAAAAAGGTTTGGGCAATTAAGATATGGAAGATTCTAGAGTAAAAAGGAGAAGTGCTTGTGTTTT
Organism: Aegilops longissima; assembly: GCA_021605205.1. Lineage (NCBI taxonomy): Eukaryota > Viridiplantae > Streptophyta > Magnoliopsida > Poales > Poaceae > Aegilops > Aegilops longissima. The sequence goes on from CM038682.1 coordinate 473,254,641, forward strand.
GAGGTTTGTGCATTATGCTTAAGTTCAACCATGGAGTCTTCTAGATTGTACATGTGGCAGAATCTGGTGGAATGTAGATGATATCCAACGGTCAGTAGTGCTCAGATTTGCCATCTCTGTACCGTCGGATTGGCTTCATGCAACGACCAACTTTGAAAGTTATTCGCACACTATATAGGTGTGTGTGTGTGTGTGTGTGTGTGTGTGTGTGTGTGTAGATGTGTCCCATGCTAGACCAAATAAAGTTTGAGCGCATGCGTGGTATGAACCCCCCCACCCCCCTGCCGCCTCGAAGTTGGGAAACTGGCATCGTACTTATTGAGCCAGGCTTGGAGTTGGGTACGGTGTTCGGTTTGTAATGTAGTTGGTGGCCCATCGAAGTTGTGCATTTGGGATTTAAACACATCACACACCACCGTAATCACACATATTTTCGGGCCGCACGCAGTGTATACGGGGTCTTCTGATCGACCACGTCTCCCTTGTGTGGTTTTTTCTGACGACACGCATATCCGTGGGCTCCCCGAGTGTATATATATCATCCCTTTGGCCGATAATGAGGGGTATTATGTGTTGGCCATGAATGGATTCCTCCTAGTTCATGTTAAGGCCGGTCACTGTCACATGTCACTCAACCAAAGCTCGAGCTCATGCGTTGTCAGGATTCCCTCCCACATGCTCGGATTGCTGGGTTCGACCTACATCAAACCCTGCATATCTCGTCCTTAACTACCTTGCCTTCATGGTTGTTGTCTATATCAAGAGGTAGGCACCACATCTAAATTGTACATTATTCTATATTGAAAACGCACATCACCCCTTCCCAACGTACGCCATTTTGGGTGCATGCAAGAGGTGCTAGTTTTGTGGTCCCTCTCGTGTGATTTTTTATGATGGTTCAATCTATTGGCCCAAGCGGTTTATTGACAACAACAACTGTATTTAAAGTTTTAAACATCCCCAATATTCCTACATATATTTGGCCACTTCCAGGTGGTTCTTGACTTATGGCCCCTCTCATCGATCTTCGACGACGCACCCCACCATGGGCCCGCGCAGCCAAAGTTGTGCAGTGGAATTTTGAACATCACAGACCACCCTTTTCAGTCATATATATTTGGGCCACATGCTGGTGTGGCTGTCTTCTGACCCTCTCTAACGTTACTTTTTGCTGCAAAGACTCTGATGACGCTCAACGGACACGGGTATAATATCTTAATCGTGTGCGATGCAAGTGCGCTGTGAATCACCGCAACCGCGCAAGCGCGAGGAAAGGGGTGGAGGTACTGGCTCAACCGTGTGCAATGCAAGTGCGCTAAAATCACCACGACCGCGCAAGCGCGAGCAAAGGGGTGGAGGTACTGGCTCAACCGTGTGCGATGCAAGTGCGCTGAAATCACCACGATCGTGCAAGCGTGAGAAAAGGGTGGAGGTACTGGCTCAACCGTGTGCGATGCAAGTGCGCTGAAATCACCACGACCGCTCAAGCGCGAGCGAAGGGTGGAAGTACTGGCTTAACCATGTGCGATGCAAGTGCGCTGTAAAACCACCACCTGTGCAAGCTAAAGGCGGGTAAGTTTATTTGTAAATTAGGACGAACCGTGTGCGATAGACCAGCTAGCTAGAAATATAAAAACAAACTATTCGCCTTGAGCGTTGCAAAAATCGGCGGTTCCACGCAACTTTTCCTTATTATCATACACGCATATTGATATTGGACCATGCGCGATCTTGGGCACTCCCGCCCCGCATCAATTCCTTTACCCAAAATTTAGTAGCCGCCGTACTTGAACCGTCGCCCACACTCCTCCAGTACCGACCTTATAGTAAAATTGCAGTAGCCGAGGCATTTGAACTGTTGCCCTCCCTCATCCACCACCATGTCCACCCACCATTACTAAAATTTTCAGTAGCCGCGACGTACCCTCAAACACCACCCCCCTCCACAGTCCCCCACCCGCCCCTCCCCCCTCAAACCCTAGCTCGCGGTCGCTGCCGGCGCCGCCGCCAACCCCTACCGGTCTACCTGTTCCTCCTAGTTTAAATAATAAAGTTCAGGTTACCCAGCGATTCCCATAACGTCACCCCACTCCCCTGAGTTTTTAGATGAGGCTTGCGGTGTCCCTCCCCGCCAGATCCACATCCCCTGCTCCAGAATGTCGCAGCCTAAGCTCGACCACGTATCCCGGGGAGCCCGACGAGCGTTCGGCCAAGAAGAGGTTTATCATGGCCTCTGCGGCGGACATTGGCGAGGTGGCCGCCGTTCGGCCCGACCTGTCGATCCCGGAGCAACACGTCGCCGCGGAAGCCGGCGAAGACATTGACTATGTTGCCATGCCGAAGGCTTCATGTCAGCGGGCTAGCGTATTACTGTATCTCGGGAAAGCTGGCTACAACATCAAGCTCGTCCACAGCGATGGCTTCATGCGGGCCATGTCATAGGTTAAGTGGTCCATCCCCAACCCCTCTGGTTCAACCGCCATTGATCTCTTCAACGGCCCTGCCGTTGATCTCCTCCGCCAAGCGGTCAAGGATTTGTGAGCTTTATATGCTATCGAGCCCATTTCGTCATTTCTGAAGGACACATTCTACGACGGTGGCTTGGGAACCTCAATTGCCAAGTCAGATCTCATCGACCACGACCACGAGGAGGGCACCCACGAAGGTTCTTCCAAGGTGAAACAGCCCATCTGTGACATCACAGAGCGCACCATGGGTCTCTGCTCTTCCAATTGGAAGGATCCCGTCCATGAAATGTGAGGCAAGATTCTATCAGCAAATCTTACCTTTTCTAGCTTGCCAACCCTTACCCTTTGTTGTAGTAGAATTTCCCGTGCGGTGCTTTAACTGTGCCGTGTTTAATTATTTCAGTTGTGCAAAAATGTATTGTTCAATAGGGCTATGTGATGTTTAAGTATGAATTGTCCACTTCAGTTTCACGAATGGCTATATTTAGTTGTTTATAGTGAGTAGATGCCTGGTTTATCTGTATTTGGTTGTTAGGTTGGTTGGAGTGAGCATTTTTTCAGTTATCGAGCTGATGCCTTGTTTATATGTATTTGGCTCTTAGTTTGGTTGCAGTGAGCATTTGTCCAGTTATCAAGCATATGCCTTGTTTATGTGTATTTGGTTGTTAGGTTGCTTTTTTAGCATTTGTCCAGTTATCAAGCAGATGCCTTGTTTATCTGTATTTGGTAGTTAGGTTGCTTTTTTTAGCATTTGTGCAGTTATCAAGCAAATGCCTTGTTTATCTTTATCTGCTTGTTAGGTTGGTTGCAGTGAGCATTTGTCCAGTTTTCAAGCATATGCCCTGTTTATCTGTATTTTCTTGTTAGGTTGGTTGAAGTGAGACTGTCTAGTTTTTAATGTCTGTATTTGGTTGTTATACTGCTCATTTATGCCTTGTTTATTTCAGTCATTCACAATGTGTTGTTCATTATGTGCAAGTCGGAACTGTGCCACTCGACTACATCAATACCAGTTTGAATGGCTATATTTGGTTCCAGTTATTCCTGATGTAGTTAACACATGCCCTTTATTTCAGTTTTACACATTTATCCAGTGTGATGTTTAAGCATTACCTATGTTCTATTCATTTTCAACAATACCCGTTTGAATTGCAATATTTGATGGCTGTTAAGCCTGCTGTCGGTAACATTGCCTTCCATTTTATATCTACTTTAACAGCATGCTGAAACCAACACATTCAAGCTATCATTTGGAGATGATGTTGTTTACCTTTGCTATATTTGTTTGATGTTAAGGTTGTTGTACTTATCATGCCTTTCCACTACTTATGCAGGACAACAACGGGAGTGACCACCATTTTCCGCCGAGCTTAGCTTCATCCCTTGGCTTGTACTCACCCTGTCGTTCCATAATGTAGTGCATATAGACCCAGGCTTGGACACTTGTTAGCTTCTAATATTGACTTGTTGCTTGTAGGTACATATGCCCTTGGCAAGGATCCATGCATCGACCCTTTTTGCATATGGGGCAATGAGATATGCATGAGCAAGCATCAAGTGAGGAAACTGATAAGGATTATTAGCAAAAAGATACGAATGGTGGCAAGCAAATTATTTGTTTATCCTCTATCCAACACAACAGTGAGCTGCAGGATGGTAACTGCAAACTCTGCAGCCTTCTCTTTTTACTGCCCATAATGAGTTATTAGACAACAATGTCTGAATATTTTTCGTTCCCAGTGGTTCCCGAAGAGGTTCACTCAAGACTACTTCTCAAAGTACATGATTGGTGGACACGCAATGAAGGTTAAAGTATTTCATCTAGACTACAATGAGCATCTAGAAGTCGTAATGAAGACAGTGAAGGATGGATGGGCAGCCATCACAAGGGGTTGGCCTAGAGTCGTGCGCGCATTACGCATGGAGGAGGGCACAATATGGGCATTCCGCTTCACCTTCTCCAGCAACCAGAATGTCTTTCTCCTCTCTCTTCTGATCCTTAGTACAAGCTGTGGTTCATCATTCTTTACTTGGTGCTTCGTAGTTCTTCAAATATATGTACTGTGCATCGAATTATGCATTAGTGGTTGAACCTATATTTGTAATAAACATGGTTGGATATGAAATAAGTGATTGCCTACTTTCAAATTCAAAACATGTGATTTTTAAATTAGGGATTAATTAGAGATTAAACTGCACACGGTTTGCAGCGAGCAAATGCTGTGATAGACGTGGAGATCAGAAACGTTTCTAGGATCCACTACGTGTGCGATCAATCTCCACTACACACACAACATCCTCTTGAAAATTGTTTGCGTTAGGCCACCTTGCGCAAACATTTACCACATAAAAACTGTGTGTGATGGACAGCCTTTGCCACACAGTTTCTTTTACGCACCGTGTGTGATGCATTCAATAACACAAATGATAAAATTGTTAATATCGTGTGCAATGGCAACACTATCACAAACTATTTAACGGGAAAAATTGTGTGTGATGTACCTGTGAACGAAAACGTTTTCCTTGGAGCGACTGTGTGGGATGTACAGACGAACGGAAATGTTTAGCGGGGATTGACTGTGTGGGATGTACTTGCGACCAGAAACAATTTCGCCTGTATAATTGTATTTTTTAGCTCTACTGTATGTATTTCCATATTTGAGCGCTCGCCGATCGTACACGACCTCATTTTGCCAAGCGTGTGTGCCAGGAGGTCATATCCCCGACTGTTTCTGGGTCGTGTGAGAAGGACACCCCTATTGCCGTCACTCACTAGGCGACGGTTCCAAATGTCATCGCGGAAAGGGGTTTAAAACTATTTGTATAGCACCGACGCGTACCAGTGTGAATTGGCGGAGGGGGACGGCGGCCACCTCGTTGATGGAGCAACTGCCTTCCTCGCCCCGCCTATAAAAGGGGAGGGCAGAGGAGGGCGGAGTCATTCATCCTCGTACTTCTCCTTTCCTTCTACTTTTTTCTCCTGCTGGTGATGTCGAAGGGCCCCAGGCTCTTGGTTGGGGATAATATTATCACCTGCAGGCGCTGATGCTCGGGGAGTGAGTTTGGTCCATGGTGTGTCAAATCCCTCGGTCCCTTCGAGGCTCGACCGGGAGGCGGGGCTGGAGATCATTGGTAATCCCAGCACTGCCCCTCTCGAAAGTCTTGGGGCCGATGTCGGCGAGAGGCGCACCTTCCTGCCTGCCAAGGTGGGGAGCGGTACACTTAGAGCCCCCTGGTCGTCTTGGCCGCCTGCCGCCTTCCCAAGGGAAGCGCCAGACTGGAGTCTTGGCACTTCTCGGGAGTAGCGGTGGTGAGGAGAAAGCGAGGGAAGACAGAAAAGGCGGGTGGCAGGGGCCCAGGTCGAAGTACGATGGCATGGATGCCTTCGCCTCTGACCAGCATCCTGCCACCTCATCTTCCCGTTCTTCCCCTCCCCCCAGCTTCATCATCACCAGCCTCCTAGGGTGATAGCCTGTAGTGACCCAACCTCAGACGGTCAAGTCTCTGTGCTTAAGTGTCATCCCTGGATCGGTATGCTGACACACACAGTACTCAAGAAAAATCACATGTATAAAGTAATGTAAATACTATTACCTCAATCCATATAGCGGAAGTAACAACAAGGTTGTGGATTCCCATCAACACCAACTGCAAACTTTAGTGTAGAAATCGTAACCCTAACGTATCACTTACTCGTCGTAAGAATCCTGCAACATGAAATGTTGCAGCCATGTTGGTCAGTACATTGAATGTACTGGCAATTTCACACTATAGAGAAATGTTGAATAATGGCCATCACTACATGCATATTTGGCTGGTGGAGGCTCTAAGTTTAAGTTTTGCATAAAGCTAAGTTTTCCCTACAACAAAGGAATATATTTTATTTAACTACAAAGTTTGTTGAAAATATTGAGAAGGTTCCTCCAACTCAATCCCAAAATAATAGCTATAACCCAACAACTTATTTAAGTAACATGATGAGATCAATCAAATAATTCAAATACCAGAAACTCAAGATGTCCATAACCGGAGACACGGCTAATCATGATTTGTTTGTACACTCTGCAGAGGTTTGCGCACTTTCCCCCACAAGACTCGATCTCCTCCGTTGTATTTCTCGCATTGCATGATGTTTGAGAAACGGATGACCGAGACACAGTCTTTCCGAAGAGGTCCCCTTAACCGATAGATAGGCCGGTACACCTACACTCCCCTACATCTGCTAGCCCATCATGGAAAGGATTCCCACAACTTACTCAACTATGCCAGAGCCTATAATGGCTTGTGGCTGCACACGGAAGTTTCTAGCATGAATAATCTTATGATCCCTTTGAGCCTGGGTGGCGAACCATAGGATGATCACACGGGTACTCCGGGATATCCCAGGACAACACTGGATTACTCCAGGTGCCCAGACAACCACTAAGTGCTCCAGGGTGCCTCAACAAATCCACCCAGATGTGAGTTAAAGTAGCCACCTTAAGTTAAACCTTAGTTAACAATAGCTCTCATATCTTTCATGAATACACTCAAACCAATCCACGTCTACGAGCATAGAATAGTAGTATAGCATAACGTAGTAATTCCCAGGGTTTGATATAAGACAATAGGTTCTACCTCATCAACTATGATAGATGACTGAGCAGTCACCTTTCTTTCAAGAACTCAAAGAACTTGATAGCTGACTGAGCAGTCACCTTTCTCACGGCAGTCACTTCCGGCCACTTTGTAAACTTGTCGATTGCAACGAACAATAATTCACAACCCCCAATTGCTTGGGGAAAGGGGCCGAGGATATCGAGCCCCCAGACCAAAAATGGCCATGATAGAGGAATGTTTGAAGATCTTGGGCAAGCAGGTGTGTTTTCTTGGAATGGAACTGACAGGCTTCACATGTCGTGACTAGCTCGACCGCATCTTGGAGGGCTGTGGGCCAATAGAATCCTTGCCGGAATGCTTTCCCAACTAATGCCCTTCATCCAATGTGGGACCGCACATTCTTCTATGAACCTCAGCCAGCAGTTCCTTTCCATCTTTCCGGCAGACACACTTCAAATTTCACACCGTTGGGCCTCCTTCTGTACAGAGTGTCATTGACAAACTGGTACATACTGGCCCTCCAGGCTACTTTCTCAGCTTTATCTTGGTCGCCGGGAAGCTCTACGGTTTGGAGGAAGTGCGATGTGCCTTGCCCAAGTTGGAGCCAGGGGCTCGGCAACAAGGACTAGCGGCACCTCCTCGGCTGCGGGAGCACCAGCCTCATTCGCGGGGTTCATGGACCCGGCTGGAGTGGGTGGTCCGGGAGGCTGTGAGGAGTTGTTTCCGACAGGGTCTCTGCCGGGAGCCAATGGCTCTATTGGGAGAGGCTTGCCGTAGTCCAACTTTCTCCTCTTCCGGGCCTTTGTTGCTGGGGATACGGAGGGCTAAGTGAGATGGAGAACAAAAGTCCCTGGTGCCACAGGAAGCTTCTACGCCGCACGCTTTGACAGATGATCAGCTATGCTGTTTTCCGCATGGGGTACGTGCTCTGTTTGTAATCCATGAAAGTGCTCCTCTAATATCCTCACTTCCTCGACGTATGCCTCCATCAATGGACTTTAGTAATCCTTGTTAACTTGTCTCACCACAAGCTGTGAATCTCCTCGAATGATCAGCTTCTTAATTCCCAATTCGGCTGCAATCCTGAGCCCGACAAGAAGCCCTTCATACTCAGCTGTATCGTTGGTTGCTTCTTCCCGAGAAAAATGCATTTGGACGACGTACTTCAAGTGCTCCTCGGAGGGGGTGCCAAGAAGCATGCCAGCTCCTGCACCTTGTAGGGAAAAAGCACCATCAAAATACATAATCCATTCTTGGGGCAATTCCTTGTCGGGGATAACTGTCTCTGTCATTTCCTCATCAGGGGTTGGCATCCATTCTGCAATAAACTCTGCCAACGCCCTGCTTGAATAGTTGATGTACTCTCAAACTTTAAACCAAAGGTGGATAACTCCAAAGCCCACTCCACTATCCTGCCGGTAGCCTCTGGGTTTCGGAGTATCCTTTGCAACAGAAAACGAGTAACAACCATGATCTCTGGGCTTGGAAGTAGTGGTGAAGTTTCCTTGAGGCCATAATGAGGCCAAAGATCAACTTCTACACGCCAGAGTACCTCGATCTAGACCTCTGTAACAAGGAGCTGACGAAGTACACTGGGCGTTGCACCACTTTCTTCCTTGCCGCGTCCTAGTGGTTGCTCTCGTTGTCGTGCCCATTGCTATCCTGATCCTTCTCTGACTCTGCCATTTTCTGCTCACTTTCTGATTCATCCACTTCTCTCTGTGCTACCAAGGCCGCACTGACCACTTGGTTGGTTGCCGCCAAGTATAGCAACAACGGGTCCTAGGGTTTTGGAGCAACCAAGGTAGGCACAGAGGACAAGTAGGCCTTCAACTCTTGCAAAGCTGCATCTGCTTCTGGGGTCCACTTCATAGGGCCAGCCTTCTTCAAAACTTTGAAGAACGGCAGGGCGCGCTCGGCAGACTTGGAGATGAATCTGCTTAGTGCGGCAACACATCCCGTCAGGCACCTCACATCCTTAACTGTCCTTGGCGCTTGGATCTGCTTGATGGCTTTGACCTTGTCGGGGTTGGCTTCAATCCCGTGATGGGATACAAAGAACCCAAGCAACTTGCCGGAAGGAACACCAAACACACACTTCTCCGGGTTAAGCTTCAGATTGATCTTGTGCAGATTAGCAAATGTCTCCTCCAAATCTTGAATAAGGGTGGCTTTATCCTTGGTCTTGACCACAATATCATCCATATAGGCTTCTATGTTTCTGTGCAACTACGGCTCAAAACCAATCTGGATTGCCCTTGCAAAAGTAGACTCGGCACTCTATAACCTGAATGGCATACAGACAAAGCAGTACGTACCACACGGGGTGATAAACGACGTCTTCTCTTAATCTTCCTTGGACATGAAGATCTGGTGATACCCGGAGTATGCGTCCAGAAAGGAGAGAAAATCACAACCTAAATTGGAATCCACAGTTTGGTCAATACGCGGCAAGGGAAATGGGTCCTTTGGGCAAGCTTTGTTGAGGTCTGTGAAATCTATGCAAAGCCTACATTTCCCATTAGCCTTCCGGACTACCACTGGATTTGCTAAGCATGTGGGGTGCAATACTCCTCTGACCAAATGAGCTGCCTCAAGTTTCTTGATCTCTTCTGCAATGAACTGCTGCCTCTCCAAGGCCTGCTTCCGTACTTTCTGCTTGACAGGTCGGGCATGTGGGCAGACAGCAAGGTGGTGCTCGATTACCTCCCTGGGAACACTGGGGATATCAGATGGTTGCCAGGAAAACACATCGATATTCGCCCGCAGGAAGGCAACGAGCGCGCTTTACTATTTGTCATCGAGGGTGGCGCTAATAGTAAAAGTACCATCAAAGCCAGCCAGCTCTGTCGGGACCTTCTTCACTTGGGGTGCAGCGACCTTGGATCTCTTGCTGTTAGAACACTCCGGCACGTCATCAACGGGTGTCGTGCACTCGATGGGGGCATGCTTCTCAGACTCTTTGCCGGAGTCCCTACAGTCTCTCTTCTTTCCTTTATTTCCATTGGCGGAGCTGCCACTACCGCTGCCTCTGCTGCGACCGCATCCCGGTACATCTTGTCCATGCAAATGATTGCATCCTTCTCATGCGATGGGATTGTAATCACTCCCACTGGCCCAGCCATCTTCAATGAGTTGTAGGCATAGTGGGATGCCGCCATGAACTTGGCCAGGGCCGGGCGTCCAAGAATCCCATTGTACAGTAGGGGGAGATCAACCACATCAAACACAATCCTCTCAGTCCGGTAGTTCAGTTCTCCCCCGAATGTTACCGGCAATGTGATCTTCCCCTTAGGACGGCTCCTGTCGGGATTAACTCCTTGAAACGTGCCGGTAACCTCTAGTTCCTCCTCTCTTATCTGAAGTCTGCTGATAATTGCCGGCGAAATCAGATTCAACCCGGCCCCGCCATCCACCAATATCTTTGTGAGTTTGAGGTTACGGATTGTTGGGGAGACCAACAACGGCAAACATCCTACCGCAGTGGTACGGCTAGGATGGTCCTCTTCATCGAAGATGATGGGCGTATGGGACCATTTGAGCGGCTTCCGGGCCTCTGGTGCTGGTTCCATGGCATTGACTTCTCGCGTCCACCGCTTGAGCTAGCGGTGATAAGTGTGCAGAGATGCACCTCCGTCGACGCACAGGGCGTCTGTGGCCTTCTGAAACTCCTGCTCACTGGTTTCCTCTTCATCCCCTCCATCACTCTCATCATGATAGGTTTCCTTCTCTCGACCTCTGGCGAGCTTTCCATGGTTCCGAAAGGGTTTGCCGGGCCAGCAACATTCTAACCTTTTTTCTTATCACGCTTCTCATACTCTGCTTTCTGTTTCTTGACAAGCTGCTCAACCTGATAACACTCTTGAAGGTCGTGGCCCTTGGTCCGATGAATCTTGCAGTACGGCCCATCACCTGTCCCGGCCTTCTCGGCAGCAGCGACTTCCCGGTAGTCAGAGCACTCGGCAGCTTCCTTGCCAGGGGCCTCAACTTTGGCCTTCTTGCCGGTACTAGGCGTACCCGATCCTTCAACGGTCATCACTGCCTTATCTCTCCGCTTCTTACTGCGCTTCTTGCTCTTCTTTTGACTAGTTGATTCATCCTCATCCTCTGAATCAACATTCGTGCAATCTTCCTCTCCGGGCAGCCTCCTTCCCTCCTCCATCCGAGCACACTTATCCACCGGTGTGTAAAGCTCCTTCACAGTCTTGGGCAACCGCACGTTCATCTTGGTACGGATACGACGGTTGCACACATTGGACTGGAAGGCGGCTATCACAGCTGCCGGATGGACATTTGGGACATTTCTATGGACTTTGCTGAATATCTGTAAATACATACGGAGGGTTTCTCCTTCCTTCTGCTGGAGAAGCTTAAATCGTTGGGCCTGCCGGGTTCCTGATGACCGCCAGTGAAGGCTCCAATGAACTCATGGCACAGGTCAGCCCATGACGAAATGGAGTTCTCCGGTAGGTGCATCAACCAAGACCTCACATTGGACTTTAGGTCCAAAGGGAAGTAGTTGGCCAACACCTTCTCATCTCTTCCCCCGGCAGCCTGAACAACGACGGTGTAGATGCTCAAGAACTCTGTCGGGTTCAGCCTCCCGTCGTATTTCTCGGGTATCTCTGGCTTGAACGTGCGAACGGACAGCCAACGGACTTGCAGGAGCACTCGTGTAAAGGCAAGGCGGCCATCCTCGAAAGGTAGGCACCCGCCAACACTGAGCGCAGGCTCGTCGACGTTGAGGCCGTCGTACCCATCGGTCTGGTGAAGGTCATCATTGCGTGGCTCGACGACGCAAGCGTCTCCTCTCCGCCTAACCTCGGGGGCTCGACGTTGGCCTGGACGTGCTCGAGGGTCGGGAAAAGCAATCAAGACGTCATCAGGGTCTTGATTCGGTTGTGCTCGCGCTGTCTGCCGGGGCAGGGACTGCACCATGGGGATAGCCCCTTCCGTACGTTCAGCAGCACGAGCCATTGCTGTGCGTGGGGAGGTCGTGACGGGTCAGCTCGCTGTGAGCCCCCAACTTCGGCGAAACGGAGCAGGCTTTGGATGGTGGCACGCCATTTGTCCATCTGCTCGGCCGCTGGCGGAAACCTCAATAGCAGTTGAGCCCGCGCCATGGCCTCCGAAGCCGTACTTGGCAGGGATGATGATGAAGTCGATCGTATCGTCGCTCGGCTCCTGACGGTGCCAGCGGAGGTAGTACTGCGCCCCCGCTGGTGCTGCGGGGCGACCACCTAGACATGGTGCAGCGAAGGCGCTTGAGGGCTAGCGGTTCTGTTGGGCGCAGCGGCTTGGTCGGCCCGTCCCGAGGGAGGTGCATGTGATGTGACCGCACCCGTGGTGGGGGCGGCCGGAGGGCGGCGGTTCGCCCCAGTCCGAACGCCGTTGTTGTGGCTGTGCCCGTCAGTGGGGGAGAGGGGCGTAGATGGAGTGGCCCCCTCACCCGTACCTTGAGGAGTGTGGTCGCGGGGTGTTGTCGATGCTGCTCTCCTCCTGTGCCTCCTGCTTCTGCATCGGCTGCGGGAGAAGTGGTGAGGCGCCGCCTGCTCCGACCACTTCTCCAGCAGTGTCCGCGTCCTCGTGCGCCTCCGCACCCTCTGCAACGTTGGAGGCCGCGGGCCGCGGAGCCTTCGAGGTGGATGGGTGAGCCGAAATACCGTGTTTCTTCTTGGGTGCCATGGTTGATGGCGTCGTCGAAGATGACGACGGTGATGATGTCGACGCGCTGCACACGCCTTCAGGTTCGCGCAAGCGTGCTCCCTACCTGGCGCGCCAAAGATGTCATGGGAAACCACGGCCACCTATGGGACCAGGCGGTCCCTTGCTGGCTCGGTGGGGGGACAACGCGTTGCACAAAGAGCAGACGAGCGTGGGGCAACGCGATAGGGATCACGCGGGAAGTTTACCCATGTTCGGGCCGCCATGAGGCGTAAAACCATACTCCTGCTTTGGTGGAATGATGGTGGAAAAGGTGGTGGCGAGCGTAGTACACTTGCCTGACAGGGGTTGCCTTGGGGCAGCAGCGACTACGCGCGTATGGGGGTGTGAGTTATCCAACCTTCTAACCCTTTCTAGGGTTGCCATTGACCTCCTTTTATAGATCAAGGGGTAACCAAAGTGGCAAAGTAGTCATTACCCACTGATAAGATAGCAAATAGTGCTATCATACCTAACTCTGCGGGCTGACAGGGCGCATTAAATGCACCGCTTAACATCACATCGCTGTTTGCCCGGTAAGGCTTGTCGGGCTATCTCGTCAGCTCTGCTCCCGTTCTCTTAACATGTCGCAGGACGGGTGTCATCCATGGGTTTCTCCTCTGGTAAATGGCTGCCACTTAATCACCTTGCGGCTCGACACCGCACTGATCGACGACGTGGGTCATGGTGGAGTGGTTGGTGAGGTGGTTCTGCCTTCGTGAGCCCCGGCAGGCCCTGTCGGGGTGTCTTGGTTGTCTACGTCTGGAGGTGGCCTTGCCCCTTGCCGGGCTCGCCTGCCCGGCAAGGGAGGCTCTTCTTCTTGGCGATATCCTGCTTCCTTGGCTCATCCTTGGTCCCTCTGATCTGCATGTTGATCTTTCAAGTTTCTTGGGCCCTTGTACTCTGACTTGCGTTGGTGCTTCGATCTTGTTCTCGTGCCTGTGCACAGTCTAGGCAACAGACCCAGTGTTTGTTGCACCGACAAAGAAAAATTCTGAATTTTTTTACACAAGATTGATATACAAATTTCCCACGCTGAACTAATTTTTTTTGAATTTTTGGAGTTACAGAAGTATTGAAAGTTTTCAGATTGCTACAAACTGTTTTGTTTTTGACAGATTCTGTTTTCTTTGCATTGTGTGCTTATTTTGATTGATCTATGGACTCTTTCGGTGGGTTTGAGCCATAGAAAAGTTGTAATATAGTAGATATAATGCAAAAATAAAATATGAATGGGTTTGCAACAGTACTTATAGTAGTGATTTGCTCTGTTATACTAACGGATCTCCCAAAGGTTTTGTTGAGTTTTGTGTGATTGAAGTTTTCAAGTTTTGGGTGAGATCACGATGGATGAAGGTATAAGGAGTAAGAAGATCCGAAGATTGGGGATGCCCATGGCATCCCAAGCTATTATCTAAAGAGAAGAAAGAAACTAAGCTTGGGGATGACCGAGTGGCGTCCCCTCTTTCTTCTAACCACCATCGGTATTTTACTTGGAGCTATATTTTTATTCGTCACATATCATGAGTTTTTCTTGGAGCGTCTTGTATGATATGAGTCTTTGCTTGTTTTTATTTTTATTTTGTGTCAAGAATCCTTGCTGGACACACCTATTTGAGAGAGTCAAAATTATGCTATGACTTGTTAGAATTGCTCTCTATGCTTCACTTAAATCTTTTTGAGCTATGGAATTGCTCTAGTGCTTCACTTATATCTTTTTTTAGCACAGTGTGCTTTAGTATTTTTTTAAGAAATGCTCTCTTGCTCCACTTAGATTAGTTTGAGAGTTGGTAATTTTTTTAAGAATTTCTCTCATGCTTCACTTATATTATTTTGAGAGAACAAAAATTTTATGCTCATGTTCTTAACTTAGATTTGTTTGAGCTATCAAAAGGAACATATGAAATTAGTCCCAAAGTGATAGATATTCAAGAGCGATATGATAAAAACTTTCATGAAGATCATTGGACAAAATAGACTTGATTCCTTGTAATTGTTTTGCGATATGATGATATAATATGTGAGTCATGTTGATGAGTAATTATGCTTTAGTAAGAATATTGGTTTTAAGGTTTGTGATTCCCTATGCAAGCACGAAAGTCAACAGTTATGCAATGAAATTACATCATACTTGTGGTTCATTATTCGGTGTTAGTTATGCTTAATGCTCTCTTATGAGATTTTTCATTTATTGGTTGGATGCTTCTCAATCTTTTGCAAGTCTCATTGCACTAAGTATGATCACTACTTGTGCATCCAAAATCCTTAAAAACCAGTTTTTCCATCTGAGTCCACTATACCTACCTATATGCAGTATTGTATTGCCGTTCTAAGCAAATTCGTATGTGCCATCTCTAGTTTTCAAAATAAATTTCTCTTTTGTGTGCTCATACCGCTCATGAAGCAGTAGGGGGTGGCAGATATTTTTCCATGCTAGATGTTATTCTCAAGATGAGTGTTTATTCACTTGTCATTGCATGAGAGTACAACAAAGGTATTAGGGATGACCAGTCCCAAAATGAAAAATGAATTTACTTTATGTCATCAAATAATAAATTCCTTGGAAAGTGTTGGTATGGAAGGCACCCGTAAATACGGCTAGCCATGGAAAGTGAAAGTATGGTTGAAAAAAGGAATAAACTTTATTTTCTGTTTGGGAACCGCCTATGATATATCTAGCATGGAAAGTATTGGGAACTACTTGATCGGTTTCGTTGACAGGAAAAGCATGCCACCAAAAATGTTTTCTATCTCTATCTTTTTTGCTTTGAGCTCTGGCACCTCTACAAATCCCTACTTCCCTTCGCGAAGGGCCTTTCTATTTACTTGATGCAATTTTTTTCGAGTCTCCATCTTCTCTTACAAAGGACCAACTAAGGGGCACTATGATCGTACTTGAGCATTCGGTGTAGCTAATATGCGAGTGTGTTTCATGAATGGATCAATGATTGAGCATAATGGGCTAGGGATAACTTGCTTTAGTATTGATATTTTGAAAGACTTTGTTGCTTGTTGATATGCTGGAGTATTGAAATCTTCACGTCAAAACTAGACTATTGCTTTGAATCATATAAAATTCCAAATGTCCATGCTACAAAGGAAAGATTATGTGAACATGTTAGGCAACATTTCACATCAAAAATGTTGTTTTTACCATTTACCTACTCAAGGACGAGCAGGAATTAAGCTTGGAGCTGCCGATATGTCTCCAACGTATCCATGCTGTTATATTATCATTCTTGGATGTTTTACAATCATTTTATAGCAACTTTATATCATTGTTTGGGACTAATCTATTGACATAGTGCCCGGTGCTAGTTGTTGTTTTTTGCTTGTTTTTTACTTTGCCGGAAATACCAAACGGAGTCTAAACGCAGCTAAACTTTTTGGAGAATTTTTCTGGACCAGAAGACACAAGTTGGGCCGAAGAAGTAGTAGAGGGGTACCCTGAGGGGGGCCAACCCACCAAGGCGCGCCCGGGGGCCTAGGCGCGCCCTGATGGGTTGTGCCCACCTCGGTGGCCTCCCACACTACATATTTGCTCTATAAATACCCCAATATTCCAGAAACCCTAGGGGAGTCGACGAAAATCAACTCCAGCCGCTAAAAGTTCCAGAAACCACAGATCCAATCTAGACACCATCGTGAAGGGGTTCATCATCCTCATTGGTGCTTGTTCGATGATGCGTGAGTAGTTCATTGTAGACCTACGGGTCCGTAGTTAGTAGCTAGATGGCTTCCTCTCTCTCTTTTTATTCTCAATACAATGGTCTCTTGGAGATCTATTTGCTGTAACTCTTTTTGTGGTGTGTTTGTTGCGATCCGATGAACTTTGAGTTTATGGTCAGATCTATGTTTTTATCCATGAAAGTTATTTGAGTCTTTAGATCTCTTATATTCATGATTACTTATAGCCTCGTATTTCTTCTTCAAATCTTTGGTTTAGTTAGGCCAACTAGATCGATTTTTCTTGCCATGGGAAGAGGTGCTTTGTGATGGGTTCGATCTTACGGTGCTTGATCCCAGTGACAGAAGGGGAACCGACACGTATGTATTGTTGTTATTAAGGATAACAAGATGGGGTATATTTCTACATAAATAGATCTTTTCTACATCATGTCATTGTTCTTATTGCATTACTCCATTTCCCCCATGAACTTAATACACTAGATGCATGTTGGATAGCGGTCGATGTGTGGAGTAATAGTAGTAGATGCAGGCAGGAGTCGGTCTACTAATCTTGGACGTGATGCCTATATAATGATCATTGCTTGGATATCGTCATGATTATTTGAAGTTCTATCAATTGCCCAACAGTAATTTGTTTACCTGCCGTATGCTATTTTTCTCGGGAGAAGCCACTAGTGAAATCTACGGCCCCCGGGTCTCTTCTTTATTATATTTGCCTTCGAGATCTATTTTTATTTGCTTTTATTTTTAGATCTATTAATCCAAAAACACAAAAAATACCTTGATGCAATTTATTGTTATTTATTTTATCTCGCGTTCCTGCGAGATCTATTTATAATTTTACCTATCTTTTTACCCGTGAGGGATGGACAACCCCTCTCTTACGTCGGGTTGCAAGTATTTGTTCTTTGTGTGCACGAGCCGTTCACGTTGTGTTGCGTGGTTCTCCTACTAGTTCGATAACCTTGTTCTCATCACTGAGGTAAATATCTACCGTAGCTATGCTGCGTCATCCATTCCTCTTTGGGGAAATACCGACGTAGTTCAAGCCGCATCATTGGCCTTGTTCTTTGAACAGTTTACCTACAAGAAGATAGATTTGTGAGGCACATGCGTAAATAGGAGTTCAACATGTGATATGATCACATATATATAACGTACTTGATAGTTTGGATCAGGCCAGTGTTTAATGAGGCCTCTCTAGTGTTCATCCGATATATTTTCCACTAGAGATGTTTGGGCAAGTTCACTGTTAGCCTTGCATTCAAAGTGAGTTTTCCTCAAGTTATACTGATACTGTTGCAGAGCAGACTTGAAAACATGGGTGCGAGCTTGTCTGGTTGCATCATCTTGGCTATCCAACTTGAACCTCATCTGTTGAAAATTATGGGAGTCTCATTATCACCAACCTAGAAAGTATGGGACTGAGCAAGACAATATTACTAGTTTCCATACATAACCATACTTACAGATAAATGGTCAAGGAAGGTGTTGAACTGGGTTTCGTCTTTATCATTCTTGTACTGAATCCATGTCGGGAGGATACGTGCATGACACCTAACGGCAACCGCTGCCTCTGATACTAACTTGGCTGACTCTGTAGCATCACGTGGCCTTTTTAACCCTGCCTCAAAACAGATTTCCATTCTTCCTCCTCTAGATTTAGTTAACCTATTGAGCATTATCCCTAATGTCTGTTTCCTGTTGCGCCTAGGTGCTAGTCTAACAACGAACATAGGAAGTGTTAGTGTACATCAAACTGGGAGACTACATATAAAGAAGCATGCAACTGTAACTTGACTCCAGCAACTACCTTCTTGCTGTTGAAGCTCACAAGGTTCATCTGATCTTGCCAACTCGTCTTGGGTTAAGAGTGCTTCGGAAATAGTGTCAGGTGGCAATCGAGCTTGGGAATGTGCTGCTAGCTGAGTTGACAAACGAGTAACTCGTGCAACTGGTGGTACTGTGGAAGGTGTTGCAACAGCTAGGGCTATCGCTGCTTGTTTGGTGGTAGCTATTAGTTTCTTTTTGGCTTGTTTTGCAGCTCGTGTAGCACGGGATACCGCATTTGTACAATTTTTCGGTGGACTTTGACCTTCTATTGCATCATCAGTACCAGCAGAATCTGCATAATTCTTCCGCTTCCATTTCCGTGTGTCCTGAGTACTAACACCATCCCCCGCCATTCTGTGTTCCTTCCTCTTTCTCTGTGCCATGTCAAGTCAAGCCGACAAGAAAAAGGAATAAAAATTTAGTTCTTCAGAACAAATTGATGTGTGATACAGATGAACTGAACTTTGATGTTAGACAACCGCATGATAGGAGGATGTAATATGTACGAAAAACAGGACGCCATGAGATAATCAGAACTATGATGTGTAAACTAAGCAGAAGGCATTTCAGTAAATTAGAATCAAGGCAATGGAAGATAGACACCATATGAAAGATGCTACAAATATCGCTCTGCCAAGTTAACAGTGTCTCGTCATAACTAGCATTTAAACAAATGTGAAGCAGTACAAGAAATAAATCATATGCAAGATGCAAACAACATCACACTACCAAGTTGAAGGTCTCTCGTCATTAGTGTCATTGCATATTCACAACATTGCATATTCATGGCTTATGATGTCTAAACTAAGTAGAAGGCATTTCAACAAATTAGAAGCAATGGAAGCTAGACACCATATGTAAGACGCAACGAATATCACTCTGCCAAGTTAAAACTGTCTCGTCATTAGTGCCATTTCAACAAATTAGTAGTACAAGCTAGAAAATAATGCGAGATGTAAACTATATCAGACTCCCAAGTTAAACATGTCTTGTGAAAAGTGATTGTTGCAGGTTACACAACAATAGTACTTTGATGTAACAACATGGTGTGATAGACCGATGTTGTATGTTCTAGAAACAGGAACACATGTCTTATTCACAAGTATAATGTGTAAAGTAAGCAGATGGAATTCGACAAAATTAGAAGCAATGCAAGCTAGACATCATACATAACATGCAACCACATATAACAGTGCCATGTTAGAGGGAGCACCTGTGATGGTGGACAAGGGGGGATGTGCTCATCATCAACACAGCTACGTTGAGTGTCTATGCATGTGTTGTCTTTCCAATCTTGTTCGGGGGATGACGGACTAGAATGTGTAGAGGTCCTCCATTTGGAAGGATCACCTTTATCCACTGCCTTGCTAATTTCCTTATGTTTTATTGATTTTGCATTGTCAAGTAAAACTAACAAGAAAAAGCAATAAAATTCACTCTTCAGAACTCATTCATGCATGATACTAACAATCACTACCTTGATGCAAGGCAAACACATGATACGAGGATGGAATATGTACGAAAAATAGGATGATATGGCATATTCATAACTATTTGTGTAAACTAAGCAGAAGTAATTTAATCAAATTACAAGCAATATAAGCTAGACACTGTATGCAACATGCAAGACAATATCACACTACCAAGCTAGAGAAAGCACCTGGGATGCCGGTTTCGCCGGAAGACCGCCATCAGTCCCTGCATTACTTTTTTCCTTCCTTTTTCTTAATTGTATTGGCTTATCAAGTCAAACCCACAAGAAAAATGAATAAAAATTTTGCTTTTCAGAACTCATTTATGCAGGATGCTGACGAGCACTACTTTAATGTAAGGCGACCGCATGATAGGACGATTAAATGTGTAAGATAAAAGGATAGCATTGCATATTCACAGCTATGATGTGTAAACTAAGCAGAAGGCATTTCAACAAATTAGAAGCAATGAAAGCTAGACACCATATGAAAGATGCAACGAATATCACTCTACCAAGTTAAAACTGTCTCGTCATAAGTGCCATTTCAACAAATTAGTAGTACAAGCTAGAAAAGAATGAGAGATGTAACCTATATCACACTCCCAAGTTAAACGTGTCTTATGATAAGTGATTGTTGCAGGTTACACAACAATGGTACTTTGATGTAAGAACATGGTGTGATAGACAGATATTGTATGTTCTAGAAACAGGAACACGTGTCTTATTCACAAGTATAATGTGTAAAGTAAGCAGATGGAATTCAACAAAATTAGAAGCAATACAAGCTAGACAACGTACATAACATGCAAACACATATAACAGTGCCAAGTTAGAGGGAGCACCTGTGATGGTCGACTAGGGGAGACGTGCTCATCATCAACACAGCTACATTGAGTGTCTATGCATGTGTTGTTTGCAAATCTTCTTGGGTGGGGGGGGGGGAGTAGAATCTGTAGAGGCCCTCCGTTTGGAAGGAGCACCTTTATCCACTACCTTGCAAATTTCCTTCCGCTTTATTGATTTTGAATTGTCAAGTAAAACCGACAAGAAAAAACAATAAAATTCACTCTTCAGAACTCATTCATGCATGATACTGACAGTCACTACTTTGATGTAAGGCAAACACATGATACCAGGATGGAATATGTACGAAAAACAGGATGACATGGCATATTCACAACTATTTGTGTAAACTAAGCAGAAGTCACTTCAACAAATAAGAAGCAATGCAAGATAGACACCACATGAAAGATGCAACCAATATGACTCTGCCAAGTTAAAAGTGTCCCATCATAAATGGCGTTTCAACAAATTAGAAGCAGCGCATGCTATAAATCATATGAAAGATGCAACCAATATCACACTGCATATACTAAAGGTGTCTCGTCATATTGATTGATGTGGGATACAAAAAGCTGTATTTTTATGTAAGCACATGCTTAATATACAGATGTACTATGTACAAAAAAATAGGAAGGCATGTCACATTAACATGTATAATGTATAAACTAAGCAGAATAACACATCATGCAATTTAACCAGATTGGAAGAATTACAATCTAGACACCATATGCAACATGCAACCACATATCACGCTGCCAAGTTAGAGCAAGAACATGCGATGGTGGTGTAGGGGAAATGCGGTCATCAACTACAGAGCTACGTTCACTATCTTCATCTAGCCTTGCTATTTCTTGAGAATCATGTGGGGAGGCTGACACTGCATTCTTTAAAAGAGCATCTTTTCTCACACTAACCCACTGGGGTGACTGTCTCATCATAAGTGATTGATGAGGGATACACAAGAACATTAGTTTGATGTAAGAACATGGCTAATAGACAGATGTACTAGTATGTACCAAAAACAGGAAGGCATGTCATATTCAAAAGGTATAATGTGTAAGCTAAGAAGATGCAATTTAACCAAATTGGAGGCAATACAAGCTAGACATTCGGCTGGAGTGGTGAGCATGATCATCGAGGACCTGAGAGCCTGGTGGGAGGCGGGCTGCTTCGCCACCATCATGGCTTTTTAGTTGGCTTCTAGGTGATGTCTGTCTGTGCTGGGCTTGTCACTGGCTCGGCCAGTGCCCTGACTAGCTATTTGTCTTTTGGTTCTCTCGGGATGGTGGTTCATGTAAAAAATGTCTTTCCTTATCTTAATAAAGACCGACTTTAGCCTTTCGAATACAAGCTAGACACCATATGCAACATGCAACCACATATGACCCCGCGAAATTAAAGCAAGCACCTGGGATGGTGGTTCATGGGGAGAGAGATCATCAACTCCGGAGCTATGTTTATCGTCTCCATCTGCTGACGCTGCACCCTTTATAGCATCGAAACGTGTCTTGCCTAAGCCTGAAGAGAGATGGAGCTGCTTCTCTCTTTTATTTCGTGCTTTTATCAACCGGTTGGCAGAGCCTGAAATAACCATGCATAAAAAACAATAGTGAGAGTATGGGTGAAGTGTGTGCAGAACCAGTGCACTGCAAAATTAGTAGATAGCAGGTGGCTGAAAAATAAATGACAGGAGAAATATGATAGCTCTACAACATTGCATGGCAAACAAAATTAGATTCTACTCCGTATGATTTTGGAATATATGAGCACAGGGATGGCTGGGAAATGCAGGTACTCCTCCATCACACCACCACATGTGGTCCTATAAAAATAATAGTCGACTGAAAATAAATAGGTCAGTCGATTTTTTTATGAACCGTCCGATCTACAAGGAACGAGCAGATGACTTTCGTCTACCTCCCGCCAGTCACTGTTGACGATCTTTCTCAAACCGCCATCGACCACCGGGCCAGACCCTTGCCTCCGCCGCCCCACCCTCCCCTCAACGTCACACCACCGCCATGCCTGGCAGCGCCCCCCGGCCATCCCTTGACCTCCAGATCAGGCGCCAGCAGCTCCTAGGCCCCACACACCCCTAAGATAAACACCGAGGCGCTGCTTTCCCAGCGTAATAGGCGGACAAGAGCCTTTTACGCGGGGAATACTTCCTTTAATGAGGAATCAATTGACCAGGAATTGAAATACAGGGGGTCCGATGGACCTCTAGCTAAGGTGAAATAGTATATGAGGAGAAACCTTGTGCATCGCGAGTTACTACACACATCTAGTATCAGGAAGAAGGTGTAGGAAGAAGCAGTCAACTAGTGTCTTCTGTGGGATGAATACCATGCAAGCAGACATGTAAGATTTGCACGAATAAGGGAAGAGGAGTACCATTTCCGGTTGCCAGTGTTGTGTCCTCCTGATATCGCAGTGATGCTCTTCTTTTTATTGAGGGAACCGATGTTTTGGAGGAGGGTGGAGCCTTGGACGAACCCATGGCCAAATTGTTGACTGTGTTTGGGTGGCTGTCTGTCGGTGGAGGAGAAGCAGATCCGAGGCGACGAAGGACGGTGTAGCAGGAACAACTCTGGTGCGGTGGATGGTGGCGACCTTGGAGCAGCAGCGGCTCGGGTACGGTGCACATCGGCATCCTGGAGGCAGCACGGCCTCGGCTTCAACTACTAGCCATGGAGGGCGTTGCAGTTGCAGTTGGGGTGGACGACGACGTTGGGGTATCGGCTCTGGTGTGATAGAGGAGGGCGGTGGTTGATGGGTGGGATGGGGTGGCGGACGGAGGACGCAGGGTTTCGCGGCTGGTGGAGAGGTAGTTTTGGTGCCCACGGAGTACGAGTGGGTAATCAAACGGGGGTGTGGGGGTGGCGGGGGGAGCTAAGGGGGAACCATGTTTTGGCCTACGACGCGCTTGTTTTTGTTTTTTTTAACAGATGGGACGCGCTTGTTTGAAATTTGGGGAAAGTACAAACTTTGCCCCCCTCTTAAATTTTGGACCTACTGCGGGTCGGGGGGTAGGACGGTAATCCCAGGTTTCCCAAATAGTGGGCGAGAGCGATTTCTGCCGAGTGAATCTCTGTTTAGGCGGCCATGGTGTATGAATGTTTTCGGAGGCGGTTGCGTGGCGTCTAGATGAAGTTACAAACCTACCCCGGTTTAGACCTATAGACGTCGGGCCGGTAGGCTTCACGGGTCGGAGTTAGAAAAGAAATTTCCTTCTACTAAACATTGGTCTCACGCGGTTTCGGGAAAGTAGAGGCTCTTTTGGCGCTTCGTTCGAAATTTTGAAACAGAAGCATTCATGTTTAGAGTAATCTTGAACTTTGAGGATTGACCTAAATAGATAACGTTAAATTTGACCTTGTATGTTTGAAAACCTTATTAAATTACGCGTTTCTTTTTGAAATTTTGACATTTGAAAATCCTATAACTATGATTATTTTGGAATGGAGGAGGTAAATTCAAATCTATTTTGTACACAACTATATATGCTATTATGTACAAAAGCAGAGCAAAGATTGGTGCCCCCATAATTTAGGTATGATTTATAAATGCCATGATCTCGAATTCAAATAATTGAATGGACTTCATGTTGAATTCAAATTTTTAAAACCACCTTAAGTTGAATTCAAATGTATGCTAGCTCATAGCTAGCTATTTATAATGTTCATTGTGTAACTTTTGTATGTATAATGTGCTTTACACACACAACATGAACTATACTAATGTTTATATTCGATTGCTAAAGCGATGCATTGTCTGGAGTTTGAAATACTAACTCTATGGATCAGTTATGTCGAATACTAACATAGAAATGCTCAAATTCAATAGAATATAGATGTCTGATGGACAAATGACCGTTCCTTACGTGAATTACAAATATCATGATCCCATCCTAATATTTGGATACAATTTATGTTTTTAATCAATGTGTATATCCGTCTTTTACGTGCAGTTTCACTCTCCATAGGCCCCTCCTCACACAAGCGCTGACTTTCTATCTCACACATATGTGCACACGGTGTATATCCATCAGTGGTCTCTCACACATGCTCAGACACTCTCTCCCGAGGTGTCTTTCTCGTGGACATGCTCTCGATATAACCCTCCCTCCGTCTCACAACCATTTACAACTATTTTCACTAACCTTTATCACAAGCACTCTTCCTCTCGCAAGCATACACACGCAAAATCCCCATCGAAACTTTTTTATATACATAGACCTGCCTACGTGTCTCCCACATGCACATTATCATTAGGCGTGTCTCGCACGCATTGTCTCCACCTCTCTTCCTAATTGACGAGTATGATTCTAGCAGAGCATTCTGTAGGATGCCCCTTAAAGTTAGGTTGGATGAATGGTAATATCAGATATCAGGGGTTACCTTAGTCCGAGGACCTAGGGTTACAAATCCTAGCTGGCTTTGTCAGTGGACACAGAGTCCTTTACGACTCTGGTATCTTTGTCTTGTACGACTAGTCCTCCATGGGTCTCTCTAAATGCGTCACAGGCCGATCATTGTGTCGCAAGACAGAACCTAACCAAGGGCCTCACCTCGGCCCACCGGACCTCACGCGGTGACACACCCTCTACCCCCAGGCCTCGTTATCTTCTCACACTGAAAGTGCTAGTTATCGACTAGAGGGGGGGTGAATAGGCGATTTTTATGGAAGTCTTCAAATCATGAGGTCTTTGATGACAAATAATCAAATTAAACCTATATGATATGGAGCGGAAGTTAAACTACTCTAGACAGGCCATAGTCAAGTGAGCATAGTAATGAAAGCACGAGTACTAATAGCAGCTAGGTAGTACAGATCGGAATGGAAGACAGAAAGAAGCCAAAGAGGTAATAGTCTTCACACAGTGAAGTCAAATAGATCAGGCAAGCAAGCAATGACTTCATGAAGACAAACTAAAATGTAAATGAGTTGGAAGATAGAACCAGTAGCCTGGTGAAGACAAGTATTTGGTAGACCAGTCCCAGTTGTTGTGACAACTGTACGTCTGGTTAGGGAGGCTGAGATTGAACTCAGAAGACCACGTCTTCATCTTATTCCCCTTGAGCTAAGGACACCTAGTCCTCACCCAATTACAATGGTAAGTCTTCAAGGTAGACTTCCAAACCTTCACAGACTCCATTCACCGGCAATCGACAATCACCCTTGGATCCTCAGAACGTGACGCCTAACCGGCTGGAGAATGCACATTCCTCAAGTGTAACAAGTCTTCAGGTCACGCGGACAGAAAGACTTCAGTGATGCCTAACACTCTTTGGCTCTAGGTGTTTTGGGCTTTTTCCTTGCAAGGATCTCTCTCTCAAAGGCTTCGTAGGTGGGTTGCTCTCAAACGACAAAAGTTGTGCACTAACTCTGAGTAGCCACAAATTTATGGTGTAGGGGGTGGGCTATTGATAGCCAAGAGGCAACCCGACATGATATGTCCGAAACGACCCTAAGCCACTAAGGAACCGACACATGTCCAATGATCGGATTTCAAATACACGCGGCAGCTTGGCTTGGGATACAAGCAAAGCTAACTCATCCAACTCTGGATAAGATTTGCTCTCATTGTCTTCACTCGAAGACATAGGGTCTGGGTTGAGCATCACATCAGTCTTCTGACTTTGTTCACTTGGACCCCACTTAACAGTTTGGTGGTTCCTATGAATCAACAAAGAAGAAAAGGAAACTACAAAAGAAACCATGTCTTCACACTCCATAGTCTTCAAGTGAATGTCTTCACATGTCATTATCTTCAACGTGAATGTCTTCACGAACCACCATTGTCTTCAATGTCTTCATACATTTTTAGGCGTCATATGTGGTATATAAACCAAATCAATGAGGGACTTCTACCCATGTTATCCTGCAAATCTCACAAACACATTAGTCCCTCAACCACGTTTGTCGTCAATACTCCAAAACCAACTAGGGGTGGCACTAGATGCACTTACAATCTCCCCCTTTTTGGTGATTGATGACAAAATGGTTGAAGTTTTCAACGGGGATAAAAGTATGTGAAAGTTAAAGTACATGGGCATTGGCTTCATAGGTTGAAAGAGGCTCCCCCTGAAGATGTGCATATAAAAGTTTTGCCTTTGAATGCAAATGCACATTGCAGGTTTTGCTTTGTGGAGATCTTCTTCAACACATGGAGACAATTTATCATGCATACACAAATGTAAAGAAGATAATGAAATTCATAATGAGAAATGGACGTGTGCAGAATGACTTCATGCGGAATTCATCATCACAATAAATTGTAGCAGCAAAAGTGGCAGACGACCATCAAGTTTGAAGTGTAACAACTCAAAAGCCAACAGTTCAAGAACGAGAGTTGTAAAACTTAGCAAAAAAAGCACCCAACCCACATGAACCCGCTTGAAGACTATCAACTCATATGCTTCTCCCCCTTTTGTCAGGAATTACCAAAAAGGTTTGAGGACATAGAGTGTCTATTCATTCGCAGGCGGTGTTGGTGAAGATGTTGGGCCAGCCGGGTCGACGTTGGAGTTGGGTGGTGCGGAGGGGCCTAATGTAGATTCTTGGTGTGGTGAAGCCATCGCCAGTGAAGTGGCGTTGTCCTCTTCATGAATGACTCGCGGGACAACAGTGGGAGCCAAAGATGAATGCTCAGAATCTTCAATGGAAGGAGTTGGATGCCAACTTGATGACTGTGGAGGCCTGGAGTCAAACTTGAAGCATTCAGTGAAGCGATCTGATTGAAGATCATCTTCAGAACAGAGCATTGTGAGGCTCTTCCAGGCACGCCGACAGGATTCATGGGCAACAAATGAGTTCTTGGTTGCAAGATTATGAATGCGATTGACATCAAGAAGAAGACTCTGCATTTGGCACTTCATCCAGTCATGATGCCTATCCTGTTTCTGATGAAGCGAAACAAGAAGCTCTCGGTCATTCAGAAAGCGAGTACGCTTCTTAGGCCTTTGGGCTACTATGCTAGCTATTGCATCAGTGTTGGCATGATGCGGCAGCCTGAGCTGACCGGCAAGAGGACCAGCAATAGTAGTGATTGGGTTTGGCACATGAATCCCTTCAAGTGGTTGAGTGAAGCTTTGGAAGGCAAGGCAGCATTTTTCTTTGCTAACAAGTTCCTTTGTAGGCTTAGGGTATATGCCTTCATCAGACATATCCACTTCAGGCAGAAATACAATATGGTTGCATGCTGAAGCTTGATAGTTGATGGTGGAGTGAAGCTTAATGAGCCGCATGACCCATGGAGCATAGAACTTGTGGCCAAACAGAACAATTCCTGAGGCAGCCAACTGACGGATGAAGAAGTCTTGAGTGTTGAATCTCATGCCATTGATGATGTAGAAGACCAATGTCTTCATGGTGCCCTCAGTCTTGGCGTGAGTAGAATGCCCCTTAATTGGCCAGAGAGTATGCCTCAGTATGTGATAGATTGTGCAGGGAAGATACTCGAGGTCATTGACATAGAACTCCTTGGGGTATTCAGCATCAACTGGCAATGGCTTCATCATGCTGAGCATTTAACTCATGTTGGGCTTAGGCTTCTGGAAGATACTCTGCAATTCTTGCTCATAGCGCTGACAACTTGGCTCATACAGATCACCAGGAGTGGGTAGGGAAGTGAGCTTGATGATATCTTGAGCTTTGGCTTGCTGATGAACATCACCTGCCAACCACTCAAGGACCCATGTCTTTGGATCCCTGTTGTAGCCTGATATATGAAGGGTGGCAAAGAATTGCAGTAGTAGCTCTTCATTCCAGTGCTCCTTGTCAACGACAAATGGGAGCAGGCCAACTTCGCGAAAGCAGTCAAGAGCCTCTTCAAGGCATGGCAGCCCAACAATGGCATCACAATCCAGACGCTTGTGGGGAAAGAGCATGTCCTGGTTGTATAGAGTGCATGAGTAGTAGCTGCGTTGCTGGTGGCTCTAGAACCTGTCAGAGGAGATCTTTGGCTTCTTGTATGGATTCTTGTCCGAGTTGAAGAATGTGTTGTGCTCTCTGAAGTTGAGCACACTGAATGAGCCTTGTGTGGTGACGTCACTTGGAAGCCTAGGAAGCCTTGGCTTCGGCTTTTGTGTTTGAGGCCTTTGCTCCACATGATAGTCATACTGTGGACCAGGAGCAACTGGAGGCATCATTGTGGGCCACTTGATGCTGATGATCTCACCTTCACGACTGAAGGCCCTTGCCATTGTATGTGGAATAGGTGGGGCATCAGAAACATCCGAGGAGGATGGCTGAAGATCTTATGTGGCTTTAGGGGCTTCAGATTGAGGGGTGGCGTCATGAGAAGTATTGACTTCAACCATGACAGTGTCGTTGGCTTCAGTGGCAGTAGCAGCAACATCATCAACTGCAGGGGCTTCAGTGGATTCAACAACTGGTAGGTCAGGCACAATCACATCTTCATCTTCTCTTGATTCAACGGTAGGGGGAATAACTTCACATTCTTCTTCTTCTCTTTCATCGGGTGATGCAGCCGGAATGTCTTCAACCTCCGTGGCTTCTTATTCTTGAGCAGTGACTGAAGGGATGCCACCAGGGAACACTTGACGTGCTACTGAGCTTGTGTTTTGCACATCCTCTTCAGGAATGCTTGACATGGAGACCATGGGCTGAGGGCCTTTGTGAAGCCTCCGAAAAGATGGCGACGCCTGCGGTGAGGGAGTAGTCTTCTCCATGTCATCTGGTGTGTCTTGTGGGGTCTTAATCACTGGAGTGGTGACTTGAGCTGGCGGTGTGCGAGGTATGACTTCATGAAGTGGGGAGTTGGGGTGCTGCTCTTCCCAGAAATCATCTTGTACGATTGGCATTGTGGGACCGCCATTGCTAATTTGTTCATTGCTCGTGGGAGAAAGCGATGATACCACCTTGGGCATGAGCTGGGCGAACTAAGGAAGGACATCATCATCTTCAACATTGTCTTCATGACCAATGTCTTCAGCTGCGGTGGTGTCGGCAGCTGGAATATCTTCAGACACATGAGCCTCTGTGGTAGCAGGCGCATGGACAACCGATTGACGCTCGCGGTTGGAGGATGCAGGCAGAGCTACTGAAATGGGTTCAACAAGCAATGGTTGAGGAGCACGTGAGGCAGTTTGTGCTTGGGCCCTTCTTGAAGCCTTAGAGGACTTCCTCAACCTCTTTTGAGAAGGATCAGCATGAGAAGCTTCTTGATGCTTTCGCTTCTTAGCTTCAGCTTCAGCCTGCTTCATCTTTTTTTTTTGCTCAGAAGCCGTTGAAGGGACCTTTGGCTTCGAGCCAGTCACACTGGCAGGGAAGACAATGCTTGGTCTTTCCTGCCTTGGAGCTTCAGCCTCAGCAGCAGCAGGCTTCTTCTTCTTGGCAGCCAGCTTGGGGTCAATGCCTGGACACCCAAGAGCTTTTCTCTTCACGTCTTCATTGTGAGCCTATACACACTTCTCAGCATAGTACTTCATGCGCTCCCTGGAGCCTTTGGCTTCATTGCGACGCTGATGGAATTCCTCTTTGAGATCGGCCATCATCTTCTTAAAGTGTTGAACATCAGTGATGTCGGTGTTCTGAGAACGGGGGTCCCCAGACTTGCCTGCCTGCGGCCTGCGGCGTGGCTCAAGGGGTTGCCCAGCACGACCCATCTTCATCAGCACAAGCTCAAGACCCTCGCGAGGGGCCAAGCCTAACGGGGCGGACGACAGGGAGCTTCCTCAGGCACGGCCTCGTCAGGCTGGCTCACGAGGAGGCGGAGAGATCAAGGCGGGGTACCTCACGAGGTGCCCATGACGCAAGCCATGACGACTAAGGGCGCCAAAGGGCGCCAGCCCAAGCAGTGTCCTCTTTTCCTCTTTGGTGCAAAGGGGGCAAGCGCAGGCAAGAGCATCAAGCAAAGGCATCTGTTTTGGTGCAACAAGACCAAGACCGTCGCAACGGCAGGAAGGAAGTCATCGTGGAGCCCAAGCCGGCATCACCACCAGAGCCTTTAACAAAGCGAGGACCAACTTTAGTCGGGATAAGTGTACTAGATGTTCCCTTCAAATGGCTAATTGTTGGCGCCCTTCCGCTCAATATTTGGGAAGAGGCCTGGGCCTTTGCCTATAAATAGGACTAGCCACCCACAGTGGTAGAGGCATCTTGAATCAGAGAGAGAGAGCGATGAACTCCCCTAGTAGTTCATCGCACCAGCCAAGAATGACCCTCATGAGGCTGTTCTTCCTTGTATTGTTCATCATCAGCCCAAGAGGCAATCCACCACACCACACACTGGAGTAGGGTGTTACACCACAATGGTGGCCCGAACCAGTATAAACCCTGTGTCTCTTGTGTTGTTCCTTTCATAGTTTTAGATCCTAGCGTGGCGGTGAGGTGCAGGTAGGTAGAGGGCGAGATCTCCGCGTGCACCCCAGTGTTCGAACCTAGAGGGTCTGCCGGAACCCGAAATCCGACAAGTCACATTGAGCTTGGCCATGTGCTTCTTGAATAGAGCCTTCTCATGGTCAATTTTGTTCTTCAGCTCAACAATCATTTGAGCGATAGCAAGCTCTTTGGCTATACAACCCTGGAATGTGACGTTGATGTCGATGGGCAGCTGTAGATCATCATTGGTGAGAGTAGTGTCTTCAAACCATTCATCAATGAAATTGTTGATTATGTCAGCATCGAAGAGGGGCAAATCTTTGAAGGTCTCAGCCTTCGGCTTGCTCTTGATCAGCATTTCCAGAGCATCATCAGCCAGATCTCCATCACAAGACAGTTCTATGACATCCTCTTCATTGCGCAGGATGCTAGCTGGAGTGAGGCCATGCCCTGAAATCTTCTTGGGCTTCTTGGACTTCTTGGATATGAGACAAGTCCTCAAACTGCACACTAGATTGAGGAGGTGCAGATTGCAATGGCTTCACACTTGAAGCCTTTGGAGCAGTAGTAGATTTTGAAGCCTTTGACTTTTTCTTTAGCTTCGGGGGCTCTGGAACATCCTCATGTTCCTCTTCACCAGCAGCTTCTTCAATAGTGGCCCTCTATGCAGTGATGTGGGAGAGAAGCCCATCAAAGCTATTGAAAGGACCAATGAGATTTTGTTTTGCTTCACAACTGCCATCTGGCCTTGGAGTAGCTAGACCAGGGTTGAAGTCAATCCCCAGGTCCTTCTTGTTCTGGACTGCAGAAGCCCTTGCAAACTGGAAGTTTTGTTCAAACAGTTCATCTTCGCGACACCATCGGATACTTGATGGGTCGACATTTCCAGGTTGAGGTCCTCTGACCATGCAGGGATAGAAGCCTTTTGCAATGGCATAAGACTTTATCTTGGGGTGAAGCTTCCTGTGCACAATATCAGCCCATGGTGGCCTCATAACATTCTTCTTTGCATACTCAGGAGTAACAAAGTAATACCGAAACCATTCCACTACCCAATATCTTTGAATCCATTGGACACGAGTTTTGCGTTCACCATAGGTTTCTTCAGGGTCATACTTGTATTGCTCATAGAGATCCGGGGGCAGGTCCAAAGCAGTGTTGTCCCTGCGCTGCCTGCCACCCTTCTTTGTAGATTTCCTCCTGCCATTGCTTTCAGACTGAGTGGCCTCACAGCTGTGTTTGGCTTCAGTCGGGTCGTCAGACAGGAGCTGGCTTTAGGTGATTCAATGTGATGTTGTAAGAACTCTGCAAATGAATGCAGACTATGAGAACCAAGGGATTCTCCCACGGACATGTACCTGTGACAGCATTAGAGATGCAAGGGAAGGGGAAGAGGTCATATGCATTCTTAGAAGATTTTGAAGATAAATCAGTTTGAAGACATTGACCTCATAGCGCGAAGACATTCACTTATAGATGTGAGTTGGTTCCAGATTTGTACGAATCCATGAATAAGTACAAGTGAGGAATCATACTAGTTGTGAAGCATTCATAAGTGAAAGTACTTTGCAGAATATGAGATTCAGAATAGACGAGATCTAGATTTGGAAGTGTAAAACAACTTTTGGAGGATGTGGATAGTTCAATGAGATCTAATAAACGATAAAAAGTGAGTTCTTATTTATCGCACGAAGAACTGCTAGACGGGAAAGTTGGAGACCGAGCAGTCCAATCTCCCGCGCCCTAACTTGGCGGCAGAAGACACCTACGGCGGCGGCGGGAGGAAGATGTCCGCGGTCGGCATGAAGACAACGTTGGAGAGGTGGCGGCAGCGAAGCGCTTCGTCTCTAGCGATGACGGAAGCTAGAGGTGGCGCTAGGGTTTGAGCGAGACGGCGAGGGGAGAAGAGATAATGACCACAGGGGTGAAGTATTTATAAGGAGGAGGGACGGTGTAGTTTAATTACTCAGGTGCCCCTGACGGTTCACATCTTAAGGACACATGGCAAACATGCAACTTATTGAAGGTTGAGCCATGACCCCACGCGTGCCTGGTTTGTCGGCTGGTCGTTTCAGCTTCTCTGGTATTCAGACAAAAAGGATAGAGATAATAAAAATGAGTTTAAATGTGTATCTCTGTATCTTCAGCTGACGAGGACACAGTGAAGACATTCGACACGTGGCAACAGAATGCATATGAAGAGACAGAGAGAGTTTGAGGGATAAGCACAGAAAGGGTTAGGGTCCGATCACATTCACTTAGCGCAGAAAAATGGCAACTTGAAGACGTAGCTATAAGTGAATGATGTAGAGGACAGAACACACACACACATAATACACACACACACACACATACACACACACACATCTGGGCTATTCTGTTTCGCGTAACAGAACATTATTCTGTTACCCTACTTGAACTGACGAAGTTAACAGGTTGGACTGACATGGTTTGCTACCTGAACTGATCTTCCTGCATCTTCGACGGACCAAAACAAGGGATTCAATGGGGAGCTTCCGGGGGTTCTCCTGTGCAGTGTTGTGGGCCATTTGTTGCCAGAGCAGATATGTACGGGGTTCCACACGTGCGCGCGCTCACCTGGTCTTGTTTTTCGATCTCAAGTCACCGGAGGTGACGACGTGGGCATTTTGCGGCAGAGGTGTTGTGGGCATTTGTGTTTACCGTGGTGTTCATAGCCGTCGATTTTACGTCCGCTTTGTGGTTTCATGTGTTATTGGGATGTGAGAATGATCGGTGTGTTAGAGTTTTTCGAGATACTTTCACTGTAATTTCTGATTAGAAGTTTTGGTGTTCTTGGTCGTTGGCCATGTCCGCCATGCAAATGTGTTCTTCTTTTTCTGATGTTTTATTTTTGAATTGGCGTTGCAGGGAGAGAGATGAGGATTGTATGAATAGATTTGTGTTGTCAATTTTGCTTCTTGAGTTGTTTCTACCCCGGATTCCCATGTGACTTGGTCGTTGGCGGAGGTGGTGTATGGTGGCTCTGGTCAAACCGTGCAATTAAGTTGCCTGTTTTTTAGTGTTGTTTGAATGGTTGTCGTATGTATAGTTGGACTGCTCCGTGTCAAAGTTGTATTACTATGCGATGACATCGGAGTAAGTAGTTTCTACTGGCTGCCTACCCAACCACCTGCACTTTGAATATGAAGCCCCTGCCCTCTATCACTTTCATTCCACGAGCTGCCACCAAAGAAAAGCCAGATGGATCCTGAGCTAGGAGAGGTCACAGAAGAGGAGGGGGATGCCGTCGATGTGAGGGCTGCAGTAGCAGAGCAGAGGAGGAGGCGCAGGCGCAGGCAGAGGGCACGACGTGCTGCCGAGGAGGAAGTGGATGCAGAGTTCAACAGACGCCTTGCCCATGAGGTGATGGATACTTGCAACTCCAATGAACTGGAGCTACTTTTATCAGAGGGCAGGGGAAGGAACCATATGAAGATCATCAGTTGGGCTAGGGTGAGAGCAGCCACGGCTCCACATCCATCCACCAGGGCCAAATGGCATCGTTTCATTGATCATTATGACTGAAGTACTTAATTTTTGTGTTTTTAAGATTGTGTTGTGAGGGAGCAAATGGTTGAATGACTAAATTAATTCAACTATGTACCTCTGAATAAGTTGTTTTATCTACATATGTTTGTTATGTGCACTTTGAACTGCTGCCGTATCTGCTCTCCAACAATTATTTTGAACTGCTACTTTATCTGAAGTTGAACTGTTTTGCGGTCAATGTTGTATGACTTGTATAATAACTATTTTCTACCAGCTAGCTGCCCACCTGCCTATTTTTTTATAATCTGCGAGTCTTCCTGGCTATAAATTCTATCCATCTAAGTGTGGTGTGTGGCTCAGTCTCCCCTTCTTTTTTCTTCCATCTTCTAGAATCATATCTAGGTTCCTCCCTCTTCTCTCTGTTGTTTTCTTCCCTTTTCATGTGTTTCCCATGGAGGATTATCCATTCGGATGTCTCGCAAAGATGACGCGCATAGCTGACGGCTGTGTGTATGAATCTGGTTTGGAGCTCACCGAGAGTCAGAGCCGTGGGCAACTTTCGTGTCTGCTGTACAACAACCATGGGTTTCGTCAACCCTATGTTTGTCGCTTGACGGTTAGGGACTTGGAGGAATCATGGGTATGTGTTTCTGTTCTTTCTGTTTTCTTCTTTTTGTAGGCCTCATTTTGAATCCCATGGACTGAATCTATAGTTTATTTTTCTGAAGAGTTTGTTTATAGTTTTTATTTGGTTTTGTTAGAAGTTAACAGTAGGGAATTGTGTGTGTATTTGTTCATTACTTAACAATATTTATCAATTTTTGTATAATCCTTGTCTTGTTTTTGTAAGATGCTTTACTGTTGGGGTATTGATATGCATATTTCTTCAGTTTAGTAAGGACATATGACTAGTTAGTTTGGTGTTTTTGTTTTGGTTTAGATATTTCTTTTCACTTTGTTATGCAACAGTTCCTAGATCTGTGCAAATATTTAGTTATGTCAGGTGTTCGCTTTATTTTCTAATCCCATGCCCATTTGTAGAAAATGTCACCCAGAATCAGGATTGTTGCTCCCAGTTCGGGGATACTGAAGGTGTAGACTTCAGACAAAAACGGGTACCAGTTGATGGAAGTTGCCTACCACATCGACATTGATGGTTGCATCAACCTAACTTCTGGGGGGAGGGGGGAGGGACCCCCTCTCCCATCACGGTGAGGCCGAGCCAGGAACGGGCCGTAGTAGGCAACGATGCAGCGTGCCGCGGCATCGCATGCGGAGGAGATTCCGTAACATGACTTGCCCCATTATCTATCTTTTTAGGGGGTGTGGGTGGATGGGGGACAGAATAACCACACTGCGCTTATCAAATGCGCGCGACCGCACAGAAGGCTGATGTCGAGCCGGGGAGGGGGTGGAACCTCCTCCCCATCTCGGCGAGGCCGAGCCAGAACGAGTCAGAGCGGTGACGACGCTGGCGGCGTGCTTGGCGTCGCATCTTGAGGCGAGTTCGTGACATGACATGCCCCATTATCTATCTTTTTAGGAGAAAAACCAACACCGCACCAAGGAGCATATTTGTACTGACACATCTTCCTTGTATGGACTTGCCCCCATTATCTATCTTTTTAGGGGGGAAACCGGCACCACATCGAGGGGCATAGTTGAACTGACACATCTTTTTTCTTATATTGATTGATGAACACACATCATCGGTAAGAAGCTATTTTTGTCATACACTGAGGTGGATCTGTAACATAACTTGCGTCAATTTGGTATCTTTGTTAGGTGTCTGCATTGTATAATGTGCTTCAGCGTCATACGTGTACACGAGTGTGAGGATGCGAATCCTAACCACGAATTCGTGATTCAAAGCGTACCACCATTTTTTGTACATTTCATTATTTTTTCGAGAAATATTGTACTTAATTTTGTATAGTCTATGTAAGGTATTTCAATTGTACTTTTTTGATATTTTTATTGTATTGTTATGAGGTCTTATTTTGTATTTTAGCCGTTCGTTTTCTCCCTCTATATTAATTTTTTATTGTATTTAATTTTTGCTATTATTTTTAGTAACTGCCCTGAGATAGTGGGCTTTTCCTTTTTTTCCTTTTCTTCCACGATTGTGGGCTTTAGTCATCGGTTTTCTGCCACTCACCTTTTAACCTCTGCTCTCCCCCGTTCCGCTCCCCTCCCCTCCACAAATCGCTTCCTTCTTCGTTCCCCTCCTCTCCTCTTCTCGCATAGAAGGTGCTTCACCTATTTCGTCGCGGGAGCGGCGGCCGGCGGGTTGAAGTTCAGGGGGAAGTTCTGTGTGCTCTTTTGGTTCCTTTGCTCTGCCCTCGACTGCCCTTGCGTCCCCTTCTGTATAGATTTTTCCTGTATTTGTAAGTTATTGCTCTCTTGCTGTCTCAGGCTGGATTCGCTAGGGTTCCTTTGCTCTTGAAGGAGCGGCTTGCGTGACTGATACTAGATTCTGTGGAGGAGTTTGTGTTTGCTGGTAAGAGTTTTGCTTTTTTTGCCGTCCTTCGTTTTTGAAATAGGTAAGAACCCTAATTTTTTTTCATGTATCTTGCAGTTCTTGTTCGACAGATTTTAGGTCTGTAGATCTCAATGGGTACATCATCCAGTCCAGACAAGTTGAATGCAGGTAATTCGTTGTGCTGAAACCTTTTTTGTGTTTTCTGCTGATGATGTTCAGATCTGGTGCTTAATAGGTTTTTAGTTGTATAGGTGTTGTCGTATGGACGTTACAAGTTGTATGGATTTTGATAGTTGTTAATTTTTGCCATGAAATGTGTGGTATGTCTAGCTTTTAGATCGCTGTAACCTGCACACAGGTTGGAGTACTGATCACCATGTTTAGTTTGAACTGTTGTATTGGCATTTGAATAGTTTGTAGCAGTCTGAGAAGAACTACTATGATGTTGAAAGAGCTGACATTTTGAAGTTCGGTGTGCGAGTGGTGGGGTGATATTATTTTATTGGTTGCACTTGTAGTATTCATATAGTTGAGCTGATTGCTTATTCATGTACTTTTCTTTTTTACTTTTTTGTTGTTTATGATGTTGTTGCAGATGTTGGAGTGCCGGTGCCTCCTGATCTTGACAAACTAGAATGCTTTCAAGATCTTGTGAATGTTATTTTTGAGATACCAAATCCTCTTTAAGAGCTTGCGAGTGTTGCTGGTGTTTCCCTAATATCTGCTCTTTTTTGACAGCCTTGCATACATAAATGTGTTTAGTTACATCAGTTGTTCCTTTTGTTTGTGTCTGATGCTATGCGCCTTATTTTACTTGTCTCTGCAATGTTAATTGTGTTTTAATTCTATGTGTGTGTTCTTATGTTATTGGTTTATGCAGTTAATGATAGCCATGCTGGTGCTGAGGACATTGCTGATGTTGTGAAAAGTATTAATGATGGAATTTATTCTCTTAATTTTGGTGATGGTGATGGGAGCCTGCAGTTGTCTGTTACTTCGTCACAGAGTGTTGATGGCACTAAGCCTGTTACTCAGGCTGAGGATGTTCCTATGCAGTTACGGCTGGAGGACGAAAGGAAAAGAAAGAAGAAGTGTGATTTCCAAAGGGGAAAGGAGTTGGAATGGCATCAAAAGGCTGCTTGCGTGCAACGAAGCATTGAGGATGTTGCTCAAGCTGCTAAAGGTGGAGGTGATGAAGGTGGTGATGCGGCCTTTGCAACTGTTGATGCTGGATCTCATGTAACTGACATGCCTGTCAAGACATACCTTTTGCAGACTCGCTTGACACAAGTGTGTCCTCGTGATGCAGTTAAGGAAAAGAAAGTTGTTTTGAAAAGGAAGATGTCAGATCCAAATCCTGATGGCACACAGGTGCGTAGCCCACATGTGAAAGCTGGTTCCCAACCTAGTAATAGCAAAGCTGATGGAGATAGTGTTGCTGTGAAGATTGGTCCATGCACACTTGGTGGCTCCCCTGTTCGCCGGAGTCCATGAGTTTTTTCAAATAAGAAGCCTTCTTCATCTCCTCTTCCGGAGCGCTCTTTGTTGAAGGAAATTAAGAAGAGTAAAGTTGCTCCTGCGAAGGTGAAAAAGGTGTGAAGAAGCATGCTCGTGTCGAAGCTGAAGATCCAGCATTAGAAGAAGATGATATCGAAGTTGATTCTGAGGATGAATATGCACTAGTACGTGTTTGTACTATATGTGACCTACTAGTTGTACTTGCAATGATTTAATTGTGTCTGGGTTGCTATGCTTGCCAGGTGAGGGCTGGTCATTGTTTGCATCAATTTAGGGTGGTACTGATGTTGTTTTAATAGTTGAACGTGTGCAATCTTTTTTCCTTCTTGCCTTCATATGTTTGTTTTGTTTTCTATATTCATTTAATTAAGTTGTGCCTTCTTTATTTTCATTTACAGCCTGTTAGCGTTATGGGTCCGGTCAAGCCGGTGAGAGGCAATGATAGAAAAGTTGCTTTGGATGAAGGTGACTCACAGCGATTGTATTTAACTGTGTGATGTTCGTTGAGAGAGATTGATGCTTGTGCTCGTTTGCTTGAGAGTCGCCATGTGGATAGGGTTCATGCAGCTGGTTTTGGTTCTATCTTCAAGTGGAAGGTGAAGTCTAACATTTCCCACCCTCTGATGGGAGTTTTGTACCTGAAGATAGATCCTGATACGATGACTCTTGACATGGGTGAGGCTAATAACAAGCTTCGCATCACTGGTGATGGTATACAACAACTATTTGGGTTCCCTCGTGGTGGTCGTTCTGCACCAAGGCCGTCAGAAGACGGATATGATGACGCTCTGATGGAGTTAAGATCGGGGCTTGACATTAGCAGGGACAGAGATATCAAGAAGGATTTGAGGGATAAGCTCAAGGTGCTTGTCAAGGATCCTAGCAAAGATGACCTTGCTCTAAAAGTGTTCTTCATTATTGTGTTTATGAAAATTGTGTTGCCTAGTGCCACCCCTCATGTTTCCAGAGAGGCAGCAATGTTTGAGGATCTCGTTATTGAGGACATGGCTAATATGGATTATTGCCAGCTGATGGTTGATGAGCTTAGAAGGGCTGTTGTCAGGTACCAAAATGGTGTTACCCTTGGGAAGGCAATCACAGATTGTGTTATAGGGCATGTACTAATGTACCTTGACTGCCTTATCCGTGGCAAGATTACGGATGTTGACATGCGAGTCCCCCGCATATGTTTCATGGATCAGGACAAGCTTTCAGATCTGGCTGATGCATATTTGATAAGAAAAGGAAACGCAGATCCAAAGACTTGGGTGTTTGGGAAGCTTCCGGTGAGTTTTATTTCTCTCGTGTCGTGCAAACCTTTTTCTAGGTATAGCTATTTTTGCTGGAGTGAACATGTGTACTGCAGAGTTACTTGTTTAGATTTTGCCAGTTCTTAAGCTTTGTGAGGTTTAGGTATGATTTTTAGTGTTGCTGTGACATGTGTGGTTGAAGTGAATCTCTTGTTCAACTGACCTGTTTGTAAATACTAACAAATTGGCACTGATAGTGAAAGATCATTAGTACTGTGGATTTAAATCTGTTAATATAATGTTTATATTTTCCTGTGTGTTGCATTGATTAATTAACTCTTTTTTCCATTGTTCGTAGTGGAAACTCATGAGGAAGTTGTCCTTTTTTGGGTGTATAAATGGCCAGTCCTGGAGAGGTCGTCTCAGGTTCCCAAGATTTCATCTCTGCACAATGAGTTGAGAGATGGCCATAGTGTTGAGTGTGCTGGTTATGTTCCCCTGGCCCTAGTAAAACTATTACTTCACAGAGGCAGGGTTTTGGTATTAATGTAGCTGATTCTATGTTGGAGCGTGTTGAGCATATTTTTATTAATGTGTGTTCTGAGCTGGAAAAGGTCCCAACTACAGTTGAGCGTCTAAGCTGTATCAATGGTATCCTCCCTGATGGTCATCAATTTAATGCTGAGGAAGCAGCGAACTATATTGAGATGGAGAGAATTTTAATTAGTGATATGCGTGATGGTGCTGCTCAACTAATCAGAGCTCGGTTCATCTATTGAACAACATGGAGCGTTTCAAAACTATGCAAGACTCTCGCTGCAAGCCATATGAAGAAAGTGCCAATGTTGTTATCAGGCTGATTGAGCAGATGAGGTTGTCGGCATCACAAATAGGCTGGTGATGGTACTGACGCTAATGTTTCTGACCACCATACAAATGATGTTAGTTTGGAGTCCCCTGTTGTTGGTGTGAGTCGGTCCTTGATGTTTGCGTTTTTTACTATGTTGTTCTGCTGTCAGTTTTGTAGTTGAACTTTCTCATGCTCATCTGTTTATTTATTATTTTTTTCATGCAGGAGACCAGTCATGATGTTGAGGCTGCTATTGACTATGGAGTTAATGATCCATCTACTGATAAGAGCAAGGTTATTTTTATTTTTTATTGTGTGTATATATATTCTTGAATTTCCATGCGCACCACTGTGCCTTACATGTTCATTTTTCTATCCCACGCTATTAAGAATTTTTAGGTCATACCTACCTTTTGTTAGTGTAGTTTAACTCTTTGTGTGTTGTTGCTAATAATAGCATTTTTTTTGCTTCATTACTATGAATCAGGGTCCTGTTGTTGGTGATGACCTTGTTCGACCATTGGTGATGTTCCTTTGAATGTTAGTAGCAGCATGATCGGTGATGTTGCCGTAGATGCTTCTAAGGTTTGTTTTTCTGTGTTTTCATTAATTTTATATGCAGTTTTCGCTGCTGTTTCTTTGTAGCCGTAAAAGTTAGCCTGTGCACCTCTTGCTAGCTTTTTTGATTGTTATTTTTGCTCATTTCATTCACTTTCTGAATTTTTATTTTTTCAGATGACTGATGTTGAGCGCGAGGCTGCCGTTAGTGTTGGAGATGATGCTTGTGGTGTTCCATTGAGCAATGGGCACGATGTTGGTAGCAAAGTTTCTGATGAGGATGTTGGTGCTGCTAGCATACTTGATGCCAAATCGTCTGGTGTTGGTATTGCTGAGAATGATAATCTTTCTGATTCTGAAGATTTGCCGCCGGAAAATTTCCCGCCTGAGGCCTTGATTGCGGTGATGCATTGCAAGACGCCGACGTGTCTAGCATGGATGAGGTGCCATCTGAGGATGGTGATTTAATTTTGTTGATTTCTTATGGTCCCTTGACACTGGAGGCGCTCCTGTCGTCCCAGGATTTTCTTTCTTCAGACCCTAAAAGCGCAACCATATTGCGGTCCTCACAAGATCTTCCGTCGTCAAACCCTGAAGCTGCAGGTATATTGCTGTCATCACAAGAACTCCCGTCGTCAAACGCTGAAAGTGCGGGTAAGGACTTGTAAATGAGGCGTACTTCTCATTTATGGCATTTTGGACATGTTCACTTGTAGTGCTTGAACTTATTATTTTTTCTTCTTTTTCTGCAAGCAGAAGGTGCTAATGTTTCTAAGGTTGATTCGTTTTTCTTTGCTGTTACGAGGTTGTGCACGAACCGTGGGAAACGGTTAGTTTGGGATTTTGCCCGTATCATTTTCCTCTCTTTTTCTTTCTCTCGTATGACTATTGTTGTCATTGCAGTAGTTTCAATTCATGTCATCTTTGTGTTTTCCTACTGACAAGCCGATATTTCGAAATAGCGAATGCGATGCCAGTGTTGGTTATGTTGCTAAAGCGTTTGTCCCCACTGGCATGCTCAACTCAGACAGTGCTGATGTTGTTTTATTTTCTCTATGTCAGAAGTACCGATAAACTGACAAGTTGATAGTTCCTAGATGGGTGACGGTCAGTATTTTCTTTCTACATAGGATGATAAGTTATTTGGCAATTTTCTAACTGTTGTTGTTCTTTTTGTACAATAGACCAAGATCCATGATGGAATTATTGATGCCAATGTGCTATAGTGGTTCACGAGATCAGGGGCTGATGATTTTGACCAAGTAGGTGAACTTGAACTTATTGTACTCATGAACTAGAACTGTCATGTTTTCTTGCAAGTTTGGGAGGTGGGAATGAACTTAACTAGCCTGCTTTTTCCCCTGTACTTATGAATGATGTGTGCTTCTTTTTTGAAGTTGCACTTATTGTCGCTAGGAAATCAAACTGATATGTTGTTGCAAGTTTGGGCGGTGGATATAAACTTGAGTAGCATTTATTTTTTGTAGTGAGTTGCTTACTCAATTAGAACTTATGATTATTTGATTTGTTTGGACTTCTGAATTTCAATTTCCCTCTTTTATTTATTGTTTTGGAGGCTGAATATTTGGTTTCATTATGATCTATTAAATTCATTTTTCCTCTGCGATTTTTTGGCAGCTTCTTTTCCCTACTTTTGATCCGCCGTCATTTGTGGCTGCCATGAGGCCTACTGAAGAATCTGGGCATTGGTGCTTGATTGTTCTGAATTTGAGGTTCCATCATTTCGATTGTCTTGATTCACTCTGCGATGAAACCTGGAGTGATGCAGTTAGATTCTTAAGGAGTATGATAGATAATATAAAGAAGCTTTCCAGGGAGACTAGCGTAGACAGGTCCAAACCATTCTTGCCGGCGCATATTGATGGTTTCTCTTGCGAGTTTGTGTGTGTGCCGCAGCAGCAAAACACACGAGTATCTGTTTTTAATGATTTTTATTAGTTGTTTTTGTTGCTGGAATGCGTGGTTTTCCAATTTTTGGTTGTATTCCTGTATTTCAAAGTTGTGATGTACCCTTTTGTTTTTTCTTTCGTTAACATGCATGATTGTGGCTTCTTTATGCTACAAAACTTCAAGACCTATCATTGTCGGGAGGATGGTGTGATTGAGATGTTGGATTACAGCCACGAAAACATTCTTGACATTAGAAATACTTTGTTGTTTATCTGCGCGACTAGCGATGTGTTTGATGTTGACTTCCAGGGTTTGTTTGGCATCGAACCCTGTATGTATGCATGACCTTTTGTATTTTTTCTAGCTTGTACTTCTTGACTAGTGCTGTCATGAATTTTGTATTTGAACTTACCCTTTTTGCGCTCC
Organism: Aegilops longissima; assembly: GCA_021605205.1. Lineage (NCBI taxonomy): Eukaryota > Viridiplantae > Streptophyta > Magnoliopsida > Poales > Poaceae > Aegilops > Aegilops longissima. The sequence goes on from CM038682.1 coordinate 473,298,103, forward strand.
TTCTTTTTATTTGCAGGTGAGTGGTTGGATCTTGGTGGGCATGACTACAGGATCTTTGGCAGCTAGTTCTCGGAGGTCGAGCGTGTAGCTATTGATTTGAGCCAGGGGCGTTCTCCCGAAAAGACAAGATCTGGTGTTATGAAGGGGCGGTTGGGAGCTCTGAAAGGTTCTACGGTTGCTTGTGCAGAGAGCCCCTCTACACCCAAAAATCCCATTGTGCAATTGATAGACAGTGATGATGATGCGTTTGACAAGATCGCTGGCATGGGAAGAGTCACCAGGAGCGATGCTACCAAGGGTGTATCTCCCCTTGCTGGAATAGTGGGCTGTAGAGCTGGTGTTGCTAGGAAGGATCCTGCTTTGAAGTCTGGCAATGTTATAAGCATGAAGCATGCACCGAGAGCTCTTATAAAGTTTTGTTCCCCTATGCAGCAGCTTCACCCTCATAAATTCCTTCACCTGGACAAGGCTCGCGAGTTGTATAATCTGTTGCTTAGTGATGAAGGACGTGAGAAGTATGTCGAGTGAGTATCTATCATTATGTTTCCTCTTCTTTTCTTCTGTTGTTTCTAACTGCTAGATAAATATGACCTGAACTCCTCTCTTTTATAGAACTTGAACTGCTATGAATGCCTTATCTTGCTTCCCCTGCTTTTTGTTCTTGTGTGTGCTGCAGGACTGTGTTATCAATGATACCTCAGCCCGATGATAATGTAACTACCTTCACTGGGAAACGCATCTGGGAAGTTTTTGCACCTGCACAGATGATGGAGGGTGATGTAATGGACTTCCTCATTGATGATTGGAAGCGAGATCCCGAGAGAAATGCCGATTTGGCATCTTTACAAAGGATCTTGCTGAGTCCATATTTCATCACGGTAATGAATTAGATCGTTTGTTTATGTAAAAAAACGGCCTATTGTTTTACGAGTTTTAAAAATAATTTACTTGTCGATCCTTTTCCCCTATCTATTTCTTTTTAGCTTTTCGCAGGCTGTGCTTGACTGTACGTTTTACGGTGATGACGATAAAGAGTTTAGTGTGAGAGTGCAACGAGAGATTTCACGAGCTATTTTAAAGATGGGTGTCAGTGTCAAAACCGGTGGATATCGGGTAGGGGGGGTCCCTAACTGTGCGTCTAAGGTCGGTGGTAACAGGAGACAGGGGACATAATGTTTACCAAGGTTCGGGCCCTCTCGATGGAGGTCCCTACTTCCTGCTTGATTGATCTTGATGATATGAGTATTACAAGAGTTGATCTACCACGAGATCGTAGAGGCTAAACCCTAGGAGCTAGCCTATGATTATGATTGTTTGTATATCTAACGATTAGCCTGGCCCTGGTTTATATAATGCACTAGAGGCCTAGGATAACAAGAGTCCTAGCCGAATACGCCGGTGGGGGAGGAGTCCTTGTCTTGACCACCAAGTCTTGTGGAATCTTCCTTGTATGCGACTGCTGTCCGAACTGGCCCATGAGTATACGGTCATGGGGTTCCTCGGCCCAATCTAACTGATCGGGAGACGACGTGGTGAGTCCCCCCTAGTCCAGGACACCGTCAGTAGCCCCCTGAACCGGTCTTCAAGTTAGGGACGCTCCTCGATTCTTCCAAACTGTTCTTCATCTTCGGACGTCGGTCTTGAAAACTGGCTCAACAAATCTTCTCATCTTCGATCTTGAGGATCGCCAAAGTGAATCCGAAGAGTTTACACGGTGGGTATCCGAGGAGCCCCCTTAAGTTTCCGGCCTTTATCAATGCCTTGTTATTTTTATGCCAGACCTTGGGTTTGAAGTTGTTCCCGGGAGGCAGTGTCCTCTTGGGTCCGAGCTCTAACGCCGGACTACATTCGAGGTATCTTTTGCAGCCAAGCACCAATGCCGGACTACTTCCGAGCTCCAACGCCGAAATGTATCCGAGCTCCAACGCCGGACTGTGTCCAAGCTCCAACGCCGGACTATGTCCAAGAGGTCGTAGATCATCTTGGTCCAAAAAAGTTGAAGGAGTTTAGCCGAGCTTAATGCCAGAAATGCCCTCTATGGAGCTAGCTGCTAGAGCCCGAGCTTTATGCCGTACTGCTTCCAAGGTGGTGCACCACCCCGACCGCGGGCTGATTTTTTTTGAATATTTTTAACTGGTGCAGTTTATTCTCTCGCCGATGTATATCCAAGAGCCCTCAAGGTGTGTATCACCGAAACCCGAGATGCACCAAGGCAAGCATAAAACAGCTGTTCCAGAGCTCTCGAGACTCAAAGTTGATGCGCCAAATCTGCTCGAGGATCAACTCTAGCTCGGCAAAGATACATCGGAATAAAAACGCAGTGTAATATATTAGAGATAATAGTGATCGCTAACAGGCCCCGAGAGAGGGTCGTGAGAAGTCGCCGTGATATATTAGCTTGATGCCGATAGGTCCGATGGTACTTATTGTTGTCCAAGACGCTTTCCCATAGTTCGATCAAGCCGAACACTGAGCCCTTTGAATTTTCTGCATTGAATAGGCATTGCAGTAGCCCCCGAGACACTGGTCGGGTGGCAACACCAGATAACGGGATCGATGTGCCCCTTTAATATTTGTAAATAATGAGCGCAAAGCCCAGTAGCCCCCGAGCCTTAATGTGGGCACGGGTGGCCGAATTAAGGATCGATATCCAGAGTAAAATCACAGATTAGGTGTAACGATTCTATGTATCCAAGTACTTTACATCATTATTCTGACTCCATTGCGACCGTTTATCAGTTGAAAGTGGCCCATCGTCGGCGTCTACCCCTTTGTAGATACTATGCAGGGTGTTTCCGTAATAACAAGAGAACCCTTAGCCGACGTCTCGGTGCCCGAAGGCGGTTGTGTTAGCGGAAATGAGGCAATCAGATATGCGGGCTTTATAACTTTCACAGAGTCATAGGATCTTTAAACTTGGGAAGCTAGGTATGAGCCCCCGGTTAGTGTTCGGCGACATCCGAGGTCAAGCCGTAAACACTTCGGCCAATGTTATGAACGACCCGTCATTTAACATAATCATCGGATTGCTGACCAGTTTACGCCTATTGTGACAGTCAGTTTTCGGCTTTCTCCACTGAGGTGCTTAACCATGCGAGCTGGAAGCACAATCGCAGTGGTTCTCCCTTTGCACCTAGCCGAACAAAGCGGAACGTAGGAAGCAAGCACAGGAGCCGGGCAACCCAACTATTGACCGAAGACACAATTCGAAACCGATGCATGTATAGCAATATCGAGAATGTTTTTGCCGAATCCCTAAAGGTGTCCGGCGTTCCACTGCGAGACTAATGCTGGAAACACACAAATAGTTTAAAAGTGCCATAGGCTTGGAAAACCAAAAAAGTCAGTGAAAACCGGACGTCCGAACAAGATCAAGTGTTCGGTGCCAATCTGAAAATTGGACTTTAGAAAAAAAAGTGCTTCTGTCGCGCTTTAACATGACACATCCTATCTCAAGACTTCAAGCGGGTCAGCCTACGGCTTCAACCTCCTATCCTGAAGGTGGAGTACTTCTCATTAGGCCAGTTTAGAAACTAAACTCTAGCGGCTTGGAGAGAGAAATTAGGCTCCCCGGCTAGTGACCACACACTCGTGTCGAAAAAAGGAGTGATAAATAATAATAATAAAAACTTTGCAATGGCTAAGAAGAAGAACACTTATTATAAAACGACTCATATAAATTTAAGAGCCCCCAAGTGACTTGGGTAAAAGAATTTTATGTAAAATGATTGTATGTACCGAAGTACTTATATCATATCTATGTTCACCCGAACTTTAAACGCGTCTTAACCGGCCGTCGGCTTCTCCCTCTTCGGTCAAGGGCCGAGAAGTATTATGTACTCCACCTATCGAGAATATCGGCAGTGTTTCCGATAACCAGCAACCAGGCCATAAGGTCAGTAATGCATAAAGCACGCCAGGAACTTATGCTATATTACGATTTAAGTGTAAGAAGCATCTTCAAAGAAAATAGTACCCCACCGATACCTTTCTTCGGTGCTCATTATTACTATGAGACTTGTGCAATAGATTTTTGTACTCATGAGTTCCGTTGTGCCACCATGATTGAAAACAATAAGCGCTTAGCTTTGGCTTCACCCAGTCCGGGGTCGAGCTCGATGACCCGGTCGTGATAATCGCGGATGTGCTCCTTTATCGCTTAGCCGAACAATCGGGAACGAGGGGTAAGCACAGAGCCAGGCAACCCAGCTTGCAAATCGCTTAGGTCAATATGGTGCATATTGTGGTGTAATACACGAACGAGGAACGAAGCCGTACAAGTATAATCATATGCAAGAGGAAAAGCTCCATCAAGGGAGCCCCCAAATAAATGGGGTATTTGAATATGCGCGTCACAAACAAAGTTTTTACAAGGAACTTTGTCACAAACAACTTTGTGCCGAAAAGTAAATGCTTGGTCGAACCAAACAAAATTTAAAACTGAAATTTTTTGAGCATGAAAGCAACTTAGCTGGTTAATGTGCTCGGTGTTGATGACGCGATTCGGGCTTGTGGCGTGACGAAGACGCCCATTGATCTGTGACAGATCCGACAAGGTTCGCAGTCCTCGGCATAGCCGAGGTCCCAGCCCCCAGGCCCGAGCTGTCCGAGCAAGGAGTTCGGCACTCCGGAGTAGTGACCACCTAACGCAGTCAAAATCGATTACCTGCACACATAAAACAGTGCGGTCCAGGAAATAATAATAATATATATAATACTTGCATAATTGCTTTACGCAAAAATAATTTATTTAAAGAAATGTGGCCTGGCACCGAAGCCAATGTCGATGCAGGGCGTCAGCGTGACGCAGTGAAGGTGTGACAAAGCCTGAATTTGCAGGGCGGTCTGGGCTCCGGATGCGGCGTTCGCCGAACTATGTACGGAAACTTGTCGAACCACCACGCGACCGTTTTTAATGTGGCCGCCATTTGATAGACCTGTGTACGGATGATGGAACAAACCAGAGTAAAAATTCCTTAAGAAAAATAAACCCAACAAGCAAAAATTGTTAGGATTAATAGCACCTAGTTTATTTGTTGTAGCATTCGAAGAAAGCGATTCCTAAAATCGGGAATCAACCCGCACACCCATTGCCTGATGGGCGATAAAGCGATGGCCTGGTGATGCTGACAAAGGTTGGCTTGCTGAGGCGAAGCCCTCGGTCCAGCTAACACGACGAAGCTGGTCGGCTGGTGACGCCGAAGTCACCGGAGTATGTTGATGAAGAAATAGCCAAGTCCCCGGTCTAGCCGAGGTGACGGAGCAGGCCGGTGAGGAGTTGTTGCAACTTCCATGTCCGAGGTGTTGAAGTAGTTCGGTGTGATGGACATTGGTTCGAAGAAGCTACAGTGCGGCCATGCCGACCCAGGTCGTAACTTGTGACGCAGCCAATGCTGATTTGATGAAGTGACCATGCGGCGATGCCGGTGTGCCTGCTCCGTGTAATCCATGGGGCAACGATGTTGGTGATGATTTATCCTTGGCGATTCCGAACTCTTACTCGGCTCACCGAGGTGAGGATCCGAAGAAGTTGAGCTCGGCTTAAAAAGCGACGACATGTCTAGCGCAGGTCGGCAGTCGTGGAGCTATATTGCCGGACTGGTCTGACATCAGCGTGATGGTGAAGATTACCTCGGAGGAGGATTAAAATTTTATGGGCGTGTGTTAAAAACAACACACAATACCTTATAAGAAAATTCCTTTTGAAAAGGGTGTCAAATATCACGTTCATAAAGAAACATGAATTCGGGTCGGATCCGTATTCGCGTAGGAAACAGATCTGAAAAGTGATGCACTAATCGGAAGGTTCCCTGAGTTTGGATGGTCAGATCGAGCAGAAATTTAGGGGTGGTAGATATGGGAATTCCGCAGTAGATGAATGGTTGGATCTTCCAAAGGACTTCCGAGCTGGGCTCTGGAGACCACGCCCTAAACTCGCCCGCATTCCCGCCTGATTTGACAGGCTCCTAGATATCGAGATTGTCAGAGATTCCTCCATCGGAACTCAAAATTTTCCAGGGTTGTTGTAGACTCGATTCCGCACAATTCCACTGAAGCAATCATTAAAACGACACTCGAGGAGGCGGTGGCGGTGGATACACGTTCGCTGTCCAGAAAAACAGCACGGTCGCCCGAGGGCAATGTTGACGTTGAGCCCCCGAGCTCCATGGACGATTCTCCATGATCTTGATAGAGATCGGAGTTGGTGTTGATGAAGGCCCTCATCCGAACATGACGATCGGAGGCAGGGCACAGTCCTCGGTCAAGCCAAGGTAACCAGTCAAGCCGGTGACGCGTCGATCCTTTTGCCGATCACACAACGGAACTCTCAATGAAAGCACCAATGTCGGTGTCAAAACCGGCGGATCTCGGGTAGGGGGTCCTGAACTATGCGTCTAAGGTCGATGGTAACAGGAGACAGGGGACACGATGTTTACCCAGGTTTGGGCCCTCTCGATGGAGGTAATACCCTACTTCCTACTTGATTGATCTTGATGATATGAGTATTACAAGAGCTGATCTACCACGAGATCGTAGAGGCTAAACCCCGGGAGATAGCCTATGATTATGATTGTTTGTATATCTATCGACTAGCCTGGCCCTGGTTTATATAATGCACCAGAGGCCCAGGATAACAAGAGTCCTAGCCGAATACGCCGGTGGGGGAGGAGTCTTTGTCTTGACCACCAAGTCTTGTGGAATCTTCCTTGTATGCGGCAGCTGTCCGAACTGGCCCATGAGTATAAGTCTAACTGATCGGGAGACGACATGGTGAGTCCCCCCTAGTCCAGGACACTGTCAATCGGGAAGACTTGCTCAGTGCCGACCTTGTGAGATCTACTAGCTGATTTTTGGTTTTATTTGTTTGTTGTGATGCCGGTTTTTATTTCGAATATTGAATATCTCTTTTCTGGTAATTTGTTTTTAATCATTATGCCTCTATTCAAACCTATGGTTTTATCAAAGGATTTGAAAGTGAACCACTTTTCCTTATATGTCATGAATTGGTACCGAAGTACCGTTGACATCCTTGACCCTTTACCTTATGGGAAGAACCATCATCCTTCAAAGAACACCTATCACAAAGACTGCAAGAAGATTGTGAGTGACATTTATTATCTGTACTAGATTAATTTTTCCGCCTCTTTGTTTCTACTTTTCTGAGACCTGAAAATGTGTGGTTTCTTTTGTTTTTTTACAGATCTCTAGATTGGTCCAAGTAATGAAGGCTGTGTATGGTGATGTTCAGTATAATGCAAGCAACCCAAATGGGAGGTTTTTTGCAAAGAAACCAATGTTTGTCAAGGTTCCACTTCAAGGGTCGAATGAATGTGGCCATTATACTCTGAAGTATGCGGGAACCTATGATGGTGAAAAGATCATTGAGAACATTCGAAATAATGGCGTGGGTTCTAGTTCAGCTTTCACTTTCTGTGTTTGGCTGATTGTCTATTCTTTTCTTATGTGTCATGATTTTTGATAATTTGTTTTATTGTTTTGTAACCGCGTATTGTTGATTGGAAAGCTGAGGATCTGTATACAGTTGTGTTCAACCGGAATAACCAGGTTATGGTGGTGGAGCTTCCCGAGGAGGTTCAGGCTTTGGCTCCTAGTGCATAGAAGAAATGGTTATCATTTGCATAGTGAATGGGATACTTGTGTGATTGATGTCTTGAAAGCATTGTAGGCTTTGTTTGTAGTGTTTGGATGTCTTGTCAACTATGTAATAACCGGTATACGTTGTGATGTTTTTAAGCGTGGCACAACGTTTTACAAACTTTTTTCCATGATGATAATGTGGTTGAATAGTTGTTTCACTAGTGTATGTTTTATCGGGAATTCGTTTTGGTTAAAGTTTTATTTTTGCACTGAAGTCTTATACACTAGTTGAACTGAAACACTTTTTTTCAAGTGCATTACGAGTTGTTGCTGAAAAAGTGAGATTTATTTTATTTTCATCTGTCCCAACCTAAGTTGGACCCCTTTATAGTTTCTGTACCCTCTTTTCTTGTACTTATGGTATAGTTCTGTGAGTACTGAATTCTAATTTCATTCAGCGCAAGGCTTCTAAAATTTGGTGTCACAATAGTATTTGTGGATCTAGCGTGAATGGAGTGACGCTTCGTTGTTATGTAGAACTGATGTCATATAATGTATGAGAACTAAAGTTTTTTTGGGATTGAAATTATTTACGACGAAATTGCTACGTGATCTCTAGCCAGATTTTATTTAAATGTAAGAAATTTAGCAAAATTGAGAGCCAAATATTTGTTCAAACTTCTTGCATTTTAGTAGTTGAACTTCATTGTAAAAGTTAAAGCATTGGTTTAAATTAGCTACATTTAACAGATAGCCCGATTAAGTTCATGATTATTTTTGTAGCATATATAGTTGAACTTCAAAGTATCATTGTTTTTGTAGCATATTTTTAATCCTCTTATCTGTGCTGAAGAGGTAAATTTATTTTATTTTTATATTTCAATTTAGAATTATTTTTCCTGCGAACATACATGTATTTGAATGTTTCTATATTTAGTTTTCGAACTTTTTTGTACTAGTTTATATTTTCTTTGCCACACGCTCTGGTTTATTCAGCGGGCCTTATGAGGTGGGGTGAGGAGAGTTCGGAGAGAAGTGAGTAGCAGTCGTATTGGGCCCTTTTCTGGCCCAAATGGCCCGTGCGCGCGACTATGGACTGCTTGATGTGCGTGCGCTCTGAGTTTAGTCCCACCTCGCTAGCCGAGGGGGCTCTCAACAGGTTTATAAGCATTGTCGTGCCTTGCCTGTCGAACTCCTCTGTATACTGACCTGAGCGCTTATACATGGCGCTAGCTCTCTGTTCCATGACATGTGGGCCCTTGACGGCTGGCCCGCACAGTCTCGATTACTATGGATTTGCCAATGGTTCCACCGTGGGCTCAAGTCCAAGTGTAACCTCCTGTGCGTGGCTAGCCTGTCCTTGGCAGGTCATGATTTTTTGTTGTTGTTTGAAACTAGTACCTCACTGGTTAATCTGGACTGATGCTTCTATTGTTTGTTCTTGTGAATTTTTGTCTTTGGTTGAACTGTAATCTATTTGGTTGAGTCTTGGCCTTCTTTTTCAAGGCATTAATTGGTAGCATCATAGTACTTACATGTGGTATAAACTAAGTTGTACTGAGATTTCAATTGTACTAGCACTGTTATTCTTAGTGTGTCACTGTTTTAGGGAATGCGAACTGAAGCTTCCCATTCCTTTTTATTTTTGTAAAATGGATGTACTGTGTGTTGAAGTGTACCAGTACTTTTACTCCTAGTATGCTAGTGACTATGAAATACATACTGATGGTTCTTGGCTTTTCCTGTTGCAGTACTTAGTAATTTTATAACTACTATTAGCATGATGCTGTTAGTACTGAATGTTGTCCTTGGCTGCCACATAGCCTTTTTAGTGTTCTTCTGAAACTAAAAACTAATATTTTTAGTGTGATAGTACTACCGTACAGGACTAAGCTGTACTGAGTATCCAAGACTACTATTTGCTATTGTCCTTAGTCTAACACCGTTTTTTGTGAAAATATCCATGTGTGATTTGTTGCTCCATGACTAGTGATGCATAGCAGCCATCATGTTTCATTCACAACCTACTTCAACTTCAAATGATGGATAAGCAAAATAGGAAGCTAGCAAACTTGTTGAACGACATAAGTGAACGATGTACTTGATGACAGAAGAAAACTTGTTCAAACCCTGACACACATGACATAAGCAAGCTGGTTCAACCTAACAAAAGCAAACTACAAATTTGAAACAACAAGATAAAGGACAAGCACAAGCGCAAGCAACACGAAGGCAGACTTTCATGTCTCTTCATCCCGCGTAGTGGCAGTGGTAGTAAGGGTCAGCCTCCTGCTATTTTCAAATTTCCCAACCTGTTAGGATGTTGTCAATTATCTTCCATGACTTGTACATGGCGTACGCATCTATTCCTGCGTACTCAATGAGCTTGTCTGGCAGCGGGCTGATCCCCTACAGTTTGTGGTCTTCCTCGCTATCAATCTTCTTCTTCTTCTTCATGCTTTTGTGGAATGGGTAGATGACGATGGCAGCAACATCGGCCAAGGAGTCATACTCTTTTCCGGTGCCTGGAACTCTCCAGAGTCGCTGAATGTCGGTGAAGTTCTTGGGGTTGATCTCCAAACCAGACTTGTTCAACATCCTTTTGTCACCTTCAATGCTGAAACCGACAAATGTGTACAATTTTTGCTCCTGGAGGAACTCTTTGAGGTGCTTGGGCCTGCAAGGGGCAGACACATATTGAAGATTAGTGTTCTTTTTTGAAGATTTATTTCTTCTGGTTTTTGGTTTACAAGTGATAATCCATGAGGGTAGATGCTTATATAGTATAAGTATTGGATGAATGTAGTTCACAAATTAGTACACAAAGTTCTGGAATTAAATTCAAGTACACCTTGTTATTTTTCTTTTTTGGGTATCTTCAGTTCTTCACCAAATGCTTCACCAAGTTCAAGAACCTATAACCAGAGTCAATGATCTATGTGCTGCATACTTCAAGTTTAGTTTTCTTTTTGTTGAATGAAAGACCTATACCAGTGCTTCACCAAGTTTTTACTTTATTTTTTGCTGCTGAAAATAACATCAAACCAGGTTCAGAAACTACTTTTGTACATCAAGTTTAGAAACATCTTTTAATACATCAAATCTATAAACTACACTAGTGCATTAAGATATGAAACTATGCTAGTACATCAAGTTCAAAAATTAATGTGGTGAAACAATTTCAGATGCTAATCCAGTGCATCAGTTTCAAAATATATTATAGTGCATCTACTTGAGAAACATGTACTCGTGCGTCCACTTTCACAAACTACAGTAGTTCATCTAGTTGGGAAACAAGTTTAATGAAACTTTTAGGGAATGGTACTAGTAGAACACATGAATTAAGAGTAGTATGGATCACCATTTTGTGGCTGCTGCGATGTGGTACACCAAGAAGAGTTCCTCCACGCAAAACGGTAGGACTGCTGCCATCTGGGGAGGTTCATATTTTCTGGTAAACTCCACATCAACTCCGATGAAGCTAGGATACAAGCCGCCGCCCTTCATCCTGAGCCTGCTCATCATCTTGTCGGCCTTGTCTGGTTCACTGGTGCAGACGATCTCCAGCATCTCCTTGCTGTGGAGCTCAACCCCTATGAGGGTTTTGGTGTACTCGCGCTTCTCGCCAGGGACGCGAACGTCGTCGAGGTTGCTGCTCTTGTCGAGCATCTCGCCACGATGACGCTTGGCAGACGGTTCCTCCACCATTGCCCTCCTCCGGCGACTGTGGGCTCGGAAGAGAGATGTTTGTGGGTTATTTGTAGTGGAGACACTACAAAAAAAACTACACTTCCGTGATGATATGTGTTTGTCATAGTAGGTCGCGTTTTTTGTCATGCATGTACATCCATGACAAATTTATGACAGAATCAAGATAGTCATACCTGTGATGTCGTAGAAGTGTTCCATGACATTACCAAAATTATTATCACGGAAGTGTCCACTTCCATGACGATAAATCGCGCATCACAGACGTGCTTTTGTCAAGGGTGACCGACATGTGGCATCCACCGTAACGGAACACCGTTAAGCTATCGGGTCGGGTTTTGGATCCGATAACCCGTTAACAGCCCCAACCAATGGGGATTTTCCACGTGTAAAATCATCATTGGCTGGAGGAAACACGTGTCGGCTCACCGTTGGGACAGATGTCATCCACTCATTGGATAGAAGGCGCCTATGATACGTCGACACGTGGCACGGCCCAACACAGGCCCATTGCTGTGGAAAGGCCGGCCCGTTTGACTTGGTCAAAAGGTGGCGGGCCGGCCCATGGAAAGCCTATTAACGGCCTGTTCGCATATAGCCCATTTACGGCCCGCTAACCCAAGGCCCGTTACGCCCTATCCGAATTAGGCCCAAGAGCGCCATCCGGCCATCCAATATGATTCCAGCCCATTTTCACTTCTGGCCCATGTATGGCCCATGACGTCTTTCGGCCCATATGAGGCCCTATGTAACTCTTGGCCTATTAACGACCCGTGGTGAAATCGCCCGCAATGAACAAAGGTATCACTTTACACCCATTAACGGCCCATGGTGAAACCGGCTCAGTAATGAACAAAGATATCACTTTATACCCATTAAGGGCCCGTTATTCGCTTGGGCCGCTTCAAAGAAATGTTATATTTCGCCTTCTCGTGAGCCCATTTATTCTTGGGCTCATTTCAAAGATTCGCTTACTTACAGCCCACATCGCTATTTTTCGCTTGGGCCAAATTCAGCCCGTGGTTACATCGGACCGCTTGTGGTCCGTTAATACGCTAATGCGTTTTCATAGCATCATCAAATATGGCCTATTAACGATGGCTCGTTATGGTCATACGACCCGTGATAAGGCCCATTGATGATACGCCCGTAGAAGGCCCATTGTTTCTATGGCCCGTAGAAGGCCTATTGTTTCTACGGCCCGTAGAAGGCCCATCGCTTTCACGGCCCGTAGGAGGCCCAAAGGTCACCACAAGAATATTAGCTCATGGTTATTGTGGCCTAGTTTTAAAAAGAACTGCATCGACTACAAGCAAACATAAACAAGACAACAAGGAAATAAATAAGCAAGCAACTTATGCTAGGCTATCACGGTTGTTACATTATATTACATCCTTTGGGCATCAAAGTTCGCCACCAAGGCAAATATAGGGAACAAAGCAGCATATCATATACACTTTGGTTGTCAAAGTTGGCGACCAGCGCAAATAAACGCCGCAGAAAAACAAATCCGAACTGATACCACTTCGTAAGATCTCAAGAAACAATATCCCGGTACCCATAATGCGGCAAGATGCTTAGCAAGCTTATTAACTTTCTCTTGTTTGGCGCTTAAATCCTCCGCGCTTGTCGTTGCACCGAAAATATGCATCTGAATTCTCGCAGGACTTCTCACCCTTCAACTTCTTGTCGCAAAGACATCTCGATCGATGTCTTTCAACTTGAAGTTGAGACTCAAGAAGACGAACTGATTCAGCAGCGAGTTTGAAGAGCTTGTGCCAGCGAGAATGGCCAAGAACTCTAACACTACATCGAGTGACTTTTGGGTTCCCTCACCGTCACAAGATAGTTTTATCAGCTTTCTTGGAGACCAACAGGATGTCTCACTATCTTGAACCTTATCGCATTACTTCCTTTACCATTGGATAACGTGGTACTTGTTCTCCAATATTTTGTCCGCATTCTAAAAGAGAAACAAGCATACACATCACATGTTTACTATGTTTGTATATGAAACTCATTTTGGTAAATGAGTTCAGAGTAAAGTGGATAGGATAACAAGATGAAACAAACATATATCTATGTACCATGGTCACTTTATGGTCTATATCATTCTAGTTTTTGTTGCCAAATCAAGATAGAGACACAGCTCAAATAATAGTTGTTCAAGACAAAGCGTAATAGAAAAATATAAATGTGGGTAACTATAGAGCAATAACAACACTTGTAATGTGCATGACATGAGAACATAACTGTTTATTCAATTGAAATTGAAATCAACATAGAGCAGGTTACAACAAAGAAACCAGTTAAAGAAACAGGTTTAAAACATACCATTGCTATGCCATTGGAGTTTCAATTCCATCCTTCAAATTTGAAAATAGTTGGTATGAGTAAATACAAGAATGCAAGAGCAAAGGAGTATGAAACATAGCTACTGTAACCTGACCCGAGAACAAATCTTCTTCTCCTTTAAGCGTTGAGTTGGGATTCGAGTGGTGGTCCTCGTGCTTTGGGCATCGCAGTTCCTTACTAACCGCTCGTGTTTCGTGCTCTGTGGTGGAGACAGTGTTGTGCCAACTGAACTCGGGTTACTATCTGCCGGGTTGGGGTTAGAAGGTGTAGCTGGTTCTCTGTCCAACTAGGTAGGGGTACAATCTAGAGTCCGGGTTATGTGTGGTGGATCTGGTCCTTGGGCAAGTACAACCGTGGTTCTATCTGCATCAATTGGTAGCACTATCTTTTCAAGACCGTGTTGTTACTCCCTTAGATACTGCCATCACGCCTCCAATTCAAATGGCTGATAAACAAGAAAAGTAATTGAAAGTATAGACATTGTATGATAAACAGGTGCAATGGATAGTGGGGAATAAAATAGGCATGAAATAATTCATATTTATGTTGTCTAACCAAACAGGATAGCATGACACAATTTCACATATATGATGGCTAACTAAACAGGATAGCATGACACAATTTCATATTATGATGGCTAACTAAAAAAGATGGAAAGACATAGTTCAAAATATGAGACTATGTAAACAGGATGACATGACATAACTATATAATGTGTTTATTAAATAGGTTGGCATGCCATAATTCACATACATTCATGGATAGAATGCCATAATTCTAAATATGATGACTGTAAACACTAAACAGGATGGGATGATATAACTATATGATGTCTTTATTAAATGGGTTGCCATGCCGTAATTCAGATAGATGATGTGTATGTACTATGTAAAATGATGGCATGATATAATTCAAATATATGATTTATATAGTAAGCAAGTAAGCAGATGGCAATCCATATATGAAGAAATGCAAGACAACATGCATGACATGGGTAATATAACCCTGCCAAGTTTGAGCATAGACCTCGGGGAATAGGACTGGTCATCGGTCTCAATCCTCCTCGAGGAGCTCTCAGAATCAAGCAAGATGTCTGCTTCAGCAGTAGCATTGTCTGCTCAATACCTTGTTTTCACTCCAGATACTTCCATCACCGCTTCAAATGGCTGATGCACAGGAAGAGTAGTTGAATATACAAACGTTGTCGACAAATGGAACACGTAATACAAAAAAATGATAGCATGATATAATTCACATACATGATGATTTGCTAAACAACATGGCATTGCATAATTCACATATATAATGCCTTTTCAACAAGATAGCATTGTATAATTCACATATATAATGTCTTGCAACAAGATGGCAATGCATAATTCACATATATGGTAATTAGACACTGAACAGGTGGCATTCACACAAAGCACGTCTAAACTAATCAAATGACATAGCAATGCGAGACACCATACACACGATATGAGCAACATAACCCTGCCAAGTTAGAGCATACACCTCGGGGGGGGGGAATAGGACTAGTCATCTGTCTCTGAATCCTCCTCTGAGGAGCTATCCGTAACCAGCGAGATATGTGCTTCGTCAGATAGCATAGTCTGCTCACAAGACCTTGTTTTCACTCCAGAATTTTCCATCACCGTGTCAAATGGCTGATGCACACGAAGAGCAGTTGAATGTACTAACATTGTTGACAAACGTAATATGTAACAAAAAAAAGGATGGCCTGATATAATTTACATATAAGATGACTGGCTAAGCAGGATGGCATTGCAAAATTCACATATATGATGCCTGGATAAACAAGATGGTGTTGCATAATTCACATAAATGATGAATAAACTAAACAGATGGCATTCGCACAAAGGATGTCTAAACTAAGCAGATGACATATTTGATGTATAAAGTAAGCAATGCAAGACACCATATGCATGATATAACCAACATCAAGATGCCAAGTTAGAGCGAAGACCTCGGGGGTAAATAGGAGTTATCTTCTCCTTCTGAATCCCCTCGTAACAGATATCTTCCTCTCGATTACAATCTGAAATGCGTGGAGGGGGCTGCCTTTGCGCCTACCATGGAGCGAGGTCTGCATGAAATTATATTGCCACACAAGGCTCGTCTCTTTTGCTCTACATGTTCGGGTTCCATTGTTTACAAGAATCGTCATGCATAGGAATAAAACATAGTGAGATTATGTAAGGAGTGCATGCAGAAATACAGAGTGATGGTAGCAACCTGTGGATAGACCCAAAACCAATAATAGCAGGCAGATACTGGCTTCAGTTAAAAAATACAAATAATGGCTTCTTTACTATTTGTTTCCCACCCAACATGAAACTCATAGTAGACACCGGAGATTAACCAGATAGTAGATAGATACTATTGATAGCGGCCCCGATATGTACCCCACAACCATTTTAAAACTCAAGTTTGACCATTAGTTTGGAGCTGACTCAGAGTCTAACCGGTGAACAGGACGATAAAGTAGCATGTAATATTAAGCGATGCATAACGTAAGCAGACACGAAAGAGTGCGACCTCTCTTGCGGACCCGTGTAGTCCTCGAGGTCATCTGCTCGGTTGATGATGGTAATGCTGTTTTCATGGCTGCCAGCGGCGGGGAAGAAGATCTGAGGCGGCGAAAGACAGTTTGGAGGCTGGATCCCTGCTATGCTGGACCCTTCTGTCGTTGGAGCAGCTGAGCTGGGGTGGACGACGGCGCAGCAGGAGCAGGACAAAACACACAAGGTTTCTTTGACAACTATCTGTAAGAGAAGTAATTCTGTAAGGGCTCGTTTAAATTTGAGGATTCCAACAATGCAGGGATAGGAAATAGACAGAATAGGATAGGAATGCACGTGCAAAACAAAGAATTTAAAACACAGATTTCTCGCTAACTGGGTGTTTATTTCACAAGAATTGGAAGATCACAGGATGCAAAGAAGCATGATGAGATTAAGTCAAACCACAAGAAAATGTACGGTTATAATGCTATTATGCTACTATCTCTTAGTCTTGTGCTTCATGAATAGGAATTTGAAAAGGAGGACAAGTGAAAATTAAAATTCCTACGTTTTTTCTTTCAAGGAGACACTAAAGGAACAAATCCGTGTGCTCAGTGGACAATATATAACATGTAGAGTAAAAAAGAGATGCAACAATTGTACAACCTCTTTGGCGAAGCCATGTCGATCTCAGTGTGATTGGGTTGGCCGGTGAGGATGCTCGGGCTGACTTTGCTGTCGGAGGAGGGAAGAAGATCTTAGGCGCCCGGAGATGGAGCCCGAGGTATCGCTCGCTGTGATGGAGGGTTTAAATCGTTGGAGCAGCTCCGTGAGTTGTACGACGCCGAGGCTGAAGCACGACAAGAGAGACAACGAACAACGTTAACCTGAGTGGAATTCTAATAGCATCTCCAATACATGACGTAAAATACATAACCACAAAGTGCTAGATGTAAAATACATCAGCCACTCATCTCGACCTTAACTATCGAAACTGAACTTAACTCGTCAAACTCGAACTTAAGCGTTAAACTGAACCTAACAAATAAACTGAATTTTCTTTGTTTAAACTGAATTTTGCTGTCAAAACTGAACGCACTAGCAAGGTGAGGTTACACGCCGGTCGATCGACTTTTTTCATCTCTAGTCGGCCGATTTTGCAGCCGTTGGATACGAAATCAAGGGCTGCGGTTCATCTTCAACCTCCACCCTCGAGCCGCCACCACCACTGCCCAACAGCAGCCTCGCCGCTGCTGCGGCGGTGCGCCACCCCGCCCGCCCAAAACACTCCCCACCGCAGGTCCGCGCCGCCCGACCATCCTCTAGCTCCCCGTGCGGGCGATCCCCACGCCACCGCTTCGCCAACACCCCGCCACTGTCGGCACCACCGCCCCATCCCGAACCCTAAGATAGATAGTGGGTACCTCTCCGTGAAGCCCCCTCCCGCTGCGGCTGATTCTTCCTTCACCTCGCGAGCCCACCCTTGAAAACCGACTGACCCAAAAATCGATTCAGTCGACTGAAGTGTAGCCAAATCGGAGCAGCATCGCAAGCAAGAGCAAGAGCGAGAGCAGCAGCGCAAGCAAGAGCAATAGCAAGAGCAGACCAGGAAGGGGACCCAGAGCAAGAGCAGAGCAATAGTGATAAGGGGTGGCCCGATCTTCTCAGTGACCGGAGGATGTCGATGTTGAACTTGTAGGATAACTTGTGAGATGCTCTCGAACTCTCCGGCTGTTCCCCCGTTGCCAATGCAACAGATCTTCAACCCTATGGATATTCGCAACACCACACACTTGCGCACGAGCCGCCCGACCACGAAGCGGTTCTGCAATCTCCCAATTCCCAATGGAACGACAGATAGCACTTGACTTTCAGTAGCAAATACACCCTATCGAAACAAATTTGGTGTAGGTAAATATTCCTGATCGATGCAAAGAGGAATATGAGTACAGAGGAATGCTTAAAGCAATTCAGTCTTATATGAGTTTAATCAAAACGTGGTCTAACCCTAAAAGCCACGACTTACAAGGGTATATAAAGACCCCTGGACGTCCAACACAGTGTTGGGGTCGAAAACCAACTTATCTCTAACTTTCCTAACTTAAACGAATCTATCTGGAAAAAACTGGCAGAAACAACCGCCGTATTGTTTTGGTGATCTGCGACTCAGTCACCGCAAATCGCTGGTTCTTGAGTATACAATTTGGAAAGCACACGAGTCAAGCTTTCCAAATTGTATTTAAACGCCTTTATTTGGAGCACGGACACGGATTCTGCACGATATCAATTGCGGGCCTCTGGCTGTCAATCCGAGTCCGGTTCTGATTTTCCTTCTGCTTATGTTGTGCACCTGCCTCCTCTCCTCCCTCGTGCACTTGCTGATATTAGACATCAGTAGAAGTTCTTCTTGCTGCAATTCTTCATCTCCACGCTCCAAGCTTGCCTTCCTTCAAATCTGATCATACAAATATGCAAAGACTTAGGCAGTATAAAATTTCGATTAACACAAATGTCGATTCAACTAAGAGTGAATTCACCGTTGTTCAAGTAGTTTTGCACGTGCTTTTGTAATTGGTCCAATTCTAATTTCATTGGACTTGTCTTGTGCAATATCATCTTTATTTGAAAATGATGGTAAAGGAGTATGGATGTCGACGCACCAAGGTCTTCTCCAGTATATGGCGTCAAATCAGCGACGTTGAACGTAATACTCACGCCAAACTCTTCAGTTGGAAGATCAATTTTGTATGCATTATTATTAATCTTGGCAAGCACTTTATATGGTCCATCACCTCTTGGTTTCAACTTGGACTTGCGCCGTTCAGGAAATCTATCTTTGCGCAAGTGTACCCACACCATGTCGCCCGGCTGAAACAACACCTCCTTTCTCTTCTTATTAACACGATCAGTCGTGTACTTGCCCTTCTTTTCGATGGTATCTTTGGTCTTCTCGTGTATCTTCCGCACAAAATCTGCCCTCTTGGATGCATCCATGTTCACTCTCTTGAATTGAAGGCAGCAAATCAAGTGGTGTAATTGGCTTAAAACCATAGACCACCTCAAATGGACAGAACTGAGTTGTGGAATGTACCACCCTGTTATATGCAAACTCCACATGCGTTAAACACTCCTCCCATTCACGCAGGTTCTTCTTTATCATGGATCGCAACAACATGGATAGTGTGTGATTGACCACCTCTGTTTGCCCATCTGTTTGGGGATGACAAGTAGTGTTGAATAGTAACTTTGTCCCCAGCTTTCCCCAAAGTGTCTTCCAGAAATAGCTCATAAACTTCACGTCACGATCAGAAACAATCGTCTTTGGTACTCCATGTAAGCGCACGATGTCCCTGAAAAACAGAGTAGCAATGTGCGACGATCGTCGCTTTTGTGACGAGCAATAAAATGTGCCATCTTAGAAAAAGATCAACTACCACAAAATTGAATCATGTCCTCTCCCGGTCCTAGGAAATCCTAACACAAAGTCCATGCTTATGTCTTCCCATGGTGTAGTAGGAGCAGGAGAGGAGTATACAAACCGTGAGGTTTCAGCTTAGACTTTGCCTTATTACAAGTAATGCAACGCTTCACAAATCTGTCCACATCACGCCTCATCTTAGGCCAATAAAAGTGATCAGCGAGCATAAGAAAAGTCTTCTCACGTCAAAAATGACCCATCAAACCGCCGGCATGTGATTCCTGCAACAATAGCAAACGCACGGACGATTCTGGAACACATAGTTTGTTAGCTCTAAACAAATAGCCATCATGTATGTGATATTTTTCCCATACTTTTACATCCGAACACAATTTATATGGTGCTGAAAAATCAGGATCAGTGGCATATAAATCATGCAAACTCTCTAAACCAGGAACTTGAACATCCAATTGTGTCAACAACATGTTTTTCCTAGAAAGAGCATCAGCAACAACATTATCTTTACCCTTTTTGTATTTAATGATGTATGGGAAAGATTCAATAAATTCAACCCATTTTGCATGACGTTTGTTCAAATTGGATTGGCTTTTCAAATATTTCAGAGCCTCATGATCAGAATGTATGATAAATTCTTTTGGCCACAAATAATGTTGCCAAACCTCAAGGACACGAACTAGAGCATACAATTCTTTAACATAAACAGGATAGTTCAATTGTGCACCATTAAGTTTTTCAGAAAAATATGCAATCGGTTTACCCTCTTGCATCAACACACCTCCAATACCAATTCCACTAGCATCACATTCAATCTCGAATTGTTTAGTGAAATCAGGAAGTATAAGCAAAGGTGCAGCAGTCAAACGACGTTTCAGCTCATCAAAAGCATTATCTTGGGTTGCGCCCCACACAAAATCAACACCTTTTTTTGGGAGCTCATTCAAAGGTGCAGCAATAGTACTGAAATCTTTCACAAAACGTCTATAGAAACCAGCAAGACCCTGAAAGCTTCGTACTTGACTAACATTCAGAGGAGTAGGACAATTTTTAATAGCTTCTATTTTTGATTCATCTACCTCAACTCCATGCTCAGAAACAACATATCCGAGAAATATGACCTTATCTTTGCAAAAGGTGCACTTATAAAGATAACCATATAACTGAGCATCACGCAACACTTGCAAAACTTGTCGAATATGATCACTATGTTCAGATTCATTGCGGCTGTAAATAAGTATATCATCAAAATATACAACCACAAATTTACCAATGAAATGCCTCAAAACATGGTTCATTAATCTCATGAAAGTACTAGGTGCATTAGTTAACCCAAAAGGCATGACTAACCACTCATATAAACCAAACTTTGTTTTAAAGGTTGTCTTCCATTCATCCCCTTCTTTCATCCTAATTTGATGATAACCACTACGCAAATCAATTTAAGAGAAAATAGCAGCACCACTCAATTCATCCAACATATCTTCTAAACGTGGAATAGGATGACGATATCGAATAGTGATGTTATTTATGGCTCTACAATCTACGCACATGCGCCATGTACCATCTTTCTTAGGAACCAAAATTACAGGAACAACACAAGGACTTAAGCTCATGCGAATATAACCTTTGTCTAGAAGCTCTTGTACTTGTTTCTGAATTTCCTTTGTTTCCTCGGGGTTGGTGCGGTACGGTGCTCTATTGGGTAGCGATGCTCCTGGTATCAAATCAATTTGATGCTCTATACCTCGCAATGGTGGTAAACCAGCGGGTACCTCCTCCGGAAACACATCGCTAAATTCCTGCAATACATTAGAAACACCAATAGAGAGAGGGGTCATGTCGTTAGAAACCAAAATTTGACCCTTGCACAACAGCACAAGTGGTGCAGCAGTGGGATCCTCACGAAACTCTCTCAAATCAGATTTGGTGGCTAACATAACTAAGGAATTCACTCCCTCACTTTTATTTTGACCACTCAGATTTGGCTTGTGGCTCTCACTCACCGGAAGTGTAGTCTCTCGCCTATGTAATCTCTCACTCTCTTTCTCAAGATTCACTTCAATTTTTTGACGAGATTCATTTACAATTTGCTGCGGTGTCATAGGCGTCAAAGTAACCTCCTTGCCACGCCAATTTAAATGATATGTGTTGTCTCTCCCATTGTGACGGACATCTCTATCATACTGCCATGGGCGTCCCAACAACAGGTGACACACGGTCATAGGAACCACACCACACTCAATGGTGTCTTTATATGGTCCGATCTGAAATTCCACACGCACCATGTGGCTGATCTTCATATCTCCACTATCACTTAGCCACTGAATAAAATATGGATTGGGGTGCAGTAAATATTTCAATTTCAGCTTTTGGCATAACTCCTTACTAGCCAAATTGTGACAACTGCCACCATCAATTATAACCTTGCATGCCTTACCAGGACCAACAACGGCCTTTGTTTGAAACAAATTGCACCGTTGTTCGGCAGGACTAGGCGTAACACTTAGCACTTGGGCCGAGCAAACAATTGTAGGATAGTGTGTAGCATAAGCATCTATTGAACCATCTTCATCTTCCTCCCAAATTTCAGAATCAGGGTCAGCATCAACACCGGTTTCATATTCTGTTGTATCCTCATTAATCAACATAACCTTTTTATGGGGACAATCTCTCTTAAAATGACCCCTTCCACCACATGTATGACAACTCATGTCCCTGTTTCTTGCTGTAGAATTAGTAGAACCAGCAGCACTAGCAGTAGGTTGCGCCAATTTCTTCGCATTAGAAATCACCGAATCTGATTTGGAAGAAGTATTACCACGAAAACCAGAAGTGGAACTAGGAGTAGGCTCCATACTAGGTGTTGTTCGTGGTGTAAAACGTCCTCTACTCGCTGTTGTGCGAGATGTAAACTTAGCTTCCTCAGCCACTTGCAATTCAGCCTCACGTGTTTGGTGTAACAAATCTGTCATGTCATAATATTGGTGAAGACGAACAATGTGCTTGATGTTATAGTTCAGACCAGAGAGAAATCGCTGCATTGTTTGTTGAGGCTCTTCACGCACTCTAGCACGCTGCATAATAAGCTCCATCTCCTGAAAATATTCATCCACGGAATAAGTACCTTGCCTCAAATTCTGCAATTTTTCATAGAGAGAACGAATATAATTGCGTGGAACAAAGCGAGCACGCATCTCTTCCTTCATAGCTCTCCAGGTAACAATGGGACGTTCACCATCTTCAATTCTGGACTGTACAATATTATCCCACCAAAGCAAAGCATAGTCATCAAATTCAGAAGATGCAAGTTTTATTTTTCTGTCCTCGGTGTACTCATACATGCGCCATAATTTTCCACCTTCAGCTCCCAATTGAGGTACTCTTCAACATCAGTAGAACCAACAAACTTGGGGACGGTGAACTTTGGTTTGCCCAGACCATCATCATCACGGTTGGCTGGTTGTGCAAAAGCATCATCATCAAATCGACGGCGCGCACCAAGAGGAGCAAATCCACGGCCTACGGGCATGGCAGCAGCACGGCCACCACCACGGCCTCCATTACCACGACCACCATCTTGACCAGCAACAACCGGCTCATGTGGAGCTTGCTGGTCCCGATTAGTTTGCTGTAATTATGCATGACGTGCTGCAACCCCTTGTACATTGGCAGCATTAGCAGCTGCAACACCCTCATTACCACCATGAACACTAGCTTTACCATGATCATCATCACGCTGCTAATTCTGTTGGCGATCACGGACTGTTGCAATGCAGCCATAGCTTGCTGCAAGTTAACTAGAGTCCCCTGAATTTCAGTAACTTGACGTTGTGTAACTGTGATGGTTTCTGTGGCATCCTTGAGGTCCAACTCCATGTTCTGCACATTCTCATTTATAGGATCGGTCGCACACTGAATTTGTCGTTGAAGATGATCACGAAGAGCCTCATATTCATTCCAGTGCACCACGGATTTAGGGTCCTTTTTCTGCTGTATATCAAAAGACTCGTCGGACATGATTAGCTGATTAGTACTCACAGAAAATATAGTGTATGTGGAAAACTCTCAACTCACTCAAAACTGAAAGAAACAAGGTATCTTACCGTTCCAAAGTGAATTAGAAAAGCTTACCAACTTGTATGGGCAGAACATGCACGGATGTGATGTAGCGAATACCGAGGGTGAAAACTATCACACAACAAGTGGGGTATATGGTGGAGCTTGGTTGGAATACCAATCAACACCAATTCACAAATCCTAGTGTTGATCGTATGATAGAGACGCACGGAAACACATATGGTGGAGATAAGTGGGGCAAATGCAACTCTGAAACTGAGCTCAAAATTCTGGAATGTCGGAGTAATGCTCGTGTTGCAAATGCACAGGAGAGACGCTAGCAAATTGCTCAATTTATACGGGCACGAGATTGCTCAATCTACTAGTGCAATGAATGTGGCAGAAAAACGGAACAAACTCACCAAAAATATATGCAACTTCCACGTATAGCTTTCTTTTCCTCCTTTTTTTCGTTTTCTTTGTCTTTCTCTTTTTTTTCATTTTATTTTTCTTTCTTTTTTTCTCTTTTTTTGTATCAGTAACCTGAGCAATTAGTAACCAATCTGATTTTGCCAAAACAAAAGATGCACTCTCCAAATTCCTATATGAGCAGCCCGTAGAGCAAATGATATGCTAGTCTTAATAGGAAAGTACTACGCAAAAGAAGAAAGGCTGACTATGGTTATCAAATGAAACATAATTTGATTTGGATAGTTAATCAAACCAAACAAAATCTGACTCGGATCAACAGACTTGGCAGCAACCAAACGACTCCGACGTGAGAAAAGGAAAACCTAGACAATCTACAACGACTCAGATCAGAAAGTAAGTTACGCAAATAAAAGACTACGATCAACAACTAAAACTTGGAACCGATGCTATCTAGGCTATGGCAAAAACTCTAAACCCTAATATTTTTGTATGGCTTTTTCTGTGTAGGACGAAAACAAAACTAATTCAAGGGATTGGTGGATGCTCACCGAGATAACGCTGGAAATCTGATACCAAGATGATAAGGGGTGGCCCGATCTTCTCAGTGAGCGGAGGATATCGGTGTTGAACTTGTAGGATAACTTGTGAGATGCTCTCGAACTCTCCGGCTGTTCCCCCGTTGCCAATGCAACAGATCTTCAACCCTATGGATATTCGCAACACCACACACTTGCGACGTAGTCGCCCGACCATTAAGCTGTTCTGCAATCTCCCAATTCCCAAAGTGGAACGACAGATATCACTTGACTTTCAAGAGCAAATACACCCTATCGAAACAAATTTGGTGTAGGTAAATATTCCTGATCGATGCAAAGAGGAATATGAGTACAGAGGAATGCTTAAAGCAATTCAGTCTGATATGAGTTTAATCAAAACATGGTCTAACCCTAAAAGCCACGACTTACAAGGGTATATAAAGACCCCTAGACGTCCAACATAGTGTTGGGGTCGAAAACCAACTTATCTCTAACTTTCCTAACTTAAACGAATCTATCTGGAAAAAACTGGCAGAAACAACCGCCGTATTGTTTTGGTGACTGCGACTCGGTCACCGCAAATCGCGGGCTGCGAGTATACAATTTGGAAAGCACACGAGTCAAGCTTTCCAAATTGTATTTAAACGCCTTATTTGGAGGACGGACACGGATTCTGCACGTATATCAATTGCGGGCCTCCTGGCTGTTAATCCGAGTCCGGTTCTGATTTTCCTTCGCTTATGTTGTGCACCTGCCTCCTCTCCTCCCTCGCACTTGCTGATATTAGACATCAATAGAAGTTCTTCTTGCTGCAATTCTTCATCTTCACGTGCCAAGCTTGCCTTCCCTTCAAATCTGATCATACAAATATGCAAAGACTTAGGCAGTATAAAATTCTGATTAACACAAATGTCAGATTCAACTAAGAGTGAATTCACCTGTTGTTCAAGTAGTTTTGCACGTGCTCTTGTAATTGGTCCAATTCTGATTTCATTGGACTTGTCTTGTGCAATATCATCTTTATTTGAAAATGATGGTAAAGGAGTAGGGATGTCCTCATCAAGCAGCGCGAGCGCGAGCTAATGCAGCAGCAGCTCCTACTGATGTGGACGTCGCCGCTGAGGGAGCGACACCGTCAAGGAAGTGGCCGGCGACGCCGTCGTGGATGGAGCCGCGCCGTGTCGGCTCGGGACCGAGCGCCAGCAGCACCGTGAGATCGAATCAAGAAGAAAATGCGGCGATTAGTGTACAACCTCTTTGGTGGCACCGTTTAGGCCGCAACTTCATCCGAGGAAACGGTGATGATGATGCTCTTCCGGTGGTGCAGGTGAAGACGGTGGTGTGGGAATGGAGGTGGCGCGAAAGACGAGGGGAACGTCGGGGCAGCTCCTTGGAGGTGGAGGACAGGGTGGCTGAACCGGCGGGACGATGAGATCAACGATGGATCCTCATCCGTTACGGTGGATGAGGGACGTCGAGGTGTTGCTGTGGACGACGTCGTCGGGGAAGAGGCTCTGGCTGGGTGGCGGACGGAGCAGGGTGTGGGGTTTCGTCGCGGTTTTCGCGGCCTCGTGTCTGAATGGGTGGGCGGATGGGATGGCAGTGGGGAACCATGGCTTAGAGCGCGCTTGTCCGAAATGTGGGTAAGTTACGAAAGTACCCCCACCGATTTGAGGCGGTTCTTTCGGTTCAGGGTACCACGGGCATTTTGTGTGTCGGGATTTCACGGGAGGTGGGAGTTTTTAGCGCGTTATAATTTCAGAATAGCAAGGCGCGGGTTGAGATGGAGGAGTTGTGCGAGCACAACGAGATAAAGATATATCTTAAATATTTCGGCTAACAAGGCGCGGGTTGAAATTTCCGACAAGCCTAACGCTCATGTACCAAATCAATGCGACTACAAATGTCATTCAAAACTTTGAATTCATGTTATGTTCAATTAAAATATTTCGCTACGTGTATAGTGCATGCAACCTACTACTCAAATGAACGTTTTAGTGCATTCCAAACGTATATACTACCGCTTCAATATGAACTAAATTTGAATAAGATCACAGTAATGATTGTTGTGAAGTCAAAGCATTTGAATTCGTTTCTCTGTTTTAATGAGATCTACAATCATCATTATTGTCAAGTTAAACCATCGTTTGTGTATTATCTTCACAACACACTACATGATTAGTCTCGAGTTACATATGAACTATGTGTACTATATGAACTCGAACTAGATTTTTTGAATCCACTTTATTTTGATTTAAAATCACATTACATTTCTAGCTCTAGCTAGATCTTCATAATCTAAACCATGTCTCGTATGTATAATGTGTTTATCACATTATGTATGGTGCCCCGCCCCCTACGCCTACAAGTATTTAGATGTGAGTTGCAAACACCACACATTACCACAAATTCAAATAAAATATGAGAATGTTCGATATATAGTATTGTTTAGATTGCTCGATATTTAGTTGTAAGCTGCAAACGCCGCACATTATCACAAATTCAAATAAAATGTGAGATTGTTTGATGTATAGTATGGTTAGATTGTTCAGCATTTAGCTGTGAGTTGCAAACGCCATGCATTATCACATTATGGTATAACATGTGCACAACACGTGTATCACCGCTTTGTAGTCCAGGTTGCCAGTTCGAATCTCGTCTTTCAGATTTGTTAGTTTTAGGTCCAAATTTGATTAATGACAAGTGGGACCCTCGTGTGTTGTTCCGATATTTCAGTGTAGGATGGTTTTTTTTTTGAACAAACACTTTGTGCGGTTAGACAAGTAACGGCATGAGTTACACGTATTTTGCAAGTTTACGAACAAAAATGATAGCGGCATAGAATATCACTGTAACGCCCCGGATTCGATGCGCCAGGTGTCTGCCAGTTATTCGCTACCGTTGCCATGTCATGTGCTTGCGTGTTGCACTTTGCCATGTCATCATCTGCATTTTTATCATGTCATCATGTGCATTTCATTTTGCATACGTGTTCGTCTCATGCATCCGAGCATTTTCCCCGTTGTCCGTTTTGCAATCCGGCACTCCTATGTCTCCCGGCGCCCCCTTTTACCTCTTTTCGTGTGCGGGTGTTAAACGGTCTCGGAATGGACCGAGGTTTGTCAAGCGGCCTTGGTATAGCACCGGTAGACCGCCTATCAAGTTTCGGATCATTTGGAGGTCGTTTGGTACTCCAACGGTTAACCGCGTAACCGCATAGCCTCTTTTGTTGCAGCCCAACTCCCCTTTCTAAGTAGCCCAAAACTCATCTAACTCCCCTCCATGCTCTCGGTTGTTCGATCACGATCGCGTGGCCGAAAACCGCACCTCATTTGGAGTCTCCTACCTCCCTCTACCTATATATATGTGTGCACCCTCGGATTTTTCGCGCAGTCCAAAACCTACCCTAACCTTCCCCGCCGCCGCCGGACATTTCATCCCGCGACGGCCGGACATGTCCGCCGCGTCCCGCCACCTCACCCCGGCCAATCCCGGCATGCCACCTCAGCTCCGCCGCCACGTGTCGCCTCCTGATTCGCCGCCGCCCAGCGCCCACTTCCCGCCGCCACCGCGCGTTAGCCGCCGGGGGCCAGCGGGCCCTGCCGGCCAGCGCGCCGCCACCGCCCGGCGCCTGCGCCCAGCGCCGGCGCCTGCGCCTCCCGCCGCCGCCGCCGGCACCGCCGCCTCCGCCGCCGGCGGCGCCGGCCGCCCGACCGAGCGCGCCCGATCTCCGCCACTCGCCCGATCTCCAGCGCCCGCGCCTCCGGCCGCCGCCCGTCGCCCGCCCGGCCGCGCCGAAACCCGCCGCCAGCCCGCCATGGCGGCGAGCAGCTCCGCCGCCGCCGCCGCCCCCGCTCGCCGCCTTCTCCACGTCGCCGCCGGCCCTCCTTCGCCAGATCCATCTCGGACCGGGCGGATCTGGCGGCTCTGGCCCCGTCGGCCGTCCCGTGGCCGCCGCCGCCGCCATTCGCCATTACGCCACCGCGCGCCTGCGCCTCGTCCCGCCGGAGCGCCCCTCCGTGGGCGGTGCGGCGCCTCCCCCATGGCAGCGCTCGCAGCCCAAGAGCTCCGGCCTGCCTCGCCTCCCCCTACCCTCTGGGCCGAAGCCCACGTGGTGAGATGCCCTATTCCCCGCCCAAGCGTCTTTTAGCTATCCTACGCTCAGTTTTCAGATCTGGAATTTTCACTAAGTCCCCAGATCCTAGTAATTTTCGTGCCATGTTTGACCTGTCGTAACTCTGTTATCGTTGCTCCGTTTTGCGCGTGTAATATGTCAAAATGTTCGTATCGAAGAGTAGATCATTTCATCTCATTGCATCATTTTCATTTGAGCTCATCTTGATGCCCGAAATGCTGTTGCAAGAGTACTATGTGATGTTAGTTTCAGATTCTTATCAGTACTTGCACTTTTGTCATTTTTGCCATGATTGATGTGTGCATCCTATGACCTTGAGTCCTACATGTGTTTTGTAATATGCCATGCCATCTTTCCAGGGGTGTATGCCATGTATTTTTGTGATCAATATGGTGACTAGCACAAGCATGCAAACTATGTGTCTTGTTGTTGCTGATTTCAGCCCTGTTTTGCTGATATTTTGATGCCATGTTAACTTGATGCTACAGAGAGATCCATGCATATTTTGAGATACTTCAGTAAGGATGTTTTGTAAAGCATGTCTTGCTCTATCCATCCATGCCATTTTTTGCAATTTTGGAGTGCCATAGCTTGAGTCAATCGAGCTCTACTTTTGCTATCAAATGTTTCCTGGCAGATTGTTTACATGTTATTCAATTTTGCCAAGGTTGTGGTAGTTGATCCTTGCATGCTATGTTTTTTCTCTTGCCATGTATAGCTTCTATGCCATGTCTTCTTACTGTGAGTTGCATTTCCATGCCATGTATTGCTCTGTGGTGAGTGGTTCAAGCTCACCAACATGCCTACTCATCGTTGTTCCTGCCATGTTTAAATCTGTAATATTACTTGCCATGTTTACATGGGTGCCATCATATCTTCTGATCCTTTTTGGCTTATGGTCACTAAAGGACTTTTGTTCTATGCAATTAGTAGATTCATGCCATGCCTTTGTTTGCCATGTTAAGTTCCTGTAACATGTTGTTTGATAGCTCTAAACATTGTAACCTGATGTTATTTCTGCCAATGCCTGAAACTGTTATTATTTGCAATCTTGCCATGTGTTTTTGAGCATGTTCTAGTGATTTCTGGAGATAGCTCAGTGTTCATGTTTTGTAATGCTTTACCTGTACATCATGTCCATGTCTTTTGTTATTATATTGAGGCGCTGTAGCATGTTGTTTTGATGCTTGCAATATGCCTACTTGCTGTTTTGGACAGATTGTTGTTATAACTTGTATTGTGTGTATGTGTTGAACCGTTGCTCCGTTTTGAGTGTGCTCTATATGAAACTTGCTTGATTTTGCATGTAGTTTCATATTATCATGTTGCATCCATGTTTTGAGGTGTTTGCTTTATGTTTGTATGCATTTTGCATCAATGCCATGCTTACCTTGTTTTGCTCATATCTTCTAGGCCGTAGCTCCGAATTAAATGAACTTTATATGTAACTTGACTAGAATTTCGTGTAGATCATCGTGGTGCATCTTAACTTGCTGTTTAACAACTTTCACATAAGGTTTATTCAGATCTGGACCAATTTCGAAATTTGCATATGAGGACTTATCGGAATTGTTCTATGTTGTTCTCGGCCTCATTTAAACTTGCTTTGATGTGTTGTTCTTGTTTGCATCATCTCTTGCCATGAGTAGCTTCATGTAGCTTTGTCATGCATCATGCTTGTTGTGCATCATGTCTTGTTCATGTGTGGTGTGTTTACTATGTTGTGTGCATCCTCTTGTTAGTTCATGTTTCGTTGCGATCGTGAGGATTCGTTCGTCTTCGCTTGGTTCGGCTTCATCCGTTCGTCTTCTTCATGGACTCGTTCATCTTCTTCATGGACTCGTTCTTCTTCCTTGAGGGATTTCAGGCAAGATGACCGCTACCCTGGATCTCACTACTATCATTGCTATGCTAGTTGCTTCGTTCTATCGCTATGCTGCGCTACCTATTACCTGTTCCTCAAGCCATCCCAAATTGCCATGAACCTCTAACCTTTTGCACCCTTCCTAGCAAACCATTTTTGGCTATGTTACCGCTTTGCTCAGCCCCTCTTACAGCGTTGTTAGTTGCAGGTGAAGATGAAGTTTGTTCCTTGTTGGAACATGGAGATGTTGTTCCTTGTTGGAACATGTTTACTTGTTGGGATCTCAAAATATATCTGATATTATTAATGCATCTATATACTTGGTAAAGGGTGGAAGGCTCGGCCTTATGCCTGGTGTTTTGTTCCACTCTTGCCGCCCTAGTTTCCGTCATATCGGTGTTATGTTCCCGGATTTTGCGTCCCTAACGCGGTCGGGTGATTTATGGGACCCCCTTGACAGTTCGCTTTGAATAAGACTCCTCCAAAGAAGGCCCAACTTTGGTTTTACCATTTGCCTCACCTATGCCCTTTTTCCCTTGGGTTTCGGAGCCCAAGGGTCATCTTTATTTTAGCCCCCGGGCGGTGCTCCTTCGAGTGTTGGCCTGAACAACTACTCATGGGCCACTTTGAGGCAACTCGAGGGTTGGTTTTACTCGTAGCTAGTCTCATCCGATGTTGCCTCGAGAACGAGGTGCGTGCGACTCCTATCGGGATTTGTCGGCACATCGGGCGGCTTTGCTGGTCTTGTTTTATTGTTGTCGAAATGTCTTGTAGCCGGATTCCGAGACCGATCGGGTCTTCCGGGAGAAGGAATATCCTTCGTTGATCGCGAGAGCTTATCATGGGCTAAGTTGGGACACCCCTGCAGGGTTTGAACTTTCGAAAGCCGTGCCCGCGGTTATGTGGCAGATGGGAATTTGTTAATGTCCGGTTGTAGAAAACCCGAAGTTGATCTCAATTAAAATACACCAACCGTGTGCGTAACCGAGAGTGTCTCTTTTCGGGGTTGATCGAGAGGAGAACACGGTTTCTGGGTTATGCTTGACGTAAGTAGGAGTTCAGGATCACTTCTTGATCATTACTAGTTGACGACCGTTCCTTTGTTTCTCTCCTCGCTCTCATTTGCGTATGTTAGCCACCATACATGCTTAGTCGCTGCTGCAACCTCACCACTTTACCCCTTCCTTTCCCATTATACTTTGCTAGTCTTGATACCCATGGTAATGGGATTGCTGAGTCCTCGTAGCTCACAGTTTACTACACCACCAGTTGCAGGTACAGGTTGCGATGATCATGACGAGAGCGATGCTTACTTGTGTTGGAGTTCTTCTTCGTTTCTTCTTCGATCGGGGATAGGTTCCAGTCGGCCTGGGCTAGCAGGTGGTTGTCGTTTGAGTTTCTGTTTATGTTTCATCCGTAGTCGGATGTTGTTCTTGTATATGATGATGATGTATTCTTGTGGCATTTGTGCCTTATGTATGTATCCCCATCTATTATGTAATGTTGATGTAATGATATCCACCTTGCAATAGCGTCTCAATATGCGGGTCTATCCTTGGTGGGACCGTCGAGTTCCTTTTGGATAGGGTCGCATATTGGGCGTGACAATCACATCCACCCCGTAGCTTAGATACTATGGTGATACGAGTTTTTACACCGTTGGAAGTGAGATCCAATGGCTTGGGAATAGTCTTTGTAATTATGCGCATTTTCCAAACTCTCCAAAGGTTTTTGTTGCTTATAAAACATTCAGGCCTTGTGTGTGCTGCTGCATCTTCGATCCAACGGCTCCCCGGTGCTCATATTAGGTGCTCCTCGTAGCTTAATTACCCGCTACGATGATATGAGCATCTAGGTTGTATGATCAGTGATCAGATGGCACATGCGTAGTACTTGTACTTTCTCGCATTTCCCAAACTCTATCAGCCAGATATTGCAAAAACATTCAAACCTCCTATTATGGGCCGTTAGATCTCGATGAACTCGTATCACCATAGAATCTACTGGTGCGGGAGCACCTCATACTCTCCCGTGCGAGAAAACATAAGGTGCTATCGCAGCTTGGATGCTACGGTGATACGAGCTTGGAGGTCGCTTGATCCGAGATCCAATGGTATCTCGAGCAGTCTTTGTGCTTGTAAGCGGTGGCGAACTCTTTTGGGGCTTTTTCGCAAAAACCATTGAACCACCGAGGAGGTGTTGGGTCACAAATCCAACGCCTCCGAAGAGCTTGTATCACCAAAGCATCTAAGGTGTGGTAGCACATGATATTCTTACACACAGGAGAATATGATGTCCTCCTTCATCTTAGATTCTACGGTGATACGAGCTTCGAGTTCGTTGGATATGGGATCAAAGGGCATCTAAGTAGTTTTTGTACAAATTGTGTGCAATTCTCAAACTCGTCAAGGTTTCCTTCAAAAATATTAAGACACATCATGTGAGCTGCTATATCTCAGATCTACAAGCTCCAAGCAACTCGTATCGGCATATAGCATCTAAGGTATGGGGGCACATGATATTCTCCCGGGGAGGAGGGGTGGGGGTGCACAACCAATCGGTGGCTGGGAGGGTGGGGACAAATATAATCTAAACAACCCTAAATAGAGCTCCACAATTTCATCTAAGGTCGAGGGGTTGACCCCCGACAATCGTAGCTCCGCCTAAACACAACATTTGCATGTACTGTAGTACTAGACTTAATATGCATGTTTCAGTTTCATGTTCATTTTAAATATTGAACTGAGGACCATGGATTTCTTACATTTTACTCCCTTCGTTCCTAAATATTAGTCTTTTTAGAGGCTTCAAATGGACTGGCACATACGGATGTATATAGACATATTTTAGAGTCTAGATTCACTCATTTTGCTCCGTATGTAGTCACTTGTTGAACTCTCTAAAAGACTAATATTTAGGAATAGAAGGAGTATTTTTGAATTCATGTCATACATGCATGGTTTGGAAAAATAGATGCACTATACTTATTGGATTGTTGTTGTGTTCGTGCGTGTGTGTGTCTCTGTGTGTGTGTGTGTGTGTGTGTGTGTGTGTGTGTGTGGTCATATGCTTGATACATACAAAGTTTCCTCACCTCCATATTGTTCATCTTTTAAATTTGAATTTGCATTGGAAAACTTACTAGGGATACCATGAAATGTGAAATCCACACTGAGATCACTATATCACAAACTTACTCTAATTCAACAACTCGTCATAAATCAATTAGCATGTTGAGATTAGTATTTGCAAGGAAAATACGGGTATTGTAATACACATAGATTCGTTCGGCAATTTAAAAGGTTCCTTTCGTATTCTCGAATGGTAGGACCCAACGGCGTACCAGCCAGACCCTGGCTCGTGTTGATCCTAAAAAAACGGGGCTCGTGTCCTTCGGTGGAGTGCGTGGTATGCACATTACGCAACCCCAACCAGTCGAGCCTCAGTGTTTCAAGTAGAAATATCTGGCAGCCAGAATTCCAGCCCTAGGAAATTCCCCTCATGTCCCCGGTCCATAATGACTACCGATGAACAACGGAGGGATGCTTTATTAACTAGACAACATTACCTACCGTGCCGAGCACGGTTCAATTCCCTCGGTTGCCGCTCGTCAAGGTCACCCGTCAACTGCATTGCCTAGTACTACTACTACTACTACACCAGGATGAGCACATAATTGAGCCCATTTGTTCGTGCCTAGTACTTGAGTTAATATATCGGGCAATGCCTTTGATACGGAGGATTATCCTTTTACTCTGCATATATAACTTTTCTGAAGTCTAACTAAGCAAAATGTTTGACCAAATCCTTTCTTAAGAAATACAACAGGACAGATGTACGGCTTGAAAATTTATTGCATGATGCAGGTTATGATATTGTTTCAAATCCTGGATCTTAAATTTCAGAAAATCCAAAAGTGAGCATAAATTCTTGAAACTAAGCATGGTCACGTGATATGGCACAAATATTACTTCGTAAGTTTTTTCTTCAATTTGAGACAAGCTGCTTATGACAAGTTGCACAAATGAAGAGTCCCTGCGAGCAAGATCGTGTCCCAGCCAGAGTCCCTGCGGAGTGGAGTTCATCACCTTCGTCGTTGTTCCGCTGCTAGAAGTATTCTGCTACAACGAGTTGTTCTGCTGCTAGCATAGAGCAAGTGTAGTATCGCAGGCGTAGCATCGCTTGTTGGGGAACGGAGCATGCAATTTCAAAAAAATCCTACGATCACACAATATCTATCTAGGAGATTGTAGGATCGGAAGTATGTCTAGAGGGGGGTGACTAGACTACTTGACCAAATAAAATCTAGCCTTTTCCCAATTTTAGTTCTTGGAAGATTTTAGCAACTTAGCACAAGTCAAGAAATCAACCTACACATGCAATTCTAAGAGTATAGCAGTGGAATGTAAAACAATTGCATATGAAGGTAAATGGATGAGTTTGAAGGAGCGAACGCAATGTTGACACGGAGATTTTTTATCCGTGGTTCCGATATGTGGTGCTATCGTACATCCACGTTGATGCAAACTTCAACCCACGAAGGGTAACGGTTGCGCGAGTCCATGGAGGGCTCCACCCACGAAGGGTCCACGAAGAAGCAACCTTGTCTATCCACCATGGTCGTCTCCCACGAAGGACTTGCCTCACTCGGGTAGATCTTCACAAAGTAGGCGATCTCCTTGCCCTTACAAACTCCTTGGTTCAACTCCACAATCTTGACGGAGGCTCCCAAGTGACACCTAGCCAATCTAGGAGACACCACTCTCCAAGAAGTAAAAAATGGTGTGTTGGTGATGAACTCCTTGCTCGTGTGCTTCAACTGATAGTCTCCCCAACACTCAACTCTCTCTCATAGGATTGGATTTGGTAGAAAGAAGATTTGAGTGGAAAGCAACTTGGGGAAGGCTAGAGATCAAGATTTATGTGGTTGGAATGGAATATCTTGACCTCAACACAAGTGTAGGTGGTTCTCTCTCAGAAAATATGTGTTGGAAGTGTAGGCATGTTCTGATGGCTCTCTCCACATATGAAGAGTGGGTGGAGGGGTATATATAGCATCCACACAAAATCTAACCGTTACACACAGATCACCAAACTCGGTGGGACCGAATCATGAAACTCGGTCGGACTGATTTAGTTTAAAATGTGAACGTTAGGATTCTCGGTGGGACCACATGTCAACTTGGTGGGACCAATTTCGTTAGGGTTAGGGCATAACGTAATCTCGGTGAGACCAATTACACAAACTCGGTGAGATCGATTTTGGTAATAGTCAAACAAAGAGTTGGTCAGGAAAACTCGGTGGGACCGATTCGCTCATCTCGGTTGGACCGAAACGTTACGAAAGGGAAACAGAGGGTTTGCATTGCAATCTCGGTGGGACCGATCGCTCATCTCGGTTTGACCGAAACATTATGAAAAGGAAACATATAGATTACAACCCCATCTCGGTGAGACCGAGATCCCTATCAGTGAGACCGAATTGATTAGGGTTTCTGGCAGTGGCTATGACAACTGAACTCGGTGGCTCCCGATATGAAATTTCTGTAGGGCCGAGTTGGACTTTTGGATTAGGACATATGTGGATATGAGAAATTAGTGGAGGGTTTTGGAGCATATCACTAAGCATTTTGAGCAAGATCCTCATTAAGCAACACCTCATCCCTTCTTAATAGTATTGGCTTTTCCTATAGACTCAATGTGATCTTCGATCACTAAAATAGAAAATGTAGAGTCTTGTGCTTTGAGCTTGAGCCAATCCTTTGTCCTTGGCATTTTGAAGGGTCCACTTTCTAATCCATGCCATGCCAATCATTGAGCTTTTGTGAAATGTTTATCTTGGAATAGCATTAGCTCAACGAGCTATATGTTGTTAGGAATTACCAAAACCACCCAGGGATAGTTGCACTTTCAGAGATGCATAGCAACAGAGGGGGAGAGTTTGTCAATGTACCCTCATAGACCGAAAGCGGAAGCGTTAGGTTAACGCGGATGATGTAGCCAAACGTCTTCACGATCCAACCGATCAAGTACCGAACATACGGCATCTCCGAGTTCAGCACACGTTTAGCTCGATGACGTCCCTCTAACTCTTGATCCAGCAGAGGGTCGAGGGAAAGTTTCGACAGCACGACGGCATGGCGACGGTGATGGTGATGTGATCCGCGTAGGGCTTCGCCTAAGCACTACGTGAGTACGACCGGAGGAGTAAATCGTGGAGGGAGACGCCGCACACGGCTTGGAACAATTGGTGTGTCTCCAAGGGGTGCCCTGCCCACGTATATAAAGAAGGGAGAGGGAGGAGGCGGCCTTTGGGGCGCGCCAAGATGGGGAGTCCTACTAGGACTCCCGGTCCTAGTAGGATTCGCCAACCCCTTATTCCTTCTCATGGAGGGGAAAGAGGGAAGGAGAGGGTAGGAATGGCAATGGGGCCCCATAC